>OY987188.1:5713750-6390000 GCA_963920625.1 Dinocampus coccinellae | reverse complement strand
CGTGTGTAATTAAGATCGTGCCTTATATATATAGAGATGTGTGTATCTATGTATAGATAAATAAATAAATATATATATATATATATATATATATATATGTGTGTGTGTAATGTAAAGAGATATATTATAAATATATAATGTATGAAAGTCACATTTCAAGATATTTTACATGACGTGTATGAGAGTTCTTAACCATTATAGATAGTATTACTTTATTGTACATCTACAACTGTGTATATATGTATATATATAGTATATGAATAAAATAATATGATATTAAATATTACTTTCACGTGATACAAAATGTTGTTGTGTTTACATACGCGGGCCCACAAACGCGAGGAGCCCACGATGCGAATGGGCCACATTGAGTTTGTGCAAAAGGCGCGAATATGAAGGCGCGGCCGGAAACGTCAATTTCGTTGAGTTAATCCGCGTCAAAAGTCAACTTAATTGTGAGACGAGTGAGAGAATAAGAGAAAGAGAGAGAGAGAGAGAGAGAAACACACACACACATACACACACATAGTGGGAAAAAGAAATAAAATACACGCAGATACGTGTACGAGCCAACACTCACTCACGCCATAATATTTTGTATCGCTTACCATGAGAATTCAATTTAGCGAATGTAATGACGTACCACTACATATAAATACATACACTACATATATATGTACATGATCCTTCAACATCTTTATACAGTATCATATCATCAAACATTATTTCAATTAAATTATTTAATATTTTGATTTACATCAGTATTTTTATTTTTATTTTCTCTTTTCTTTACTTATATTTATATTATTATTATTATTATTATTATTATTGTTATTTTTGTTTTTATTTGTACTTGTGTCAGAATATTTATATGTGGGTTGATCGAAAAATATCCAGACTTGGCAGGTTTCTCCGTGTGTATTCAGCTGATGTTGGTAGGGAGGGCAGTGAGGGAGGAGAGGAAAAAGGTGAAGAGAAATAGTGATAAGATAATGTAACCTATTCAGTTGTGAGTTTATTACTTATTGAAATTGTATCGAGATACTCATTTTGTTTGAGAGTGATAGTTGTTTTTATAATTCAATTTACTATTTTATTTTATTTACTTATTAATTTTTTTTTTGTTTTTTTTTTTTTTTTTTACATTTTGATAGAATTACGTGTGACAATGGCAAGGAGAGGTGGAACGTTGAATAAACATTGAACAAAGAATGATTATATAATTTATTCTTCTTTGATATATAATAATAATTAGATATTAAATAAAAAATAATTATATTATATCTATTTATATTATTAATTGTTTTTTTTTTTTTTGTTTTTTGTATTTTGTATTTTTTCTTGTTTGTTTGAATTAATCACAACTTTCTAATTGATGTTTCAGGTGTAAGGGGTCATACAGTAGCGCACAATGATGAATAAAAGTTCACAGCAGTACACATATTATACACGTGAAAAGTCATTGCTTACGTGAGGTTAGTGAATCTTTACATTTTATCACATCGTTAATATCAATTTATACATATGATGAATATTTATATATTCACATTATGGGAAAATTATTATTAGTAGATGAGTGCTAAACTTTGTGGTTGGTTCGTATCGTTGAATTAATCAGTTGTAGTGATGCTTGAAAAAAAATCATGTAAGATAAAAGCAAATGTTCATTGCAATATAGATAAATAAATAAATAAATAAATAAATAAATAAATAAACATGTATATACGTGGATAAGAGCAAGTGGAATTGAGAGAAGGAGAAAGGAAATGGCTGGTATATTTATGAGGGTATTCGATTTACCTTGGATATGTATTTTCACTGTATCTGTAGTCACTATATGATGTAATATAAAGTTACAATGTCGCATAATTAAGCGATTACCGTTATAAAACACTATATATATATATATACTGATTTTTTCGTTATGAAAATTCATACGTTTTATCACTGGGTCTTATGTTAATTATCAATGCTCACATATAAATAAATATATATACATGAGAATTTCCGTTGGCGCCAGTCAAGGTTTTGTGTATACATTTTTACACGTCGCAAAAAGCCAGTGTGCAAAGAGAATTCTCTCTCGTACCAAGAATGTGTGTGCATATTGTTCACACCAGTACATTGAAACAAGAAAAAGAAGAGGAGTGAGGCAGGATCTGATAAAAAAATTAATAAAAAAATTAATGAATAATGAATTTATAAAAAAAATAAAAGTGTGGAAAAGAAAAAAAAAGAAAAAAAAAAATTAAGAAATAATCCAAGTAAATAACACATTAACTTTACACGCATTGTTGAATAAATTTTTTTTTTTTTTTTTTTTTTTTCATACCTATTTTTATATTTATCGATTATAATTTGATGAAATCATTGAAGTGAAAAATAAATAAACAAATAAATAAATAATAGTCAATGGAACTATAGAAAAAAGAAAAATGATGAAAATATGAAATTAATAGAAAAATTAATAGATTGAAATAAAAAATAATTGTATTGTTACATTGAATATTTTTTATTCATTTATTTATCGTTAATTTTTACACTTTATCCCTTTTTTTTAATTTGTTTATTATTTATTATTATTATAATCATTCATAATTTTTTCTGATTAATTTTAGTATTCAATGCAAAAATACCCATTAAATAGACATTTAAATACACATTTACACAGAGACACACATGCATATAAATATAGAGAGAAAAAATAACGATTCAAACGTCCCTTCAATTATAACGGCTCGACCGAAAATGCAGTTTAAATTACAGGTTCGCGCCTTTCTATATTCACTTCAAAAACAAATTTGATCCAATTCACACATACACATACGTACAACCTATATAAAAATGAAAAGATTATCAATAAAATATATTCAATTATTTATCACCTACACAAATGTTTTGATGGATTCAAAACAGCAAAAAAAAACAAAAATTTTTTATTTTTTTTTTTGGTAGATAAATTTCGAAAAAATACTTAATTCGAATAGACAAAATTATAAATAATAATTTTTTTTTTTCTTCCAATAATAAACGAAATATGTGTATATGTGAATATGTATGTGTGTGTGTGTATATACGGAAGACTTAAACTTTTCGAGTCGTAAACATCTTTTTCTCTCTGTTTCTATGTCTTTTCTCTGTTGTTGGATCTATTGTTCGGGCACGGACGAGCCCGAGAGCGGGCCATAAGTCATTACACGTCAGGACGTTGATTATGATCTCTATTGTGGCGACTTCCACGTCGTGAGCATTGTTCCATCTCTCAGCACATAGACTGTATAGCCACCTGTAAATATCCCTTACATACATCTATATATATATATTAAGTTTCTGTAGACAAAGTATTAGAAAGCCGATATTATTTTTAATTTAAAAATAATATTTATTTATATTAATTCCATATGATATTCAATATATATTTATATCTATCAAGTAGTAAAAAAAAACAAACAAAAAAAACAAAAAACAAATTTGCATACGATTATATTTACTCTAATATTTTCCTATTAAATACACACAACAAATTCGTGATAAATTTCATATTTAAATATAGAAAAAAAAAATAATAATAATAAATCAGTATTTCATGTGTATGTGTATTTTCTTTTTGCACACAATGTATGACTTCCGCTAATAATGTGGATTTTTTTTATTATTATTTTTTTTTTTCAAGCTGTAAATATTTATATTTATAGACATGGCAAAACCGAAAAAAAAAAGAAAAAAAAAAATGTGAATGAAATATCATCTACCTAAATTTTATTCTTAATGCCAATTTACAATTTCCGTTTTAATTTTGAATAATTTAAAAAAAAAAAAAAAAAAAAAAAATTTTCTTATTTTTCCATCATTTACCTTTGGTTATTTATAATTTTATATTTAAATATAAATGTGAACAAATAATGAAGAATATATAAGAGGTGGGTTGTGTTTAAATGTAAGTAGAAAATAGTTTCTGTCCTATTTTATTTATTTATATGTGTGTTATATTTGTATATGTTACCTTGTGTTTATCCCGAGAGTGGGCAGGTAGGCGGATAAGTTACCGTAGCTAAAGTTGAAGTCACTGGGGGTATATATGTGATATTTATTTATTTATTTATTTATATATATATATATATGTACAGAAAAAAAGTGGAAGGGAAGCATTGGCGCTTTATATATAAGTGTATATAAGAGCAAAGATTGCATGCGGCTACGGTTGCAAGCCAATAAACTCCAAATCGAAACGTGCGCACAACTGCCATAGGCACATATATACAATGTTGGATAACTAACGAGCGACTTACACTTCCGAGATCCAGATTAACAATATAAATTTATCTCATTTAAATATTTTAAAACCATCCCTGGTGTTTTGAATTAAATTATCGTTTCCGGTAAAATAAAATTGCGATAAAAAAAAAAACAAAAAAATGAATAATAAAAGGAAACAAGAGAAAAATATAAATTTTTTCATTTTTTATTTTACACTCCCGCTGAATAAAATCATTTCCTGATATACAATTTGTGATGTTACGAGAGAAAAAAAAAAAAAAAAAAATTCCATTCAATTTTTTTTGAATAAAAAAAATTTTACTGTGCCATATTTTTGGGGATTTGGTTTTCCTCATTTTTATTTTGATTTAAAAAAAATAATAATAAATTTATATGTATATATCACAATGTATTACTGTGGGGGCGACTTGTGCGATGAGTCAAAAAAATAATTCGTGTCGGTTGCAAATGGCGGGTGTGGCGGGTTTTACTCTCACATGTGTATGTGTTTGCGTGACGATAATATCGAAGTGGAATCACAAAGACCGAGTGAGGAGCTTTAAATTGGATGATGCACGATTACCCGGTAGCGCGAGAGAAGAGATCGTCAGTGGTGGCCAGGTATACACAACTCAGGTACATACACATGTACAACATATATATATATATCATGTGCATAAAAAGACGTGAGTGAGTGAGAAAAAAAATACGAAAATAAGAGAGGAAGAATATCACCATTGGTCTTGCCCATATCTTAAGAGTAGAAGAAACGAAAGATGAGAATGGAGAGAATATAAAAATAAAATAAAAAAGAGGAAGAAGAGGAAGAAAAGAATGAGTTTGTACAGACAAATGCAAATAATAGCGTTTCTCACTTCATACAAATTCTCATTTTCTTACTACTATGCGTGTACTATATAAACAATTTATTTATTTATTTATTTTTATGTGTGTGAATGCGTTTGTGTGTGTGTGTATATTAATATTTGTGTTTAAGTATTTTGTGTTTTTATGGGTAATTTATAATTCGTGCGAGAAATGCTCGCAATTATTAAAGTTGATATGCTTTTTCACTTTATTATTATTATTATTATTTTTTTTTTACTTTTTTAACTTTTTTGTATACGTTTGTATATATATAATTTAAGGACCTCAATTTAAACTGAGAGTTCATTTCAACGTTGATTAAACTCATTCTCATTATAATATGCCCACGGTGAAAGAATGAATGGAAAAGAAAAAAAAAAAAAAAATACATATATATGTATATGTATATTGCGGTGTATGTAATTACTCAGTGAGACAAACACCAGTGTAGAAAATTATTTGCTCTACAAACCTATATTGTTTATAGATTTTTTATTTTTTTCTTTTTTTTTATTTTTACTTTCTTCTCTATACATAAAAATATTTAAAAAAAAAAAAAATTTTTTTTAATTCAAAAAAAATATGGATTTTTATATTAAATTGATTGATCATGAATTTTTTTTTTTTTTTTTCAAAAATATTTTCATTACAAATATTTAATTTAGTATGAGAAAAAAAATTTGTCATTTTCATTTTTATTATTTTTTTTTTCCTCTTCTTCTTCATTATTTTTTTTCACAGATAAAAATATCGAGGAAAAAAAAAATATATCTTTCATCTCACTATCTCTTTTGTTATTTTTTATTATTTTCTACACGTGAAAGAAAAAAGTATTGAAAAATCCTTTTTTTTTTTTTTTTTTTTTTTTTGTCACTCCATAATCAATAGATTTATCATTGATTTATTTAATTGAACAGAGTGAAAATCATTTGAAATATATAAATTTACGTAAAATCAATATTTACTTTCTTTTCACTCTTTACAACATCACGTGACAAAGTTATTGCGTAAACTATACACACTCGTACTTGTACATACACGTGTATATTAGTAAAGAGCAACGTGAGAAGAAAATACAAAAGAATAAAAAACAAAATTTTTTAATCGGATTCCACGAAAAAGTTACAATACCACACATATACATTGCATAAATACATATAAATGTAGGTGAGAGATAAACAAAAATTGAAAGAAACAAACTGAAAAAAAAAAAAAAAAAAAAAAAAAAAAATAAGACTGGAGTAAAGGTCGACATTACCTGGACCACGGACAGGAGAGAAGATGGTCATGTTCCTCAATAACACCAGGGAAATACGTTCCACCCACTGAAGAAGTGCAGTCTTGTACTCCTGGTACTGCACTTCTTTTTTTTTTTTTCCTCAAATTTCTTATTATCTACCTCTCAGTCGTTCTTTCTCTCTTGCTCTCTCTCTCTCGCTCTCTTTCTCGGGCTTTTTGTATCCTCGTGAAAGTCCTCGCTCTACGAGATATACGCAAGCAGATGCCAGTCCAGGTTATAAAAGTGGCAAACGCCTCTCTACCTCTTCCGCCAAGAATGTGAATAAAAGTAACATGGAAAAAGAAGAAAAAAAAAATATATATATATATAAATAAAAACAAATAATAATAATAATAATAATAACAATAAATTTCTTTATCACTTTGACACATTGACCATATTTTTTACTTTTTCAATTTAAACATATCTCGAAAAATATGTATAAGTGCTTCCGTATTCTTAACATTTATACAAAAAATAAATATAAAAAAAAAAAAAAAGTACAATAAATTTATTTCTTTACTATTTCATTTTATCTCATTATTTATTAATTTTTCGTTATTATTATTATTATTATTATTATTATTATTTATTTTTTTTTTTCTTCTTTTTTTTTCTTACAATTCTTTTCTTGTTACTCTCTGACTTGTTTCATCTTTATTTATTTTATTTTATTTTTTTATTTTTTTTATTTTTTTCTCTTTATTCTCATCTTCCCTCCACGACCTTTACGACGTTAGGTGCATTTGGTACCGTAATTTAACGAGGTACACACACATATATACACATACGTTGGTGTCTCTCAGTCTCATCTTTTCTTTCTCCCTTTATCTCTTTTCTCTTTCTTCCTCTCTCTCTCTCTCTCTCTCTCTTTATTTTACCCATCTTTCTATCTTTTGATACTTCTTGTTTCTGTCTAGTGGCGCATTAATAAACGCGCGCATCGTTGAATTATCCCGTGCCTAAATAGCATTAACGTTTTTGCTGTACGCGCGCGCGCGCGCGCGCGTTGTTGCATGCACAGACGCTCTACCAACCGTAGGAGGTATAGGACGAGTTGAGGCAGACTAAGTGTATACATAACTACACGATACACGATGGCGACAATGACGATGTGGAGTCGTGGTAGTGGTAATGGCACTTGCACGTTCAGACGTACTGGATGGAGAGAAAAAAAAAAAAAAAAATTATAAAAATAATAAAAAAATTTATGATTTTGTATGAACGAGCGAGCGTATGAACGAGACTCATAGAAACTCATAGGGCAAAGTATTAACGCACGTGTGACTAATTACCCATGCGATAGTTAAATTCTAGGAGCACTCACACACACACACATTTATATACATACGTACACGCACGCAGATACACATGCGCACAATAAATCTTTACATTTTATTGTACATGTACGTGTTTTTGAATTAAATTGAACGCTCTTCTGTATAAAATTACACTTTACCATGTATGAATAATTTGAAAAAAATTTTTTCTTCTTTATTTTTTTTTTATCTAAAGAGTAGCATTTTAGAAAAGAAATAACAAAAAAAAAAATTGTGGATAATAATAAAATTGGAGAGACATTAATATTTTTTAATTTTTTTTGTTTTTTGTTTTTTGTTTTTTTTTTTTTTTCATTTGTGCATCGTAAAATATTGATATAATTATTATATTATTAATTGAATTGCGTGTTCTCCCAGACATTCTAATTTATATTTTGACATGAGTGATGAGTTTTCATTATTGTAATTATGATATATATTTTTTTTTCTTCTTTTTTTTTCTCAATGTTGCACATTTTATACGGTAAAAATATTTAATAAAGTCATTTATCTGCTACATCGTGTGTTTTATAGTTTTAACATTTATTAGGGTAATGTTAAATATTTACTGTGGACAAAAAAATCTGAAAAGAGAATCGGTGATTTTTTTTGTTTTTGTTTTATATATTTATTGATGACTCCATAGAGTCGCGTTATGACGTGCAACGGGTTTTTCCTTTATACGTGATATAGAAATCACATTGATATACATTGAGAATAGAAAAATAAAAAGACTGTGGATATATTTTAATTGAAAAAATTAATTAATAATACAAAAAATGAAATGATGATAATAAAAATAAAAAAAAATAAAAAAAAACGCTGGAAAATTATATATATTTAAATAAAAAAGAATTAAAAAACCACGAGTATTTAATAAATGTAATTGAGGCTGTACAGTTATAGCTCGTTGAAAATTTTTTTATTATATAAAAAAAAAAAAAAAAAAAAAAACATTAACAACAAGAGAATTGAGATGAATCATTGGAGATGAAAAAAAGAAAATCGATCGCATTTGAATTGAGAGAGAAAATATAATGCAGGAAATAAACAATAGAAAATGATACAATACAAAAGTCTTTGTAAATTATTCTGTAATAATTATTATTATTTTTATAACTAAAAATAGTAAAAAAAAAAAATTGAAAAGAAACAATGAATAAATATATATATTTTTTTGTTTTTCAATTTTTTGTTATTATGTAAATTTTGGAATTTTGAATAATATTGCAAATTGTTATACAATGTGTGACGAGTATTATGAACGTATGCTCTAACGGTAGCCAACACGTGATGAAAACAGAGTAAAATTATTCACATGCGGTGGCTAAATCAACGTGCGTGTCGATCACGTTGAGAAATAGGACGCGGAAGCGATTGCAAGTCCGGTCAATAATGTGGGCGCGTCTTGATGTTGATCATCATTGAAATATATTTTATAAAAATAAATAAATAAATAAATAAATAAGTAAATATATAAATGTTTATATATATTAAATAACGTAATAAAGTACGATAAATTATAAAATAAAAATATTACAGTACCAGTAATAAATATATATATGTGAATTTAACTCCAGCTACGACCTGAATAAGCTGTTTTTAAATTGATTCGTTGACAAACCGGAATCCAGTACAACTCGGCACATATAAATTCAATAAAAAATTAATTTGCTATAAATTGGTTTTATTTATTTATTTTTTTGTTTTATAATTTTATATTTGTTTATTTGTTTTGATTATAATTTTCGATTAATTGCAATTTTCTATTTCTGTTGTTCTTGCTCTTTTTTTTTTTATCATTTTCATATTATTTATTATTTATTATTATTATTTTTTTTTTTTTTTTTCCAGCAATAAAATATATATTATAACACTCGTGAAAGTTAATATTGAAATATGTCGAATTTGTATGAAAAAACATATCGATCCAATATTTTTTTTTTTTAATTTTTCTAAACAAAAAAATGGTGATGTCAGTATCATCTTCACGTATTTCAGACTTGATAATTGGCTGAGCTTATTGTGTCAATTATTTTCTTCAAGTTGATGAAAATAATTTATCAATATACACTCATCCAATAATAGTTTATAATCAATTAATATATTTATAATTGATTAATTAATTATTATTTATTTGTATTAATTTTCATTATGTTTATTCTATTTGTTTTATTTAAATACTTTCTCTTTACTTATCAAAGGGAGAAAAAACAGTATAAGAAAAAAAAAAATATATAGATATGAATCTATTCACGTATATATATTTATAATCAAAAGAATTTTCAATGATGATGAATAAAAGCAATGCACCAATGATGAATGAATGAAGTGATTAACCAAGAGAAATCCTCCCTGAAGAGGACTCTATTTATATACGCCTACTCTTATATACAGTATTTATATATATATATATGAAATTCAAATGCTACATCGCTTCGTTTGTTGATAGACTCAGCTTTTCATCACTGTCCGCTCAATTAATAAAAGCTGAAAGCAAAGTGTCGAGTAAGAAAGATATAAGAAATTTCATCGCATTTTATTTCATATATTCTTGACAGTGTAGATATATATATTTGTGTGTGTGTGTGTGTGTGTGTGTGTATATGGAATATATATCTATGGATGTGTGTGCAATAGACATGTAGAATTAAACGTCGAAGGTGAAAGAAAAATAGTGAAAAAGGTGAAAAATAAATAGATGAAATAAATAAAAATTGAATAATAATTTTAAGGTGATAATTCACTCTATCGATATATTCACAAATAAATAATTCATTGTCAATTAATCATACTCGACACGTACATTATTCGCATACATTTATTTCTAATATATTAGATGTATTAATTCTTATTTATTTTTTTCATTTCTAACCCCGGAAGTTTATCACAACCTATTCATATTTGTCGACGTGTATTTATATTATATATTAATTATCAATATATAATTAATTATTGTCTTATTAAAATTGATTAATTCTGATTGATTATCTTGCTATTAATTTTTATTTTTATTATTTTTTTTTTTCTTTATATTTATTCATCAAAATAAGTAGGAAATAATTGTATTTTCAGAGTTTTTATGTTCATTATTATTTACTTTTCTATTTTCTGTTGAGATTCTTTCAGTTTTTTAATTCACGTATTTTTTTTTTTTTTTTTCATTCATTTTATTTTTGTGTTTTTGTTTTGTTTTTTTATTTTTTATTTATTTATTTATTTTTTTAAATGAGATAAATGTTGACGGTGGAACGTGCTAACAGTGAATGTGAATATTTATGCAGTGTAGTGTGAAACAATACAATGAATGAAGACGAGGGGAGAAAACAGAATAAAATAAATAAAATAATAAGAATGAGAGAAATGTGAACGCAACAACATTCCGGGAATGACGATTTGTCCTTCTAGCGACACCGCGTCGCTACTGGGAAATCCCGGGAGCGATTGCGATAACATATGGCGCCAAATAATATGTATATAGATATAATATAAGTGAATATATAAATGCAATGTGTATTGCAAGTAACAATACCACGAGTTATTGGTCGTTGTTTCATGTGTTACAAATGTAATATAAAAAAATTTAAAAAAAAAAAAAATTTTTTTTATTTTTATTTTTTCTAAAAACAAATTTAATCTAAATCGCACAAAATATCTTTGATTGTTATATTTTTGTATTTATTACCAACAAAGTCAATGTACTTTTATTTTATTACTATTTTTATATTTTTACTTAATACAATTTAATTTAATTTAATTTTTTTTTTTTTTTTTTTTTTTCATATAAAGTGATGAGTGTAATCCCACAATTTCAATGATATTTTCATCACTTTTATTTTTATTATTGTAGTATGTTGTATACAAATGTCAATAGACATTGGATGAAACGCAATGCACTTTTATTCCCGTCATATTTTCATTGAAGGTTGTGATAATTAAGAATTTTTAAAGTAGCACACATTCACGTAATCATATGTAAATATTATTAAATGATAATGGTAAACCCAATTTTTATTATCAGTAAAAAATATTTTATATTGATAATAAATTTTTCTTTTTTTATTTATTATTCATATTAATATTGATATTAATAATATTATTATTACAATTTATAATTATTTTTTAAAATTATTTTCAATATTAAAATTTGGAATTATTTTCTAGATCAATGTGAGATCAATGGACTTGAAATATATATAAAAAATATGAAAAGAAAAATTAATAAATAAATAATAATAATAATTTGTATGTATATCGTCATTTTACTTCTATTCTTTGAACAGCCAATTCCAATTTCTCGGGTAATTTACAATCGTTCGCGTGAAATGGGCAATAAAAAAATCCTGTTGCATAGTTAAATCGATAAAACCACTCATTACACTAGTGCCATGGTAAAATACGGAGGAAATAATAATATTAATAATATTAATAATAATGAAAATGAGTGAAAAATATAGTGAAACTTACACGGGGAAAGATTGAAGGGGTGTGAAGTGGGAGAAAAATATTATGAATTTTCTACAAAAATAAATGGGTAATTTTTTTGTCGAAAAAAAAAAAAAAAAAAAAAAAAATTAATGAAATATTTCAATGTACCGCAACGTTTTGTGAAAATGAAGATGTCTATTGTATTTTATTCCAGCTAATTTTTTCGTATTTTAAATAATCCAAAATTACAAGGTCATATTATCAAACTAGTGATTTGAAACGATGAAATATTTTTTATGAAATTTCCATGTGACTATTTTTTGAAAAGTTATTGCTCATTTGCATGTGGTAATTTCTTATTTTTATTTTTTTTTTTTCCTCAGAAAAAGGAAATTATCCTTCAAGTTTTTTTGTTTTGTTTTTTTTTTTTTTTTCAAGTGTATAAAAAAGATGTTTTATTATAGTTAAGGTCAGGTAGAGTCTGTAATGATAAGATCGAAACTGTAGGATGATGAAGGGTTCAACACATAATTTTCGATTTTAGGTATTGCATATTATTTTTTTATTTTTTTTATTATTTTTTTTTTTTTAAATACATTCATATGAAGAACAAAAAAAAATAGAATTTTCTTTTTTTTTTTCTTTCTTATTCTCACTTAACTGTAGTCCCTCTAACATTTACACTTTTTTTTTTCTCTCTCTCTCTCTCTCTCTCTCTCTGTCCATTCTTTTCTTATTTTATTTTCATCTTTTTTTTTTCTCCTACTCTATACCACAACCACAGTAATAACGCCACGTCGTCCATTATTGTTATGAGTCGTTACTGTATAATAACGTATATGGACGCACACTGACTTCACCCTATAGGCACTGGTGAAAAATTAGTGCTTTGTCCCAAGTTACACTCATACGCATTATATATATATATATATATATATTTTGTTTCTTTTCTATATTTTTTATTTTTCACTTTTTCATAGTCATAAAATATGTATTTAAATTTGAATTTAATGTAACAAAAATAATGGGTATTTTAAAATGAATTATTTTGTATTACTATTATTTTTCAACTTCTTTTATTAATTTCTTTATATATATATATTTTTTTTCTTCTCACTATTTATTTCGTTGAGAAGAGAAAAATATAAAAAAAAAAGTTATTTTAATTATATCAATTTGTCACTATTACTATTACTATTTTCAATTTATATATATATATATATTATTTTTTTTTTATTTGTATAGAATATATTGAATTCATTTTATATGTATCTTTATAGGATGGAGCAAACCGTATATTCTCCACTGTAGAGCAATCGTGCACCACCACCAACGGGATCTTTCCAGGCGTCGTGTGTCTGTAACTTATAAAGGCAGCTCGTAAGTCGCAAGCCATTGCTCTGATTTTATATACATACGAACTCGATCGCTCGTTACTTTGTCTTTACGCTTATTTGCATTCATCCAGTATAAAGTGGTGTTATGTGTTTCTATCGTTTTACTGTGCCAATTATTTTCACAATTTAATTTTTTTTTTTTTTTTTTTTTTTTTCATCTCATTATATCATTTATAAATAAGTTAAATAAATTTAACTTGTTTAATTTTTTTTTTTATAAAGTATTGATTCATTTTACATGGTAATTCAAATAAAATTATTCATTTGTAAAAATAATTGATGGAATTGAGTAAAAATTTAGTGTACAAATGGAAGGCCCCACCGAGATTTGAACTCGGATCGCTGGATTCAGAGTCCAGAGTGCTAACCATTACACCATAGGACCACGATATTGCAATAAACTACCCTCTAAATACACATTGGTGAATATTCAACACTCAAATTAATAGAAAAAAAATAATATAAAATCATAAAAATCATAAAAATCATTAAAGTATCCATTAATTTTGCTTTATATCATCAAATCATATGAAAATTTGAAATTATTTCTCACACTCGCACACACAAAAATTTTTAATATATTAAAAAACAAAGAAAAAAATAAAAATAAAATTGGATAAACTAACGGAATTATTTTTGTTTCCCCTTCTCACATACAAACCACCCATATAATAGTTTTTGATCGTGAATAAAACCCACGCATGCACTCAACCAATTGCATTACCGACGATCTAAAAGCCGCGAGCAGTACCCCGTGACGAATTTTCACTGTACGTAAAACCTTTCTCTTTCTCTCTTTCATTCATTCTGTCCTTATCCCTTTTATATCCCCCATACACTTCACCATTGCTCTTACACAGCACACCTGAATGACGTATGCAAATGAGCAAGCACACTCACCATATACATATATACATACATATATATATATATATATAGGTACAGAGGCAGTGTTATTGCTGAGAAGCTTAACCATAAAATCCCGTTCAAATATACTCCTCTGGACCGTTCGTTATTTTACTACAGATATATATATATATAAATATAAGATCGAGTGCGCGATTAATATTGCAGGGTCATGGGAAATAGGTGTGTATATATATATATGTTTTGATTTATTGAATATGATAAAATTTTTCGTCATATATTTTGAAGGATTTTTTTTTTGTTGTTGTTGTTTTTTTTTTTTTTTTGGCTAATTAATTCATCTATAATTTGTAATATTATACAATAATAGTGAATTATTAATTGTGAATATATATATGTTTTATTATAATGATATGTAAAATGATGAATATTAATGATTTTGTTGATTTTTCAAAAAAAAAAAAAAATTTTTTTTTTTTGTTTTTTTTTTAATTTTTTGATTTTTCTCGAAAGAAATATAATATAAAATTTAATTGTATTTATTATGATATATCAAAATAATTTTCTATATATTATGATATTACATGGTATAAATATAATTTTAAATAGATGTTATTTTAATTTATTTATGTGTACATGTGGGATGAAAATTGAATAAGAAAATAAATATTTGTGAAGGAGTCTTTTAAGTAAAGATCGCAAAATTGAAAAAATAATATTTCATTTTATATTTATAGTAAAGAGGCCACATAACCTATCCCACACAAAAACATTCATATACATAACACATTCATGTATATATCGACTGAAATTCTAAGTGTCTAGACGCTAAGCTCCAACAGAAGTTGTGTCCCGTGTTTTATACAATTAACACATATATATATTTGTTTCGTTTGGCCAATAGAAAAAATGAAGAAAAAATAAAAATAAAATAAATAAATAAATAAATAAATAAAAGGAAGAAGTAAAAAAACTACGAGAATAATACAAAAAAAAAAAAAAATTGGAATATAAATATAAATAAATGAATATTTGTATAATTATTATGAAAAAATAATAAATAAATTACATATTTTTATATCTATATTTATATTTATATTTATATCTATATCTATACGTATATGGGTATTTTTATTTATTTAAATATACGTTTTCTTGTTGACTGCAAGAGACTTTCGCTCTCGAGTCGTCTCTTATTATTGTTGGTATATTTTATAAAAATTATTAAACGAGGAAGAGTAAAAAGCATTATAAACACATACATATATATGTAACTATTGCAATAATAAGACTATATATCCACTCTCTTTTTCATGCTCTACCATTTGTTTTCCTTCTTCACATTCCGCCTCACTGTTCCCCTTCTCTTTTCACGTATATCATTTACTTCCGGCAGAGATCGAGATCTCATCATTCATTCTCCAATATATATATATATATAAATAGAAAATATAATTTTACAAAACATGTTTTACATGTGTGTGTGTGTGTGTGTGTGTGTGTGTGTGTGTGTATGTGATTAATCATTTGTAAATAAATTATTTGATGATAATTACAAATTGTTTCGTTCATAGAAATTTTATTCGAGTTTGGATGTAAACAAAAAAAAATTTCGGTTTCAATTATTCTTTTTGTATTTTATTTTTAATTATTTCTCCGTTTATATATTTCATTTTATATGTTAAACTTGATATTTATAAATAAATATTTGTACAAAAAAAATTATATATATATATATATTAAAAATTATAAAATTACAATAATGATTTACGATTTATTCAACTTGAATTATTTATTTATTACTTTCATTGAACTATAACATTAATCTTTTCACACAATATATATTTTTCATATTTTATATTGCCTCAGGATAAATCAATATTTGGTTATCACATGATTTACCGACACACGTACTCACACGCACGCAATTATTCCATAACTCATGAATAAAAAAAAACAAAAAAAAAACAAAAAAAAAAAACAAAAAAATCACAAGAGAATTAAAGAATATTTATTTTTACTATCTCTATACAATTTCACCAAATAAATTGATCACATTTATTTATTTATATATAGAAGAAAAAGAAAAAATAAAACAAAAAAAAAACAAAAAAACAGAAAATCATTATCATATACATACACACACGTACACACACCTACATAAATATAAATATAACAAAACAGAATAAGAAAAAAAATTCATATACATTTATTATTATTATTTTTTTTTTATCTTTCATATTTTTAATATCAAATTGATTTGATATTAAACGCGATAAGATTATAAATAATTCGAAACTATTATTTCAAACTAATTGCCATTTTTATTGAGAAAATTGCCAACCGATTTTATTATCGATTATGTATATGTATATAGAGAAAGAATTGACGATAGAGTAAGTGATAGAGAGGGTAGAGAGAGAGAGAGAAAGAGAGAGAAAGAGTAAGAGGGAAAAATCAATCACTCGTTTCGATCAAATGAGATACAAGACTTGATCTGATCTTAATCATGAATTGCGCTAAGTATCCAATTACCCGAGAGCGAACAACTGCTCTCTTGTTTCATACCCGTGCCCGCGTCTCTTCCTTCACTCACTATATACACATAAACACATATACACAAATAAATATATTACACATGTGAGTACATCTCGTTTATTTTCTTCCATATTATTTAAACTGAAACACCATCGAAAGTAAATCCGCGATTTATGTTTGTCTGTCTACTTCAATAAATCTTTACAAATCTATCAAATCGATAATAAAATAATAAAAAAATTGAATAAATAAATGTATAATATACATACATATATATATATATATATATATATGTGTGTGTGTGTGTGTAGTAAATTAGTGAACGTAAAGAAGAATAATATAATAACTCAATTTTGGAGATAGTTGAGATAAATCTTGCGAAAAAGAAAAAAAAAAAAAGAAAAACAAACAAACAAACAAACAAAAAGAAAAGAAAAGAAAAAAAATTGTTTACAACGTGAGATGTGATAAGAAAATAAAATGAATAAAAATTATAATGAATTATTATTTATATTAATTATAGAGATCCGTAGATGATTAGTTGGGATGAAACGAGTCGACTGACACCTGCAGAAAGTCCAGCTCCGCCTTCTCTGACGGTTTTAACACACAGAATGAAAGTACATCAAATATGAGTATATAAAAGCTTTAAATATTGTGAGATTTATGATCTTTTTATTTGTGTATAAACGAAAAATAGATTAAATAAAATAGGAAAATGAAAAAAAAAAATTAATTATAATAATAAAATAATAATAATCATAGTAATAATTCAATTGTGAGTGAATTAATGGATAAATTTATTCTACAGAAATTTGATGTTTTATTTAATACTAAATTTTTTTTTCTTTTTCTTCTTCTTTCTTTTTTTATTCATTATTATTATCAGTGATTATTATGAATATCCGAGCTATTTTAGTGAAATTATTCTTGAGAAATTATAGAAATTGTTTATTAAACCTCCAAGTGCCTGAAGAAAATGAGAGACAGTGGAATTATAAAAATAATAACAAAAATAATAAAAATAATAACAAAAATAAAAACAAAAAAAAAATATTAAAATTAACAATCAGAATACACATCAAGTTTGTAGTAGTTGTAGTGGTGGTGAAGTTATCAAAGAAGATGCTGTGTAGCATTATATATCCAGGGGCGTTTTATTCCACCTTCTTTATATTATTATTATTATTATTATTATTATTTTTTTTTTTTTTTTCTTTTATATTCTTCTACTCCTTCGCTTTGTTACGCTTCTCGTTTATCATTTTGTATTACGATTACACCCACATACAGACACAGAAATGTTGTACGTACAATCGGACATTTACAATTCACCTGCAGGAAATTATATTTATTTATAATTCTCAATTTTTATTTTTTATTATTGTTATTATTATTATTTTCAACTATCTGATGTATTATTTATTATTTATTTATTTATCTATATTTTATTTGTAAATTGTAAAATATTAAATGTACACACCAGTGTAAATATGAATTTATAACTTTTCAATCTAATTTACAATTGTTATCAAATAAAAAAAAAAAAAATATATATATATAAAACAAAAAAAAATCATGATAATAAATAAAACAATGAAATTATATACATTACAATTGTTTTTATGTATTTGTAAAATTATTTTCAAATAGTGAAAGTAAATAATTAACTGTACATTGTTATTTATCATATATTAATAAATTATTTTTCATTGTTACTCAAAATATATATTTTCATACAAATATACATTACACAACATTGTATGAATGAGTTATTGAAATAATATTAGTGTGTGTATGTGCGTATGAGTTTGTATATGTTAATCAAAATATTTCTCATGCCGGCAAACGTTTGACGAGCAATTATACGAATACGCATCAAATGTATAATATATAATAAATATATGTATATGTACATTTCTCTTTGGTCCATGTCTCATCAATTAAAATTGCAATTTTACAACATGACCATACTATAATCGTCACGTAAATTGCAAGTGCCACCTTAAAATTATCGATGACGTCGGCCAAGTCTCTTTAGACTCTCATAACATTATTTATCTATATATATATATATATATATATACATACATATATGTTTATTTTGTCTATTTACTCATTTATTATTATTTATTTATTTATTTATTATTATTAATTTTTTTTTGTTTTTTTTTTTCTCATTTTTTCCATGTACATATGTCTGTATTTGTTACTGTGAATAGTTTGAAATATCTCTCAAAGTGTTATTGTACTAACTCGTAAGTTAAGAAAAAAGAAAAAAGAAAAAAAAAAAAAAAAACGAGAAAAAAAAAATTTACAGTAGCGGTGGTTGGTATACACGAGTTTAACAATAGAATGTTGTATGTTAGTGTTCGTTTTGGATGTAATTACCACGAGATAATACGATCTAAGCGCACGATTTAAAGCGCCAAGTGTCAACGGTGCACACGTTGTGTGGGTGAAAATGTGTCATTAATCAGAGTCATAGGCACTTGTATAGCCAATAATTTTACTCCATTTTAATTCTTCAACCCTCAAAAAATTCTCATTACCCCATTCAATTTGTTCAAAATATTGCAGATGAAAAAAAAAAAAAATAATAATAATAATAATAATAAAATCAACAATAAATTTTGTTTTATTAAATATAAAATTTACGTGTTGATAGATAATTATTTTTTTTATTATCTAATTTAAATAAAAAATTTTTTATCGATAAATAAAATTGATACGTTTATATAAAGTGAAATGAAATATAATGAAAAAAAAAAATTGTAATATTAATAAATATATAAATAAATAAATAAAAAATATAAAGTGAAGGTAAATGAATATATATATATATATATATATATATATATATATATGTATATAGTGTAAGAGGAAGCTGAGCTAAATGAACTCGATATCTTCCTGAATTCCTCTCGTTTCCCTTTGCACGAAATCAGATATGAGCAAAACAATTTTCTACGTTCGTAACCAACATATATGAGAGAGCATTTACAACTCTCGCGTATCCATCGCAAAACGAATTCTCTTTTTTTTTTTCTTTTTTTTTTAATTTTTTTTTTATTTTTCTTCCCCTCATTCTCCCTTCCTCTCTGTCTCTCTCTTTCATCAGACTCAGCACGTATTGGTCTACATGCCATCACGTATAGAGCCGCCAATGTGCATATATATATATATATATATATATATACAATGTATATACCCAGAATGGAATTATTGTTATTAGTGCCAGTGTATCCTTTCTCTCTCACTCTCGCCCTTATTTCTTCTCTCTAAGTGGAGACTACAAAAATTCATACTACTATTTTGTCGAACGAAAATCGAACGTAAATAAAAAAATATTTATATATATATCACGTTGAAATTTTCACCGCGAAATTATAGGATGTGATGTGAAATAAGAGAGAAAAAAAATAATAAAAAATCCCTCCATAAAATAGCCCGAAAAAAAAAAAAATAATAAATAACAAAATTGGGTGAGAAAATACCGATGAAGGTGTGAAAGAGAAAAAAAAAAAAATTAATATATAAATTTATTTTTTATCATTTGTTTATTTATCTGAAATTATCATTATTATTATTATTATTATTATTACTATTATTATTATTTTAGAATTTTTTTTTTTTCATTTATAAATAAAATAAATATAAATAAACCAAAAAATAATACTAATAATAATAAGAAGAAAATAAAATAAAAATTATAATGGCAATGATAATAGATAAATAAATCACGAAATTCCGTTCTATTTCTTGATATTGTAACGGACATCTAAGTAGTCTGGTTTTATTGTGTGGGCTGAAGTTGACGAGCGGGATAACGATTTATCCCCCTCAACCCTCAATTTATATACTGTCGCCAACATATATATATATAAATAAATATTTTAAATCCATGAGACCTATATTACCTACGCGTACAGTCGAAATAAAAACAGAATAAAAAATAAAATGAAATAAAAAAACAATAAAAAAAAAACAAAACAAAACAAAAAAAAAAATAGAAATAACAAAATGCGTTGATAGCATCGCTCGTATACGCGAAGGTATTAATACTTATATATAAATATATATCACACAAGTATGCGAGCACGCGGCGCGAGACAGCCGCCGCCAACGGCGAGCGTGCCACCTACGCCCCCACCCCCATGAGGCGTGGGATAAGATCTCGTTTGAAAAAGAAATTTCATTCGAGTGAGAGAATTTTACGCCCGGATGTGTCGCGTCATCGTTCACACATTGCCCACCAATAAATCCTCGTCGAGTGAAAAACGAAAGCTCTCGACGTCACTTTATTTTTCATATATTACCGGACTTCCATTAAAAAAATTATTATTATTATTATTATTTTTTTTTTTACACCCTCATCACAATCCACACCCTTTCACTCAATTAATTTTATATACAAATTGGATATTTCGATGAATTAATTTATCATTATTATAATTAATATTTTTTTTTGTTTAAAAAAAAATTGGTAAAATTCAAAAATACAAAGACAAAATGAAAGTGATTGTAATTGTTTCTTTTTTTTTTTTTTTTTTTTATTCTTTTGTGATTACAAAAGTTAATATTCAGTGTGTGTTACTACTGTCTCATTCTTTTTTTTTTTTTTCTTTTCTTTTACATTTTGTTTGCATATCCATTGCCGCAATGGAATAATCTTTAGCAGATGGCGAATGGAGAAATAGCAGTGGAATAAAGACACTTCCGTTGCTGCTGGTGATGCTGGTGTATTCATTTGATTATTGGCAGTGTTTTGTTGTTCTTACTATATATACTATTGGTAACTATAACTCTTACAGACTCTTCCGCCCAGAAGGCAAAAACCTGAATGAATCACCATCACCAATCAATTGCAACAAAAAAAAAAGTGTGTTCAATAAACAATTCAATAATCCGTGATACTCTACACCTGGACAATAAATATATATATATACACACTATATTATTTGTTAAACGAAAAAAAAAAAAAGATAAATAATAAATAAATAATTATAATTTTACATTCACACAAATTCATTGTCAATATTTGAGAATAATTAAAAATTAAAGATAAAAAAAGAAAAAAAAAAAAAATTAAATACATCTCAATTGAATTTTATCATTCAATTTGGAATGAAATAAAATTTATTTATTTTCAATTTATAAATTTATGACAGTACACGTGTGACAGATTAATCGTGTATTGGAAAGCATAAAAAATGACAAAGTGAGAAACGATGGAAAAATTGGAAGTAACTCGTGATACACCAGGTACGATGAAGAATCGATCATCGATCCATCTCAATACAATATTGTATGTACATAATATATAACTTGTGTGTATTTATTTCAGGTCAGGGACCCTCCCTACTTTACCCCCCTTCATCTATCCCCACTACATCAATATCATTATACACAGAGGACTCTATCTGTATTGCCATGTACCGTAAACTACACATTCGGCTGGTTATTATCCATCAACTGTGATACGAGATGACGGCGGAAGTAAATGGATATGTTCTTAAGACGGATATAAATAATGAAGACTAAAGAAAACAGTAAAAAAAAAATATATAATAATAATAATAATAATAATAATAATAATAATAAAAGGGAGGAATAATAAATGAATGGAAAATAATATAAAAGATTATAAATAAAAGAAAAGAAAAATGATGTATAGGTAATATTGAAAAAGGTGAAAGTACATCTGACGAAATGATGATTATTTTTCGGTTTATATTTCTCACATATCAAAGAAACAGATTAGGACACCACAATGATATATATATATGTATATATATATAAAATATAACCACATGAATATTATTTATTATACTCATGTGAAATGAAAATTACAAATTAAATTTAAATTGTTTCTTTGTATTTATTTATAACTGTTCAAGTAACCATAACGTTGTATTTTTGTTGTGAAGGAAGAGACAAGGATAATGTCGAGACAGAGTGAGAGAGTGAAAGTGGTCTTTAATTGACGTCAGGGTAAATAAAAATGAAGAGGAAGAATGAACAGAAAAAAAAATAAAAATAATAATAATAATAAATAAATAAAAATAAAAAATAAAAAATAAAAAAAAAAGAAACGAAATGAAACGAAAGAATGAAAGAGAGAGGGGGAAAAAAAAAGTAATTGACGGACCACAAGCAATGTACTAAGAGAGAGAAAGAGAGAGAGAGGAAGAGGGGAAAAAAAAAGAAAGAAATAAAATGAAAAGAAAAGATGGGCTCTTATCGTATGACTATTGCACAAATTGTACATACAAATGTAAAGATACACACACACACACACGCACACATACACACATACACTCATACACATTTACATTTCTTTTATTATTATTTTTTATTATTTGTCCTGAGTGTGAAATATGCGCTTGTACACGCAGAGGCATAAACTAAGATCAGTGAAAAAGAGACAGTGAAAAAAAAAAAAATAAATAAATAAATGAAAAAAAAAAAAAAAAAAAAAAAAAAATGTATTTTTGTAGAGGGAGGAAAAGAGAGAAGATGTTGTGTATGGTAAAGCTCTTAAGCGGATATATACATGTGCAATATACACGGAGACTGATTTGTTGGATATAAATTTGCACTTTCACGGTAATGAACTCCCAAGTTGTGTTCGCAAAGGACATTCATCCGTTAAGACGATTTTATGTTACATAAAAATAGTAGTCAGAGAGTTATTTGAATAAAAATACACAAACATTTTTTTGAAAAAAAAAAAAAAAATAATAATAATAATAATAATAATAAAAAAATTAAGAAAAAAAAAATTGTATTTGTATTATGTATAGAGATAATTTTAACTATTCATTTTCAAATTATTCATTTATACATTTTTCCTCCTCTCCCTCCTCCTCCTCCTCCTCCTCCTCCTCCTCCCGTCATTTTCTCCTCTATTTATGCATATATTATTGTGATAGTGAATAACTAGAGAAATAATAATATATCGTGTTCAATATATTTATATATCAAGATGGATAAGCAATCACGTCCTTTATAAGGATTCATTAATAATCACAACGACTTGTACTACTACAATTACTACTATGGCTACAAGTAGTAATGGTAATAGTAGAAGTAGTAGTAGTAGTAGTAGTAGTAGTAGTAGTAGTAGTAATAGTATAACACCATCTCTATTACCTCACGTGTATGGATAATCGCATAACGTCGATCGGTGTATGGCCGCCTGCCGTTTACTTCTATACCACTGACTTGAATCGACGTTGTTGCATTCCTTTGAATGCAATTGGCTACTGTATACGTGTTTGTTTCATTCTTTTTTTTCCCTCCTTCTCTCACTCTTTATATATATATATCTGTATGTATATATCAATTTTTATTTAATACAAATCAAAGTGACTTTCACATTTTCCCATTGCGGGTCCACGTAAATTCTTATTTGCGATTAGACTTACCCAAAACATTGTAATATTGATTATGTATGTTATTACAGCTGCAAATGAAATCTCTGTTTTGTATTGCAAAATCATTTATGTGTTTGTTTATTGATAGAATATATATATATATATATATGTGTGTGTGTATGTGTTGTGTAAATAATCGACTGATTTTCTTCATTATAGGAAAGAAGATTGAGTTTTGTGTTGAAAAATATCGTAAGATTGTGATTTAATAATTGAGATATAAATTCATAAATTGAATTGTTAAAATTATCAATTATTTTTTTCATGATGATAGAAATAATTATAGAATATTTTTCATTGTATTTATCAATTGAAATTATTTATTTATACTTAAAAATCAATTGGAAAATTGGACCATAGAAAAAATTAAATAAACAAAAATGAAGTTAAAAAAATTATAAATAAAGAAAATAATATTGATGTATATAATAAATAAATTAATGGTAAGATAAAAAATTATAAATACATGTATATGATATATATGTATATATAAATTGTAAGATGCAGCGTAAAAAAAAAAAAACATTTTTTTATTCGTGAAATTGTGTGACGATTGACGTGGTAAGTGAGACGAGAATAATTCACATGGTCGTTAATTATAATGATCGTTTGGCTGGATGAATTTCTGTGCGCTCGACTGTCTCGATTCGGGAGTGACATCTCGATCGACTGTATCATCTGTCTATATTTATATATATGAATATATATATATATGTGTGTGTGTGTGTGTGTATCATAAAAGTAAATAAAGAAGTAGTAAATAAAATAAAAGATAAAAGATAAAAAAAAAAAAAGAAAAAAAAATTTAAAAAAATAAGGTAGAGGAGAAGAAACGATACAAATGCATGAAGAAGAGAGAAAGATTGTGAGTGGCTTTGAGCGATCTGGAATACGTATCCAGGTATTTATTCACACTCGACTACTCCTTAATTACTACTTCCGGCGTCCAAATGAGGCCTGCAATACTTGCAAACATCCACTGACTATAAATAGCCACAAATATTACATACATATACATATAAATATCAAATGTCACGATAACATAGTGACACATTTCAATATATAATTTTGTGACAATTTTATTTACATTCACACATTCACCATTGTCAATGTCAATTCTACAAATAAAAAATTTAATTTATCATTTTTATTTTTAAATGTCAAATTTATAAGACTAAATCAGAAAAATTGAAAAAAAAAAAAAATAAATAACAAATAAATAAGTGAATAAATAAATCAATAATAATAATGATAATAATTAATAAATAAATAATTTAAAAAAATTTTTCATTATTCACATATTTATTTTCATATTTTATTTCTCAACATTTTGTCCACGTACTCAATTTTTTAAAAATTTTTTTTATTTATTCATTTTTTTATTTATTCATTATTATTATTATTTTTTGTTTTATTTTATTGTTTATTGGCACGTAAATATTAATAGACTGGTAAAATACACAGAGATTGTTAATTGATAGTCTGGCGCCACTACATTGGCACGATGTAATTTCTGGTGACGCCGTCGTTTGCCATTTCCATCCCTTCTCTTATCCCTGTCTCTATTCTCCACCTCCCCTCTCCCATCCTTTCCCCGCCCTTTCAATATCACATATAATACATAATCGGCTTGGCCGATATTTAATTACATGCCCAGGATCCGCCACAAGTGACGCACATGATTACTTTCAGACTATCTTTATAGATGTGAAAAAATAAATAAATAAATAATTTCACACTCTCCCCAATGCATCAAAAAAAAAAAATTTTAACAATAATAATAATAATAATAATAATAATAATAATAATAATAGTAATGATAAACAAAAAATATATATATTATACCTATAGAATTATGAAATATTTCAGAAAGTGAATTAACATAATAATAATGTAAATATTTATTTTATATGTATAAGTATATGGAAATAAATATATTTAGATATGTAATCGGAGTCGTTTTGAGAATAAATGAAAAACGTTGAGGGTGGCAATATAAAGGGTGAATATATACCGATCTGAGAGGTCCCTTTTACCTGTTATTTCACTGGATATACACATATATAAGATATGTACGTTCATAATTTTCAACTTAGGAATAGACCAGGTTTGCATTAAAATGATCACCAGTGATTTTTTTTTTTGTTTGGAGTAGATAAATACACACGCAATACCAAACATATATATAATCTGTAGAGTCGTTGGTGGCTTTTATATATTGCAATGTTTACGATGAAAAAAACCAAAATAATAAACAAAACAAAAATAATAACAAATAAATAAATAAATAAATAAATAAAAATAGCAGAAAAAAAAAAATCTATGATCATAAATACCATTAACAGTCACAATTAACAATTTAAAATGTACAATTCATTTGTATCCAATATAATTTAAAATTCAATATGGAATAATATAAAATTATTATATTGTATATTTTTCAAAATACAATACGTAAAAACAAATTTTTTTAATATATTATCTTGTTATTTTATTTATTTATTCATTTATAATTTTTTTTTTTGTTTTTTTTTTTTATCTTTCATTTTCTAACTTGAGGATTTCGTTTAATTCCTTTGCTTCTTTATTATTAAAATTTTATTATTTTTACATTCAATTGAGCACGTGTTTAAGAGTCGATTGGTGAAAAGGTAAGTCAATAACTGGTTCATGCCTAAGGGGATAATCTCTCTCTCTTTGTCTTTTTTTTTTCTCTTTTCCTCTCTCTTTTCTTTCTCACGTGTATCGAGGTCCCGAAAGGTCCTTGAGAATTATCGACGCACGCCGAGGGAACCGTTGCACGCGTCCAATCTTTCTCGTCTTCGTTTTCATCTTTATTTTTTGTTTATATAAATTTTTTATTATTTTTTAATTATTTTTTTTCATTTTCTTTCGCCTTCTGTGACCCCCGTGATTCCCTTCATATTTTTCGTATCTCTCTCACTTTCTGTTTGATTGTATGTCGTGTATTTCACGTACATATGTATTACATATATATATATATATATATTTATATATGTATATCTGCATATACACATATGAATAGTTTGTCCATGACAGCATGTGGCCACTGAGGTCTTACGGTAAACATAAGAGAGAAAGAAAACAGGCTCTGCGGACCTCTCGCGGTGTCCCAGGACGAAAGATCGAGTTTCACGATGGATTTTCCTGGTTTTATCTATTCAAGTATGGGGAATTACAGTGGAAAAGATATAAAAATGTGAGAATAAGAGAATAAGAAGGAGAAAAAGCTAGAGAAAGAGAGGGAGAGAAATACATAAATAAATGTTAGGTTAATTTAAATGCGTTAATATTCTGATATATCTCAAGTTATTTAATCAAACGTTCAACATTTCCGGGTAGTGAGAGTTTTATCTCCAAGATATTAATCATAATTTGATAAACAAAAAAACAAAAAATAATAATAATAATAACAAAACGAAAGATGAAAATAGAAGAGGAAAAAAAGAATATAAATAAAAATTAAAAAGAAAAAAACAATAATAATAATAAAGGAGGTAATAAATGAATGAATAAATACAAGTGTGAAAGACCTGACACGAAATGTCGGAGATAAACATCCGTAACGCCGAAAAACAGGAGCCGAAAAAATAAAATAAAAATAATAATAAAAAAAAAAAAATGAATAAAAACCCAGATATATCATAACGGAATCTGTTGTTGTTAGTCCTGAAAAAGATGACTGGCATTTAAATTGAATGACATCACATATTTTATTGATTTAATATATATTAAAATTAAAAGATACTCTGATAATTAATTATATTGTATTATTTAATATTTAATTATTAATTTACATATATATATATATATATATATATATATAAATTGATATTAAATAGCGAATAATAATTTTTTATAATTATATAAAATTATGTGAAATTAATATAATTTAAATTTACTTCATTATTATATATTATTATTATTATTATTATTATTATTTTGTTTTTAATTTATAATTGTGGATATTGAAATTTTTATTATTCATATTATTAGAGTGAAAAAAAAAATGTTTTTTTTTTTTTTTTTTCAAGTTTATAATTTAAAATGCATGTGATAAAGAAATATAAAATATTATAAGAGGTTATTGCGGTTTACCACGACTATTTATATATCTTTGTGCACTTCACCTATCCTTCCATCAACATTTACAATATACATCTTATTTGTCTTTGAAAATAATCTACAACGTGTGTGTGTGTGTGTGTGTGTGCATCTGCCGTTTATAACTGAATTAACTACTTCCATAATTTCAATAGTAATCTAAATTCAACATACAAAATCATAATGACAAATAAAAAAAGAAGCAAAACATCTGGTCACTCGAATAAATTTATTTCAAAATTTCAATGTTAATATTAAAAAAATCATATTTATCATAATATTCTTATATTTAATATAAATAAAATTAATAATTCATATTAATAATATAATTTTTGTGTATTAGAGTAAGATACTGAAGAAAAAAAAAAAAAAGAAAAAATTATAATAATAAATAATAAAATAAATAAAATATATATAAATACTTTTATATCATTTGATTTATTCATTTATTCACTTGTTTTATTCTTATTACCAGAGTGATCTTGTGGACTGGTCACAGGCGTCAGTAAATTGACCGATAATGTTACCTGGCACTGATTGCTGGATAGCAATGATGGATGCTCAAGCGGCAGCACAACTCTTGCACCTTTTCTCTCATACACTGTATAGTCGTCGTTGTCCTGACGCCTTTACATTTATTATTATCATATATATATATATACATTTTTTTTTTCTTTTTTCGTTATGTTTCACTGTGCTCTGTGTTAGCTCATCTTCGTTCGTTATACGCGCGAGTTGGTGGCTTCTTTTACTGCATATGCGAAAGACGATGTCCAAGGTCGGTAACCTTGCGCTTGAGCCCTCCGGTTCTCTTTGGCGCCGCTTTATATAAGTACACAATTTACCTTTTATTTTTCACATGATGATCAATTTATAAATTATGGCTATAGCCATAAAAAATATATAGATATATATGTTTTTTTTTTTTTTTTTTGTTGTATAAATTATCAAATATGATAATCTAATATAGAATAGGATAAAGATAATTTTTTTAAATTTCAAATGGAAATTAATTGACATGACACAAAGACAATTATTGACGCATTGTCATGATTGAAAAATAATTTTTTTTTCTTCTTTTCTCCAGTTTGAGATTGAGTAGCTGTCGATAATACGTTCACCAGCGCGAACGGGGGCTGTCCTGGAATGCGCTCGTCTCACATTTCAACCGCAAGATATCGCGGACTAGTGGAGAAACTGGAGGCAAAAAATCCGGGGGAAAAAAAGAAAAAGTTGAAGAAGATGAAGGTAGTGGTGGTGATGGTGGCGGAAAGAAAGAAAGAAAGGGAGAGAAAGAAAAATTAAGAAAATAAAGAGAGATAGAGCCGAAAAAAAAAAAAAAAAAAGAAATGAAGAAGAAGAAACAAAGAGGGGAAGAATAAAATAACATGCGTTAATGTTATTGAAAACCAGTTCACCGCGATATCCGAGTCATTCGCTCGTTATCGGCTTATAATTGTGGATTACCATCATCGCACAGGCGTCTGTGTCGTTGATCGTCGTTCTCGTCATCAGTAGGTTGAGAAACAAGAGGAAATAAGAGAAAGATTGAGGAGAGAGAGGTAGAAATATAAAAAAAAGGGGAAAAATTGTGCAAAAAAAAAAAAAAAAAATAAAATAAATATACAAAGATGAATGCACAAGTGTACACATATATATATTTAACACATATATATTCATGGTTGTTATCGCTTGGACATTTACTCGGATATAATTCTCGTTCTCGATTGGAAATTATTTCCGTCCTCGTGCGAATTCATTAGCCGTGTTGTTGCTCCTACTCCATGCATTGCATTAGTAATTTTTTATTCATTTCATTTTCTTTACCTTCTTCTTCTTCTTCTTCTTCTTCTTCTACTTCTCCTTCTTTTTCAATTCATCGTCGTGCTCTCAACTTCTTCTTTATCTTCCATATATTTCTGCGGTGTTGGAATACACATATTATATGATATATAATCTGTAGTATGAATTTTAATAGCGTTTGAATAATTGATGAAATTCATTGAAATTGAACGAAAAAAAAAATTAAATATTCACTTTTTCTTTTTTTTTTTCATTTATAATTTTTATGTTTGTAAAATACTGTTTTTTTTTTCTTTTTGTGGTGCCAGTGTTGCAGGAAATGGCATGCATTTTTGAGCTATTCTTGTCGAAGAGAGTGTATGAAAAAAACCAAAAAACAAAAAACAAAAAAAGAGTGTAAATACGCACATGGATATGCACGTAGTTATATTGTGATTTAAATGTGTATTTATGAAATTGTACAAATAAAATTTACGAATTTATGATAATATAAATAACTAAATAGATATATAATTTAATTGATGTGGAACAATTTGATAATAGGAATTTTTTCGAAAAATATATTCATAACAAAAATATATATATATATATATATATATATATATATATTTACTTCAAATTAGATTTGATTTTATTTAAATATTAAATTGATATTTTTTATTTAATTATTATTCATAGTTCTTTGGTTTAACATTTAATTGTATATATTTTTTAATTGTACATTCATTCTTTGGTTTATTATTTATTTCAAGAATTAACACTCTGACTTTAGACTTTACACCTCTGACTGAGTAGAAAAAAATAAAAAATAAAAAATAAAAAGTCTGTATTGTAAAGTACAAGTAAGTTAAATTCACGTTAATTATCACTGATTGTTCATAAAAAATAAGTGGTAATAAAATGAAATGAGATGATTTTTCAATGCAAATAGTTGGAAAACATGAAATTTTTTTTTTTTGTATCAATTGTATAAAGACGTTTTGTTAATTTTTTAAATAATTATTTAAAAATTTAGCGGTGACATTGAATTTAGATGAATTCTAAAACACCTGGTGTCATCTTGTAGAGATCATAAATAAACAACGAGGAACGAGAATTTTACTGTTATTAATTTTATTAGTGTAAGGTAGTAAAATCAAAGGAGTGAATTTTATCATCTGAAGTTGAATTGAATGTGTTTATGTACTGTAACTAAAATTGCGATTGAATTTATCGACGATAGATACAGTGACAAAATAAAAGTACGAATTGACAACAAAAAAATGAAATGTAAGAAATTAAGTAAATAAGTATATTTCAATTAATTTTAGATGTTGTAAATGATACAAATTAATTTGTCAGACGCAAAAAGGGCTTGCATTTATTCGTTGTGACATTAATACAAAGGAATATTACAATTAAATTTTCTTTTTTTTTTTTTTCTTCTATTTTATGAGAAATTTTTACTATTATCACTATCTCATTTTTATCTAACTATTACAAATTATATATCAAACAATCACACTCTTTTTATAATCGTGAGTTTCTGAATTTTTTATGAATTGATCGATGTTTTCTAATTTTATTTCGCTTTTTTTTTTTATTCCTTTTCAAAGGAATGGGGCTCAATTACACTCGTGAATTCAATATAAATCATAAATTTCTAGATATATATATATATGTAATTATACGATAATTACTGTTATACATAGTTAAAAAAATTTTGTTTATGGAAAAAATAAAAAGAAATGCACAAAAAAAAATATGATGATTATAAATGAGTTTATGAGATGATTTGATATTATTTCTTCCACTATTTCTACACTTCTCTTATTCATCTTTCAATTGTTATTTCACATCTAAAAGGAGTTAATATTTTTTTAATAACTGGGATGTTATGCTATGTTATATATTTTGTTTTTTGTTTACATATATATGTTTTCGGTTTTCCATTGATTTATTCTGGGCAAATGATTATATATATATATATATATATTTTTTTTTTCCATTACTTTATTTTTCTTTCTATTTATTGTTTTCACCTTTTTTTATTCTATTAATTTTATTCCATCTTCGAGTATTTTATTATTTCTTCTTCTTTTCAATTCCACTAAATTGAATTTTTCAATTCTAATTCCATTCGTTAGAGATCAATTTCTATATATATGTTGTTATGATGTAAATTTCAAATTTATATATATATTTTTAATACAAAGATATATATATAAATATATCATGTATGAATATTGAATAAGAATAATATAATTATATATATATATATTTTTTGTGAATTGTTAAGTTGATTTATTGATTATGAAAATTTTTAATGTAAAATTTATACTATATTTAAAATATAAATAAGATAAAAACAAGAGAGAGTGAGAAAAAAAAATTAAAGTAAATATATGAATGCAATTTTTATAATATTAAAAGTAAATTAAACATATGCGATTACATTTCTGTTACTTTTTTTTATATCTGAAATTATAATAACTATTATTGTTATTATTATTTTTATAATTATAATTATAATTATTATTACTATTTTTTTGTATTTGTTTTCGTTCAATATCAAATATTCAAGATAATAATGTCAAAACTGTCTAAACTTAATCAGCCTCTTTTCAATCAACGACTATAAAAAATTGATGTGAATATATACCTTTTTTATTTTTTATATTGCAAATGGACAATATTTTTTATTAATTTTTTTTATTTTTATTTTGATCTTATATGTTTACTTAATATTTTTGTTGGTTTTTTTTTTTTTTTTTTTTATTTCAAAACAATTATTTTTTATAATTTTTGTTTGGAACTCACTAAACTTACTATCACAAACTCGTTGAAAATAAATCAGTAAAAAGTCAACAACGTATTGTTTCTTTTTTATAATAAATTTTTTTTAATTTTTTTTTTTTTTCCCGAGCGAATTATTTAAATTGAAATTATTTTCCTATTTCTTATGATATGAAAAAAAAAATTGGAGACCTTTTTTTGTTTAAACAGAAGAGAAAAAAAAAAGAAAGGTCAACGTGGACGAGAGTCAATAATTTCCAACGTGATTGAAATTGTTGTTCTTATATTTATTTATATTTTTTTTTTTCCTTATTTTTCTACTTTTTCCCCGGTAAGATTGGAAGCGAGAAAAAAAAAATGAGCTGGAATTGAACTACCACTTATTATTCATTAAATTTAAATGAAAATAAAGAGGAAAAATCATCATAACTCCATTTTCATAAAAATGTAGGCTCGATATTGTTGATTGGACTCTTCAAATCCACTTGAGGATTTATTCCATTGAATATTTTTTAATTTTTTTGTTTTAATTTTTGTTTTTGTTTTTTTTTTTTTTCACACCTAATGATTTCGGTTTATTTTTAATTTTCCCTTTTTTCTAACATTTTGTGTTTGATTTTTCAATATCTTTTTGGCACACGATATTTTATCCACTGTCACATCACGTTATCGTCAATTTATTCTTTAATTTTATTTTTTATTCATCATTTATTTGAGTTTACGTGAGAATATTTTTTTTTTATTAAAAATTAAAAAATGCACACTCTCACAAAATTTTCATTGTATAAGAAAAAACGGTGACACTATTTTTTCTTATCAAAAAAAAAAAAATTAATTAAAACGAAACTCAGAGGTCATATATTTCAACAATTATTTTTTATAGACCTTTTATTTTTCGTCTAATTATTCTTCTAGCCATTAATTTAATCACTAAATACTTGTATTTTTTTTCTTTTGTATTCTTACTTTGATAATTAAAAAAAAAATTTTGAATATTCATTATTTTACCTCTAATAATTTTTTATGTTCATACAAAACATGAATTCAAATAATATTTTAATGCATCGCAAACGTTCTAGTAGTAATGCGATTCCATCATCATCGTCGTCATCATTATCATCATCATTATCTTCATTATCATATTCATTAATATTGATTACTGTATTGGTTTGAGCTACGTACAAATATCAGTACGAATATTAAATTTCATTGATTTCGTATTATGTATTGTCCAATAAATACCAATTATTTCTCTTGCAAATTCATTGATCAATCATTTCCATCATTCACAATCATTTAATTAATCACAAAAAGAAGTATCACGAGCATTTAAATTTGCATAATAAAGTGCAGTGTAAAAAATGTTTTGAAATGAATCATGTGATAAATTTTAATGTCGTGATTATATATTTTTCATTTATTTATTATTTATTATTTTTATATATCCAGTGGGTATATAGTGTAGGAATTATCCAAATTTAAAGTGCATTATATCACACTCGTTCAAAAACGACATGTACAATAGAAACTCCTGATACTTCTCTTTTACTTTATCACTCTTCTTTATATTTCATTTTTATTTTTATTATAAATTTTTACGTGGGAAAAACACGATTTTATTATCACACATTCAATTCAACATTATTTCATTCGTATTTTGTTTATTAGTTTTCATTATTTTATCACGCCCACGTTATTATTTCTATGATCCTGCAATTCAAATCACACCTTTGTCTTTCATTTTCGCCTACCTACATCGAATGTATTATTATCATTATCATAATTATTACATATATTTATTATTATAATTATTATATACACAGGACTAGACTCTTATCGATTACAATTTAGTCTGCCTAGTTGTGTCATCACTTTAATTAAATGATAAATAAAAACTAACGGGAATTTGTAATAATTTTTATAATTAAAATTATCTTATTTATTTTATTTTATTTGATATTTCGTAAATGTTGATTTTAATTTTTTTTGCAATTTTTATCTGTGAATAATGTACAGAATCAGGCAGAAAAACTGAAAATAATATAAAATATGGAGTGTCTTAAAATTAAATTTGAATAATTATTTTTATCTGTCATATTCAATAATGTCAATTCTGTTTTTTTTTTCCTCCTTTTTTTCCTCTTTGTTATTCCGATCAATTATCTGATTGTCGTGTGGTGTTGGAATGTTTTCATGAACGCCTCGACCAATTGATTAGAAATAAAGTGGAGAGGAAATTCTCCAATGTATATAAAAAAAAAAAAAAAAAAAAAGGTGCAAAGTCACTAGCACTTCTTCAACTTCTTGTCTTTTTCCCCCTTTATTCTCTTTCTTTACTATTCATTGTCTTTATTCTCATTCAAATAAAAGACATACACACACGTCCATACATATACACACACATACAATGTCGATTTTTTTTTGTTTTTTTTTTTTCTTTCTTCCTTTTGCTCTTGAAGAAGATAAATAAAAGGAAATATATAAAGAAAGAAATTAATTTGAGAGTGTTAATACAGCAAATGGCATTTGATCGATTATTGTCAATTTGCTTAGCTGGCACTCAAGATATTTATGAGGAAATGACAGGATAGCAAAAAAAAAAGAAGGGAAATAACAATGGCAACTGTCAATTTAAGCACATATTTTAACAATTAAAATACTCTTCGTAAGAGTAAATAATTAATTTTATCTCAATTTCAAAGAAAGAAAAAAAAAACCAAAATTATTTATCTCTCACACAGTCACTATCTTGACCTTTTTTATTGTTTTTTTTTTTCTTGTCGTCATGTTTGTCTGTTGCTATTTGAAATTTTTCATAGTAACTGTTGATTTCAAGAATATTCTCACATTGATAGTGGAGCCTCGTCACAACGATGAACGAAGCCATGTTGGGGTCATCCAATTGTATGTTCAGGAAGTAAAATGCTCACAGATTTACGATTCGATTGATTGCCAGTAGTTGTATTTGTGGCAAGTGCTGATGTTGGACGATGTGATGGTGCTATCACACGTACTTCTGGCCTAGGTGAAGATTCACGTAATGGACTATTCACACCTATAAGATCTTCCGTATTATTTGTAACTGATGATGATCTGAAATTAATTATATATTTATGTATTTCATACAATTACAAACTACTTATTTATATTTCATTTTTCATTCAATATTTACATCAATTTATATTTATATTACTAAAAATATTTTATAGAAAAAAATGATTGATATATTTTCATTCTATTTTTTATGTATTTATTCATTTATTTATTTATTTTAAACTTATTCATGATGAATGAAAAAAAACAAAAAAAAAAAAACAAAAAAATAAATAAAAAATAAAATGAAAATAACGATTAAGAAAGAATTGAATGGTAAAATTGAAAATTGTAGAGGTAATGACAGAGAAAGCAAAAAGAAATTAAAAGACAGATAGAAAACCGACCTGTGTTGAGGCGGTGGCGTGGGTGTTCTCGATAAGGGGAAGCTCGCGACTTCTCGGGTCACTGAAAGTGATCGGATCGATCCAAAGGTTTGGTCTGGCGATAGATTTGCACCCACACTCTGTACCATTCCACTGCTAAAATGGAAACATATAGAAATATATTAATAACATATCAAATAAATAAACGAAATAAAAAATCATGATTTATCGCGTATAAGAATAAAAAAGTCAAAAAAAAAAATTATCACGTCAGGTTGTATAATAATAATTATCTACGTATTCATGACGTACATTAATAACAACTAAAAAAAAAAAAAAAAAAAAAAAAAAAGATAGAGAATTGTGATTGAGAAAAAATTGCTTTTTGTTTAATTTTTTATTTTTTCTTTTAGTTTTTTCAATACTTGAATATTGTCCCTGTGACGTCGGAAAAGGTCATATGACTTGAATCTGATGTGCGTCATCACAGAAATTCGATGGCATTAGAGAGAAAATGGAAATAATAATAATAATAATAATAATAATAATAAATGAAATAGAAGAGAAAAGTCACTCAAGCGCTTTATTATACTTTGTGAAAGAGTGAGAGCAATATAAATTCCATCTTTCCTATTATAAATCACATACAAAAGACTAGATAAATTTTTTCTTAAAAAAATTCATTTGAAGATTAAAAATGTCTGTCAATAGTTAATCAAAAGCTCATAATTGTCACTATAAAATTTAAAATAAATAAAACAAAAAATATATATTTATTATTTGAATTTATCAAATTTTTCTGGAGTATATTTATTGAATGTATAAATAATTTTTTCAACACTCGTGCCAATGTGAAACCCAAACAAGGCCAAACAAAGCCAAATTAATTATATATCACATAATTATTAAAATAAATATAAAATAATTGGATTATATGAATTTCCTGTCGTTTGTAAACACATATATTGAATGAGATGGGCTCAAGTGCAGTTCAATATAATCCATGAATAATTCAGAGTGTCTGAGTAGTAATAGCAATTTCCTACCCTTCTCAACAGTCCATTCTTTCATTCACTTTAAATTACTCGGGGCAAACAATTGGATTTATTTATTCCACGTTAAAACTTTGTCAGTGTTTTTTTTATTTAATTAAAATATTGATCTGTTTATCTATCAATTTTAATATAATAATTTTAATTTGATGAATATTTATAATACAAATAAAGTAAATAATTTAATAATTTGAAAAAATTCTAATACACCATTTAAATTTCTATTGAATTGACACAGGGTCAAATAATAAAACAGAGACCTAGACAATATTACAATTTAAATTGTCGTCATCACAATCGTCGTTGTCGTAGTCGTGTACTCCTGATATAGACTCATTAATTTTGCATCAAGTTTTACATTCGTTTATTTTTAGATTGTCAGAGGTAGAAATATATTCTATTTCTATTTTCATATATACAATTTTTAATTTGTATTCATGTCAAAATCGTAAACAAAATTTCCACACATAAATATTCATCTAATTATTCATAATAATTTTTTCTTTTTTTTTTTCTTTTAATAATTCAATTTTTATCTTCCATTATTCATATAATGTATTTTTATTCTCTGAAATATTTTTTATATAATAAAATGAATAGAAACATCGATATATAATTTTTATTTTTATTTATTATTTTAGTATTATGTAGTGATTGAAAATTATTTGATATTTATTTTTATTGTCGTTACCTGACTGAACCAGACGTGACGAGGAATGGCATTGGTGTGGGACATGGGCTCAATGGTGAACTGCTCACTGAACTGCGTGTACTGCTTAAAACTGAATGTGGACATTGTGGTGGACCCATGTGTGAACCCATAAAATTATTATTGATACCATTTTTTCCAGTTGTGCGCGATTTCAAGCATGGAATTCGTGACCAACGTCCAACATCTTTACCAGACACACCTAAAGATAAAAAAAAAAAAGAGAAAAAGATTGATGTAAGACTGAGATGTAAAAATCAATGACTACTTTATCCACGTGTGAAAGCTTAATGTGACGTCTATATAATTTTACACAGAGCAAGTTTTCTCTATTAGAAATTTAAACAAAAAACAAAACTTTCCTATTCAATAAATATAACTAATAATTATTTACAATATAATTTTAATCAATTAAAATAGTTAAAAAATTATTATTATTGAATCGAGAATTTTTTTAATTAATTTTTTTTATAAATAACAAAATTATTTATGTATTTAATATTATAAAGTACAATTGATATAACTATTTATATAAAGTTGAATTGTGTGAATTATTAATCACTTTGTAAAGTTTGTCCGCAGTCAACCTTCAACCCCTTTCATTTGACATTTGCGCAAGTGCAATAACTCTCAAGGAATATTTATGCACAAATATATATACACACACACACATTACCTATAACAATGGGGTCAAGCATAACGTAACCAACGACACTTGAAGGGTAGAAATGGGTAAATGTAGAGGAGGATTATTTTGAAAAGTGAATATATACAGTCATGACAATCAAATAAATCTTGAATGGCAGTAAAAGACATCCATGAATTTTTTTTATCTTCATGATATTCCTGATTTTTTATTTTTTTTTCCACTCTCATTTATTCACCAGAATAATTTTTCAAAATAAATTGAAATAATAATTTTCTACTATTATAAAACAAAAATCAACAGTAAAGTTTACAATAGAAAATTAATAAATTATAAAAGTATTTATTTGTGATTTGATTTAATTCATTTTTGGAAAAAGACTTTCGAGATTGCGAGTAATAAAATGAGGTTGAAAGCTCTTTTTTTACGTTTATATTTTTTTTTTTTTTGTTCAATATGAGACAGTTGTTTTCAACGCCTGAAAAATCTTGTCGAGTGTTTTCCACTCGGCCTAGTTTACATCTTTATGTAGAAATGCCATCGACTGGTCTCATTTGTGGGCTCGTCGAGCTCACGCTAAATTCGTTGCAAATGTTGGCAACATTTATTCACCGTTATTCACGTATACACATTCACAAATACGAATAGATACAGAGTATATATTAAATGAACGGAAATGGATCTAAAATGGAATTATTTGCATATAGAGGATGATTTGTTAGTGATCTGATGCAATGGAAATGAAGGGAATGAAATTGGTGTATATACGTGAATGAAAAATATATAAATTGAAAATTTATGGAGGCAAATGGATTTTCACATGTGCGTTTTGACTGTTGCAGAAAAATCACTCAATTTTTTCATACAATATTTTTATTTTTATATTTTTTATTCAGTGAATTAATAAAATAACCAGCAAAAAAGTGAATTGGTGCAATTTATATATTCAACAAAAATATAAAAAAATTTGAATGCCTGAATTCGATCTGTGTCTTCCATCTTTCAATCATAATATTTTTAATTTTAATAAATAAACGAGAAAAAAAAAAAAAACAAAAAAAAAATGGGGAAAAAACAAATAATAAGCAGATGGGAAATGAGAAAAAAAAATTCAGTAAGAGGGAAAACAAAAAAAAAATGTTGAAAATTAAAGCTCGACAAAATGAAAGTGCTTCATCTCCTGTGAGCACTTTTTCATACATATACATACATATATATATATATATATATATATATATATATATATATATATATATTTTTTTTATTTTATTATTAAAAATTCATAGCACGTTGACATCCCTAGCAACGGGAAACGTCATGAGAATGAAAATATTCAACAGAAGGGGAAAAAAAAAAAAAAAAAAAGAAATGATAATAATAACTAAAAACTATATTATAAAGAAACAATAAGAACTAAAGATAAGAAAAATAAAAAAATAATTTTGTGACTGAGAATATTTAAATATCAAAATTCAATTGAATTAATAAAATTCATTTGACTTATTAAATTTCAATATGAAACAAAACAAAAAAATTAATGACGAAGAAAAAAATTTTTGCTTATTAATATTTTCTTACAGTAATTAATATATATATCATTTCATATTGAATTTTTTTACTCTGACTCTTTCTTTTTTTTTTTTTTTCATTCTGCTGTTATCTTCCTCTCTTTGACACATAAGTTACAATGTCTCGTTACAACTGAACGCATCATGCGCGTCTCTTTGTGCTGTCTAGTGAATCTCGCATTTACTCAAACAGGAAAGAGGAGACGACGCCCGAAGAGACGAGAGACAAGAGACATAAATACACGATTGTGCTCTCACATACATAGATATTATAGTAAATACCCTCGTACACTTACACAGTGTAATACAATAAAATGCTACATCCAGAACAAAAAAAAAATAATAATAATAAATAAATAAATAAATAAATAAATAAAGAGATGAAAATGAGGATGGAATGAAAATAAAAGCGAAATAACCATTGTAATGTTGCCAAATACAATTAATTCTATTTATTTAAAAAATAAAAGGTAAAAAATTATATATTAATTCATGTTTGATATTTACCGAGCATTCGCATGCCTTGAACTGGTCCTAAGGGATAAAAATCACCGTGTAATGGACAATGAAAACCCACTCGTCTTTCACGACGTCGGGCACGTCTAGTCAACATGCACAGCAATACACCAAGTCCTAGCATCAATGCACCAATAACAATGCAAATTGGTCCTAAAATACGTGAATTGCCAGTAAATGCTATTCGTGCTGCATAAGAATCTTTGTCTTCATCTTCGCCTGGGCCTCGATATGATGCGGCTAAAATCAAAAGATAAAGTTGAAATTGAATAAAATTTTTTACAATACAAAATTAAAAATTAAATATTCTCTTTTCACTTTGTCTTAATAAGATTTTTTTTTTGTTTTTTTTTTTTTTTTTTTAATTTTATTTTATCTATTTATTTTATTCGTTTAGTTTTTTAATGTCAATTTACAATTAACTTTAAGAATAAATATCTAATTATACTTTTTCCTCTATAATTTTAATACACACTTGTTAAGTGTCATTGTGGAAATTTTCATTAACAATATTCTTGTCTACTTATTGTCACGTCACGTTACTTCAGACACGATACTTCAATCCGCATGATGACTAAGCCAACGAGAATAAAAAAAATAATAATAATAACAATAAATAAATAAATAAACAAAAAAAGTTAAAACAAAACGAACGAATGAACGATAAAGAGTAATGAGAGAAAATTTGAAATAACAAAAAAGAAAAAAAAAAATAATAATATTTTAAAAAAATAATAAAACAAACCAAACGTGTTGAACTGGTTCAAGAAGTAGAGCAAAATACCTCAATGTTTCCTTACACTATTCATTCAAATTGTTTTATCAATGATATTTAAATAATAAAATTAATTTACATATCTTCATTCACAAACATGAAATTAATTTATATATTATTATTATTTCAATATGAAAAATTATTATTTATAAATTACAAATGGCAGAATATATTTTTTTTCATTATTTTTTAATTATTACTAATAAATGAATATATTGAAATTATTGAATTGATCATCGATCATAAATTGGGTTGGTAACAAGTGATTTTTTTCACGTCGTCTTCCTACACACAAATGAATAGTGCAACGACCAGCTGTTGCGTTGCGAATAAGCGGATCCTTTTTTTTTTTCTTCTTCTTCCCTTCGTTTTTCGTTCGCCTTCTTATTCTCTTATTCTTCAACGTTGTTATTTATTTTTTACATCGTCTTCACTCTCCCTCATCTTTTTTTTTCTCTTATTATTATTATTATTATTTTCTTTTTACTTCGCCTGTGGACGAGGCGGTTGGCGTCAGTTCAGTGGCCTCCAACGTGCTCCGTAGTGGTTCTCAAATTGCCCCAGTTATATCCACATCTCTTCAACATCTTCAATAATTTTTTCATCTTTATACAGTGAAAAAAAAAAAACAAAAAAAAATTTTAATATTTTTCCATGCAGAAATATCAATTTTTTTTTTTTCTGAATTTAGTCCAAATTTTTTTACTATTTTATTTTCATTTAAAAATTTTTATTATCATTTTCATGATGATGATGAATAATGAAAAGTGAAAATAATAATATTTTTATATGATTCTCTTGGATTACTAAGCGTCCAAACATTCAAGACAAAAGAGGAAGAAAAAAAAAAGAAAAAAAAAAAAAACGTCCAGGCAGTTCACGGTCACGAAAAAGGTGTGCGCCAAGATTTCAGGTATTCAAAAAGGAAATTTTTCTAGTTCCATCAACTGTTAATATTTATTTATCCATTTACTATAATTATTATTATTCGATATAGACATATTTGAAATGTGATTTTGGTTTGACAAAAAAAATATTAGTGAAATATGTGGCTTCTTTTTGTACATCAAATCAATATGACTGTGTATATTTACGTGTATATTTGAATAATCTCACTAATACACTTTCATTTTATTGTGGGGCTTCATCAGCTCTGATTAACACGTAATCCACGTCTGCTATAGATTTTTTTTTTTTGCATTCTATATTTCCACACATCGCAATTTGAATCGCTTGATTCGGTTTCTTTCGTCGTATCTTTCAAGGACACGAAAGAAAAGAAGTAGAGAAAAAAAATTTCTTAGGGATTTTTTTTTTGTTTTTGTTTTTTTTTTTTTTTTATCCACTTGTAGGCAAAGTCTTCGTAAAGATTTACGTATATATTATTTGCACGAACATTACTACGATTTCATTAATTTAATTTGGACGAGTTCCAACAAAGTTGATTAATAGAAAAGAGAAAGAAGAAATTTTTTTTTGTATTTTTTTTTTTTTTTTTTTTTTTACACGATTTTCGTGATATGTGTGTATGTGCGTGGATATTTAAAATTATGTAGGTCAAAATATTTATCTGAAAAAAAAAAAAAAAAACAAAGACAAAAAGCCGATATAATTGTAGAAAATATTTTACAACAGTAAAAAAAGTAGTGTGATATTGATATATATTTTTTCTGTTTTGTGCTATACAAATATTTTATTGGAAATCGATTGTTTGTGAAAAGTTTCTGTTGTAGTTTATAAAATTTTTGTTTGTTTGTTCACAGTAAATATTTTTATTGATATACAATCAATATTTTATGATTGATAGAAATATAAATAATAATAAGAAATAAACAAAATAATGAATAATAATAATAAGAAATTTTACAATGGATACATGAAAAAAAAAAAAAAAAAAAAAAAAAAAAAATAGATAAGATAAAATTTCAATGTTAAATTGAATTTATTATTTTTTTTTTATGCTTGAATTTGGTCAATTAATAAAAATATAAATATTGGAATGAATAAATGTTTATATATAATTCAAAATAACGTTAGTAAATGTTAATCCATGAGTACATGGGGTCTCTATGGGTTAATTGGACCATGACAAAGCTCATTATTGCCAGGTCAATGTGCCTTTAACATACCGTGATTGTGTCAATAAAGTGCTAACTAATAAAAAATTATCCAATTGGAAATATTTTTCACAGTGAAAAATAATTGCTATGTCGTAGTGTGAAATGTTTTTTTTTTTTTTTTTTTTTTTTTTCATTTTTTTTTCCTATCCATTTGAGTTTTATAATAGTAAAACTATTTAAATTAATTCATGAAAGTATTTTCATAGTTGGAAAAAATTTTTTCAAGTGTAAAAATAAAATATCGTGATTTTTTCTAGTGGAAAATTTTTATAATGCAAGACGATTCTACGGTATATTTAATGAAGACTAGTCAGGAAATCATATAAATATATGTATATAAATATATTTTATACATCTTCAAAATAATGGAAAAAAAAACTACTACAGACGAGGTAAGAAATTCTGATATTCGTCGTACAAATAACCACAATTTATTCGTATGAAGACAAAGGAAAATTAGAATAAAAAAAAAAAAAAAACAAAAAAAATGGGATATTAATTTTATTGATTTACAAGTGATTTCTTACCAGTTAAAACAGCACCGACAAACATAAATAGAAATCCGAATGCCGGCAATGCAATTTGACAATTAGCAGCAATGACAACACCAGCGACCATCAATCCACCCTCGATTTTTTCCACTCTCAAACGTGATATTGGTGCAGGACATTTTAATTTAGTTCCTAAATTTCCAGTCAATATTCCATCTTCACTGGACACAGTGTTGGGCCTGTAAAAATAAAAAAGAAGAAAAAAAAATATATATATAAATATTTAAACTATCATCTTAAGTAGTACACATTATTGTATAATTATGAATAATTTAATATTTATAAATAAATCTTTGACTGTATTCCAGTGGGGATAGAGTTTTATCATACAGAAAATTCATATCAAATATAAAACAAACACACATATTCTATTCACTGAGTGTAATATCATTAGATATTTGTGTATATAAGCATTCAAATTTATATATGAGTTTGTATTTATGTATGTGGATGTACATACATTTTGTAAATTCTTTGAAGCGGAATAATGATGATCTATAAATCGCCTACGGTGTAAATGATAATAAAAATTTAATAACAATTTTAAGATAATAAACAAATTATAATAGATAAATATAAAATATTTTGTAAAAGTTGAATATCTTATAATGTATTGAGACATTTTTTTTTTTTTTAAATAAAAAAAAACTTTCTTTTTTATTTCGCAAGAAAAAAAATATATTTTTTTAATTTGTCTGTTTCGTATACAGAAAAATTTAACAAATTATTAAGTGAGAAATTCGTGTATGTTCACTGCGTTGAAATTGTGTAAATTGATATGAAATATTTTCAAGGTGATTTTTCCTGTCAGACGTTACAATCGTTCAGTACAATACAATTGTAAACTCGACAATAATATCTATATATATATATTTACTTATGTTTATATTGCATTGTGCTATAATATGGAGAATAAAAGAATGTGATTGATACATAGATAGAGTTCACTGACCTGACATTGATGTTGATAAAATTAAAATTGATTTAATTATATAATCAAAGAATTTTCTGTTCACACATACGACAATTTTACTTTATTTCTTTTATTATAATGAGATATAATGATAATAATTTTTTTTCTTTCTTTGGTATTCATGTATTTTTGTACTGTGTCAACTTAATGTTTTTTCATTGATGATTAATGTTCATAGTTAAAAAAATTTTTCTTGCTTTCTTTCTTTCTTTCTTTTTTTTTTGTTTGCGAGGTTTTATCATTTCAACATTTACCAGTTGATTTTGAGTAAGATTTTTATTGATTTTTTTTTTTTGATAAAAAAAAAAAAATAATCATAATGATAAAGTTGGGGAAAAAAATTATAATACATTCACTGCTCTTGCGCATTTTTTCGTTAATGAGCGTAGATGTATACGTAATTAGACGGTCGTATTTTTTTTTTTTTCTTTTTCTTTCTTTTAATTTATACGGTGGTATAAAATGAGAGCAGAAATGAGAGTCACTCAACATCAGACCTATTGTCCGAGGATAGCATAAGAGAAAAAATACGAAGAAAAACCCGGGAAAAAAAAAGAAAGAAAAAAAATTTATAGTGAAAGAATGAAAGTGTCGAGGAAATAAAAAAAAAAAAGTGATTAAATGAAATTTTTTCATGGCATTAAATATTTGCAAACTCAAAATTTTTCAGTATTTGTTGACAAAGAATTTTTTTCCTTCATAAAAAAATAATAAGATAAAAAAATTATTCTCATTGATATTTTGTTGTAACTTACTCGTGTACACTCAAAAGTTTTTCCAATAATTTTGTGTCCTCTTGCGTTTTTTTGAATGTATTTGTCACGGTATTGATATGCGATTGAAAGAATTCTGATAAATACATTTTTTTTTTTTTTTTTTTAAATAATTGTATGATAAAATCAATTTTATTAATCAACAATTTATGAACAAAACATTTTTTTTTCTTGTATTTTATTGATTTTTCACTATTTCTCATACATTTGCAACGCAAACTCACACTCCCTATATACTCAGGTGCATTTAATAATAATAAATAACGAAAAAAAAAAAAAAAAAAGATGAAAATTCGCGTGAAAATTATAAAATAAGTCCAACTTGTTTCACACTTTAGATTTGACTGTCGAGGGACAAAAAAGAAACAGAAAAAAATCGTATGTTGACCTACAAATGAATTTTGGATTTTATTATTTTTATTATTGTTATTCGTTGATTCATAAAAGTAGTGGGGAGAAAAAAAAAGATAAAAATCAGATAGTGTCTCCATAATATTCATATATATATATATATCTTATCTTTATTTACTTTTTTTGTTTTATTAGTTTTTTTCTCAAAATGAATTTTTGATTGTGCATAAATTCAATAAATATGAATCGATAATTGATGAATATTTTTTTATCAAAAAAAAAAAAATAATAATAATAATAATAATAATAATAAATAATAATAAAAAATCGTATTTTATTACTGTGTCAAACGCGTTTATAAATTGTCTGAATATCAAGTGATATTTCAAAGATGAATTTTATTCCAATAATTTTACAGATAAAAAAAAGACACAATGTCATTTTTAGTTATTTATTTCTCGTATAATTCTATGAATTTCTACTGCTCTGTAACAAGTAATGCGTGATGAAGTCATGTTGATGTCGACAATGATGATGTTGATGATATTGACAATAATCTCTATCTGGGCCAACTATTACGTTTGTAACAATTGTTCAAGTAATAAATATAGATATACAAAGAGAAGAAGATAAAGAATAAAAAGAACATTGCACTCGAGAATTTACTCGTGGGTAGATAGAAAAATTAACGGATATAATTTTCTCTGCTAATTGGCAATTATTACCGAGAATTGAGACAAAGAAAAAAAAAAAAAATAATAAAAAAAATAACAAAGGATTAAAGATAAAACTTGATAGAAAATTTCTTGATTTTATTTTCTTTATATGTACAATCTACTGCTACTTCCATTTATCTATATTGAATAAAATTTCAGTATTGCTTTCTACATAACTTCTCCTTATCACCATCATCTTGAGGAAATTGTAGAAATTTTTTTTTTTTTTTTTATTTCTTCCACTTTCCAACAGTGAAACACACGTTTTTTTTTTCACACGTTTGAACGAATAAAAAATACGAATAGCACGATGGAATAAAAAACAAATAAATAAATAGAAACAAATAAGATAATGAAAGAGAGAAAAAAAAAAAAAGGAAATATAATAAACAAAGAAAATACGTTGGGAGCAAATGAATCTGGAGGTGAATAGCCCAGGTTCAACAGTGGCTTTCTATAGCCTTGACTGCTACCAACAACACAATTCACTCACCCACTTTGTCTATGATATATATATATATTCATTAATTTAAATAATAAAACAATGTAGAAACAAACTCATACGTACTAACAAAAATTTCTGTACTCAATACCAACTGAAGAAAAAAAATTATTCTGGCACTTGGTATAAATGGTAAATGCAAAAAATGCATCGATTATTATTATTTATTATTTTTTTGTCATTTAATCATTTCCGTTTATTATGAATTTTATTAAAATCATGATTCATAAGCTTTGAATTTCTTTGTTAAGATGCTGAACTAATTATCACACTCATGCAAGTGTATGAAGAAAAACAAAGAAAAATAATAATAATAATAAAAATACACTCGTAGTTATTGTTATATATATAAATTTTTTTATCTGCAGTATTATTTAATTTAGACAATGACTTGTTTGTGTACTCGCATGTGTGTAATTGAAATAAATTGATTTGTAATTAAATATTCGAGTCATACGTTTGAAAACGAAATAAAATATATCTATACACTATGTATTTGTGTATGACGTACACGATTATGTTGTATCGTAGCTGAGAATTATATACTCTCAATGTTTATTATTTTATTATTATCCACGTCATACAATGTGGATAGTGAATATGGATAGTTGATCATTCTTATACGTATATATATATTTTTTTTATTTTGTGTCAGAAATTCTTCCCTATATATTCTATAAAATGGATGAACACAATCATGTATTTTTATATTATTAACACAAAAAAATATAACAATTTATAGTGATAAGAATAGTAATGATAGTAATTACAAATTGATCAATGTGATATTTAAAAAAATAAATAAATAAAAATTACAAAAATGTAAAAATATAAATGCAACATTTATCAATAATTTTTTAAATCATTTACTCATTTGTTATTATTTTTTTTTTTAACCAGAAATCCGGTAATACTTCAGTCTTTTAATTATTTCAATGCCATCGTCGCTTTCCCTCTCTCTCTTTTTTTCGCTCCCAGCGCTGACATGAAAATTACAGTACTGTTATTAGTATTATTACTAAACAAAATCCCGTATATTACTATATATCCACCGGAAAAAATTAATAAGCGGAAAAAAAAGAAACAAAAGGAAAAGAAAAAAAAAATTCAAGAATGAATTGAAAAAAAAAAAAAAAAAAAAAAACGAATGGAAAATAAATGCGACTTTAGAAAATTTTATTTTTTGTTTGTTTAGTATTTCTACTGAATTGTGTATTGATAATCTTTCGACTTTGGTTATCGGGCATATTAACATAAATATATTATTGACGTGAAGAATTGTTAATTTTTATTGTGACGGTGAAATGGAATAATTAATTGTATTATTTGAGATATTTCACGATTCATCGTAAAATAAACAAAATCACAGGAAATAAAGTAGAATTTAATATTTATTTATGTCTTGTTTTTTTTATTTTTTTTTATTTTATTTATTTTTATTTTTTTCAAATGACAAAGATTTAAATGAATGTAAATAAATATTTATACACAATAAATTATTTACCGATTCATCATCGTTGTATTATTGGTAAGAGTAGATTTATCATCATTAAATGACGTGCTGAATGTCATGACTGAACACGTATGACGATCCTCCTGTCGTCGTTTAGTGTCCACCCAACTATTATTGTCGCGATTTGTTTCATAAATGTCCGCACGTCCGCGGAACAACTCGACTAGTCAGCTGATGATGGCCCGGCTTTTCATTACCTCGACCACTTTGCGCATATTTGATAAAATTTTAGTTTCGTTTCGTCTTCTTCTTCTTCTTCTTCTTCTTTCCTTTTTTTTTTTTAAATTTATCGACGCTACCTCGATCCTATCCAATCAATTTATTATACCAATAATTTATATAATTAAAAAAATTAATAAAAAACAAATCACACACAAATATTATTTACAATTACACTCATGAAATATAATCACACCTAAAATTTATTCAGATGAGAAAAAAAAAAAAAAAATCATTTCCTTTTTTTTTTTTCTTTTTTTTTCGTTGAATTTTGAATTCGTTTTTAAAATTTATTTTTTGTTATTTTGAACACAATTTCTGGTTTTATTTTCACTCATTTATTTTCAAATTTCAATGTACAGAAGCAAGACACAACACAAAAACCGGTACAATGAACTGCTATAGGCCGTGAAAGATAAAAATTCGTGACAAAAAATTAAATATCAAATTGACATATAAAATCCAAAGATTTATTAAATTTAATCATGAAAAAAATATCCCCCCCCTCATCACACAAAAAAAATTCCACCAAACAATAAATTAATTGAGTTGAGAGAATAAAATAAATTCGTCTATTAAATTTTATTCAATTGACTAATAAATTCTTTATATTTATTAAGTCAATTGTTTCATTGATTATTTTATTGATGGAAAAAAAAAAAAGAGAAACCACCGAATAATATATTGCACTAATTCAATAGCGGTAAAGAGACATCTCGCGGTAATATTTAAATAAATATTATTGTCTTCGAACGATCGAACACCGTCTGATAGTCGACTACGACTGTAACGCGCGAGGAGAGGACCAACCGATGGGATGTCGACCGCACAAAAGTCACCTCCCACTCTGTTCAATCCCCCACCACTCTCGTCGTCAAGTGACGGTCTTTCTCTCTCTCTATATATATATAACTATGTATAGAGAGTACGTCTAAAATAAAAATAATTTCTATTCCGTTTTCTTATATGAATTTATTTATAAAAAATTTATAGGAAGAAATTTAATGAAAATTATTATAGTGTTACGGGGAAAATAGTGACTAACATTATAAATTTAATTGCTGTTGTTGTTGCTGTTGTTGTTGTTGATTTTTTGTCCGTATTTTATTTCAATAAATTCGTCGAAATTTTCTAATTAGAACTTTTGTATATTTATATAAATTCAGTGATATGAGTGTTATAAATATAAATAAGAAACGTTTGGTTTATTGGATAAATAAAATTCTTGGAAGATTTGAAAATTCACAGCAAGTGACACATTTATGAAGTATTTTTAGGATGATGATTTAAAAAATTTATGTGTTTCAAAGTTGAGTGATGTATCAGTGGTAAAATTGTTTAATAAATAAAAAATAATTATCAAATAGTAGAAAATATAATTAACGTAATTTAAATAAATTAATTATCCATTTTTTGATCGAGTAAAAAGTTGTAAAAATTTATTTCTATATTATTATTTTTTTTTTTTTTCCCATGTGATTAATTGCAATTTTATAAATTATAAATATAAATTTATAACATAAATTATGATTGAAATATATCATGAATATTCTCAGAGTTTTATATGAAAAATTATGATATACCCCATTCATCTATATATAAATATTTCCATTTCTTTTCATTTCCTCAATTTTTTCGTCCAAATTTTTGCATAAAAAATAAGTGGGTCACACACACACATTCACATAAATATTTCTGTACACACGCCCTGAAGGAAAATAAATAAAATGAGAAGAAAAATAAAAACAAACAGAAAAAAAAAACTCTTTTCATTTGGCCCCAAGGTAAAGCACAATAATAAACAATAATTTTCATCTTCACACAATTGAAATTGATTCGAGAGCATGAAAAAAATTTAAATAGTAAAATAATAATAATAATATATAATTGATTAATATTTTTTTCACACCACATAATTTAAAATACATTTGTATTCCTAAGATACAATTGAATGCATTAAAATAAATGACGATATCCTATTCAATGCATTAACATAATTGTACATTGTGAAGTACATAATTTTTATTTTTTTATTTTTTATATTATATAATAACAAATTAAATGTAAATCTGTATATTTACATCGTTTCTATAAGAATTATAAATGTATATATATGACACCTACTAAACGTTCGTTATAAAGTTTCATCGGTGTCACAGCATGACATTTCGATTGAAGGAAAAGAAAAAAAAAATTGTATATCTGTATAATAGATAAAAGTAGAGCAAATAATTTACTATACAACACGACCGCTGACCCAATGCATTGAATTACTGTCTCTCAACCCCATCGTGTATATAAATAAATATAAGAGAAAGAGAAAAAAGAGAAGGAAAAGAAAAAAAAAAACAGATGAAATTTTTTTTAAATTATGTAACTGATTATTTTCAATTTTTTTTTTTTTTTGATTATTGAAAAAATTTTATTTTTATTTTTTACTTAGTTATTTAGGTTTATTTCTATCTGCATAAAACTATTATGAGAAAGTCAATTGATAGATTGCCTGGCACGTCTCGTGACGACCTTGTATCTTCAGACATTTCTTTGGTGATAAATATATATGTACAGATAAACCGGCATATATATATATATATATATATATAAGTAAATAAGAAAAGTTTTAAATTGAATCTGCAGTAAATTAATTCAAATATAAAAATGATGATAGAAAAATTAAAAAATATTTAAAATTCATTATTTCTAAATTATTTTGAAATTCTAGCAGATTTTTTTATGTACACAGTTCATTCTCAATAGATAAAAAAAAATTTTCTAAAATGAAAGAGAATTTTTCTTTTTACATCAAATAAAATTTAGTGTTACAAAAAAAATATTTGCAAATCATCACAAAGTGAAAAAACAATAAAAAAAAAAACTTTAAATTCACAACAAATCATTTGTTAAATCATATTCATGTACGTATTAGTTAAATTATACATACGTTGAAAATAGGGCGAATTCTTTTCACCGGAATAATCATTGAATGATAAAACTTTAACATTATCCGCAGTCACCTTGAACCCAATTGATTCAGTAAAGAAGAACGGAACGAAACGTTAGTGAGAAGGGGACCAGGGGTCAGGGAAAATTTTACCAACTGAGACAATGAACAAAAACAAAAAAAAAAAAAAGAAAAGAAAGAAAACATAGACAGAGATATTTTACATAAAAATCTAAAATAGTTGGTCACACGCAAGGAATTTCTTCAAATTATTTCAAAAAAAATGTCGATAAACAAAAATCACAGTGAAGAATAATATAATAAAAATAATATAGAAAAAATAGATTTCAATACAGACAATATGTGTATTAATAATTCTTTTGAATTTATAAATGTTTTTTTTTTTTTTTTTTTTTTCTTTTCAATGTTCAAATAAAGTCAAAATCTCTGCCGTCAATCGCAAGAACATAAAACAAATACATTATACATATTTCAATATGCTCATCATGTTTTTTCTATACTTCCGGTGTTTCTCGTGTCCAACGTGGCAAGGGTAGGATAAAAGGAAAAAGGGAGATAGAAACGGAGTGCGAGAAAGAGAAAGTGATATCAATGTGAATTGAACAAATGAGAGAGCACAGAGTGTGACACAAGGGAAATAGCAAAGTGACGATAAAATTCTCTTTATACACATGCGCTTGACATTATCAACATATGCAATAATATTCCATTTTTCTCATTGTACATATTCAGTGATAACAATCAATTTTGTTTATTATCAACTTAAACAAAGGAATATAAAAAATATAAATTGTGCATTTGCGACATAGAGATAATCATAATGTCCATTATACATATATATATTTTTTATTGTATTTAAGATCTAAATAAATGTGGAAATATTTTGTAAATAGAGTAAAATTTTTTTAAACACTTTTTCTTTTTCTTTTTAAAAAGTGAGTGTTTAGAATATTCACGAAATGAACTTGGCATTTCACTCCAGGGGGAAACTTATATATTATATATACACACATGTTTTCTCCATTTATAAATATATATATATATATATACATTTTTGAATTATATTAGTATGGCAATAAACATCTCCTGCAAAGGCATCGCAATGTGTTGTATAAATAATAATAATAAGTAACACAATTTCATATTTCAAGGATTATTAATAAAGAATTTATTGCAATTGTACAGTTTAATCGTTTTATTCAATTTTTTTTTTTTTTGTTAATTTTTCTACAGAAAAAAAACTCAATTGAATTCTAAGTTTAAATAACATTTAATGTGATAATATTTTCTATGTGATTTCTATACATTGTGAAATTATAAAATACACTATTTTATTTTTATTTCTGTAATAATCTTCGTTTCCATGATGTTTACACATTTGCCAACATTCAATTTTACTAATTTCTCATGAAAAAACATCATAATCACCAATAAACCACCAAACTTCGAAATTAATCCACTTAATTAGTAAATAAAAAAATAATAAACGATTCATTGTACAGCAAATAACTTCAATTTCTTCATTACCATCATCATTATTATCGAAATAATTGAAATTTTGATTAAGTATACGTCGAAGACACTTTGATTTAATTTTCAAACAATTTTTCATCAATTGCATATTCAAATTTTATCACTTTCAATCATTCGTCAACACAATATTATAAACAATAGTACTTTACTTTTCAAATATTTCTACTCCTTATGTTGCTGTTGCTGATGCCACTGCTACTGCTGCTGCTGCTGCTGATGATGATGATGATGATGATGATAATGTTGTTGATGATGTATAACAACTGCACTAAAATGTGTTTCTATTCCACTGCAATGATTATCTAACTGCAGTACATTCAAGATCGTCATCAGTTAAAACAGTCGTGTACACTCAAACTCTATTGCATAACGGCATTCTCACCAATAGTTTCATTCAAAAATCATCACATATAAAATCAAATCAAATATTAACAATAATTATATAATAATAAATAACTGTATATAATTATTTGTATTATTAAAAAATTGTATGTAATATTTATTTATTATTTTAATTTAGTTAATTTAATAGAAATTAATTTAAATTGAATTGAATAAAGAAAATTTTTTGTAAATTATCACTGTGAAAAAATACGTGAAAAATTCTCTCTTTTTCCTTTTTTTTTTCTTTTATTTTCCGCTTTCTCTTCAACTCATTCTCTCTTGTGTTAATTTCGATTCTATTTAATTTTAATTCAGTGAAAATCGTGTTGATGTATGAACTCTAATCTGCGTAACAAGTTGATAGGCAAAGAGTAGTCGCATGTACGTGTTGTACATTATGTATACAAATATACAAACATAACGATTCGAAGTAACAAGGTTGATAGAGCCCGTTATGTTAACAGTTAGGAGGAAGTTGACTAGCACATAGCGGCCATGTTTAGTGTAGCTTTAAATATATGTGAGTACTGTGTATATTATTTTATGTAATGAAGATTAATAAATTTCGACAGTTTTATGTAGTTTTAAAATCAGAATGAAATTCTTCTCTACTAAAAATAAAAAATAAAATAAAAAAAGAGTGAAAATAATTTTTTTTATTAATCTCAACGGTTTTTAAGGTGAAAATGCTAGAAATAAAATTACGATCATTAGCAGTTACGTATAGCTGTTTTTTAGAAGTCAAGTGAATTAATAAAAAATATATATATGTATATATATTTTCTTATCATCAGGGGGCATTTGACGCAAGCAAAAATAAAATTACCATCGTTTTTATCATGAAAAATTGAAGAGCTCGTTGGAGGAATATCATTTTCAAATGATTGAAGAGGTTAAAAGAAAATTCGATTGTAGACTCAAGAGCAATTTTTCAAAGTATTTTTCACAAAATGCTACAAAATGTTGATAAAAAAATTTTTTTAAATTTCAACTACAGTGAATTTGTTTGATGTTCATAACTTCAATAGAATATAAATTTTCACAAGTAAAATCTTATATCACGTTTTTTATTATTATTATTATTTATTATTATCCAATGTTATAATTGACATTTTCGTTGGTAGTTTTTTATCTTTATATTTCAGGCTATTGAACAACATCTTTTAGGTGCAATAAACTTTATTTATCTTTTGGAAAAGGATTGTACGAAAAGCTTTTGTTGAGTTATTCGTGGCACGTATAGACACGAGAATGGAGTTGAAATGATTCTTCTTTCCCTTTATTCTGCTCTATATAACTAATAGATATAAATTCCAACTCCCCTCTCAACGATAGTCCAATTTCATTTTGTTTCTGTATATATACTTTACTTTTTCTCTCGAACCCAAAGTATCATTTTATATCAATTCTACTTTCTTTTTTTTTTTTTCTCTTCTTTTATTTTTCAATTGAACTAATATATAGATGTGTATTCCTCCAAAAAATCTGTCTCACAAGAGGGAAAACAATAAAATTTTGGACATTGACTTTTTAACCGAAATTATAAATAAAATAAAGTGCCAAATGTCGCGCCTAAATTATATTGAAATTGTACAGTGTAAAAATATATAACCTCAATTTTATTTCAATTTATTATAAAATAAATTATTCTCATTCATAAATCAATATATTATTATTATTATTATTTTCACTCAATTTATTATATCAAAAGTGATAAAAAAATTTTATCATTCACATCAAATTTATTATCATATAATTTGATTTATTTATTATATTTAAAAAATTTATTAATAACTGTTCTTCATATATATTACTATTGCAATGAGAATTTTATTCAACTTTATATTATTACTATCAACTTAATAGGAAGAGAGTAAAATAATGAGATGGAGAGGAAAAAAGAGGAAATGAAGAGATAGAGAGATCGAAAGGTCAAATCACTTCGTTCCTATCTGAGCAAGTACTTAACCCACATTATCGTTGTTCCAACCACATCAATCATTGCACTATCAGCATTTATATATATACATATATGTTTATATATAAATATAAATTGTATGTACAATATGTGTGTGTGTGTGTGTGTGTGTATGTGATGTATGTACAAAAAAGCTTCGCCATCGATGAGAAAATATTTTGAGTTATTAATACAGATTAATTTTAAAAATCATATGAATAAATTGGAAATAAATAATATGAAGAAAAAAAAAAAATTAATTATATCTATCTCATATTAATGATGGTAGATTAATATTATTACTCTACGAATATAATTTAAACTGCCATATTCATAATAATTTTCAACACGTGTTGATACAATGACGGATTTATATTTGACATGTGTCAGTGATTTAACGCATTAAGAGAAGCATTTTCTTTTCACTCGTGGTTTTTAAAAAAATTTTTTTTTTTTAAATATCATTAACAATAAAATAAAAAAAAATAGGAATTAAAAAAATAAACGACGAGTTGCACATGTGGGACGATAAAAAAAATTTAAAAAAAAAAAAAACGCGTTTACTTGTTCTCAATCTCTTCTTCGTGGTCACGCGCACAATCACCAGTTGGATACAGAAATAATTTATCATCACGTTTATACATTGTTCAATTGCAATTGTGTGATACACAAGATATGTATTATATATAGATATATAGATATGTGATGTTGATATTTGAACGATTTGAAAATCTCTCCACGTATTTTCTACGTACAATATCAAAATAATTACAGTGATGGATTCAGAAAAAAAAAAAAAAATAATAAAAAAACAAAAAAAAAATTAATAAAGAAAGAAAAATCATTTATAAAAAAATATTTTTATTTGAATAAAAATGTATATAATTATATTGTTACATATTCTTTATGTTTATCATGACATTTTGATGAATATTTGAATACGAGAAAAAAAAAATGAATAAATAAATGAAAAAAGTAAGAATATTCAAGGACATTTTTAAAAAAAAAATTCTTGACGTCATTGATGCACAGAGAAAGAATTTTTCTTCATTTTCATCCCCATTTTTCTCTATAAAAAGTACTAGTTTACCCACAATCACACATACACACACACACACACACACACACACACACACACACACACACACTTTACAATTAGACAAAAAAAAAAGTTTTCAACTTGCTACTTTATTTGTCTGTTGTATGAATAGAAGTTCTTTTTAATTCCCACTCGTTTGCCTCTTTCATACGTCAAGGTTAACACACACACTGTACATCTATTTTCTGCATAATAATCTTACCAAGGTCATTTGTATAATTTAAGGGTGGTAAAAATTTATAAATTATTATATCTACTCACATCACGATTCATATAAATATAAATAATCTACGACAAATAAATATACAGTATTGATTATAATTTTATGTTAATCTCATATTATTTCTATTTAATTGAATTAAATAAAATTTAATTAATATCACTAATCGAGATAACTGTGTATAATAAAGAAATAGAGTGAATAATAATTTTTTTATCAAATATTAATATATACAATTAAAAAATTATATTTATCTTATTGAATATATGAAAATTACAGAAATTATAAAAATTGTTTATACATAATTATTATTGTAATTAATATGAAATAATTTTAATTGATCTTAACATATACATATTTATATCACACGTAATCTGATGTGAATATCGTGATATCTCACGTGAATACTTAAATATAAATGATTGAATACAGAAAATCTATATGCATATTATATTAATGTCCTTATGCACTGATGACTTTACAATCATGTTGGCGGCATTCAAGTAGATTTTCAACATCGCATTTATGCACAATTTCAGGAAGATGATGAGGAAGTGGAAGAGGAAGAGTAATATAGACGTGAAGTGTGAGATAGACGAAGGACGAGCAGGGAAAGGGCAGTGAGAAAATCGATAGTACCAACGATAGCTGCTGCGTGATAGTCTACTCAACTCAACACTGGTAAATTTATAAATATATGATATTAAATTGTAATTATATATTATAATAAAATATTTTATAATAATAAAAAAAAAATTAATTAATCAATATATTTCAATGTTAATAATATAAACATATTAATATTTTACTAAATTTATATTTATTTTCAACTTGGAAAAAAAATATATTTATTACTATTATTTATTATCATCATTATTTTTTTATTCACTACATATTTAATGGAATTTATGTGTCGTTTAAGGTTAAACATATTTTTTCATTTACTTTAATTTCCCCACTTTTTTTTTTTTTTTTTTTTTTTTTGGTAAATTTATTTGTTCTTTTTTCCTCGTATTGCCGTTGTAGGTTGTATGAAAATAGAAATTTTACGATTTAAACAACGATATATTTTATGTTTTATAAACTGTTTTTAATATTAAATATTAATATTGAGCTATTAAATAATTGTATGAAGGAAAATTACACATAACCTTCGGATAAAAAAATAAAAAAAAATTTTTTTCACTTTTTAATTTTAAATCCAATGAAACTATGTATTATCAAGGTTTGTAAATATTTTAATTTTTATTTATTGAAATTACTTAACGATTATATAAATATACAAATATTTATTTATGAAATGAAATGATTGATTGAATTATTGTGTGTAAATAATAATTGCATTGGTGACAACTATTACATTTCTTCATGTTCAATATTCAAAAATAAATGACACAACAACAATTGTGAGACCGAATTTATGCAAAGAAATATAAAAAAGTAAAATCATAAAAAAAAAAAAAAAAAAAGAAACAGTAATAATAATAATAAAAGTAGAAAGGGTGAAGAGCCACTGCTACCCCTTACGGCAATACATGTAAATTTTATGGATGAACGAGGTCAAGATTTCTATGTTTAAATGTGGAGATGAGCAGAAATTCATGAAACGCCTCAGGTGTCTATGATGATGAAAAAAATTGGTGAAAATATATTTGTATATATACAGATATAAAATTTTACAAATTTAAATCAAAATGCAGATTTAAAAAAATTAGATAAATAAAACGTTGATTTCATATAAAAATTAAAAATTGAATTTTTTTTTTTTTTTTCATTAAAAGAAGAAAAAATATAGTAAGAAAAAGTCTTGATAGGAATGATGAATTGTAAATTATATATATGTATGTGAGGTTTTTGTTAATTTATTAATTTCCTTTCTGACGTCCTTTTCGTCGCGTGATTTTCTCGTACCACGTACACAAAGGAAACGAATTCTATATATAGAAATGCATAAATTGATAATGTAAACTTTAAATATTGAAATATAAATTCCAAATGATAAATGATAAATGAAATAAATGAAAAATTTTTTTAAAAATTAAATAAAAAAAAATTCAACAAAATAGATATTAAAAATCCACCAACGTGTGTAATCAATGACGTCATAAAGAACATGAGGTCGGTGGCCTGAAACAACCCCTGCCTTTTGTCTCACTCGAAAATAACCCTTAATTAGTCTATATATAGAAGGGGAAAAAAAAAAAAACAAAAAAAAAAAAAACGTCATTGTCGACATTTACAATGGGGTCTGATACACATTGGGATATCACTCCTTTAATATTAATACTCGTTATTTCTATTATCAGGTATAAAATAAAAAACAAAAATAATAAAAAATAAATTCCATTTCTAAAAATAGTTATCATTTTTTATTATACACACATTAGTTGATTTTCATATTATGATATCAATTAATTATTCATCATTGTTTTCTATATTTCGTTTGATAATAAAATTGATTTCATTTTATTATGGACATATTATGTACAAAGGATCACCACGTGATATATAAACTCTGATAGTATTGATAAATAGTGAAAATTATTAAACGCTTGCGCATTACAGCCCGCCAAAAATAATTTCTTATCACGATAAAAATCGAACAAATCACTTATATACAAATCAATGTATCAAATGTATGAATGAAAATTTATGTGAATCTAAATATTATTTTAATATAATTATTAAATATGTACTTATTGATAAAACTTACATATTGTCCATTGGCATTATCCGGCTGTATGATCTGTTGTCATGATTTCTGGACCCCATGGATTGCCCTCAAACATGACTGTTGTCACAGCTTCATTTAACAATTCACCAACAATTATATGAATAAATTAACAAAATCACCATTTCAATTCTCCCATACATTTCTATATAAATATAATTATTTATACAATTGTTTAAGAATTTACAATAATGATGGTAAAATTCACAAAAATGCCATTTATCACTTATGGTTGATATATTTTTAGACACATATTGTTTCACTGTGGTTATAAAAAAATACGCGCTCTCGTGTAAATATGCGGTATTATTATAGTGAATTCTATTATTGGAGTATGATAGGTGGCGCGAATGTGATAGATACAGGCGGGAAATTTAATTAATTGAATAATATTGATTTTGATGTTTCCGTTATTGCATTCGTTCCAATAGGTTCATTTAAATTTTTAAATGATTTGAAATTTCAATTCGTGTGAATGGTAAATTAATATATATATATTTTTTATTTTCAAAAAATTTCAATATATATTTCTTGGTGTTGGAATAAAAATACGTGTTTATAAATAAGATTGAACATTTTTTGAGAATATAATTTTACAAATAAAATGATAACATAATTTAATACTAATTGATTATCAAATAAGAAATAATGTATTGGAGAAATCTTATGAGATGAAAATAAAATAATATATATAAATATAAATAATATATATTATTTAATAATTAATGTGAAGAAATATTTGTAGAGAAGAATATTAAATTAATTTATCATACATTTCGCATTTTCATTGGAATATTTACACTTGTATATTTGAATTCTCACAAGTGAACATATAACTTTATATTATATTATTTATAAAAATACAATTCCATGTGTTATTTTTCGTGATTTATATAATTACGATTTTATGAAAGAATAATAAAATAGAGACAAATTATCACCGTATATTTCATTTAAATAGATGGATTTGATTTTTATGTAATAAATATTCTTACATTATGTTAATATGCCGTTCGTTGCAATGAGGAAATTTTATGATCATCTCATGATCACACTAAGGCACTTGAGTTATTAAAAATAATTACTTAAAATTGCAATATATATAGAAATATTTTTTTCTCTATGCACACAAATAAATTCTAAAATAAGAAAAAAAAAAAAACAAAATAAAAACCAGAATTTAATTTTCAATCCACCAGATATTATTATATTTATATATATTATTTGTATTTTTTAATTTCAAATTCTTTTTCCGGCGATGTGTTTGACATTTTAACATTTAAATCATTTTTGTCAATATTTTCAACAGTACACTCATTCATCTTCACTTCTTCTTTCACTTCATTAATTTGTTTCTCATCATTATTCTTTTCTTCTTTTTCTTCTTTTTCTTTTTCTTCTTCTTCTTCTTTCTCTTTATTAATCTCGTTTGAATCATTATCCAACTCCTCTATTAAATCATCCCAATCAGGAAGTTTACCACCTTCACGCACTCTTTTTAATTCTGTCTTCAACATTTCCAAACATTCTCGACGTTCTTTCCACTTTTCCTCATCAATCGGTACACATTTTACTTTCTCTGATTGACCATCACTTTTTTCATCATCCTCATCAGTTTCTACTAATTCAGCAGCTGCTCGTTCTTTTTCCTCACATTCCAAAATATATTTTTCATAATCATCAATCTATCAAATGATCAATCATAGATATATAAATGAATATATATACTGTAATTAGTAATCAATAAAATTTTATTTCATGATTAATTTACTTTATCTTGCAATAATTGTTGCACATCTGTTTGCTTTTGTAAATGTCTTGGTAACCAAAAACAAGCTTGAAGTAAACGTAAAAAAATCCATGCTGCACCAGCCAATATCAAATATGTACACGCAGTGTATACCATGTTCATATAGTCGACCGAGACCTGCTGATGTTTCATTGTTCCAAATATTTAATGAGCCTGAAAAAAAAAGAAAAAAAAAAGAAAAAGAATAAAGTAATTTTTTTTATTGATTGTTCATGTATTATTATAATATAAATTTATGCTACATTGGAATTATTTAACTTGATTAATAAATTATTTATACATCGATATGCACATTATGAACTCTGATAATTTTTTTTTTTTTTATTCAGTTTTTCTGTGTATTGTTTATTATATAGAACATGAATGCTATATACATATGATTTATTTCAATGAGAATTATAATAAGCATTGACATTATTACTCACCATATTGAATTAAAGTAATAAATGTTGGTGTAAAAATGCAGCTGGGCAACACTTTTTTTTTTAGTTTTTCTCATCGTTACGAAACAAATTAAAAAAAAAGTATTGAAGAAAATTTATCAGCAAAATTAATCTTATAAAATTAAAATACAGGCAAAATAAAAATGAAAAACAAATATTAATTTAAAGCATTTAAATAATTTTTATACTATAACCACACAGTTGTTTTTAATGTTTTTAGTGAATAGAAATTACAAAATTCAATTAAAAAAAAAAAAAAAACGACAACTTTAATAAAAATATATAAACTATAATTAATTAAATTTCTTACCAGCAATATATGACAAAAATAAAACTCACTGTATTCTCATGTCATATAATGACAAATTAAATTTTAATTATTTTTATATTATTCAAATGATATAATGATTGAGTATGGTAAAAAAAAAAAAAAACAAAAAAATTATTTTTGAATTGTATGATAAACTCGTGCGTTGTACACAAGTGAAATTCAACGACGATGTGTTATACTGACGAGTTGTTGATACGTCAAAACTTTTTTCCCTACTGACCCTTAAACACAAAATAATCGATATATGGATGTGTTATCGTGTATGATCGACAGTTGCTTGGAGAATACGACGGGAATAAGAATAACAAAAAATATTAAATGAAAAAAAAAATAAATTATACTAATAATAAATTGAGATTGGTGGGCCGATTTAATCAGTTTTATTTCTTCTATAAATGCTTTATGCCCAAATAATTTAATAAATATGAAGTGCATTTATGTATTCCACTGACGATCATTGTTATTAATATTAGCCGCTTCATTACGTACATTGCGTGATGTTTGATCTTGATGAAAAATTATAGAATAAAACTTGTCTACGCAATTATTTATTATCTAGGTCACATAAATAATTAATTATTGATCTAATTTATTTACTAACATCCATATATGATTACGTTGAAAAATGATAAAATTATTAAAAATAAAAATGAATTGGACATTTTCAATAGGAGAAATAAGAAAAAAAAATTTTCGTTTGCTTACAATCATATTTAGTTTTTTTTTTTTTTTCCTGGGTATTTTGAATATTTTAATTTAAAATGAAGACATTTGATACATTTGGAGAAAGGGGTGGAAGTGACCGGGGTGGAGAGAGCGAGAGGGAGGGGAGGGGGAAGGATTGTGAAATAGAGAAAGAGATAAAGATAGGAATGATTTTTTTTTTATTATCTTTTACGTTGTAGATCTAACGTAAAATAATAGATAAGGTGTCGCGGAATTCCGTGGATTTGGTGCGAGTTTGTCCAATAATTCGCGTTCACGTATTGCTCGTACCAATTCATCATCGCATTCAAGCCACGTATTTGATGCATTTTTAACTCGACGTATACCACAACATTCCATACTGCGACAACCCATTTTAATATGATGTTCTTTACTCTCACTTATATTTGATTTACTACGAAAGAACTTTAGTATACTTGATGATCCAGAATTATTTGAATTACTGCTAGTGCCACATTGTGCAACATTATGTCGACGATAATCACGATCGCAATGAAAATATTCTGTAAACATTGCGTCCTCGGGTACTTTTGTATAAGCAATATAGTGGCCAGCTGTTGATGTTGCGCCTTGATGCATTATTACTGAATATAATTTGTACACGTGTCGTGCATTGTTAGAAGTTGCACGGCTTGACGATGTGTCTTGTTGTTCGTTGTTGCTACATTCCTCACAGAAACACTGGAGTGTTAGCGGTGTCGGCATGTAGTTGTTGATTTTTTCCATAGAACTGTTTGAAAATTATAAAAATTTCTATTATATTTATTCATTTAATAATTTTCAATTTTTGTCATTTTTTAATTTAAACTGATGAAAAGAAAATTTATAAAAATATATATTTTACTGAATTGAACAATTAATTTGTTTTTCACAATGAAAAGCTATAAAATTATTGATTATCCTTTATTCTTATAAAAATATTTATTGCAATATAATATTATAAATGTTATTGTGATATGAGTTACCCAGCAGCAGTTGAAAATCGTTTGAGCTGTAATACAAGAAGTCTCGGCAACGATGGAAAACTAACAGCACGTTCAGCTTCGTTGTATCTCAAGCAACTGGCGCACCAATATTTATTTCCACCACACAAAAGCTCACTAGTTACAACAGAATGCCTGTATACTTCGCTACTATCTATGATTTTCCCATTTTCATCTGTGAAAAATCAAAAGGTATAAAAAAAACTAATATAGTATGATAATAGTATGAATTATTTGAATGCAAAATAATTTTTTTTACCTTCTTCATTTGATCGTCCAGTTTCAATCGGCACACAAATATCGCAAAATGTTTCTTTACGTTCGGTTACATGTTCGCATTCAAGACACGTCGTACGTAATAAACTTACACCTTCAAAATCCTCTGATATAAAACATTTTTTGCTTTCTGGCCGATGTGAAAGTAATTCACCACTGTTTCCAACAAAATCGCCATGACCATTTTCATATAATCGTGATGATAAACTGCCACCACTACCGCCCATACCAATACCACCATTTATATTTGTCTGTGAAAAACACGTTGAACTTCCACGTGTTGATTGATATTTTTTTTGTTTTTTCTGTCGTATACTTCTTTTACTCGATCCACCACCTTCAAATTGCATATCAGTCAAACGCTCAGTTGCAAAATCCAACATACCACCATTACTTTGGCCAAATTGGCTTTCCCTATGTCTAACCAATAATTGAAATGTCTCTCTGATATTGTCTAATAGGCAAACCAACAATTCATGAGCATCTTGCTGTTGATTTCCTTCAAATATAGGATTGACATCTCTAAAAATAAATAAGTAAATGAAATAAAATAATTTAAAATCAATAATTAATTATGAAGTTATATTTTGATAAGAATAATTCATTGGGTTTTTGATTATACAATGAAATGTATAATGTATGTATGTTTACCTCAAAGCCTGAAGAAATGCATCAGGTTGATAGGGTTCACAACAGTCACGTGTTTCAGATAGCCTCAAAGCAACAAATAATTCATGGAGTTTTTCGGTTGCCACTTGTATTCGCGGTTTATTTAATTCACCAATACCAGACAATGCTGATAAATCTTTACTGCTCCAACTGCGATTACCACTCGACGTTAATGAAACTCCAGTCCTGTCCAAAGACGATGACTTAATCTGTGAATGAATAAATAAAATAAATATTAAATACACACAATAACAATTTTTATTATTTATTTATTTTTCTAATTCATCATTTTTAATTGAAAATTCACCTTTGTTTGCAATTGTTTGTCATTTAAATTTGATAAATCAGTCGCAAGATGATGTAAATTATGCAAAAATGATGGTGCAAAACGCAGTGTATATATTACACTATTCAAAAAACATGTATTTCCAAGATTACACAGTGTTGCTATTCTCAGTCCGTCAGAACCACCTCCGGTAATATCATATGATGTGTCTTGATGATTTCCCTGTTGGCTGCGATATCCATTCAACATTTTGCCTGTATCTAAATTGATCAAAGAAAATTATTTATATCAATGTGAAAAATTTATGAAGAAATTTCACCGGATAATCGCATGAATAAATTAAGCAAACACTAGAAAAAAAAAAAAAAAAAAAAAAACAAACAAACAAGCAAACAAAAACATGCAAAAATTAAGACAATTTCAAGTAATGTAATCAAATAAAACTTGATGAAATAACTATAAAATCAAAGAAAAATAAACGCAATCGACTCTTACTGTAAGGATGATCTTCGAAGAAGCCCCCTCTTGAAGACGAGTGAGGGGGCTGTGTAATATTCTTGGTAATATTATGATCGCGTTGTGCAAGTGACACACAAAATTTTTTCCTAGGGGGAACGGATCGCTCATCCGAGTCTTCTTCTGCCTCTAATACTGTCATTTTCCGCTAACCTAAAATCAAATAAGCCAATAAAAATTATAAAATAAACTAAATCATCACATAAATATACATACATCTATCAATAATATTGCAATTAAAATAATAATAATAATAATAATAATAATTTAAAAAACAAATTCAATATATGAGATAGTGAGAGAGAGAGATATTTACGGGAGATATTAAGGTGAAGATGATTTATTGCGATAGAGTCGATGATCAACTGAATGCGAGAAAAATTCACGAGCATCTGCTTGAAAAAGAACAAAAAAAACAAAATGCCAAGAGACGTGACAGTAATATGCACATATATACACAAATATGTGTATGTATATATGTATATATCAATGTATGTATATATGCATATGCAATATGTACACTAGAGTCAGTTTGGAGCATGTAATAAATATTAAAAATGGGGTATGAAGAGTCTTTCCCCCTTGTTTTAGTTGCCCCTCCCCGACCCCGCTCTTTATCGTTGATTACTCACGTATTATTGAGTGAAGGAGTCATGGAATAAATAAAATTCACGAGTAGCGTCACTTGTCCGAAACAAATTGCGCAATGATATAGGTACTTCTGATGGTTGTAACACTTGATGATGAACACAAATGAGGACTACATTTTACGCGTGTGTAACACAACACTTTGAGACAAGCCAAATGTTCCGATGTCGGTTTTATAAAACCATTATTGGATTCACAATTATTTTAATTGTGCAATTTACGTATTGTATATTATATTGAATTAAACTTGAATACGCAAATTGTAAAGATGATTACTTTATTCTGCGTACTTATATTTGTGTGTACATTTACGATTCAGGTATTCATTATATCCAGATCGTATGGAAAGGAAAAAAAAAACGATATTATTTTTTACTCATACATCCACGAACAATAAAACATTTCATTTTGAAGAAAGATATTCAAACTCATATTATATTATGGTATTATATAAACTATATGGTGGTGAGAATGAAGAAACTATTATTGTGGGCCAACTTACGAGTGTATCAGTGTTGTAATTTATTTTACCGACTGTCGCTCCAATCGTCGGCATGTGCGCAATAAATTTTAAGTTAATATTTAAATTGTCAATTTCGGATATTTTGAATTTGAAATTATGTTATAATGGTGATTTTCGTTTATGATGATTCATGAAATATGAGGTGAAATTGTTTACAGTATTTTTCAATTTTTAATTAAGATTTTTTCATATAATTCAACTATAGAAATTACCGACAATTTATAATGGCTGGTACAGAAGTATTAAATATGACAATTGATCAGATAGATGTTGATTGTTCAACTGAATCACCAATTGATTTGAATATCAGTAAAATGATTACAATTAATTTGAAACCATTGTCATGGTATAATTATGAAAATCCACCAAACAAATTGAAAATAACGAATATTGGAAAAACAGGTTTACTCTAGATAAAATACTTACATTATTTATTTGTAAATCATTTAATTCATGCCTTTACAGTTATTATTAATGGTGAATGGCATATAGAACGTCCGTATTTGGCATCTGGTCCTCTTCCTGCTAAATATTTATTTTCACAAATGCATTTTCATTGGGGTCCAAATGATATGATAGGCAGTGAACACTTTGTTGATGGTGGAAGGTAATTTACACAAACATGAATAACCTCATAATAAATATCTCAAATTGAAAATTGAAAATTAAATTTTAATTATTTTTTTATTTATTTATTTATATATAGTCAAGCAATGGAACTTCATGCTGTACATTTTAAGAGTGAATATTCCAATCAGAAATTCGCAATGACCCAAACAGATGGAATAATTATTGTTGTTTATTTATTCAAGGTAAAAATAAATATATATACATTGTGATTGATGAGTATGATTATATTTGTATTATATAATTTATAGTTACAAACAGCACCGAATTCAATCTTCAATAATATCATAAACTCTTTGCCATCAATTCATCAACCGGATTCTACTGTGAGTCTCACACTTGAACCATTAGTCAAAATACTAAGACCATTCATTCATGATTATTTTCTGTATCGTGGCTCAATAATAGAGAATAATCATGTCTACTGGATAAAATATTTGATTAGTAGAGAACCAATTGGAATATCATTAGAACAGGTGAATGTTATTTTTTCTTGTTATTTTTATTTTCCATTAAAATATGAAGTAGAAATCACAATGAAAACATGTATATATATTTATATTCTTTGTAATATTAAGACAGCAGAGTTTCGAAAATTGAATAATAAGAAATTTCAACTGAATTTAAATAATTGTCGGGCATTGCGTGATGGAAAAAACGCTCATATATTTCACGTAAATCCATCTGGATCTTGTTACGCATCTTTATTATCAATTCCACATGATCCAGCCCCATTGACTGCAAGTCAACGTAGATTTATCGTTGAAAATTAATTTTTTAATATATAAATACACATGTGTACAATATTTATTTTCTTCGACGACGTCGTCTCTTTCTTCGCTCGTGATGCAAATCACAATTCGGATAAAGTGCATTACAATCAGCACCGCCTAGACCGAGAACAGACGCTTTAATTGCATCAAACATAGCCAGCCACATCGATTGCTTCAAGATACGACCAGACATCCAACTCATTCCCAAACTAAAAATAAAAAAAAAATTGATAAAAATCTTGAGTCTTTTAATTTTATTGATTACATTAATCAATTTTATCGGATACAACCTCCAAATTGGTATCCAAATTCTTTGTGCAGTGCTTGTGTGCTTCGAATATTGATTGTCACGGCACAATGTCCACTTTAAACAATCACCTGAATCACTTTTAGCAACCATTGCCGCTTCAATTGATTGAAGCACTCTATGAGATAATTCATTTAACTCAGAATTGCTTTTATACGGCGATGATGAAATATCACGTTTAAATTTTACATTTTCAGTCATCATAGTCATCATAGTTGTTGTACTGGTATTCTAAACAAAAAAATTACACATTAATTTTATTCAACTGTACAACTATTTTTTATAATAAAAATATAAATCAATTTATAAATTTACTAAAAATAATGATAGAAATGAATAAAAATTCACCGTAATTGCCATAAGTAATTGAATAATAAAAAGACCAAAGGCCAAAAATGCCAGGGCAGTCAAAGCAATTTCAAAAAAATCTTTGATTGTCAATTCGCCTTTTCCTTTATGATACGATTCTTTGTGCCAATATTCTTCCTCGTCATGGTGACTTGGCACATGATAATAGTGTTCTTCATGTATCACAGGAATAGGTTCTTCATGGGATACATAATGATGTGGTCCACCACCACCACCACCACCACTATAATGATGGCTGAAGTGATTTCCAGTTGGTGATGATACGAAATCTAATAAAGAATAAGAAAAAATATATATCATAAAAATTTTTTAATTCGCTTTCAAATGTAAATACCATCATCAGAATAATCATAATATCCTGTTTTATCAGGTGACAACTGAGCTGGCATCGCGAATCCCGTAACTTCACCATCAAAATCTTCAATACTGTGTTGTATATTTGGTACACTAATTTTTTTCTTCAATTTTTTACGGGGTGCGTAATGACGATAAACATCATCCAGTGTTGTTGTCCTATAAATATTTCACAGAAAAATCAAGAATTAAATTGGATAATATTAACGATGTAAATTACTTTTTTTGTTTGTTTCTTTGTATTATTTTTTATATTTATTTATTTTGTAAAAAAAAATTTTTTTTTTTTTTTTTTTTTCCATTAAATATTCTCATACCTTTGTAGCCACTCTTTATATTTACTGCTACCCTCATCAGATAGCATTTTATCATGGGCTGTGACATTGTCAGCGCCAAAAAAATCCGGCATTGAATTCATCGATGAGACATCTTGACGTCGTTTCGTTCGTATTGATCTCATATCACGAAATATTTCTTCAGCCATAAAGCCATGACACAGGTACTCGTTCATACGTTTTCTAAGGAAAATAATAAAAAAAAAAAAAAAAAAATTAACAAAATTCCATTCATATAATTCATAATCATTTATCAACAATGACAAACATTTCTCTCCGTACAATTGCGCGAATCAGTTACCTATGATAATCCATCTCGTTCAATGCCTCCATATACGTTCCATTAATCGTTACATTCTCCGTAGTTTTCTTCATTACACTATTTTTTTTATCATGAAAATTTCCAAATAAAAATGATCCTGGCAACAAATCTTCCGATAAAATATCATCTTGAGTAATACAAAAATCATCACCATCAAAATAACAATTGTCCACTGTTAAACATTGAATTATTTTCAATAATATTATTGTAAATATAATATATTTATTATTATTCACTGTGCACATCTTTATTGTACAATATCACAATAATGAATGTCATTTGTTCCATTTTACCATACAAAATTTAAACAAACTCCTGACAACGCTACGGTATCATGATCACAATAATTGCTTACGCCGCTATACACATTGACAATTATATTTACAGTATTACATCCAAGTTTTTTGAACTCAAAAATTATAAATATAAAATAATATAATAATAATGAAAAATAATAAATATAGATATATATGATAAATTGAATCACTGTCAAAAATGTCATTAATAGCCCACATGTAAATAATTCCAATCTCTCTATCTCACCCCCCCCCCCCTCACCTTCTTTTTTTCACCCTTAAAAATCAACGTGACATCTATATATATATGTATATAAATTGAGTTGGGTTCTAATCGATTCAATACTGTAATTCAACACTCATGATTAAATACACGTTTATTTAAAAACCACTTACTAAGACCCGCTGTTATGAATGTTTTACATTTAGACATTTGTTGAATTGCGTTATGGATACATATATAGGGTGTTATATATATTAACGGTATGAGGGTTGAAGATGCACGAGACGCGGGTGAAAAGAGAAGGGAAGTGTGATGGGACCTTTGTTCCCCTGGGAACACGCTCACCTGTCTAATATCTCGCGAGAGTGGACTATATTCGTTCCGTTTTGCGCTATACACCTCGTGCTTCATAGCCGCATCCACTTGGACCCTTACAACATTAATCGCCCACTTTTCTCTTCACTTTCCGATATTTCATGGAAACAATATATATATATATATATTTTTTTTATATCAATGTTGGAAAAATAATGATAGATAAATTGGTTACACAGAGTATAACGTGTCGAATGGATATTTAGGTATAACAGTTGTGGTTTATTATTATTTTTTTTTTTTCTTTGTTTTATTTTTTATGTTTACAAATTTAATTATATTTTTAGTTATATAGGAAAATATTGGTTTTTATCCATTTATTTATTTATTTATTTATTTATTACTGTTATAATTTGTGTATATTGTAAGAGAATAATTAATTTATTACAAATAGAAAAAAATATTTGTTTTTTTTTTTTTTTTTTAAGATTCTTTTTTTTTTTCCTTGAGATTTATATTGGCCAGGACAAAAAAAAAAAGTACATAAAGAGTGTTACTTTTCTCACAATTTATGTATATGTATAGATGTTAGTACGGCATTTTACGATTCTCTCTCGCGTGTACAATTTCTGAGAATAATGAGGTGGACAGATACTACACCTTAAAATCATGAATGCATGAAGTGAAGTTGACAAGCGTAACTTCCCTTTTTTTTTTTTTTTTTTTTCATACCTAAAAATATCATACATGACAATATAAATGAATAATAATCAACGATCTCGTCACACGATGTATTCAAATACAATTTTTTTCCTCTGAAAAAAAAAAAAAAATAAATAAATATAAATATCAAATGGATTTCAATAATTTTTTTATATTTCAAGTAATTTAATTGAAACAAAAAAAAGTAAAAAAAAAACAAATTAAATTTCAGATATTACACTATTATTATTATTGTTTTTTTTTTTCTTATCTTTCACTTTTATAAAAATACGTTAGAAGCTTTTCATCAATTTACCAAAAAAATGTTTGTGTATACAATTTTTGGTATGCATTAGTTAAGTATCACGCACTTATATTTACTATCCCTTTTGAGGAAACACCTAAACCGTTGATTTTTTCCTTTTATTATTATTATTATTATTATTATTATTATTATTATTATTATTATTTTATTTTTTTCCTTTCTTCTTCAACAGATTGATGTAAGTGTTTTGATGGTGCGTTGATGATGGCGTTGATCTAAAGCGAGGGCGGTTACAATTTACGAAGCATGCGCGATAATCCAACCAATCAGAGCATACAATAGGAATTCAGTGTTTAATTTATAATCTTCTGTTTCACATATTTTTTTTGTTTTCTTTTTTTTTTTTTTTTTTTTGTTTATACACGTGTATTTATATTTGCGTATTCATGAAATAAAATTTATCCACATAAAAGTTTAATGAATATAAGGCAAAATATATTGAGTACGTGTGAAAATATACAAATATTTTACGTGAAAAATTAAATTTTTACCGAAATAAAATAAAAAAAATTTATAATAATCTTCAATTAAATTTTTTACTATATTTTTATACTAAATTTACAAATAAAATGGATATAATTTAATTAGATAATAATATTTTTTTTTTTTTTTTTTGGATTATAGCTAATATTGAATAGAAACATGAGATATTCAAACATGATTTCATTTTTTAATCCCCTTCTACAGTATCACATAACGCTACGGTGTGATAAAATTCACAGAGATAGACGCAAAAAGAGTGGGGATGATATTTTGAGAGGTGGATGACGTTCTCGGGCATCTCTAGGGCAAAGATCCAACTCACAACTTCGCTTTCTTTTATTCCTCATTCCTCTTTTTCCCTCTCTCTCTCTCTTTCTCTCTCTATATCTTTGTTAATACAATTGAAGTGGGGATGCAGTGGGTTTTTAGAGGGTGGTTTGGTTGCTGGACCACGGACACGTGCCACCTGTCATATAGATTCGGTGGTTCCTACCATTTCCTCTCACTGATAGGGGATTAGTGGAAGATTAGCCAGTGAAGTGAAATCACGCTCGTGATTGAACTTTTATATTCACAAATATAAATTAATTTATATATGTGTATGTATGTATGTATGTATGTATATAAATATATAAAATAATCAATGAAATAAAAAAAAAAAAAAAAAAAAAAAGGAAAGTATTTATCAATAAATAATATCGTGTTATGTGTGGATAAATTTGATAAATTAAATTTAATATAATTTAATTTTTATCATTGACAAATGACTTTGTTGAATATGAAATTTTGTCATGATCACAACGACATTTGTAATGTGATTTACAATTCTGGACATCGAGTATTTGTACGTAGAATGGATAATAAATTGATAAAAGATGACAGTAGTTCAGCTGAATCGTTAAATCAATTGCAAGATCATATGGATTATAATTCGGATTCAAGTGTTAGTAGTGTAATTAGTAATAATGATAGACAATCATTGTCATTGTCAAATAATAAAGTAACATCATCATCATCATCATCAGTGATAAGTGCATTTACAATTGACAGTATACTTGGACGTAAGGACAATTGTCATGAGGAAGTGGTGGATGTAGTGGATGAAATAAGAAATGATGATGAGGATGTTGAAGAAATGCGTGAAGAAAATGGACAATTTATAAAACCAATTGCAGTACCAGCAAAACATGAAAATTTGATATATCATCACGGTATTTAAATTATTTATTACAAATAAAAAATAAAAGTTTAAATTTCAATTTTATAATTATTATAATATTTAAATATTATTCAGGTGGATTCACTGATGGACTGACAGATCATGCAGGATATTCAGCGTCACTTGTCTCTGCATCATTTCTTTACAGTAGTTGGTTTAATCAATCAAAAACTAGTCAATTATTTGGACTTCAAGGTAAATAAAAATTATTATAAATAAATCAATTGATATAAAATTGATGATGCATAGATATAAACAATAGATTGGAAAAAAAAAAAAAAAAAAAATACATTTTTCTTCTCTTTTTTTATTTTTACCACAATAGAGAAAATTGATTGAAGAAAAAAGAAGAATAAGATGGGGATTAAAAGAGTGTGAACAATCATCGCTTTTTTTTTTTTTTTTTTTTTGTGTGTGTGTGTAACTTATTATTGTTGAGTAGTTTCATTTTTGCGGACAATAGAGGGGTCTATTTAGGGGTGAAACATGAAAATGAATATTGGGTGTTATACGGAATTTGAAGTCTTTCTATTTCACTTATATCTGTCTGTTTCTGGTTTTCTCCTTTTATATCTCACCCTGTAGATGTGTTAATGGTCATTCAACACGCGAATACAGCATCAACATTTGGTAGAATCCAGATATATAATATTTTTTTACTCACCCTAACAACAATTTTCACATTATATTAGATTAATAGTTTTGTCCCACTAAAATGAAATTCAATGCAATTAAATAGTTAATATATTATTGTGTTTTATTCATAAATAATTAATTTTATAACCACACAAATACAATAATATAATTAAATAAATAAATATTTATATATATATATTTATTTTTATTTACTCGAAAATTTATAAAATATTATTTGACAATATAAAAATCCGATAAATTGAATGATTTAAATTTTTGATTTCAACGATAGTACACGAATATTGTGCTCAGTCTTCCACCAATATCTAAAGTTTTGTCATACTGTTAGACACACATTTATCAACAATATAACTCTAACCATCTTCCATCTTGGTGTTAAATGTTTCTGTATACACTCGTAAATTTTGTCTCTTTCTTGACTCTCTTTCATTCTTTATTTATTTTATCTTATTTTTTTTTTTTTATGTATACAATTCCTAAAAATTATACCTCCAGGAAATCCATTGGGTTATACATTATTTTTCTCAAAATATATCATTAAATTACTATTTAATTTATATATATATATTATTTTTCTTTAATAGATTATTGAAGATACCGATTGAACTAAATTGGGGAAATATTTCAAGCATTCATTATTATATAAACAAAAAATATTTGTAAAGTTCGACGTCATAGCGAGATTATTGACTGTGTCTGTGAGCACTCGGTAGTTAATTGTCGAAGTAAACGGTGTAGGAAGAAATGAAATTACAAAGTATATCTATATGTGAAGACACATGTGTTTCCATATTCACAATAAATGTGATCGTTAAAATGTACGTTAACTATCCTGAATAAATATATCATTTGATGTAATAATGATTTATTTATATTTGACATTTTATTATTTTTATATTGTTTATTTTAACAATGAATTAACTTGTCATAATTATTTTGAAATTGTATATAAATTTTAAATTAATAAACGTAGTCAATGTCATTATGTACATTAATGATAATGAATTTTTTTTGAAAATTAAATTTTTTTTCGTTTGTTTTTTTGTTTAATCATAATAATTGATTGAGTTATTGCTTGTCACCGGAGGCAATAATAATAATCTTCTTTGAATTTTTCTCTTCACGTTCATATCATTTAATAATTTTAAAAAAAAAAAAAAAAATTAATTTTACATTGATGTGGAATTTTAGCGCCAAAACCGAGTGGTAGACGATCGAGAAAACCAGGAATTGACCGAAAACCTCGTCAGGCATACAGTGCCAAACAATTGGAAAGACTCGAAACGGAATTTAAGGTAAATAAATTATTATGTCATTTTGTAATTTGAATGAATGTTCAATTCAATTCAATAGATAATATATAATAAATAATTGATTTAGATTAGTTAATAATATATAAAATTGTATTGAATAATTTTTATTTCATTAGTACTTTTTTTTTTTTTTTTTTTTTTTTCTCTTTAATTTCATGTGAAAATAACAGGTTGATAAATATTTGAGTGTGAGTAAACGTATGGAGCTCTCGAAATCATTAAATCTCACTGAAGTACAAATAAAAACTTGGTTCCAAAATCGCCGAACAAAATGGAAGAAACAGTTGACATCACGACTCAAAATAGCCCAACGTCAAGGATTATTTTCACCATCATATTTTGCACCGCCACCACCACCACCACCACCACCACCACCCCCACCACATCATCATCATCATCATCATCACCATCAGTATCCATTGTTACCTTATTATGCTACTACGTCGCCGTTAGTGTTTAATACAACACCAATAGACGATGGATTATCTATGAGTCTATCAAATAATAATAATCAATCATTGTCACCAAATGATCAAATAATTTAAAATTTATATACACATATATCTATTCGTACTGTCTACTAGTATAATTCTTTGTTTAATTATTTCGTTGGTGTGTAAATAGCGCCAGTGCCACTGTTTTCATTTTCGAACGATAATGTTATCTCCGTATTATTCATTTATTATTTTGGGAAATTTCCTTCATCTAAACGACTGATGGAAAAATTAAGAAATAATAATAAAAAAATGAAACATACGATATTTAATGATGAAATCAACTGTTCTATTCTATTTTTAAATATAAATAAACAAAGTTTAATTTAAAAATGTCAGAGAGGCTTGAAATATTAAACATTGAAATTTTACTATTGATTTTTAGATAACATTAAAATTTATAATATATTCTTTATTAAATTAAATTACGTGAGCCAACACAAATGATAAAGGTAAAAATAAAATAATAAGTATTTAGTAATCAATTGATTATTTAATATATATATACGAATTTTCATTATATATATAAACTATTTGAATGACGATGATAATAATGATAATAAATTAAAATGGCTATTTTAATTATTGTCTATATAAAAATTATTTGGGTATTAAAACACCCGGATGATTAGAAGTAAATCTTATTAATACTCACATAATTAATCTACATTTATACGTTCGATTTTATGACAATGATAAATTGTGAATAAATATAGTAATTTAGTATTGACACATGTGGCTTATTTTTTTATATTATGTCAAGGCACTGGTGATTTCACAGCTATCATTTTAATTTTTTTATTCAAAGGAACTATAATTCCAAGTATAGAACAAACTGAAAAAATAAAAAAATAAATAAGGGAACATATCAATAATAACATATATAGATTAAATTATGAATAAAAAGATAAATATAATTTATCAGTTTTTTACCTAAAAGTTGTGCTGCTATAATTATAATTAACAATATACAATAACCATCGATGAGATAACCAAATAATGAATTACTAATTAGTGCACCTAAACGTGCAAAACTACCGCACAATGCCGCAGCCATTACTCTAAAAATTATATTCATTATTTAAATAATATAAAATTATAATGTATATAGATGAAAAATAATATACATTATATGGGTGATTTATTTTTAATTTTTTAAATTTTGTTTCTTACCTCAAGTGCGTTGGATAAAGATCAACAATCATACATAAAACAATACTCATTCCTACAGATGAAAATGCCTCAAAAATACATGAGAGAATGAGATTTTGCGTTGATGAATTAACGAAAAATAATCCAACAGTAACTGTTGCAGCAATAAATGATGATAATATTAGATAAAATTTGTATCCAATTTTATTAATCGTTAATGGCAATATCATACTGAGTGGAACACAAGCACAACCAAGAATAAGTGTGTGTATATAAACTTCAGATTGAATATTACTTGGACACTTATTTCCTTCCTGAATCTGTTTGTAATAAATTATTTGTATTATTTTATGAATTTTATAATAATTAGTAATTATTATAGAAATAATTTACTAACAGTTTCATTAGATATTTGTGAAACTCGGCAAACACTTGTTGATTCATTTGGATATTTATTTTCGAATTGTCCAAATCTTTGAAATAATTCGGGAAACCACAGCATAAGAGCATAATAAGATGATCCTAAACAGAACATAATTGAACACGTAATGGCAGTACGTGATAAATAGGGTGGTTTTATTATTGTTATAGATTGTGTATAAATAGTATGAACAATTGCCATTGATTTATCAGTTCTCGATAATCGTCGGGATTCAATTGATACTGGTGGTGATGGTGATGATGGTGGTGGTGGTGAATATGCATTTCGCAATTTCATGTGTAAATTTTCAGCACCACTTTTTGCAACTTTTTCCTGCATAATAAATAAAAGTGTAAATTAAATTTTTCCACTTTAATTTTATCTCAATGAAATAATAAAAAATAAAATAAAAAAAGCATCAAATAATTACTCACAAGATATTCATCAAATGATTTTCCGGTATTTTGTTTATACATAATTTCAAGTGCACGTGTCCATTTTTCATCTTGTCCCGCTTGTGCTAAATATTTTGGTGTTTCCGGAAATGTGAGTAGCCAAAGGCCAATAATTATTGATGGTAAAGAGCAAACAGTGATAAATAGATTCCATGAATGAAATGAAAAGTACTCATTGACAAAAGATATATCAAGTGGAATAATAGCCCATCCAGTAACTTGAGAATAAAATGGATAATTAATAAATATAAATTCATATATGTACATATATAAATAATTATTCAATTATAATTATTACGTGGTAATGCAATTAATCCAAATGACCATGCCATTTCCATCCAACATAAAATTCTTTCTCGCATTTTTGAAGATTGAAATTCACCAAGATAAGTAAATAAAACAGTACTTTGTCCATGAATTCTAGGTATACAAAGTGAATAAATAAATAAATTCATATATATATATATATTTATAATTATTGATTGACATATGACAATTTAATAATTAAATACTTACGATATACCACTTAGAAATTTTAATACTAAAAAACCCCAAAAATTTGGTATTACTGATAGTATCAATTCAAATAGTCCATGTGAAAAAAGTGCAAATAATAATGCAAATTTTCGACCTTCTATATCAGCCATACAACCCCAAAAATATGATCCAAGAAACATTCCTAAATATTTTATAGCAGTATAAAAAATATATAGCGATAATTTTTATTATTATTAATACTTGATTGTATTATTATGTATAATTACTTACCAAGCATTGGCGCCGCAGTCATACGACCTTTGTCAACGGTAGTTAAATTAAAATCACAGGCAGCTGATGGCAAAATTAATCCAACACTACTTATACTAAAGCCAGTGTTCATAAAAATCAATCCACAAAGTATAACAACTTTAATATTAAATTTTCCAAATCCAGCCAATTCAACAGATATTTCAACATCATTCTCATCCAACCCCCTCTCTGAAATAATAATACAATAAAAAAGAAAAAAAAAAAAAAAAATATGTATATTATAGTAAAATAGTGAAATTTCAATTAAATAATTGTTACATTGTTATAAATTTACCCGACGCCGGCACTTTTTTTGTCATTTTAATTTTAAACTTTTTGTCTCTTTTTTTATTTGGTGAGTTTTAAATATATTTTCCAAATTTATCTAAATCTATTCATGAATATATAATTGAATTATCAAAATAATATAGATTATTATTTCAGACGTTATGAAAACGAAGAGTTATACACCTGAACTGACAACAAACGATTGCCATATTATTAGGGGTATAAGTTTCGTGAATCTTCTCTCTATATTATATGGAATGTATTGCTCCTACTATCAGTAAGTATTCCCCACCACAAAACTAATGTAACAATAGTTTTCAACCATTGTAATATCGTTCTAAAGATAACATTATTCCTTAATAGCTTATGGAATGAGAAGAAAGAGAGAGAGAGAGAGAGAAAAAAAAAGAAAAAAATATAATAACAATAATAATAACGATGATAATGGTGAGTAAATGAGGGGCAAAAATAAAATTTTCAAAGCAAACACACATAAACACTCGCACACATTTATTGCATGAAAACACAAAAATCATGTACACTATTTTATTATTACCCATTAACGAAACACAACTCGTAAGTTTAAATATAAAATTCAAATGATTATATATAATAATAATAATAATTTTATATAATATTGAATAATAATGCGTGGATTTTTTTTTATTTCAATGTAATTTATCACACATCACCAGCACATATTTTATATTTTTAGTTATTATACAATATTTATTTGATATATTTTTTTCGATATTTGATGATTCATGAAAATATAAGAAGTTAAATTTAAACTTGATATAATTGTAACTGAAAAATATTATTTGAAACAGTCATAAACTCAAGTTGTTGGTGTGAAGACTGAGTTTGGAGTAGTGAGTGCCGTAATGTTGACCGCATTGAAATAATATCACGAGCTATTTAGACGCATACACATTTAAAATATACATGAGCACAATTAAATTGACAATTTACTCAATTGGCACATTTATCATCAATTTTCCTCCTAATAATTAATATTACTTAATGAATGAATGAAACAAAGGGTATTTGTATTTGTATTTGTATTTGTATTTTATTATTATTATTTTTTTTTTTTCACAATAGGACAAACTGTTTTGTGCATATAATATAATATAATATTAATTATTATATTCGATTTTAATTTAACACGTTCACGCCGGGGTCAATTGTCATATATTTTGCTGTGAGACGAGTGTGACCCACCGGTGATACACGCCAGCGTGAACGTGTTATATTGGTAATAATTGTCAACTATCAATCATTTTTGTTTATTATTGACCTTCAACTATCCTACAAAAATGAATATACATAATTTTAGATATGAATAAATCATAAAGTTAATAAATAACCGAACAAAAAATGAAAAGAATTTATTGTATTATTTTTATTATTTTACATACAACAACACAAAAATTAATCAATCAATTTGAGTACTTGTGTATTGTCATCGGTTATCACGGTGTGACTGTTCATATTTATAAATTTTAATGAAACATAATTAATATACCATAGGTATCTGTAAATAATATATATATATATATATTTTTATCCACCACTATTTAAAAACGTTAACGACTTTTTTATATATATTTTTTTGAAAAAAATTTTTTTTGTCTGTTATATCACCGTTTTATTATTGCCCATTGTGAATCAACAGCATTTACGCAGTAGTTATACGTATATACTTTATAGCAATACGATAAAAAATTAATGAAATTCAATTGTAAAAATAAATAATGAAAATGAAGAAAAATTCAACAATCATCAAGCAATTAATTGTTAATGCTTTATTATCATAAATTTTCTATTTTTTTTTTTTTTTTTTTTTCCTTAGACTTCGAATGTTAAATATCAAATTTATTTCCATTAATTATCAACACATGGAATTTTATTTAACATTAATTAATTTGAAATTGAAAAAAAAAAAAATTAATTAAAAAAATTTTGCAATTTTGAAATTTTTATATCTGTATAAATATATTTTTTTTTCTTGATTATTTTGTTGTTTTGAGCAAATCACAAATGAGTACTTATTCCATCAGATTGTCGTTGATCAATATTTTTAATGGATAATTGTTTTTGCATTTCTTCCCTTTCGAAATTTATTTTTGTTCGTTTAATTGGAAGGAAAATTCCAAGAAATGTTGCAACTATAAAGCAGAATGAGAATAAAAATTGAAATAAATGAATAATATCAAAAAATTATAATTGATTGTTAAATTGATTTACCGACAAGGTGTGCGCCAACAATTATCACCAACAATACACAATAATCATCAATGAGATATCCAACTAATCCAATGCCAATAATCGCGCCCAGGCGTCCAATAAATGTCGCGAACGCAGACGCATTAACCCTAATTGAAACAATTTATTAATTTCAATGAGTTGATCCTTTTTATACAAATGTCAATGAGTGACAATATATATACATATCATATACATATGTATGTATTAATTTATATTTTTTTATTAATATATATTTATATATACAAATATATTTACCGCAGATGAGTTGGATAAAGTTCTACGACCGTACATAAAATTATTGTTATTGATATTGATGATAATGCCTCGAATAAACATGAAAGAATAAGATTTTGCGTTGAATTATTCACAAATAATAGTCCAAAGACTAGAAAACTGCTGAATAATGTAGATATTACTGTAAGAAAAAAAAAAAAAAAGAAGAACAAAAATATAATTACCACTGCAAAAATTTGTATAATTATTGATGTATAATACTCACATAGATGAATTTTAAAACCAAACCTATCAACACAAAATGGTAGCCAAAGTGCTGGTGGAACACACGCAAAGCCGAGAATTAAATTATGAAAAAATACAGATGAGTCCAATTGAGATGAGCACTCCACAGAATTATCCTCAATGATCTGATATAGAAGAGAAATAATAATGAAATTTATAAAATAAAAATATTTTTTATCTCACTATTGAATAAAAATAATGTGAATAATAATAATTTTTTTTTTTTTTGTTTACCTTTGTTGCATTTGTAGAGTACAATAATTGAGAGACTGTGCAAACGCTTGCAGATTTTTCTGGAAATTTACTGTTAAAAATGGAAAAACGTTGAAATATTTCTGGTAACCAAAATACCATTGTAAAATATGCTGATGTATTGCAATATGTAACAATTCCAACGAGTATTGTATTTTTAATATACGGTGGATGTAATAATTTTAATGTTTGTTTTGCAAAATCTTTCAATTTCCGACGGAATGATAGACGTTGCGTTGATATTTTCGTACATTGTCCGCGAGTTATTAATTCATTTATAACAGGATCATTCAATTTGTGAAGTAATTCCTGATAAATTCAATGAAATATTAGAAAATCGTCATTTTATCTTTTTTTATCATACGAAATATTATTAAACTTGCCAAATAACTGTCACGTGAATTTCCAGTATTTTCACAATACATCTGACATAAAAGATCAATTAATTTTTTATGTTCACCAACTTCAGCGAGATATTTTGGTGTTTCTGGTAAAAATATTAAACAAATTGCTATCAATGGTGCTAAAATTGAGCATGATAATAAAAAAAGATTCCACGATTTGAAGAAAAATATTGTTGAACTCTGATAATTGATATCCAATGGAAGTACTATCCATCCTAAACCTGAAATAAAAAGACAAAAACAAACAAACAAAAAAAAATCAAATTAAATCAATCAATTAATTTTATAAAGATACAATAATTTAATTCAATACAAATAATCTCGCAATTTACCTGCAGTTATAATTAAACCAAAACTCCATGGTAATTCAGTCCATGAAAGAATTCTATCGCGATATTTACAGGGTTGAAATTCACCCAAATACGTGAACAATAATGTAAGTTGTGCCCCCAAACTGTCACAATGAATATAATTATAAATAAAAAATGATATTGATATTATTATTAATTGAATAAATTTTACCTGAATCCGTTAAAAAATTTGCAAATTAAAAATCCCCAATAATTCGATATGACTGCTCCTAAACCATCAGAAATTCCATGAACACACAAACTCAATATTAAACTGAATTTTCGACCTTTCATATCAGCCATACTCGCCCAAAAATACGGACCGCACATCATTCCTTTACAGATAAGTAAAATAAAAAATAGGAATGACACACTTATTGATATAAATTAAATTGAATACTTCAATTTCTGACGCTCTCCATTAATTTTTTTGTATTTTTGTTTCATTTTTATTTACCTAATATAACACTTACGCCAATGCGACCCTTTGCGACTGTCGACATTTTGAAATCACACGCCGCTGATGGCATTATCAACCCAATATTACCTAAACCAAAACCAATATTTACGCACATAAGTGCACATACAATATAAATTTTGATGTTGAACCAGCCAAATCCCGTTTGATTTACAGCATCTTGCGCCACTTTTTCTCCAGTCCGTATGACATCTGAAAATTTACAATTAATTAATGAAATTAATATATGGAAAAAATAATCAAATACAGAAATTAATTCTCACCGTTTAATGAATCATTTTTTTTACTTTCCATCATTTTATTGTTATTTATTTTTTTTTTATTTTTATCACTATAAATTGAAATGATGCGGTTAAATTTGTTCTCCAGTGAAATTACAAAATGTGAAAGAAAAAGTTTTACTTGAATAATTTGGAATGAAAATGGAAACAGATTTCTTGTTTCAAGCGATGGGACGTTGTCGTTGATAAAGACACTGATCAAGTGTTACCAGATATATCACCACACGTCGTATGTTAAAAGAATATACAGAATCAAATAACGTGAATGTATACATTTGTGTTGACATTGGGATATTCAGAAGATAATTTTTTACTAATAATACTTTCGGTAGTAATGACGTGTCATCACATTATAAATATATGTGGAATATTGATAAGAAAGTTGAGAGAATATCCTAGATTTTTCAAATCATAACTTTTTGAAATACATCAAGAATTATTATTATTCAATTTGGACATAATAATTGTTTAGTCACGGTGGAAATCATAAATTTTCCAATTTTATCTGACTTAACAATTGTAAAATACAGTGTCTTGTACAATATAATATATATGATACAATACAGTGTCTTAATTGAATTTACAATTTAAATGAAAATATAACATTTGTTTATTTTTTTTAATTTTTTTTTATTCAGTGAAATCAAAGAGGGATGAACCTAATGAGATAGTGAATATTCATATGTGAATGTGCAAAAATAATTATATTCATTTAGACATACATATATTATAAACTATAAAACCGAATACTTGAAAACACATACAGTAGATTAAAAAAATATACATATACATTGTATATATTTTTCTATTAGTATGTCTTCTAATAAACAATTATAATTATTACATATTTTTGCGCGAATAAATAAACGAAAAAACTTAAGTATTTTATAAACATACTATCACACTCGCGAGAGTTGCGAGATTATGCAAATTAAATTAAATTTTCTAACTAAAAAAAAAAAGGAAAAAAAAATATATATATTTTTTTTTGGATTAAATTTAAGAAAGTACATTTTGTAATACAAAATATTTGAGATTTTTTTTCTTTTTGGTGTCGTTCCAAAAAAAAAAATTTTAATAACCTAAACGTAGACGATTTAAAGATCTGCTATGAGAATGTGAACTAATTTTCTATTTTTTTTTTTTTTTTTTTTTTTTTTTTTTCCTATTTATAATTAAATTCATGGGTGTGATTGATATAATTTGTTATTCAATCCAAAGTATCTTTGCCTGTTTTTGGAAGCAGAGTAGACAGTAATCCACACACTGTATACAAAATAAAAATATTTTTATAATTATTTTATAAAATATGAATAAATTGAATATAAAAATTTTATACTTACTGAATAAAAATACTGCAAAAATTGCAACAGGAACAACACACGCTAGATCAATGAGATAACCAAAAATTAAATTACCAACGAGTGCGCCTAATCTTCCCATTGTAAGAGACAAAGCTGCTGCCATAACCCTGGAACAAAAAAAAAATAAAAATAAAAATATATATTTACTATTTGATAGTTTAAAAAAGTAAATTCTAATCTTGAAAAAAATTTTAATATAATAAAAAAATTTCCATGATCATAATAATTTAAATAATAATTAATTTGACGGTTAATAAATTACCTGAGATTAGTTGGGAACATGTCGACAATGACACAATAAACAAGTGAAATACCCAAGGATGTAAGTGCTTCAAATATACATGATAAAACGAGATTTTGATCAGAATTAACAACATAATAAAAGCCAATGGTCACTGCGCCAGAAACAATCAATGAAGCAACTGAAAATATCATTTAGATAGAGATATTCAATTCGAATTAATTGAATGATGATAAAATATAAATGGCAATTAGATTAATTATCAATTATTAAACTCACTGAGGAAAACTTTGGCACCAACTTTATGAATGAAAATTGGTAGTATTATTGAGCCTGGCAAACATGCCAAACCAATGTAAACGGTGTGAAGGTAAACACCAGATGCAATTGTTGTATCACAACCATAATCCATTGAATTTGTATTGTTACCAGGTAATGAAACAATACACACAGATGTCGATTCGCCTGGATGTTCCGCCTCAAATTCTTCAAATCTTAAACGAAGAAATCATCAAAATATGAATATAACTGAAATTTTATAATTCAATTAACTCATTGAATTTAATTATAATTCAAAAAAAAATTATTTTTTGTTTTTTTTTTGTCTTTTTTTTTTGTTTCAACTTACCTGGTAAATAATTCAGGAAACCAAACAATCAAAGTATAATAACTACTTGTTAGTCCAAATTGAATTGCACACGCCAATACGGTATTATAAAAATATGGTGGTTTACAAAGTGCTTTAGTGAGTTCCCACACTTCAGAGCAGAGAACTTTCAAATCTTTTTTTTTATGTAATCTCAATGATCTCGTACTTTTGTCTTTTGGATTGGGTTTCTCTTGTAGACTTTTCACCTACAGCAATAAAATAATATTTATTTTCATAAAAACTATTAAATATCAGAAATGTAAAAATAAAATTGTATATAAATTACCGGATATGTTTCAGGATCATTGCCAGTATTTTGAGAATAAATCCATTTGAATACTTCCAATGCTTTGTCTGTTTCGCCACACTCTAATAAAAATTTTGGACTCTCTGGAAATGCAAAGAGCCACAATGACAATGTAAGAGATGGTAGTGCACACAGTGCGACAAAGAGATTCCATGATTTAAAGTAAAATGAATCGGTTGCATATGTAAAATCAAGTGGGACAATTAACCAAGCAATCAATGGTAATAAAATAACACCAATTGTCCAAAACATTTCCATCCAACAAAGAATTTTTTCACGATATTTCGTTGGTTGAAATTCACCCAGGTAAGGAAAACAAATTCCCATAGCACCCGTAACTCTAGAAAAAATAAATAAATAAACTCAATCAATATCAAATTTAAAATGAGCAGAGACAAAAAAAAAAAAAAAAAAAACAAAAACAAAAAAAAAAATTGTTGAATTTTTTATTTAAAATTTAAATGTTTGGAGCTCAACGGATTACTCACGCGAATCCATTGAAGAACCTGAAGATCAAGAAAGCCCAGTAGTGTTGGACGAACGAGGAAATTACCCCGACAACACCGTCCATCAGTAATGTGGCCATCAGAACGACCTTGCGGCCTTTTGTATCAGCCAAACAACCCCAGATATACGATCCAATCACCATTCCTGTATTTAATAAAATATTTTTTATCTGTTCAAATAAAAATACAATTGAAAATCACTGATTTTCATACGTAAAAAGTTGAAAAAATGTCAATGATGATAATAATAAAAATTCAATTCACAATTCATTTTGTAAAATTAATTGGACCGTTGTTAATTAATTTGTTTTTTTTTTTTTGTTTTTTTCTTTTTATGAATATTATTCATAACACTGCAAGGCAGATATATTGCTATAAGCCAATTAGTTCTGTAATAAGTCTCTCATATGGCCTCTCATCCACAGTAATAAATCATTTTTTTTTATTTTTTTATTTTTCAGGTCACTTTTATAATTGTGATTAAATCCACCGAGTTATTAATCAAATTTACTTTTATCATAAATTATTTTCAATTCATTTTATATTTAAATATAAAGAAAAATAATGTTCACAGAAAAAAAAAAATATATATATATTTAATTATATTACCTAACATTGGTGAAGCAGTTAGCCATCCTTTGGATGTTGAATCCATTTCGAGATCGCATTGTGCTGCCGGAAGAACGAATGATATAATTGTCACACCAATTGCTGTATCCATATAAATGAGTCCGCAAATAGCCAATAGCATATAGTGAAATTTTCCAAAGCCTATATGAAATAAATTCACAAAAAAAAAAAAAAAATTAATAAATAAATAAATAAATAAATAATTATAAATTTCTATTTTATTCATTCACTCGCAATCTATATTTGATTATTATTTTTTTTTTATCTGATTATCATAAAAACATATCTCAGTAAATCAATCATAGTATGTCACATGGAAGATTTAAATATACTGATAAGAGTTCAAGGAAAAATATTTTAATCTGATCTTTAAAATTTGATATAGAACAAAACAAACTTTTCTCAATATTTTAGTTTTATTGTATATATATATATATTAATTATAAATTTATTGTGATAGATTTAATTGTATACAAATGATGAGTAATACAATATAAATTAATTGTATCGCACTTTATCGTGATAATAATCAAGTAATGAATTAATCGTTTTGAAGAATTTTTCATTTAACTGATTGTCAATGTCATGAAACACTTTATTAATTAACCAGTTAATAAACAAAAAAAAAAATAATAATAAATATATTTAAAGAATTAATTTCTTATTTTTCCTTCATGTTTTTATACAGCAGTAAACATTTATTTAATTTAATTTATTTAATTTAATTAATTTATTTAATTTATCAACATACATATGTACACCTAATTTCTGATTTTTTAATTTTTTTTTTCTTAATTTCAAATATACTATTAAATGAATGATTAATTAATATTGCGTTTTGTAAATAAAGTAATGAACAATTAAAAACAAATAAATGTCATATCACTCTGTGACAGTGAGGTTTATATGACTTTTATGTTTATTTTTTTATCTACATAAACAGAACACCTGTGAAATATAATATAATATATACAGCAATAATTTGACAAGACTTTGTGAGTCATGTGCTACCTTTGTATATATATAATATTTTCATATTTACAATCACTACATACTGTACAGGTATTAATTTATCAACAAACAAATTGTCATTGTCAAGAAATATTTTAAACAGCTTCTGTGACAATGCTTATTATCATCATCGTCATCGTCATCAAGCAAATATTACAAAATTAATTTATTAATGTTAAATATATGCAATTTAGAAAAAATTTCATCGTCAATCAATCCTCATATATATCCTCATATATATGTATACATTTTTGTTTTTAATAATATAATTTTATATTTATTATCAATAATTCTTTTGTTTTTTGACAAAATTGTATTACAATAAAATTGTGATTTTTTTTTTTATTTTTTTTTTTTTTATGTATAAATAAATATCTAACGATAAAAAAAATAATATATGAAATCGATAATGAACGAAATAACAATTAAATTAATTAAGTGGCATCATTTTTTTTTTTTTTTTTTTTTTCCGTTTATTGATATTATTAATATTTATTATTATTATTATTTTTTTTTATTTTTCAAGTTTTTATTTTCAACACTCACCAGTTACGCTGATAGCGTGCTCGAAGTCGGCACCTCCGTCGGCCAGGAAGTCGAGCCCTATTAATCAATTATTTGTATCGATTCAATATCAATTAATTATGAATTAAATATAACAAGTGTAAATAAATAATATTAATTGTCAATTTAATTATTTATTTCTTTTTCTTTTTAATAAAATTTTTTTTTTTCACACTCACCCATGGCTGTATCCGGCAATTCTATAGTGATCCGTGTTAATTAGTTCGATGATAATTTTTTTGTAATATCTCAGCTGTGTATTCCACTTAGTTGTCGTAAAACAATGTCGGATTGTTGGTTGCGTTCCACGGTTTTGTCTTTGCCACACTCTGCTCTCTTCGCTCATTGGTTTACTCGTCCGATATCTGACTGTGTGCCTATTTTTTTTTTTTTTCTTTTTTTCCTCTTATTTTTTTTTTTTCTATCTTTTATCACGTCGCGAAATTCACTTCTTCAGCTGAATGTTCTCACACGATACTAATCCACTTTTTCTCTTGCTCTTCTCTCTTTTTTCCCTCCTCTCTTTCTTTTTATATCACAATGACAATGTGATTTTCTTTTCTATTTTTTATTGGGCCAGGCATTTATGTGTCGCGTGTGTCTTGATGTTATGGTAAACACTGACAAACAATATGATCCACAAAGATATGTTGACACAGGCGCTTGTCATTCTCTGACACTGAAATAAAATATGGGTGAGTTTTGAACCCTCTTCTTATTATCACTTTATTTTACCTCAATATATATTAAGACATATACAGATAAATAATTGTTAAGGTTTGGATATTTAGAAAATTTTGTAGAGGATTGTATTTATGTTTAGTATTGTCCTTGGTAATAAATACTTTAAATCCCACAATTATTTAAGACCTTCCATGTATTTAGTTTTGAAATCACTTAGATAAAATTTCGGTTGTCGTCTCTTTTCCAGATATTTCTAGTTATTGTTTGTCACACAAAGTTTAATTATAATTAATATTATATGGAAAGAATTCAATAAAAATTTTCAATTAATATGTCATTTCAATAATTTTTCAATTTATTCTCATTTTTTGCTCTCTCTCTTTATTATTATTATTATTTTTTTTTTTCACGTGAATACAGAGAATTTTCATCTGGAATTTTAATTGTGAAATATTGTTGATGATAGGATTGAATAAAGAGAGGGAAAGAAAAAAAAAATGAAATAGTCCAATGTCGTTGGATTCAATTGATTCTAGAAAAAAAAAAAAAAAAAAAAAAAAAAATGTGTCATTATGATTTCACAATTTCATTTTACTGAAAAAAAAAACAACAACAAATATGTTATGAAAAAAAAAAAAAAAAAAAAACAAAAAACAAAAAATAAAAAAAGAAAGAAAAAGAAGAAGACAATAATATTGTAGACACCATAGAGACATTCGGTATCGTTTATCATATTATCAGGTAATTTAGTTATTCAATCGAAACAATTACGAGTAATTTCGGCGAAAAATAATAATAATAATGAGAGTAATAATAAACAAAAAATAATAATAATAAATAAATAAATAGGTAAACGTGTAGTGTGTCTATATTTGAAAAATTGTAGATAATATTCTGTTATCAAGATAATTATATATATATATATATTTTTTTTTCTATGAACACATGGCAATGAAATAAATAAAATCTTTTTTTTTTTTTTGACAAAATACAAATTTTTTGACAGAATCAATTGGACGATGTAATGAATATTTTTTTTTTTTACATATATACATATTGAAAATTAATTTTCGAATAATAATAATAATTAAACAGAAAAAATTCAATAACAATAAAATGAAATAAAATAAATAAATGAATGATAAATAATAATTCCTATGTGGAAATGGATGAGATAGAATTTGTTGACATCGTGATGCATTCGAATCACGAGATGTATGACGAAATAAAATGTGTAAATAATCAACAAATCATATACCAACTATCTAATTCACGTATATTAAATAATTAATTATCATTCAACTTTTGCATTCCACTATGTCACATTTATTTTATTATACACAACAAATAAACATTTTTGCAAATTAATTTACATTATAATTTTATTTATATATTTATTTATTTATTTATTTCAATTTTATCTGATTTTTCGTTTTATTTTATTTAATTCATTGGAATTTTCATTGTGCTAGAGATAATTAAAAATAGCCCATGTATCATTTCAACGTAAAATTTCAATGAAAACTATCTCAATTACTGATCAATAATATATATATAAAATTATCAGTGATTAAATGAAGATTTCTTAGAATTATATACATTGAATTTAATGATTAGATTGATTAAAATATACGAATACGAATATAAACACCCAGTTATATGAATCTATATTATTTTCATAAATATTAATATATATATATATTTATATACGATTTTTCATTAATCACTGAATTATTTTTTAATTGAAAGAAATTATTACGTATTATTATTAGTATTAATACTGTGTGCTTTTATTTTTATTTCTTTTTTTTTTTTTGTATATTATTAATGAATTAATGAAATTATTATTGAGCAAACATCAGAACAATTTTTTTTTTATTCGTAAATAACTGTCTAAGGATTATATCACTTTTATTTTTAATTTAAATTAATTAACTGAATAAATGTATGTGATAATAAAAAAAAAATTTCTAATCAATAATGGATTCAACAAATATATAACATTATTGCATTTATATATGTCAATTTTATTGTTACAATATTTTTTAATTTTTTTTTTTTCTTCTATCTGCTTTATTGGAACAGTTTAAACACAATGCGGTTGAGTCATGAAATAAAACTGGTAAAATCTGGTTTTGGGTTATTTCAATATCAGTTATACGTTAAAATATATGAATTGATGTGTGATAAAATTTAGTGTGTCAATGATTTATATATATATTTATGTACATTTTTTTTTCTTTCAATTTTCCAGCTGTCAATGAAATTAAAATGCATTTGTAGAATGTTATTATGATTTTTTTTCTTTTTTAATCGAAAAAATTCATCATGTGGAATTTGAACATTGATCCAATATTCGATAAATAATTGTATAAAAATTCATTAACAATTATATTGTCAATGTTCTCGAACTTGACAGTTCAAGATCTTCAGTATCAATGTCACAATTGAATTTAATGTCTACCCACACACACGGAGACACACACACACACACACACACACACACACACACACAGAGGCTCATATATATATATTTCTCTACATACCTGATTAATAAATTTCATTAAATATATTCCACTTGTTACACAAAACCGCGTTTTTCACTGCACACAAAATAAGAAAAATTGAATAAAAAGAAAACAAGAAGAAAACAAAAAATATATATATATATAAATAATATTCAATACTTTATAAATTTAAAGTTCTCTTATATAAATTTATATACAAATACACACACACGTGCCTGCACGCCTGTTGCTGAAAAAACTCCGGAGTTTTTTTTTTTTTTCCCCTCAAATTTAATTTATCCAGTCACGAAATTCCAATTTGTGAAATATCTTGATTTATATATCTATATATATATATTTTTTTCATTTAATTATATCACATGTGTGCACTTTATCACAAATTATTACATTTAAATATTAAACATTCGGATTAATTATTATAGAATCAGGTGGAATAAATGAACTGAATAATTGTAATTGAATGTAATATAAATAATATAATTGAATAAAATTATAGATAACTTGTTTTTTTCGTTTGTTTTGTTCTCCTTTCATTTATATAATTATTTTTATTTTTTCATTTTTTTTTTTTAATAAATATTTTCAACTGGTTAATTAACCGTATTGCGGAGTAATGGAAAATTAGTGTGTAAACGTTTGTAGACAAGTAGCGACTTTAATTAGAACATACAAAAGCCAAGGGTAAGTACAAATTATAACTGCCAAGATCAAATAGATATCTAAAGTGATAGTTGTATACAATGGATAATGTATTAAAGAGAGAAAATAATAGTTGTGTAAATACGTCAGCAAGTGTCGGGGCAACTAATTCTAATTCTGGCTAACTCACATATCGAACCAAATGAGTGTCAATTTTAGGCACCTGCGAGACCTATTTCGTTCCGCAGTACTAACAAATACTTATATATATATATGAACATTAAATGATGTATAAAATCTTGGCTGTTGTTCGAACAACGCACTTGTTCACACGTATCTTGCCAACAATCGGTATATATTTATTGATATAAAAATTTATTCAGAAATGAATATGAGAAGGAATAAATGAATTAATACAAATCATTGAAATTTCATTTTAACTTTAATTTTATATTCATTTTATTTATTTATATATTTATTTATTTGTTTATGCTTCTTTTTAATATTATTATTAGTTTTATATAAGTATATTGAATGGTGAAGTTGTGGAAATGAAAAAAAAATTACAGACAAATACTTGATGAAATAATTTCAGCGCTTGTAATCAAAAGCTGTAAATTATTGTGACAAAGGAAATAAAAAATAACCTTGTATTGTATTTAATGTGTATGTGTGTTTTATATGTATTTATATTTTGATTTGATAACCTTTTCTTTATGAATAAATTAAGTTGATTGTAAATCAATTATGATAATTTTCATGGTCCAATTGTTACTCTACACATATTTTCTTTTTTTTGTTATATAAATATCTAAATTGTATACAAATAATTTTTTTTGTAGGTAATAATTCACTCTACAATTTTATTTCATTAAATTTTTTTTCTATCTACAAAAATTAATAATAAAAATATGACGAGATATTGAGCATGTGCAATTTATACAGAAATGAGAAACAAAGTTGACATAACAATACACCAATGACAATTGTTTATAATATAAATAAGGGATTTGCCAAGTGCAATTGATTAAATACATTGTCATTAAAATAAAATAATTTACAAATTATTTTGCATTATTACACACAAAAGTAAAATTAAATGAAATATAAAAAAAAAATTTGATTTCTTGAATAAATCTCAATGAAAAATATAATAATAATATATTTTTCGAAATAAAATTACATACAAATAATTATATTTACAATTCAAAATAATATTTGTTTAATAATATTTATTTTTATTGATAATACAAAAAGAAAAGGACAAAAAAAGAAAAATTAATTGAAAATTTTTTTTTAAACAGAACAAAAAAATTTTGTTGATTTTTCTAAATTATTTGTTCATCGTGTAATTAAAGTGTTAAATGGTATTTACCAATGTACAAATCAATAATACTTGAACTTGTATGATTTTTCTTACTCTACATTTTTTTTGTTTGTTTTTTTCTCATTGATTTATTAAACAAAACGTTATTTGTTAATTGTAAAATAATTCTCGTACAGATTCCTCATACAATCAACGTAATTTTATTCATAAAATATCACAAAATATTTTTTCATTAATTTTTTTCCACACAAAAAAAAACAACGAAAAAATTGTAAAATCTATTGAACAATTCCCGTTTATTTTTTTTTTTTTTTATCTTCAATGAAATAAAAGTACAATAAAATAACATCCGTGCATCAATTTTCTCTTCTCTTCCTCCCACTCTCTTATCTCTCAATCCTGATTTTTTTATTGGAATAATAAAGAAGAAATGAAAAAAAAAAAAGTAATAAAATAATAATAGTCACGACAGTAGAAATTGAGTAGAATATAGATCGTCATTTATTATTTTTATTTTTATCTCCGCCACCATCACCACCAGCGAATTTTTTCCCCTCCTACACACAGAAATACACACGACTATTGAAAAAAAAAAAAAAAAAAAAAAATTCTTCATGTATCAGGGGGAATGTAAATTGAGAGTAAGTTGACATGATGATGCCTTTCCAATAAGGCAATAGCCATGAGCTAAGACATATACATATATACCAACATGAATATAAATGTCCAATTGGAAAATTGATAGAGCAGAGTTAAGGTTTCATCTCGTTAAATAGAAAAAAAAAAAAATAATAATAATAATAAATAAATAAATAAAAAATAGCGAGTAAGTAAAAGAGAAGGGTAGGGAAAAAACTGGGTCACTTTAAATTCTTAAAAAGACAATGAAAAAAAAAAAATAATAATAAAAATAATAATAATAACAATGATAATAATAAAATATTAATGATGAATAATAAAAAATAATAAAATAAATAGAAGAAATGATGTAAATATCAAAGAGTTGATTTTATTATTTTTTTTTTTTAAAATAAATATATTGTATTGGAATTTTTATTATTTTATTACTGATTCTGTATCGTTACTTGTTGAGCTGTGGTTGGAATTGACAAGACATTTTCTTTGTAAACATCTTTAGATTGATGTCGCTTGTATATCATTGTAGACATTTTATATAATATCAAAATAAATAATCAGCTTTGCTGTTATTACTACAAACAGTAGTGTGGCACTGTAGTGTTTACCGATATTGTTATTATAATTATTTATTACTTTTTGTTGAGGTAGAATAATAAATATGATATGGCGGGGAAAGAAAAAAAAAAAAAAAAAAAAATTGTGAGTAAAATAATATCATTACTCGATGGATTCATGTCAATGTCAGTGGAATAGTAATATCATGAACGTAGAATGGCACTTGCAATTCCTATCGATAAAAAATTTTCACAAAATCATAAATAAATAAGACGCAGGTGTTGAGATGTACTTTGAGTTAATGTACGGGCAATCTTTTATGTATAATAACTTGGAATAGTGATAAATAAAAGGGATAAAATAAAATCCAACGTGATATTATTCAAAATGCAATTTTCTATATATATATATATTTTTTTATTTATTTATTTTCATTCATATGTATAAATGTATATAAAATTTTATAATCAATTGATTGATGTTTAATAGTAGAAACAAAATTAAAAAAAAAAGAAAAAAAGAATATTGATAAATAATAATAATAAAATATGTTATTGATTTTTGAGTTATCATTCAATGTGTACAAAACGGAAATTGCATTTCAAACTGTCAATAAAACATATATGAAATCCATTTTTCATTGACATTGACACGTATTTTATTCTTGTATATACAGATTATTAAATTATTATGAATTCAAGGGACAAAAAAAAAAAAAAAAAAAAAAAAAATCTCAAGATAAAAATAACAAAATAAAATAAAAATTTTATTCACTTTCATATAAATTGTTTTTAAATTAAATTTCAATAAATTACAATATACCTTTTTTGTCTAATATATATTTTTTCTATTACCATTTAAATGTTACATTTACCTTTGCATATAGTTGATTCATCGAAATACACAGTTCGTGACGTCATAACGTTGTTGCGCGGTTGAGTCGCTTGACGTTTTCATCCCCCTTGTGTGTGTGTGTATGGAGGTTCCAGGGTGAGCCGCAACAGTATTCGCTCTGATAGTCGAGCGGGAAACATTGGACGAGTAACATTCACTAGCAAAAAAAAAAAAAAAGAAAAAAAAAAATTATAAAATTCATTTTACAATAAAATATCGATGGCATTTTAAAATAAAATGAAACAATTATTTTTAATCAAGTGAAATACAATTTTTAATGTTTGTCAATATAAATGAATTCAAATGATCAAGTAATAAAATATAAGAATTTTAACGAGTTGAAATTTTATACAGAAAAGTTTCATTAATTTTCCGTTTTTCTGTATATGAGAGGTGTCAATTAAATTAATTGAATTCATTTGTGATATTCTACGGGGGTGTTTGTGAATCAAATTATTATTATTATCGTTGCTGTTATTGTTGCTCTTTTTCTTTTTCTTCCTTTTATTTTTTTCTTATTCTGATAAAGTTAACACATGCACACACGTATAAATTTCTACTGTTACAAAGTTGCATATTCCATTATCCATTCGAAAGTCAGTTCATTGTTTGTCCTGCATAAACTAACGACAGAGATTTGTGGCTTTAATTCAACAATCGACACCAAGAAAAACTTTGTAAAATATATATTTAATAAAAAAAAAATTTTTTTTTTCAATCTTCATACATAATAATATGAAAATCAATCTGTGATGAAATGATTGAAGTTATTTTTCGAATTTTAAATTGTGTGAAAATAAAATATTCCCAATTCGGAAATTGAAATAATAATTGAGGAAGTAATTTAAAATTTTCACAGAATATTTTATGTTATAACAAAAAAAAAAGAAAAAAAAAATTGAAATTGAAATAATAATATTAAAGAAAAAAAAAAATTATATATACATATATATATATATATATATTTATATTTTTTATAAATTATGGTGGATAAATTGCATGATTATGAGGGAATTACCGGGCGTCTTCATGGAGTTCGCGATAAAATTAGTGAGAAATTTTCAAATATACGCGAATGGAAAAATCAAATTCCAACAAATCAAGGTGCGATAGGTGTTATTAATTATTTACGTGGTCCACCAAAATTAGAACGGACACTAGATGATTATTCGCATGTGTACAGGTAAAAATAAAAATAAGAGAAACAATAATTAATAATTAATAATAATACATAATAAATCAATAATAATCAATGATGATTTATTTGAAAAAGGGAAAAGAGTCGTGGTGAATTGGTTCGTGTGTCAGCGGCTGTTATGGGAATTGAATTTTCTTATGCAGCTGAAACTGCATTTGTTTCACCAACATTATTAAAAATTGGTGTCGATCATCAACATATGACCTTGGTATGGGCATTAAGTCCACTCGTGGGTTTCTTTGTTACGCCCATTTTAGGAAGCCTTAGCGATCGTTGTCGTTCAAAGTTTGGCAGGAGACGGCCATTCATCATAATTCTTGCCCTTGGTGTTTTACTTGGTAAAATTAAAAAAAAAAAAAAATACAATTCATTCCAATTTATATATTATCATATCAACACGAAATAATTAATCATCATCATTCAATTAATAATTTATTTTTAATTATAATTTTTAGGATTATTATTGGTACCAAATGGTGAACGAATGGGCTATGCATTTGGTGATCCACAACCTTTAGCCAATTATACACCACCACTTGGACATCGTATTACTGCAAAAGAATTGAAAAATAATATATCAATTACACCAACATCGTCACATTCTTGGGGAATTTTTTTTACTATATTAGGAACAGTTATGCTTGATTTTGACGCTGATGCATGTCAAAGTCCCGCGCGAGCTTATTTATTAGATGTAACCATTCCAGGTTGAATAATGTTTTAATAACTATATTATTATAAAAAAAAAATATATGTATAATTTAATAGAAGACAGATAATTCAAATTGTTTCATCTTTTTTTTTTTTCTTTTTTTTGTTTTTAATTATCAGAGGATCATGCAAGAGGTTTAAGTACATTTACAATAATGGCAGGTCTTGGTGGATTTATGGGCTATGGATTAGGTGGAATAAATTGGGATGCAACTAGTATTGGTGTTGCACTTGGTGGACATGTTCAAGTTACATTTACAATCATAACAATTATATTTATTATATGTGTAACATATACAATTACTGCCTTTAAAGAAATTCCACTTTATTTGATTGAAAGAGATGCGCAACAAATTACACGATTACAAAAAGTCCGTATTTATTTATGATACATAATAAAACTTTTTTTTTTTTTTTTTTTCATTATTTTCTTGTATTAATTTGTTATTTTTTTGTTGTTTTTTTTCTTCCCTCACCACCTATAAGGATACAAAGGAATCGAAAGAGAATGAATATGATAAAATAGCAGATGAGTACAGTTCTTATGGCGCTGTGGACGTTGGTACAGAAAATAAAATTGAAAGAGGCGAAGTAATTAATTCAGTATATTTTTATCGTGTTTTTAAAAATAATGACTAAAAAAAAAAAAAGGAAATAATATTTGATTGTTTTTTAATTGTCTTGATTTATTTTTTAGGATATAATTTTAAAACCACTTCCAGTTGAGCGTACTAAAAGAGCTGGATCAGTGCCAGTTGTACCAGAAATATCAACATCTGGTAGTTATGATAACTATGGATTTGAGGATAATACCGAATCAAATGAAAGAATTTCATTGAAAGAATATTTATTATCAATTGTTTATATGCCAAATAGTGTGAGAATGGTCTGCTTGACCAATTTATTTTGTTGGATGGCACATGTTTGTTATTCATTATATTTCACTGATTTTGTTGGTGAAGCAGTTTATGGTGGAGATCCACGTGCACCAGAAGGTACCAATGAACGTGAATTGTATGAATCTGGTGTTCGATTTGGATGTTGGGGAATGTCAATGTATTCACTCTCGTGCGCATGTTATTCATTGATAATTGAAAAATTAATTCAACGTTACAAGTATGATTATAATATATTTATCATTTAAATAGTATAAACAAAAAAAAAAAAAAAAATTGTTGCAATTTATCAAATGTTTCTTCAAGGGCACGCAAAGTTTATGTCTGTGGATTATTGTTCTACAGTACGGGAATGATGTTAATGGCATTGACAAAACATCCAGTTGGTGTTATAATATTTTCGTGGACAGCTGGAGTCATGTATTCAACATTATTTACAATGCCGTATTTATTAATTGCACATTATCATGCGTCATCAACGGTAAAAATAATATTTCATTTCGTATTTTATATAATTTAAAAATAAAAATATTTTTTGTATATGAATTAATGACTTTTAGTTTGCTGTATCGTCCGAGGGTGAGGCAATTCAAAGTGGTGGTGTACGTGGATTAGGTACAGATATTGCAATTGTTTCATCAATGGTATTTCTTGCACAATTTATATTATCCTGCGGTCTTGGAACAATTGTGAGTTTATCTGGTACAACAACAGCAGTTGTTTGTGTCGCGAGTTGTCTTGCAGCGTGTGGTGCACTATCAGCAACGCAAATAATGTATTTAGATCTTTAAATTAACACAACTATTTATTTCTCTGAAAACAAACATAACAAAAAAAAAAATTTCCAAATTCGTACTATTGTGATCGAGAAAATTATCAACAGTATTAGGTATGAATTGTCAGGAGTATTGTAATGAAAATTATTTATTCGCAAAGATAAGAAAGGAAAAAAAAAAAAAAATTCACAGATTTATATTCATACTCCTAAAGCACAAAATTAATTATTAACGTTCTCGAAAATAAAAATATCAATATAATAAATGTAAATATTATTGTATTAAATATATAATAATTTACATTGTGAATATAATTATTGTGAAATGAAAAATTAAATAATAATATGAATAAATGAAGAAAGTTAAAAATATTTCTCGAATACAATTTATTGGACGGAATCTAAATAATCACACACTGGGTTTTTTTTTAATACCTCAATTTCTTATAAATAATTCAATCAAGTACGAATATTATTAATGGACTTATCCAATATTTCTTTACGAATTCGTGGAAAATCCGGACTTTGTCGTAAAACTTCATTGCATCCTTGTATTGCATCTGCATATTTTTTACTTTTAAAGCAACAATATGCTAATTTATATCCGATAGAAAGTTTAGTTTTTCCACCAAATTTCCATGCTGATGAATAATGCGACGCGGCTTCACGATAATTTTGTTCTCTCTCTGCAATGTATCCTGATAATTCATGTGCCCTGACACACGTTGCATTATGCTGTAGCACTTTACGTAATAATTCATTAGCCATTTCATATTTATTTGATTGTACATAAATTTCCGATAATAAAAGCCAACATCGCTCGAGATATTCTGCGTCCTCAAATGTCCAAACATTTTTTGCCACGCGTTTGAGATGATTACGTGCACGTGGCGTTTGTTTCAAAAGTATGTGAGCAGTCGCGAGACCTAAAGCCGGTCCAACGTGATCCCTCAATGTCTCTTGACTCGCCAACGACGTGCAATCTTGCAATGCTCGTTCAATATTTGTTTTAATCTTTGTTGCCAGTAGGAAAAAATTACCCAACAACCGATGCGTCAACATTTCATGCGGACTGCCTTTAGGATTTAATTCCTACAAAAAAATATTAAGACATTTAATAATTTGTACTCATCATTCTAAAATTAATATCGTGTATAAAATAAAAATTAAAAGTTACTTGTAACAATCGTTGAGCAGTTTTTAATGCCATTGTTCTTGAATCCTGATATTCAGCATCCTCTTCGTTAAATGCCTCGCTAGACAATGCTGAATCATCATCAGGATCAAGACATATTTCAATCATATTATATATAGCCTGTTGACCCCACTCAGGATCACGACGTGCGGCATTGAAGTGTCTCAATGCCGAATTTAATTTACCAGTTCGCCAATCGCGCAATCCTGAGCAATAAAAAAATCCGGCATCACGATTGGACGCCTCAGTTGCAGCTTCAGCTCTCGATATCCACTCATCCAAATCGCCAATATTTCCTAAGTTACCAGAAAAAAGTTTAAAAAAATGTCATTTTAAATTGAAAACAAACCATGTCGAATATAAAATAATATAAATTTTTTTAATACCTGTTCGACGTGAAACTTCAATTAATCTTGCTAATGCAGTCCAATATGTTGGACGACGTATGAGCAATTGTCTAAAGTGATATGCTGCTGTTTCAAAATCAACTTTACGAAATGCAAGATCAGCCATCATTACTGATGCAGCTTCATTATTTGGATCTGTATTCAATAGTACTGTACAACTTTGTGCGGCTTTATCCAAATCATTAACTTGCATATAAAGTTTAGCCAATGATAAAAGTGCATTAATATCCGTAGATTTGTATTGAAGTGCATCTTTATAATGACCAATTGCACCATCAAAATCTCTTATCACTGTACAATGATTCGCCATTGTTAGACAAATTTCTGCTAATATTTTTTTTTGCTCAACAATTCCAGAACCAACGGCGGCTCGTTGTACACACCTAACTTGTGTCTCTTTTGCTTCTTTCAATGTACCAATAGATAAATTAATTTTTTCCGCACGTTCTTGTACTTTTGCTAGCATAATTAATTGTTTTACTCGTATTTCGAGATTCGATTGATCAGCTGCCATCCGACTATCTTGTAATTCTTGTACTAAAATTGATTCTGCTTTATCAAATTGTTTCATACGCATAAATAATTCTGCCATATCTAATTTTAAATCACCACAGCCTTTATTCTTCACAATTTCTTTATAATAATTTATTGCACGTTCATATTGGTGAGTTTTAATTAATGCTTTTCCCATTTTATTCGCAAAACTTTTATCCATAGGATTATTTTTCAATGATTGTTCATACGCTTCGATAGCTCTATCGGGTTCTTGTATAGCCATATATGCATCACCGAGCATACTGTAAGTCTTTGGACCTGGACAATTTTCTACTAATTCTCGAAAACACTTTGCAAATGCATGACGGTCTTTGCGTTGATGTAAATAAATATGCGCTAATTTTGTATGAGCATGCAAATAATATGGCTCACCCGATTGAATTTCGTTTAAATGAGTAATTGCTTTTTCAATATCACCAGATTCCAAACAAAGTTCAGCATTGGTAATCATAATTCTACTTTCTTCCATTGTATTCATAAATTGCATTTTAGCTTCACTCATTAGTGCTGAGGCTTCTTCGAATTTTTTCAATTTACCATATGCCAAAATAAGTTCTGAATAAAGTGTTGCCTTATCCGATATTGACACATGTGTTGTGTACAATTGATTGTTCACTTTGATATTGTCCATCAATGTCATTGCCGTTCGAAAACTATTTATACAGGTGTCAAAATTTCCATCCGCTTTTTCAATAATTCCATCAATTAAATGATACAAAAATTCATCACGTACTTTGAAATTATAACTTAATCCGACTTCTAGACTCTGTGACGCTAACTGATAATTTCCTTGTAGTGTTAATATTTGCGCCATTAATAAATGAGCTATTGCATTTGTTGGATCTACTGTGTCCAATAATTTTTTTAATGCACTTAATGCATCTTCATAATTGCCAGTTTGCATATTAGCTTTAGCTAACATGAGTAATGCTGCACCGAATGCTGGACAAGCATCAGAAACTTTATATAGCAACATCAACGTTGGTTTTTCATTCTCATCTGTTAATATTTTTTCATTATAATCTGTTGCAACTGTTGGTGAATGTGCTAAATATTCATTAACAATCTCTAAACAAAAATCTGGATTTAATTTTTTCAAATATTCGTAGCCGTAAGTAATATTTTCAATATTTTTTAAAATTAATTTCAATGCCATCGTCAAATAATTGAGTGCTTTTGTTGAATCATTATTGGACAGTTTAGCCGACATAAAATATAATTTTGGATCGAATGAGCTCGCTTGAATTTCCATAAGGAAATCTAATTGTTGTCGTGCTAATTCACCAGCACCCGGTGATTTATCAAAAACTTGACAATTTGCAAGGCCCATCAATGCTGAAAATGACGATTCATCAATACGAATTGCACTGCGATACCAATGTTCTGCTTCTTTGATTTTATTCATGAGCAAATAAATATCTCCAAGTTCTACCATTGGATCACAAATATTTAAATTTTGTTGAATTAATTTTTCCATAATTTTTGAAAGTTCAATTAAAGTTTCTTCATCACGATTAATAATACGCGAAAATAGTTGAATGTTATTAATAATTATTTGGACATTTTTAGGCTCAGCAGCCAATAAATTTCTAAAAAATAATTGTATATTCTTCGTTCCAGTTGAATAATCACCATCGCGACATAAAGTCACAACTGTTTGAGCTTTAATTGCATCCAAATTATTCGGATCAATTGATAATATTCTATTTGCAGTCTCCAATACCTGATCCCAATCTTTAACACTCAATTGACAAATCATTTTTTCAATCAATGGCAAACATAATTTTGGATATCTCACAATTAAAGCATTGAGAATTAAAATTGCTTGTTCATAATTATCATTATGTTGATGATATTTAGCTGTACTGAGTAATACATTCAATCGTCTACTATATTCTTTACTAATTGATGAAAAATAATTATTTTTTCCCTTAGGATAATTTAAATCAATCCAACCATTAATTATTAATACATCTAAATCTTGTGAATTCAATTTGTACGCACGTTCAGCGCATTCTTTTGCTTTATCGATTTTTTTTGATAGCAATAAAAAAATTGCAGCACGTGTGAGTGATATGTAATTTGCTTTACGTCGTTCATCACGAATTTTTGCATCAATTTGCGTGATAATTGCACGATCCTTATCACCATTAAGTCGATGTGCCGCACTTTGAATCAATAAACCTGATAATTTGCTATCTTCAGACCCAATTAATTCTACACCAAGTTGCAAAGCTTCTTGAATACGATTTGTTAAAATATTGGCAGCTGCCAAAAATATTTTGAGACTATCATTAGATGGAAATGTATTTATCGCTTGCTTTGATTGTTGAAGCATCCCATTGTAATAATCCTGTTGACAGTGCCACAATATCACTGCTTGATAATCTGCTTCATCTAAATTCTCCATTTTAATTTTATTATATATTTTAACTACTCTTTTCAGGATTTGATTTTGATATAATATTTGATGGTCCAACAACGAGTTTCTCCAGTTCTGGATTTTTTATCAAAATGTAAAACCTTTGCATGAATGGACAGGTTAGAATTAAACGATAATTGTTCAATACTGCATATGAGATTGCAGCCTAGGTAGGAAAAAAAAAAAAATTGAAAATTAGATAAATTCAAATATATAAAAATAAATTTTGTTTATGTACCTCAGCTAATAATCTTGCTATTCCTCGTCGTTGATATTTTTGTGGAACAATAACTGATCGCATATCCAAAACGTTGTCATTTTTTTTGTACAATAAAACTGCTCTTTCTGTAAATAAAAAAATAAAAAAATAATAAATAAGTAAAATATATGAATATTCATCATTCAGATTGAAATTTTATTGAATATATAAAATATTTTTATATTCACCATAATTTTCCAATTTTATATAAAAAATTTGCCTATTAGGATTGTGTTGGACAGCATACATATATCTATTATGAATTATTTGTAATTTTATTTGTTTAGAAATAAACAGCGTATAATACGTTATTTGTCTTTTTATATTTAAATACATAGATATCGAAGTTTGATGTTGACAAATAGTATAAATTGTAATATTATTATTATTTTATTTTATTAGTTTATAGTAGTTTTGATCTCTTATACTTTGACAGGTTATGTTTTCAGTTGTCATTTGTGGTTGCCAGGACGCCAGTTTAAAATTATTCACAAAATGGCGCTATATGTTGCGCAATATTGATTTTTCACTCTACAATATCGACAGTGAAATAAAATATCAGAAGCGGGAAATAAGAGGATGAATTGATTTAACCAATACGCGATAAATTTTAAGAAACACTAAGTTGTTGTAAGCCGCACTAAGCTCATACTGTTCAATTTATCTCTCATCCTCTTATCTCTACACTAGAAAATTATTTTACTTTCTATTCCGATAAACAAAAAAATCGCATTGTCTCAATGCGCTTCTCTGTAACTCAGTTATCGTGTAACCGCACAATGATGAAAAAAAAAAAAAAAAAAATATCACCCACTTATTTCTTTCTGGGATATCAAAAGTATTTTTCCTTTTCCTTGAAAATTCAATTTACAATGATTATTTTCACATGGATAAGTGGAAAATTTAAATTATCTTATTCTCATATAATTAATTGTTATTAATTGTTATTAAATTGATGTTATTTTTTTTTGTTTTAAACAAAAAGAAATGGCTCTCACGTTTATTTAACAATAGAAAATAATTTAAAAATAACGTTGACATTATTCTCGAACTAGAATGATGATAAATTATGAATAATATATTATTGCTCTTAATTTTTCCTAATCAGCAAAATCCTTAATAATCCTTAAAAAATCTTTATTACTAAATTGATCTTATTCATCCTTGATGATCTTTATTAAATTGATGTTATTAATTGTTATTTACTTATCAATGAAAATATATTGATTTACACGCAATTAAAATTTAAACGTTTTAGTTACTCTATGTGCATACGTAAAATGTGAATATAACAATGTTGAGATTCAATTTGATATAAATATTCAATTAAAACTATTTACTCGAATTAATTATTTTTTGATTAATAAAAACCATTATATTTAACATAGTTTATTTTCTGTATGAGCCAATGGCTTTCACGTTTAATTAACAAGATAAAATAATTTAAAAATAACGTTGACATTATTCTCGAACTAAAATAATGATAAATTATGAATAATATATTATTGCTCTCAATTTTTCCTCATCATCAACAAAAAAAAAAATAAAAAAATACAAAAAAAAAATTAATGATTTTTACGTATATTATTGTGTTTCACTAATTATATAAAAAAATATACATAATTTTTATTCGGTATCTGGAGTTACTGTTTTTGTTATGACTGGATCAACCGTCCTCGATGCTGTTTGTTCGATAAATGAAGTTACAATTGATGGATTATGAGCAAGATGATTTTGCAACCATTCTTCAATAACTGGAAGATTTTTTTTCGTCCACTTTAAATGTTCTTCAATGTCAGCCATTACTTTACTCATTACTGTACTAATTGGATCAAAATCTGCTTGTCTTTCAGAATACAATTGTGAAACTTTATCATAACCCTCTTGTGTAGTGAATGAAGATGTTGCTGAATCAACAAGACCAATCCACAAATGTTGTTTGTTCCAAAATCTTTGTCTCATTTCATTCCAATGATTAACAAGGAAATCAAATAATGTCATGTAACTTGTAGCACTTCCTGTCAATTTACTGTATACCAAGTGAATATCAGCATCCGAGAAATTTGGATTTTGATTTAATATTGTAACATTTAATAGTCTAAAATTAAATTATACATCGTTAAAATCCCAGTTTTATCTATCAATATTATATATATATATTTTTTACCTTTCAATTTTTTGTTTATCTATCAAACAGCCTGCAAGAGTTTTCAATAAATAAGTTCGTTCACTGAGTTTTCGATCTGGTGGAAAATTTATCACACGTTCTAAACCAAATTCCCACTCTTCCATTGTACCCCATCTGAATACAGGGCAAATGAATTCATTTGCAACGCTAAATAAATGAAACAGAAAAAAATAATAATAATATTGAATAAATTGAAATTACATTACTTATTATTATTTTCAAAAATTCGGAAAAAAAAATATATATATATATATATTATATAAACTAACGGATTTCCTTCATCAGGTTCATCATCTTTCATCCACTTTTTATATTGTTCTTTGGCTTCTTTGATACATGGAAGATATCCAACACTACAAAGATAATTTTTTGCAATTCCTCTCATATGTGCTTTCCACGAAGGTTCATTCGGCTGTGGCTTTTCACCCAATTGATTTTTATAAAGTGGCTCAAGCAAACTAAACACATAAGCCTGAAATAAAAAAAAAAAAAACAATAAAGTTAACAAAGAAGAAAATAGAATTCATCAATTTATATGTCAGTAATTGTTATATAATTTTTTATATTGTATTAACTCACTCGAAAATTAGCCGCCACATCTTTACATTCACGAATTCTCCTACCAACATGATCGATCATTGTGAAAAAAGGTTCCCACACAACGTGACTTGTTTCATTCTTCAAGAATAATGTCATATTGAATGCAACTTCAAAACAAAAATTACCAGCGTACGCCATATTCCATGCATCATGAAGAAGTTTTGCGCGAGTTAAGACCGGAATATTTTCACGTTGTGGACCTTGAAGAAATTCACTCAGCATATTCCAATTGCACAAATCATAATTCACCGGGAACATACCTAATATATTAATAATGTAGAAAAAAAAAAAAAAACAACAACTTAATAAAAAAGAATAAATAAAACAATTTTAAGCAATTATCCCCACTCGTATAACGGATGTATTTTACGATTGTATCTCGTATATATAAATTGAGATTATACCAATTTCTTCAGGATTGACAATGACAAATTGTTCCTTCGGTGTATCATCCTTCATTGTTATTTCACAGTCACTTTTTGTCATCCAAATATTTGGTTTCAATTCACTGAAGTCCAAATTATTCTGTGATACTTTTATTATTGGTATATCCCATTGATACGACATTTTTTCATTTGACGCTGGTGGTACTTCACGTAAGTAGACATTCTGTGAAAGAAAGAAAGAAAAAAAAAAGAAAAAGAATGTAAAATAATTAATATATATTAATTTAATCAGTAAATAAATCGTTATCGTGAGTTTATAATTATCATTTTTGTTACCTTGAAATGAAAAAATAATAATGACAAAAAAAAAAAAGAAATTCAAAACAAAGATGAATCATACTTTTAATTTACCTGTGTGAAGGTGATGTTACCAGTTTCATAATCTCGAGTTACCGTTACCACTGGTACACGATCACGTGTGATCCAAGGCGTTGCTATACTACTTATTGACAATTCATCAGGTAGTGATAAATTATTTTCAAGTCTCACAGTGTCAAGATGCGTAAATATATCGTTGGCATAAAAGCTACGGCTATTTATTAAAATGAAAAATAAAAGAATATTATTGAAAACAAAATTATCAGGAAAAATTAGATAAGCAAATGAAAAAAAAAAAAATATGTATATATATACATATATATATACACGCAATAATAATAGAATATAATAGTTCAGGTAGCATTAAATAATCCTAGTGATATAACTCGATAAATTAACTTGGCCAAGACGTTCATGGTTTATAGTATGCGATAGTTGCGATAACGTCCGACAGTTAATTTTCCCCCTTTTATATACCTACTGCGGTACAATACAACTAACATGAAGAAGAATATTTCAAATGTTTGACTTTATAAAATGGCTAATTTGTATTGTATATATATTTTTGTATTTTTTTTTTTCTATTTTGTTAAAATAAATTTATCATTTGAATTATTTTAAATTGTGCAAGATAAATTTTATATTTTATAAATAAAAATATTATAAAATAATTTATATATAATAATTACTTTTTTGCTGATTCGTGAATGAATTTTTGTACACCTTTGCGAAAAATTTCATCACCGAGTGTGTAATTCAACATGCGAAATACCAATTCAGCTGTAAAATAAAAAATAAAAATTAAATGGAAATAAACATTGTACAAATAAGGAAGTGACGAGACGATGAGGTAAATCATAGAGAATTACGAGCGCGGTTATTTAATCTACATCCACACGTACACGTACACACACACATATACAGAGACACAAATTCTATTACTACTTTGTATATGTAGATGAGTAATATTACGAGTGTACGTTTATGTGTAGGCAATAACGTTAAAGACAAAAAAAAAAAAAAAAAAAAAAAATGAGTTTGAATATAAAATATTCTGTGTGACCTTCGTTTATAATTATTAAAACAAGATTAAAAAAAAAAAGAAAAAAAAAAACGTGGTAGAAGAATTAAATTAATTGTGGAATTAATTTTAATATTTAATAAATCGTACTCTTTGCGGATGTTGCTTCGTGTCTTATACCAGCCACACGAGAAAATGGTAAAGTTGATCCGAATTCATAATAAAGCGCGTACAATAATGTCATTGGCCATTTTCCTTCCATTTCACTGGGATCGATCTGGAAGAAAATAATATGAAAGTAAAATAAGAGAATAATAAAACGTGATTTTTTCCATTATGAAAGATTTAAATAGTTTTTCTTACGTCAACAGTTGTCATTGATGCAAGATAAGAGTTCAATGCTTTGTTAACTTGAGCATCACTCCATTTGAATGGTGTAATTCGTTGTCCAATCCATTGATAAATTAATTCATATGCTGTATTCCAAACTAGGGGACTGCTAAGTTCACTTTCTCTGAAAAATAATATATCAATATTTTTCCCAATATATTTATTATATTATTTATCTTATCCTTGTCTTTTAATTTTTATATTTCACATAATAACTCACTTAAAAAACATTAGACCCCAGTTGTCAGAAGTCTTGGTTGCTTTGTACATTGGCATCGCAACAAGATCCAACTTCGTTAAGCCAATTGACATATTAAAATAATTTTGTAGATAATTAATAATTGTCACAATTTTATTTGGCACTTTTGACAGTGTATTCAAATATTCTTTTCGACCCCAAACTTTAATTTCAAGTGGATTACGATTGTCAATTTGATTGATAGTTCTAGTTGGTGACATACTTTGAAAATCTGATATCATAAATGCCAATTGATACGTTGACATCTTGGGTGTTTTTTCAAAACGATCCATCATCAATTGTGAATTTCCAGGTCTAAAAAAAAAACAAAAAAAGAAAAATTTTGAAATTTTTTACACACATATATACGTATTTGATTTTAATTTTAATTTTTTATTCATAATTTTTGTATAATTTACTTACACTTCAGTGGTACTGTTGATCGGTGTATTTGACCGGGCAATCATTTTTTCTGGCCGAATAACACTCAGTTCAAATGTCGCTTTGTATTCTGGTTCATCAATGCACGGAAATAATTTTCGTGCATTGTTCAATCTCAAGTGAGTGGCGACAAATGTGCTAACAACAGTACGTCGTTTAAACGAGGGTGGAATTGATAGAAAAATGTCTACAACCCATCCCATATCTATTCTACATTCTTGCAATTATCATAATCTATTACTAATAAAACTAATCTAACATTCAATATATAAAAAGAAAAATAATATAATAAAAATAATTATTTACTATTTTCTCAAATTAACTTACTGTAATTGAGCAAACGTATCCAAATATGAATTCATAAAAAGTCCATATGTTTCTGTTGTCGTGATATTACCAGTATAACTAATATCCAATTGACACTCTTGTCCAATAGTAAACCATCTTTGTAAATCAATATTGTATTCGGCTTTCTTATCATTGTGTTCACATTGAGATATTCCTTCATTTTCCAATGATCCCCTGTAAGTTTATAAAATAATTAAATATCAACAATTTTTCAAATATAAATAGTATAATAATAAAATTAATTCAAATCATTAATTTCACATTAAACTAATTAATTTTTATTATATACTTACGTGCCATTAACATTGAGACAACTGATGCTAACATTAGTTATGTACAAACCACGATCAGCATCAAGTTTAATTCGTGATCCATCAGTAGTCCATACACCATAAATTTTTACCCAACCGTTAAATGTTGCATTTTTAGTAAATGGATGCAATTTTAAATCATATGAAATTGGTTTGAAACCCCTCGGCATTCTGAATGCTGGTAATTTCAATACATCATTGAAATCAATACTACGTTTAGGCCTGATACGTTCCTACAATACAAACCAAAAATTGAAAAAAATTAGAAAAAAAAAAAAAAAAAAAGTACTACAAGTCATTTGTTATAAATTAAAAATAAATAATATCAAAGATATACATACATTTGCATTGGTTTCAATAGTATTAAATACCAAAAAAACAATTAATGAGGCCACCAGCCTCATCTTCATTTATATCTTTTACAAAATAACACCGTGAAATATTTTCTAAAAAACAATTAAACATCAATTTTAAATAATCCAATCAATAACTATAATAATAATAACAATAACAAAAACAATAACAACAATAACATATTTATCAATTATATGTAACCTAGAAATTTTTTTTTCAGTCAAATGATTAAACTGAACTGCAACGGAAGATAGACCTCGATGTACTGGACGATATAACTTTGTCCCTAAAGCACCAACAATATTTCTCTCACTCTCTATATTTTCATTCTCCCTTGTCCCATTAAATTCATCATGTATCTTGCTTTGCTCCAATACTCTGTGCAATAGTATAAAAGAAAAAAAAAGAACAAAAAGAGAGAAAAAGGTCTAAAATATCTAACACGTGACCAGCAATGATTATATGTTTTGTACAAGTCCAGGCACGGATTTGCTGTTAACCACTTGATCGTAACGCCATAGTAATAGTCATGCAATTGAAGTATCTTTACACAGTGTGCGAATATGAGATGGTCCATCATTAGTGCTTTCCCATTATCCAATTGGCAGGTTAACCCGTTATACTACAAGTACGAGGAGTAAAACGTGTCGTAATCGGTTATCCACGTCAATAGGTTCCAATTCGTTGAAGTTGATTCAATACCGGATGTACATAGGGGACACACGTAGTTGACATTTCTATCTTGACAATTTTGTTTATATATATAATGCCTATATATACATATGTAAATGGTTTTATATATATATACATGTTGGACTCTTGATAATACTGATTCAATTGATGTCTTGTGCGCGACACCCTTTTAAACCACAAACGGAAATGACGTAAAACTATTGTATATATACCTGAGCACAATTTTCCATGTATATTTAATGATGGTGGTTTATTTTTTAGATTAAGAATTGAATGAATGGTCATACATTACTTGGATGATTGTGTGTTCCATTTATAGTTACACTCATTCACGTATCAACAATATATATATTGTCCCACTCAACCTTCACGTAAAGTAGGGTCGTACCATTTTGTAATTAAGCGTAAGTCATAATAATATTTATTACTGTCACAATACATATAAATACTCGTAGAGATAATAAAGAAAAATTAATATTATTTTTAATTATTATAAATAAATATTGTGTGATTTAAATGATGAATTTAATTTGATTTATAAATAATCTATAAAAATATTGTTGTATATATATATATATTTTTATTATGTTTTATTTTATTTCTCTATCAGTTTTTTTGTTTTTGTTTATATGAGTTTGTATGTGTGTAATATATGTGTGGGAGAGAGAATGAGATGTTGGTTAGTGAGACGCATTTGGTTTGGATATAATATTGAGATGTTGTTGTTTTGCAGTGGTTGGTTGTAGTGGGGAGTTGGCCGATTGCATATGACGAATAAGCATCTGCATGCAGTGGAGAGTGTTCAAGTGGTACACAAACTAATTGCACTTTACCTGCACACAATTGCATCAAGTTTTTTTCTTTTAATACTCACTGTTTATTATAATATTATAACAATTCGTGTAATTTTGAATATTTATTAAATATAAAATACAATTTATATATATATATATCTATATACATTTAGTTGTTTGATTTAATGATAATATATAAATTTGGAATAATATTACGATAAAGTATAGGATTTTTTATTTATTTATTTAAATTGAATTGTCGAATGCGGAGAGGATCTGTGAGTACTTGGGAGCCGTGGGCTCGACGTAATTGTGAGTATTTCAAATTATCAAATAAAAATAAATTTATTTTTTTGTGTTTTTGTTTTTTTGTTGTTTATTCAATATATATAATAATAATTGTCCTTGAATATTAATCAATTTTTCATAATCAATAAATGTCTAAGCAAATCACTCATGTTGATAAGCTCAATGATTATTTATTGGTTTGTGTGGGTGGATCATTGGTAAAATAAAATAAAATATAATAAAAAATTTTTTATATAAAAATAGTGTCCAAGTTTATGTTTGATACTTGTGGCTAATAGTTAAAAGTTGTTTGGATTATAATACCAACATATATATATACATATGATTTTATCGTCAGGTGCGTGGGTGAATGTCCATGGGCACACTGACGATTATACACGGCAATTATAAAAGGAGAGGGTTATAAATGTAAGACGGTGTTTTGTATTATCCAGATTTATATATCGACGCGAGTTTTATCGATAGAATGTATTAGAATATTATCCGCACGATATATATTTTTGAAATATTCACAATTTTATAAATAATATTAAGAAAAAAAAAATTAAATAATAATAATAATAATAATAAATAAATGAATAAATAAATAAAGAGTAAATAAGATTAAGAAAAATGATGCCATCACTTACTTCATTGGATTATAATAGGATTTTTCATAAAAGTACGATTGAATAATTGAAATATAGAGAAAAAAAAAAAAAAAAAAAAAAAAAAAATTGAATAGCAATAGAATTAATGAAAATAAAAAAGATAAAAAAAATTCTTTATGTTTTATAAGTGCAATTCAATGTGTAAAATTATGATTATGTTAGAACACATTGGAGATTCATATGCGTACTATTATTGTTTTTAAGTGCGAGTGTATAACTGCACTGAAGACAATGGATAAATTCTCACGCCAGAGTTCTCGTCACGCTCACGAGTCGATGTATGACTTGGTGCTGGTAGATATATGATTGTTGAAACGTGATTAACTCACCGTCAATCGTCTCGCAATATGCACAAACACATGCACATATGTATAAAAAAAAAAAAAAAAAAAAAAATTTTATATGAAAAATAAACATCAGATATATTTACGTTATCACAAGATTGTGCCGTTAAAAAATAATTATGTTTTTTTTTAATATTTTTTTTTTTTTTTGCTTTATAATTATCTATAAATACTTTTTTATTTTTCCAATAATTATTCAGTTGTAATTTGGATATTGACATTATGACAGAAATTAAAAAAATAAAAATAAATTATTAAAATATTTTTGAAAATTATTATAGCAGCCATCATGTCACAATTTTCAAGTAATCGTCAAGAATTCACAACATGTGAACCAGGAATGGATGGTATTGAATATCAAAGAGAAGGTGGATATTTTTTAACACATCGAAGAATAGCTATTGTTATAACTGCAAGTTTTTTATTATTGGTCGCTGCTGGATTTATCGGTGCATATCTTGGTGCATTACCACGAAAAAAAGTAATGATTATATTAATGAGTGGGAATTATTTTATTTATCATTTATTATATTTATTGTTGTTTTTTTTTTTTTTTTTTTTTTTTTTTTCAATGTATTTAAATTAGATATTCGATACAACAGCATTAATTGCTGAAGATGCGGGTTCAGAGCCTGCAGATGCTGCCAAATATTCCGTATCTACTTCAATATTTCCCACGAGATACAGCATTGAATTGACACCAATTGTTGAGGACAATGTGGTCTCGAGGGTTCGGGGCTATGTCCGTATTCAGTTTTTATATAATGCTACCACAACCCTCAGACAGATTGTTCTTAATGCTAAAAGCATGAACATTACGAAAATAAAAATGTATGAGAATGAAAATGGAGAAATGAAATTACGAAGTAAACGAAGTCCCCAAGATCTCATTAATTCATCTTCAACAATTTCACCCCCTTTAGGTGATGAAAATTTCATATTAAAAATTATTTCAACAGTAATTATATATAATTTGTAATTTTCAATTTTCAATTTTTTAATTTTTAATGTATGATGGTATTATAGAAACTACTGTAAATAATTCTGTAACAAAGTCATTGTCAACAATGAGCACGAATCAGGATAATCAACTGAATATTTCAACGACAATGATGAATCCCATAAATTCTACATCAGAATTATCTGATTATTCTGATTCAACGACATCTTCAATTCTCAATAATAATACTAAATTACAAACGAATAATGAAATAAATATTACAAAGAGTGTTATTGAAGAACAGCATGGAATATTGACAATTACTCCTGACACAGGAATAAAATCAGGATTTTATTTATTGGAAATTGAATATGATGCACGAGTAAGTAATTTAACACTTCTCGTTGCAAATTTTAGCGATGAAAATACACAGCGGTAAGATAAATAATTTATGTATTACAATTTAACAATTAAATATTTCATATTTTGTGTTTGACAAATTTTTTAATTTTAGATGGTTGATGATGACGCGATTGAAACCTATTAATGCACGTCAATTGTTTCCTGCATTTGATGATGTACGATTGAAAGCACGATTTGCTTTAACTGTACATCATCCTAAAGAAATGGTTGTACTCACAAATACCCCATTGAAAACATCAAATATGTAAGAAATTATTTTTTTTCATTTAAAAATAAACTTTAATGATACAATATCATTGCACATAATGATGTTTTTTTATTTTTTATTATATATTTCAAATGATTAATTGAAATATGAATAAACAATTTATTGAATTTCTAGATCTAATGATTGGATTGTTGATGTATTTGACGAAACTCCGCTGCTATCACCACACAGTTTTATATTGGTCGAGGGTCATTTGGTATCAGTTGGAAATGTAACTATGACCGGGAAACCACAAATACCAATAAACTTTTGGTCAGAAGAGGGACAGAATTTTGATCCAATCTATTTAAAAAATACTATTATCACAGTTATTGAACAGTTCCAAGATTTATTCTCGATGAATTATCCAATGGCAAAATTGGATGTGGTTAGCGTACCATTTGCTGAAAATTCTGGCAATGCCGGATTAATTTCAATAAAGTACGGATTAATATAAATAAAAATCAAAATTAAAAATATTATCATTAATTATTTCCTTTTTATCTTTTAATTTCAGACAAAATCTATTTAATGTAAATAATTCATCACCTGGAATAACTCGATACACTGCGTTAAAAACTCTGATAATATTAATTGGCCGACAGTGGTTGGGTGGATTAATAAATTCTCAAAATTGGACTGATGTTTGGATACTCGAGAGTTCATTAATTGATCTACAACATACAATTATTCAAAAAGTAATTTATCATGAATTTTACACATCAAATTTCTTTTGTTTAATACGTGTAATATTTATTATTTAATTCAGTATTATTGAAGTGATTGATTTATTTACGTAGATAGAGCCGTCATTCAATCACTCGACATTTTTGTTGGACGTTCAATTGGAGGCTTTCGAGGCTGACGGATACAGTGTATCACAATCATTGAGTTCCAAGGTCAATCCGGCCTATTTAGAGGCATTTCATCCGGATGAATTGTATGACAGAGGTGGGAATAAAGAAAAAAAAAAAAAACAAAACAAAACAAAAAAATTATCTTGTTAATAATTTCTCACTATTATTTATTGTGGCATTGCTTCAATAAATTCTTTAGGTGCATGTATATTGCGCATGTTGCATGGTGTATTAAGAAATAATGATTCCAGAATTGGCTACAGGACATTTATTTCACGGTGGTGGGTATTTAATATAATATTTATACAATTTTATATTATCATAATGAAAGTGGATATATTATTTTTAATTTGAATATGATAATATAAAAGAATTTTAAAGTGATTTTATGATAATAGGTCATATGGTAATGCTGATGTAAATTCATTTGTGCAAGCTATGACAAATGGATCGAGTGATTATTCATCTAAAATGAATATTGTTGAGGCTATGATGTCATGGATACACGGACATGGTTATCCCGTGGTTGAGATTAACAGAGATTACGAAGCTGGATCAGCAAAAATAAGTCAGGTAAATTGAATAATCTGTGTGAATAATATTTAAAATGATTAATTTTATAAAATAATCATGTCAATACATATAAATTAAATTGTAAAGAAAAAAAAAAAAAAATGAATAGAATGATGAATAAATTTTACTTTTTCATTAATTATTGATTATGTGTACGGATGTATGTATTTTTTTTTTTGTTTCAGCGACGGTTTATGTTCGATAATCGTTCAAAAGATGATGAGGGTGGGCCATGGTACATTCCCTTGACATGGGTGAACGAGGGAAACAATTGGTCGTCGCCCTCTTTCGCTTGGATAAATCCTAAAGAGAAAGAGGTAACGTTGAGTAATATTGGGGATCCCCAGAAGAAATCATGGGTTGTTTTCAACGTTAACTCTACTGGTAATGATTTCCTGCGTCTACAATCAAACACTAAAAAACAAAAAAATAATAATAAATAAATAAATAAACATAAATAATATAATTGAATCAAAGTCATGAATTAAATTTATAGGATACTATCGGGTCAATTACGATAAAAATAATTGGGAATTAATTGCAAATGCTTTGATGGAAAATCCTACAGCATTTCCATCGTCAGTGAAAGCATCACTAGTTGATGATGTACTGAGTTTAGCTTTTATTGGTTCGACTACGTATGCTACGGCTTTTAGAGTGATCAATTATTTGAAGAATGAAAGTCAACCAGAGCCATGGGCAGCGCTCATGCGTCACGCGATCAAGTTAGATCTTGTATTGTATGACACACCAATTTATCCAGGCTATCAGGTATAAAGTTTTTGGATTAATTGTTATTTAAATGTGATTAAATGAATTCATTTGAATTAAATTTAAATATATATATATATATATATATCTATCGTTTTGGAAGTATAAAATATTGGCATAAATTGTAGTGATTGTATTGCAGGAATTCATGAGGAAATTAACATCAAGTCTATTCACTCGAGTGGGTATGGACATTGAAATTGGAACGAGAATGACTTTGATTGCACATCAATTGGGCTCAACATTTGAAGGTGCCGGTTACGTTAATTGGGCAAAGAGCAATTATGAGGATTTGAAAACATCTGATGCATGGGATAAAAGAAACTTGTGAGTTTAATGTAATAATTTTTTTTTTGTATTTTTTTTTTTTTTTTATAAATTAATTTTTAATACTTCAATTCAAATATTAATAGCATTATCTCGTATTCACTCGGTACCTGTGAATATTATTTATTCATTTCATTTCATAATTTAATTGAGTATATCACTTAATTATTCATATGGACAAATGTTTGTTTGTCTGTTGATGAAAATATTAAGAGTTCCATCGTACTTACGTGAGACGCTGCTGTGCACTTTTGCAAAGTTGGAGGATCAAGTTGGCTGGCAGTGGTGGCAACAAAAATTGGAAAAGATTACAAGACGTGACGCTGACAGAAATTCATTTTTGTCGTCTTTGGCATGTTTCCAGGTGCCTTGGATATTACAGGCGTAAGTTTAAATTATTCACTCTCACGACTTTTGACTTCAGACATTAAGCAATTCCAATAATTTGTCTTTATGGTAATATCATAAAATAATTGATTATCGACGTAAAAAAAAAACAAAAAAAAAATGATTAATATACAATTATTTTTTTTTTGTTCGTTATTTATTGATGTTTATGAATTTTTTTTAGGGTTTTAAATGAAATTGTGAGAAGCGATTTTTTTAATGAAAATGATGCATTAGTTATTTTAAAAGCGTTCGACAAACATCCGGTATCTGCTGAGGTGGCATTTAAATTTGTACAGAGAAATTGGCCAGATATTCTTCAACGTTTTGCAAAATCATATCCAATTCTTCGGGCATTTGTTGGATCAGTTGGCAGTGGATTTACCAGCGACAAAGATCTCAATGATGTAAGTAATAAATATAAATTTATCCAATGATAATTCGATAAATTATACAGCTATATATAATAACTAAATGAAATTTTACTTTTGAAATAGTTCCAAAATTTTCGGGACAGTAGTTATGAGAGTTTAAAACCCGTTGGATATATAACAGCATTTGTTGAGGCTAAAGGCACATCCTGGGTCTCATTTCTCATTCATTCATACGTGGATTTTGAAAAAACATTGAAAGAATTAAATAAACGTGAAAATACATAGTATAAAAGTACGTACGATTGAAACAAGTTAAAATTTTTAATAATTAATTTTTCAATATCTTTTTGTCGTCGAAAAAAAAAAAAAGAAAAAAAAAATTTGTTTACAAATGACAAGAAACAAAAAAAAAAAAAAAAAAGAAAAAATTTGTTTCTGTGTAAAGTATAAATTATAAAATCATAAGTAACAAGAATCACTTGATGTTGTATAAATGTCAATGAATTCTTCAATGTCGTTCAATTTTTTTTTTCATTATTATTTTTTTTTTCGTTTGTACTTTTATTTAATAATATATATTTAACAAACATATTTACTAGGTTGTGTAAGCCCTAATGGTAATAATTCATTATTTAAGGATTGCAAATGACCGATTGAATTTTTACTAATTACTGTTTATTTTATTCCATTTTTTTTTTGTTTTTTTTTTTTTTTTTGTCATTTTTATAAGTAACATTCTAAATTATCTTCATAATTTTTTTTTTGTTTATAATAATAATTATAAATATTAATAATACAATTCTACAAATTTTAAAACTAGGCATCCAAGTGCTTATTATTATATATATATATATATTTATTTATTTATTTATTTATTTATTCATTTATTTATCCCTTATGTCTGTTCTCATATTTCCTGTAGCGTATTTTTCATGTTTTTCATTTGTTTTCCTTTTTTTTTTTATCTAACCATTATTTGTGTAATGTCAGAGGCGTCAGCGTGGTCTTTGATCGTTATACTATAGTTCGAAATTTTAGTAAAATTGCCAGACCAACCAATCCCTTTTAGTTACTTCCTATCTCAGGTTATATCTCTCTATCTCACGTCCTCTGTCACTCTTTACCATGAAGTATATTTATTCTAATCGGATGAACGTCACTCTAGTGTAGCCGAAAGACACTTTGTCGATAACAGAGCGAGAGTGAGAGAGGATAAAATTGGTATGGAGGAAGGGAGAGGGAGGAGGGGGGAGATAGATAGTAGGAAGGAGAGAAAGATAGAGAGAGAGAGAGAGAGGGAGAGAGAGTGAGCGAGAGAAAAAAAAAGAAGATTGAAGCAGAGAAAGAGGATTGTGGTGATGAAGAGGCCATGGTGAGTGTTGCAATTTTATTTGTTTTTATTCGTCTCATAAAACCATTGAGAGTACGCGTTGGATTGGAGAGAATTTATTCTTAAGTACCGTGTGTTTTTATTAGTTTGTTTCGAGGATGTTGAGAATTATTATTCCACCCATAAATTTTCATATCAACCTCGATATAAAGGAAATATTGCAGCGATTAATTGTGCTTTTTTTTTTTTTTTTCTTTATACTATTTGTTCAGTATTTACAGTTTATTTACATTTTATTCATATAATTAATCACTAACAATTTATATATATTTTTATCTATTTTATTTCTTATATAATGCAGTGCACGATTTTATATCTTTGACCACAGAATAATATTTTTATTTTTTTCCCCTTTTTTTATAATTTTTTGTTTGCTAAGTTAATAAATTTTTATATATTTTATATCAATCGATTTCTAGTGTGTGAATTTTCGCTAAAATATAAAATATGTGCGTTGTTCATTTTTTTTTTTTTTTTTTGCTGTTACTGTTTAGATTAATTATTTATTTGTATATTTATTTATATATATATATATATTTCTTTTTTTCTTCATTTATTTCTTATAATTCGCAATTAATTTTCCTACATGTGCAAAGAACAATTCGAAAATTTCGTAATTTTTATTCAATACAATTATTGCGAGTACCAAAAGGCACATTCGCTTTTCCTATACTTCATTTATTTATTTATTAAGTTATGTTTCTTCATTTATTAATTTTTTTTTGTCACTCTCTCTTTCTCTCTAACCTATTTTATGTCACTTTGATCCATCGAAATGGACGTGAAAGAAGAAGATAATGGAGAAAAAAATGTATTGCATAAAATGAAGCAATTCCATAACAAATATTTTTTTTTTTTTCCATGAAGACTACATTACATTGGCAGTAAAGTGATGGAAATTATTCGGATAATATCCAATTTTTTTTCATTTGTTTATTGATGATGACCTACATTTATATGTACAGCTCACCACTTTCTTCCTCTCTCTCTCTTTCTATATATATATAAATATTCATATTTATAATTTATCTATTAATCTTATAACTACAAAAAACACAAATAATTATTGTACATACGGCCAAGTTTATAATTCCGATTTTCCATCACGACAACATTTAATTCTCACCTTGTCTTTTAAATATAATCAATTAATAGAGATGATCATTACAATTTTGGATTATCCGAAATAATTTGTTAACATTTGTTGACATCTCTGAAAAAATTATTTCAATATTTCAAATATAGCTATTAATATTTTATTTTTTTTTTAATTTATACAATACAACATCACGTATTATTATTATAATTATAATTATTATTCGTAAATTTCATTAATAATTATTATTATTTTTCTTTTTTATTTTAATTTTTTTTATCCAAATGTTCTATCTAAAAAAATATTTAGACGTAGAACGATGTCAAATTGGCATCGTGTGCTACGGTACTTACTACATAATAGCATTTGGAACAAATACGATTTCTCGAATTGTTCACACAGCTCAACTACAACTATCAGCTTTAGAATTCGTATGCTTTACTTCTTCTTATTTAACTAGAAACGCTTAAATTTTAATTGCGGCGGCATTGTGTCATCAATTCTTCTTATTTTTCTCTATTTTCATTTTCCTCCATGCGGATGTTTTTATTACGACTAGATATATATATATTATTTTGTTTTATTTATTTTTTGTTCCATTTTTATTCAACGATTATTTGTATTTATAAAATACTTTGAATAAATATTTATCAAGATCATATTCCGAATTATTCCTATACTGGATCAACAATGCATTTGCCAAAAAAAAAAAAAAAAAAAAAAAAAAAATACAATAATGATAATAATAGAAATAATAAATAAATAAATGAAATAAAAATATCATTTATATATATTCAACTATGTGCGCAATTTATATTAATCCTATCAATTTTATATTTATGAGGTACAAATAATCCGTGACCTAAAAAATTTTCGTGCCCATTTAATGTACTATTAATCTAATTATTACATTTTTTTCTATCTATAAAATACACTTATTACTATCCAAATGTATCGAAATAAGAAGAAAAAAAAAAAAAAAAACAATAAAATAGACAGTCAGAAAAAAAAAAATTGTTAATTTTTTTATTATAACTTTTTTTTTTGGTTCGTTTTTCGTAATTATCTAAATATTCTGGTTAATTTTTTTTTTTCGCGCGCATAATAAATATCAATATAATAAATTTAATTATTTCACAATATATCATTTTAATTTCATCCAATCAAGTAATTTGAATTATGAGTTTATTATTATTTTTGTATTGAATAAATATAGTGGCAGCTTTATTACATATTATTTGAGCACAGGACATATGTAAATACATATATACCTTCTGCATTATTTTTTTCCTCTATCGATCAGAATAAAAGTGGAGAAATATATTTTTTTTTTTTTTTTTCATTTTATTTTTTGGATTTCATTCTCCCACTTGTCACCTTCACCATTTTTCATCCTCTGCTTTGCTTTTTTTCTCACTCTCTCTCTCTCTCTCTCTCTCTCTCTTTCTCTGTCTCTTTTCCTCTTCTTTCCCCCGCCCCTCTCTATTTTTTTTAACCATAAATGAATATGGGCATATTTAAATGAATTCATTTATATGAATTCATTAGTGTGTGTGTATTGTGTGTGTTATAATAGTAAGAAATTAATTTCTTACTATAATACAGGGTTCGGGTATAGACTATTGAGGTGGACATCTAACAACCGTGTCCTTTGCATATTCGCTAAACTTCTTGTCAATAGGTACTCGGTCATCATATAAAGTTGGTGCTTGTAGAATAATACCAGCAGTACCTACCAACACAGCCAGAGTGAATATCCAAAGGAACAATCTGTCCAATACCATCGCAACATATTTCCAATCCTCTTTGACCTGTAAAAAAAAATATATATATATATTAAAAAAAAAAAAAAATAAAAAGAAAAAAACAGAGTAAAATTATATATAAAAATGAAATATTTATTACTATTCTATTGATTACTGTTTTATTCAAGTTTTTATTTGAAATTCACTACCTTTGTTGATTCCTCGAGCATTTTTGTATGTTCAGCAATAAATCGTACACATATGCATGATCTGTGAATTTCCGGTGGACAATTTGAGTGTGAAAATGTTGATGGATTTCTCAATACTGGACTTTTAACCTCTTCAATATCCGCAGCACCAGACAATTCATCGCACTCGGCATTGAGTGGTAATGGCGGTATAGGACCATGAATGAGACAACTTCCGCCAAATCTTGGCTGTTCAGCTAAACTATAATACCAGAAACAAAATAAATAAATAAATAAATAAATAAATAAATAGAAGAAATAAGAAATATTTCAATGAATATTCACCTCGCTGGTGAGAGATCTTCTTTGGATATTGGTCGACTAGGATATCTTTTAGGTGTTAAATGCTCCTCACTGTCCTCTTGACTTGACTGATGATAAGGATAATAATTTCCTTTGTCTTTAGTTTTAACAGCACGTAATAAAACTCGTCCAGATGAAAATCTATCAACAGAAATTATTTTCCATTTATTTTTGTATTATAAAATAAATTGTTGGGTTCAATTGTGTTTGGCCTCATTGGATTTTATCGATTTTTTTTTTTTTTTTTTTTTTCAGACGTATTGCATTAAAGCCAGAGTAGAGAGAGTCATTCAATCGCCGGATGGGGAACGATTCCATGTGTATTGTATCGTACAACAATAACGTTCATGAGAATAGTAGTCAATATATAAGAAAACAAAGAAAAAAAAAAATATATATATATATATATATATATATATATACACGGGATTTTATCGTGAAAGATTACGACATTGCTGTGGATAAGGAAGACATTTTGTTTTCATCCAACTATATATATGAAGTCAACAAAATGCTCTCTGACCACGTCAGCACTTTTTTTTTATTTTATTTTTCTTATTTTTTATACTACCAGTCTCTAGTTCTTTAAATCTTTACGCTTCAGTTGCACTACTTCATGGCTTCTTGGTCTTTCTTTATGTACGACAGCGGTTTCCGGTTCGCATAACGTCAGGAAAAGATAGAAAAACGAAAGGGTCAGTGAAACGGAGAGGGTGAAGAAGACTGGAAGAAAGAAAAAAATGGATATGTGAGGACGTGTGTGTGTGTGTGTATACTCACCGACTTGGCTCAAATTTGTATTGGGGCCTCCGCATCACCAGTAGTCGTGGTAAAATGTGAATGAATACTCGTTTTACCCATGGCGCCATTCGATGTGTTTGCGGTGAACGAAAGTGAACGTTTAGAACCACAACAGTGACGCATATACTGAAATAAAAAAAATAAAAAAATTAGAAATTATCAATAGAGTGTAAAAGTGAAAAACGATAAATTTTAATTTATTGAATATATTTAATGATAATTTCTTCTTTTTTTTTCAACCAATTAATAATTTAATTGTGATATTGAGGGACAATTATTTTCAAATTCATTTTATATAGTTGGAAAAAAAAAATTATATATATATATATATTTTTTTTTTCTATATGAATCAAATGTATATAACATGTAACAGATGAGAGCAATTTTTTATAATCATTTGTAATCTTGTGATTACTTTAACTTGACATTTTTATATTTTCTTTGAATGCAAGACGAAAATTTCCTGCAAATTAGATTCACTTTTTCATTTGGATTTTAATCGGTTCATACATTTATCAACGATAAAATAAAAAAAAAAAGGGAGAGAATAAAATGAATGAAATGATGAACTATGCGACGAATAATTTTCGCATATAAATTCATCTGCAACTTGTCTGATGATAGAATGCAATGGAAACAAATAAAAATATAAAATTCAATGTTGAATTTTTAGATGAATTGAAAATATTAATTGTGCTCAATCAAAGCAGGAAAAAAGTGCTCTCTTAAAAAATATAATTACATTTTTTATAATGTCTTTATTATTATTATTATTATTATTATTATTTCATTTGTTCTCTTTATTGTCTTTCTTTTCTAGTCAAGTTCCATTCATCTCTACATTACAACTCTTTTTTTATTGTTTTTTTTTTCCATTCAATTACTTTTGAATGAACTTTTTGAAATGAAAATTTTCCATATTTTATTTATTTATGCTATTTTTATTCTCTTTAAAGCTTCATCTCTGTTTATCATCTTTCATTTATTTATATAAAAACCATTCGTATTTTACGACAGTGAAATTTTATTGGATGATTGTGGTCGATTTCAATTTCCAATTCTATGGTTCGCTATCTGAATTTTCTAGGTACTAGTTGAAACGTATTGGGATCAGAGATGACGAAGGGAATAAAAAAAAAAACAAAAAAGGCAAAAATAAAATTCCAGTTACGTGGTCCTTTGTTCTTCTATCACCTATACCAACGGTGATGTTAAACAGCGAAGAGGAACTTTGAAAATCCTTTTTTTTTTTTTCTCTTTTCAATATCAACTCAGTTTATATTACAGATGGTTTTTACCAGAGTGTTATTCGATATTCGCTCCTATTTTTATTTCAACTATAAATACATAAGTACCAACTGTATCATAATTTGCAGAAAATATTAAACAATTTTATTAATTTATCAATAATTACATAAAAATATGATAACTCCTATCTCAGTTTTTTTTTTTTTTTATTATAAAGAAATAAAAATATTTATGTGTTATACTATTTCTATCGAATAATTTGAATATAAAAAAAAAAAAAAAAAAAAATGAATACATAAATATTCTTTGCTCTCCCACAGTCTCACTTTTTTCTTTTTCATTTTCTGTTATCAACGCTGAGTCAGCCGGTAGTTAGAGAATTATCGCTGCAATACATTTTATGAGAAATAAAAAAATGTTTAAGACTAAAAGAGATTGTGACACTATCATAACGACTATAAAACTCAGTAATTTAAAAAAAAAATTTTTTAATAAAATCTCTTACAATATTTCGTTAATATTGTGTGTGAATAATTAAATTTTAGTGTCATAATAATTTTGAAATTTATTTATGTAACTTCAGCGTTAAATGTGAATTAAACAAAAAGAAAAAAAAAAAATAATAATAATGGTGATTATTAAAAATGAGATTTTCTATCAAAATAATGAGGGAAGGAAGAAAAAAAATTATGAAGAATTTTTCGTCACGTACAGTGAATTCGTCATGGTGACAGATTTTGAGGGAGTATTAAAGTATCAATGACTATATGTCCAAGTTGGAAACTCGTTCAAAGTTCCAATGCAGTCAAGTCGTCTCAATCGTTTGGAAGTATATACATATATATATAGATAGATAGATATATATATATATATATATAACAATAAAAAAAAAAGAAGAAAAAAATCGAGAAAGAAAACTTTTGCCACAGGGATCGTTGACGACGTCGTCGTTGTCGTCGTCGGACTTTCAACCGATTTCTCATGCCTTCAGTTTCGTATTTTTCCCTTTCTCGAGTCTCTCTTTTTTTTTTTGTTCGCTTCGATTCTTTCTTTCATTTTCCTCCTCTTTCTCTTTCGCCCTTTACTTTTTTTGCTGCTTTACTTTCAGTTGACGATACGCTCTGGCGGGATTTCATCGAACGGAAACGTCGTGAAATGTGAAGTATGAAAGGCCGAATTCAATACGACTTTATTTAGTTCTTTATAAAGTTTCGTTATTACTTTTTAAAATTGAAAGAATGAATTGGTGAAAAAAAAAAATAAAAATACAACTGGAAATATATATATTTTTTTTCGATAAATTTATTCATATGCTTTATTATTAAAATTATTATTCAATAAATAAAAAATATTTGAGTTGATATAAATTATTAATATTGAATGTAGAAATGAGTTTTTGTCAATGACATGTGTACACGTGAATTAAAATGTGTATGACATTTGAAACGTATTGTACCAACATGAAAATAATTTAATTGAATTTGTATTCAGAAACTGGAGAGGAAGAGAGGAAACGTGAGGGATCGAGAGTAGTTGAGAAAGTTGTGTTACTACGAGTGGGATATGAAAATCTCATCTAAAATTCGCCTCACGTCGCGCCAGGTATCCTGTCGCATTATTTGTGCTTTCACATCGAAAATAATGTATTATGTGAAAATATTATTTTATTCATTTATTTATTTATATCTATGCTAACAGGAAGAAAAATTCTGGAAAAATGTGAGAAAACGAGAGTGCGATATAGTAAGAGGGAAAACATATAAAAAAAAAAAAAAAAAAAAAAGGTAAAATAAAAAAAGTAAGAAAAGCAATATCTAGTTTTCTGTTATTGTTCACATAAAAATATCCTCTCTCAATGATTCCATGTCCTTTGTCCTTACAGTTGAAATAATTTTTCCTTTACCCACGGTGTTTTTTTTTTTTTTTTTTTTTTTCTATTTCATTTATTTGTGATGTGAAGTGAAAAATGAAATGGAATGTCCGGGATAAGTGTACAAAATAAATTTCGCATTCTAAAAATCTTTTACAGTGTGACCGAAATAAAATGATAAAAAAAAAAAAAAAAAAAAAAAAAAAGGAAGAGCGACGATTCCACACGTTGGCATTTACACACAATCCGGGATAAACCTCGATGGCTTTTTCACGTAAGTCACTTGTCGGAGTGGTCAAATTCCCACTGGTATCTATATATATACACACTCTGTATATCTTTTTTTACTTTACCCACAAACCTTTTGACCGATCCCAAATATTTCTTTATATTATAATCACGTGGAAAAACGAAATTGCAATGATACGAAAAATCCAATAAAAAAATGAAAAATATAAAAAATAAAAAATTTATTTTATCATTATTGTTATTATTATTAATATTATTGTTTTTTTATAGATTGAGAGAATGTTATATATAAAAATTAAATTGAACCTGAGCAGATGGTGTGAGAATGTCTGTGTGCAATTAAAAAAAAAAAATGGGCTTGTAAAAAAGTAGTGACGTCCTGTCACGGTCAGACCACAAACGAATAATCTAACTCTGTGGCTTTTTCTCGCCTACCCCGCGACTTTTTATTCTCCCCCATCCGTGTCGTAATATATATTTTACCGTATTGCATTTCAGTGGATTTGACAATGCCGTGTTCAAGAAATATATATAGCATATACTTTTTTACCATTAATTTAATATTTCATTGGAACATGAATCAACGTTTGATGTCAACAACAAGTGCAAGCGATAAATTGCAAATAAAAAAAACAAACAAATGAAAATAGTACCCAAATAAAATAATGATGGATAAATATATATATATATATATATATTTCATCAATTTTAATCGATTGAATTGATATGATTAAAAGTGCAGGTCAAAGTTTATCTCATTTCTCCCGTAGTGACGTGTAATTGCCACAATTGAAAGAAAAAAAAAATTAATTAACCCAAAAAAATCATAAAAAAAATGTAATAATATTGATAATCACTATAAATTTTTATGACAGTGAGTTGTGTGAGGAGTATCAAAATTGTACAAACTAAATCAGTACTTTGAATGTTAAATATTTATAGGAAATATATATAAAGAGAATGAGAAATTCATTAGTCAACTTTAACTTCCGGAACGAAGCTCTTCAATTCCTTGGGGGCAAATGGAGAATTGCGTTGGAATGAAAAGTGAGAATTGAGAGGTGAAGGAAAACAGAGGGTAGAACTAAGAACGAGTGGATGTGAATGTGGAAAGGAAGTGAAAACAGGCAGAGCACTAATGGATCAAACTCTCTCTCGTTTACTTTATATTCATATTTTCATTGATTTCACGTTGTTAAATAAATTTTTTACATGTGTGTACAATAAAAAATTAAATATATATATATATATATATATTTCGGGTATTTATATATAATATTTTTTCGATATATTAATTAATTGTAGATTAATAAATTTTACGTTTATTATTATCATCAACTACAATAAAAAATTTAAATGCAATATCATACGCACAGTAATAATTTATCGTCAAAATTCGTTGTACTAGCGTGCGGTTCAAAATGATTTATAATTTGTTGTTCATATTCTCGCTTGTTGCCGTGACTTCCGCTACGTTGAATTGATAATGTGTTATACGACCAAGTAAGTTCCGTTGAGAATCATATCTCTTTGGTATATACTATTATATTATAATTAATATATTTTTTTTTTCACAGGTTTGTTCTAGATTGATTTTAATTTGCGATGAAGTTTTTAACAAGCATAAAATAAATTGAGAATATGTTGATTGTAAGATTGTGAATTCAGATGAGAAAATATTTATAGGATGATGATGTTTTTAATTAAATAAATTATTAAAGTTGAGAAGAGAAAAGTGAAGAGGAGATGGTTGATGAAGAAATAATTTTTTTTTGTTCTTGAGAAAGTTGAGAAAGAAAAAATAAATAAATAAATAAAAAAAAAAAAAGGTTCAGAGAGATGAATTCATTGATGAAATTATTAATAAAATAATAAAGATTGATGAGAAATAAGAGGGAGTTTGAGGAAAAAAAAAAAAAACTAAACAAAAATTATTTTTATCTGTAGAACTAATTGTGATTATAAAAAAAAATCGAACTCGATTTTTTTTTTCTTTTTTCCTTTCATCATATAATTATATAAAATTTCAATTATATCTATAAAAAAAAAAAAAAAATACAATTGCATTTAATAAAATGTATTTTGAAAATTTCATCTTCACTCCCACTTTTGTTTCTCTTCTTCTTCATTTTTCATTTATATATTAATTTTAATTCTCCACAAAATTTCACAAATAAATCTCGTTCAATTTATGTATTCGTCTCTTTATATTTTTCATTTACAGTTTTTTTTTCTTCCCCTTTTCTCTTTTGTTATTCAAATTAATGCGTCGACATTGCAAAAAGTGAGATAAAGAAAAAAACAAAAAAAAAAAAAAAAGAAAAAAAAAATAATAAAATGAAAAGGAATTGTTTGAGTAATAATGGCACGTCGAGTGCATCGAGATTCCGTGTATCATGTCACGTTTAAATTGGATTTCACTCGGTGGAAGAGAAAAGCAGTCGAGCTAACCTTTTCTTCATCTTCCATTTCGTCATCCCTCTTTCGTTATTTCCCCCTGTCGTATTTCTCCCACACATTTTTCACAATCCTCCAAACTATTTTCTATATAATATATATATTTCTGTCTCAATATGCCAAAGCTTGGAATTTCCAATTCTATATATATATATATAATCTGCATAGATATTGTATGTTACGTTCAAACAGTGTATTTCAAACCGTCGTTCATATTATTAAAATATGACACCTTAAAATTCATACTATCGTTCAATACAAAAATAGTGAGTAAAACAAGTATTAATTTCAATTGAAATTCTATTGTGGTTAATTCAATAAAATTTTTAATGAATAATTGACCTACTCTAGACTTTTTTTTGTTTATTTTTCATTGGTATTTATATGAAAAAAAAAAAAAAAAAATACAAAACAAAACAAAACAAAAAACATATGAAATATATATTTTTTTTTCCATTTATACAAGGTCAATATAAAAAATATGAATCTTATTGACTATGTATATGTGTATGTTAACGTTATAGTGAATGCAGCGGTCGAGTGTGACGATAAAACAAGACGTTAACTTTACGAAGCGGAAGAAAAAGGGATTTGGCTCGTTTCCCTTTTTACCACTATATCCTCAGTGTATTTTTGGCTACTTTCCAAGAAGACATTCACTCGTTCCACCACACCTCCGACGTTCTTGCATCTCTGACACACACTCAAAAAAATATTCAAGAATACGATGTAAAATTCATGGATTACGATACACACACGACGATATTTTCACTAATAAACAAAAAAAAAATATATATATATATATATACCTTTTTATAATGTATTTTGATCTCTTAAATGATTGAAAAAAAAAAAAAAAAAATTCTTCGAATGAACAAAATTAATTTACAAGTAAAATAAGATTGATCTTTATTTTATTTATTTATTTATTTTTTTTTTTTTTTTGAGATCATAGGGTAAAAGGATCACGAGAAATACAAATTTCAAACTGTCCAAGTTTTGTTTTTCTTCATTGTGCATAATTACATTTGTTTACAAAATCAACACGAATAAAATATGACTGGCAACGTAGTCAAATAAATTTCTGCCTTTTGGCTGTGGTAATTACACAAGAACAAAAGGACAAAGAGAAAAAAAATGATTAAAAAAATTATGTGATGAAAAATATGTGAAGTAAAAATTATTGTTATTATTATTATTATTATATTTTTTTTTTTTCAGACAATTTATAACTTTTCAAGAGGTGTACGAGTTTTACATGCACTTTTCTTAAATGAAAAATTTTTTTTTTTCTCACATCAAAGTTCTAAGTGAATTTAGAAGAGAATTTTTAACGCGACTAAATATAAAGACAAATAACGAATCAAAATTCCCAAATTTATTTGAAATAATTTTCATGTATAAAAATTAAATTCTATTCACATTTTTTTTTTTTTTTTTTTTCTACACGTATTCTATTGTTAAATGGTTTTTGGAAAATTTAAACTGAATGGATTTTCGGTTAGAGAACAAAATCGAGGTGAGATCAGTAATGATGGGCTTTTATATATCCAGTTGTACCAGAAGTGGTACGACTATTTTTTCTCATTCTTCCTCTTTCGCTTTTACACAAACACTCTCTACTTTTGTGGTTCAATGCAATTCAGATTCCAAGCTATTTCTTCCTACGACTAGGATTTGCGCAAAAGCTCCAAACCACGCCAACCATTCACCTCCCTCTCTCTCTTCCACCTCACTAACACTCACACTCTTTTCTCCACACATTCCCTTACACTTTTATATCGTGGCTCCAAGCCCACTCAACAGACCACACTCTCAGCGATTTTCCTCCCTATTTTATTTAATTCTTCAGATATTTAATTTGAAAAAAAAAAAAAAAAAATTTTTTTTGTATATTATTTTAATACAATTTTTGAATTATTTAACAAAAATAAAATCGTATCTATAACTATTGATTATTTCTGAAGACAATGTCTACTTCAATTTTTTTTTTTTGTTTTTTTTTTTCTTTCATTCTTTTATTTCTCGGTTGCCCTTTATCCTTTTGAATTCTCATTTCACCCTCTCTCAATTGTGAAGATTCTCTCGACCCTCTCTCAACTCAACTGAGAAACGCACAGTCAACTCAACTTCTACGTGTATTAAAGTACGAGACCCTTATATATTATCATGAATAATGTGATATACAGGTATATAAAAATGGTTTATTTGTTTGTTTCTTTTTTTTTTTTTTTTTTTTCTCAAGATGTTTGTAAATGAACATAATGAAAACAGAAAAAAAAAAAAAAAAAAAAAAAAATAGGGAAACAACTACAAAAATGAGAAAGGATAAAGCAAAAAAAAAAAAAAAAAATGAAATATAAAAATAAAAAATGAAAAATAAACGAAAAAATGGATATAATAACTCTTGAGAGAAAATAATAAAGAAATGTAAAATATTACTCACCTAATGGAGACGAGTATCATAGCAAATATAAGATATTTTCCCAGTAATGGTACAACGAGTGACGTTGGTGGTATTATTTCAACAACCAATAAAAAGAACACGTGAAGACTGATGAGAATGGAGATTGATAGTGTTACCTGAAAAATAAGACAGACGAAATGAAAAAAAAAATAAAAAATAAATATATAAATAAATGAGTAAGTAATAAAACACTCAACAAAATAATAATAATATTAATAGACAAAAATATTGATAATTTCAACTATCATATGATTAATTAATTAATAATAATTGTAATGATATTATAAAAATTATAATAATTTTTATAAAATACTGAGAAATCGTATTCATATAATGTGTCATATAAAATTGTTTATATTGTATTTTTTTTTTTTTATGTGAAAATATTGGTATATTACATGTTTTTTTTTTTTTTTTTTTTTTTTTTTTTTTTTTCCCCATTATTATTTTCATATATATATGTTTATAAATAAGATGTCACATTGCTGACGTTGCTTAGATTGCACGAAGAAAATTTTGTGAGTGTCCGTAAGAAATTCGAATTTATTGCGACGTGAAGAGGATAGAAGAACGCAAGCAATTGTGTTACCCAATAAAAATATAAAGGGAGGATTTCAGAGGAAGGAGGTAACAATATATATATATATATATATGATGGTGGATAGAAAATCCCATATAAAAAGAGGGTGGAATTTATTTCGATAAATGGGATTAATGGATTGACACAGTGGGAAATCCTGAGTCGACGAAAATTCAAATAAAATTCACATGAGAAACGAATAAAAATAAATAAAAATGAATAAATAAAAGATGAGACATGAAAATAAAAAATGATAATAATAATAACAATAATAATAATAATATACAATTGGTGTGAATAGATTTATAAATGTGAAATCGATAATTCAATGTTACCCAATAGGAATGTATATGTGTAGAACTCGAGGTATTTTCTGCTTCTAATAGTGATTAGTTACGCGTAGGTGTCTCCCATGGGAAAGTTTAACGTCCAACTATTAAACTGTATGTGCAGTTCATTGGTAAAACTAGTGGTGCAAACAAATGTATGAGCTTGCAACTGTTGTTCACGTACTTTGTATTGCCTGAGCTGTGTATCCTCATTGTCTTTATATATATTTGTGTACACGGTCTGTTGCATTTTACTCCCAATGGAGTGGGTATTAATGTCATAAATTCCATAGAGTTTATTTATTTTTTACATAAATATAAAATAAAAATTGTAATAGAAATGGAAAATTATATATTTCCTACATTCATCTGAGACAATTCATAATTTTTCAATTTTATATTTTTCTTTTAATATTTAAAAATAATTTTTGACATTCACAGAATAAAATACAGATATAATTTGCATAATTATAATAAAGAAATATTGAATAAAAATAATAACGTCCATGTGTATTATCACACGCTCAAGCATATACATTTTGTAGTCATGTATAAAACTTTTTTTTTTCTTTTTTTTTCAAAGACCCAAAGGTCGGATATGAAAGTTGAGAATACCAAGTTGCAACTGGAGGTGGCACGTAGTTTAACGGTTATTAATCTCACGTATTGCGCATATTTACATATATACCAAATACACCTACACATTTGTACTCTGTACTTGTGCGCATTGGCCTCTCAGGCGTCACAATGGCGTGTGGTCGCGTAGGTCTTGGCAATGTCACACATACGCCCGCTAGTTTTGACCTAAATGAGAGATAGCACGTCTGTCTTTTTATTTTTATTTTCTTATTTATTTTCCGTGTGATTGAAAAATACTTGAATTGGAGTGTGCATTTATTACTATTATTATTATTATTATTATTGTTGTTTAAAAAAAAAAAAATTTCTGTATAACTTTTAATGCAACTTATTCAATTCGAAAACTGACATTTGTTATTTTTATACCATTTTCATCGTGATACAATTCCATAAATTGATTAAATAAAAATATGAGTAAACAAAAAAAAAAAAAAATGTCCTGGGAATTTTTATTTGTTGCAAATTGATAAAATAATGTATTGTCAAGTGTGTCTGATAAAATGATATTTCAATCACGTGAATTATCTACAAAAAAAAACAAAAAAAACAAAAAAATACGTACGTGAGAAATAGTGATAGAATTGTCGAATTCGAATTTTGTAATATGACGTTATCAAATTGACACATCGAAGCCGCGGACATCGAGCAATGTGTGTGATACGAAAGAAGAGAGGAAGGGAGAGTTGGAATAAAAAAAAAAAAAAAAAAAATTAAATAAATACCAATAATAACAACAATAACAACAAATAACACCGTCAAAGATGGAGATATAAACGACACGTGAATTTTGTTTTGCAACGCTGATGGATGTGTAAAATTCGACGTCCCACGATATCACCTGTCAATTCACATTTATTTGATTGACATACACACACAGCTTGCACAATTATTATCATTATAATTATTATATATATATATATTTTTTCAGATATACAATTATCGTGGGTATATTTTAAGAAAAAAATAAATTTAATTTAATTTAAAAAATCCAATCACATTTATTTGATAATTTGATAATTTTTTTTCTGCTATATATTCAAAATATCACTTCAACACTCGCCATGGTATATAGATATCATGGCAATTTAATTGATTTTGCAACAAGCGACGTGGGATCAGAGTCAAATGTTTGTGTCTGACTATAAATAGAACTATCCCCTAGCGTACGTTTTGAGAAACTCTGAATATATTATATGCAATCAGCATCAAAGGTGAAATCAACAGTAGTCTAACGATTTACTTATACATCGATATAAAATCTATATTTACAAATATTTTATCTAATTTTTTATAACTACAGTAATAAATAAAAAAATAATAGAAAAATATTGCATCATATTAATTATTATATTCTGTAATTTTTCTTTTTTTCTTTTCTTTCTTCTCTCTCTTATTCTTCCCACTTTGTATATTATAAATTTAATTTTATATTTTTATATAAAAATTTTAATAAAAAATATATAAGTGTCTTAGGGTTTTTTTGTTTTTTTTTTTTTCAAAACTTTTCAGTTATTCAATCATTTTTGATAATCACTCTGTAATGAAATATAATTATTGAAATGTATATAATAAAAAAAAAAAAAAGTAATAAAAAATATTCTTTGTATTATCGTGTATATTAATGGAATTTCACTTTAACACTTGAGGTATGCAAGACCATAAAGACGAACGATAATAAGCACGATGAAGTCACGGAGGAACATTAGTTTACTTATTATATAAAACACACTTGTGTATATATATATATATATATATATATGTGTATGTGTGTGTGTGTGTATAAGTTCAACACCAAGTATGACTTAAGATTAATTACTCATTTTGAATTAAATATGAGACCAGGAGACATTTACTATAGCCTAACAAATTATTATGTTCATAATTATCATCAATTATTAAGAGTTTCAAACATCCCTTTCATTGTATCTGTTCTCTTGTGATTTTTACCTTTTCACCGCTGTCACTTGGCAAGTAAAATGTGAGCACAGTGAGAAAGGAAATTCCCATACATGGTATTATAATGTTGACAGTGTAGAATAAAGTTTTCCGACGTAATGTTATATTAAAGGTGATGTCTAGATATGGCTCGTCACAGCACGTGTAAAATTTTTCATTTCTGTAACATAAAAATAAATACATCAATTATATAAATTATATTTATAAATATTTCAATGCAATAATATTTATTATTTATTATTTTACGTGACAAATCAATTCATGTGTTCAATTTTGTTTTATTATAAAAATACTCTTGGAGACAATAATCGAATATTAAATTTATAATTTTATTATTACTGTTTATTAAATCATTTGTTTATTTTTTGTAGAAATAAAAAATGATTCGTATGATATCGCATGAAAAATCCAGTGACGTGCGAGAAATTCAACGTAATACTGTGAATAAATATTGTAGCAAGCATCAGGATCTTATTATTCAAGCAATGGTGGATGGAAAAAAAAAAAAAAAAAAAAAAAAAAACGTGGGAGATGCTTTATTAAAAATTCAAACTCCTTGAGAGGATAAATGCTTTCTCTGCACAAACACACACATAAATTTATGTGTGTGCATGCGTGTGTGTGTGTATAGTGAGGGGATCTTTTGCGGGAGCTAACACGCGCTATCTCATGTCAGTTCTCCATCCAATTTCTGTGATGTAACAAGATTAAATTCCACGCGTTCATCGATCGACATTCCACGCACATTCAAAAAGTCTCAGTGTTGGAAAAAAAAAAAAAAAAAAAAAAAAATTATAGAAAAATTATCAAAGAAATTGAATAAAATATTTCTCGATTATTTTTTATATTTATTATTTTTTTTTATTGTTGTTGTTTATAAGAATTGAAATTTGTTTGGCAATTTAATATGTAAATAATTATATTGAGAGTGGTAATTTAATGTATTTAATAATTTATCAATATTTTTTAAATTAATAATAATAATTTACCTAACGGCGGGAACTTCGAGTATGTCCCACTCGACAGACATGTAGAATTCTGATAAATCCACACCAACGTCCACGATATTGCTACCAATTTGCTCATCCATGTGCCTCAAATCGACCTGAAAAAGATAATTTATCAATTAAATTCCTATTTTATTGTTGATTATAAATATATTGAGAATACAAAAATAAAAAAGATGTAATAAAAAAATTTTTAACAACTAAAATTAACAATCGACTCGTCGCAACGTCATAACAGCCTGATGCGTACGATGCTGAAGATCTGCGCGTCTTCGTTGCGAGTGCGATGTTATAAAAATTATTAATTATTTTTTATTTAATATAAATGCCAGCTAAGATCAATAATACAAAAAAATTTACACTAAATACAAATAACTCATTTTCATTTTTTTTTATTATTTGTTTATTTTTATTTTATTAATTTTTTTTTCTTTATTGCAAAATGCTTCAACATTCCAGATACAATTCCATGAGACTTATATTGAATAAATTCTATAATTATGTAGAATGAGAAAAAATGTAAATAGTAATAAAGAATAATAATATATAAATAAATAAATGAATAAATAAAAATAATGAAATAAATTTCATTGTCGAAAAAATCAATGAAAATCATTGATTATAGTTTTTAACAAACAATTATAAATAAAATTGAAGCATTTTTGCATGAAAAATTGTTAAAAACAAACAAATCATATAAATATCACTATACCAATGCTCTAGCATTAATTTTACTACGCATATATATTTATATTTATAAATATTAATCGAACATATATCAATAATTCAAATATTCAGTTATCAATTATCAATTAATTAATTAATTAATTAATTAGAAACAAATAAATATATAAAGTAACATATAAACAGGCTTGAATAACGACACTGATTGAGTCCATCATACAGCTGTCCGGCAGGCAACGTGGTTTTTTTTTTTTTTTTATTATTTTTATTTTCATACAGTCGAAAAGCATCGCATTTTTGGCGCTAAAAAATAAAATTAAGTAAAAATCATGTCACTTCATATATGAAAAATAAATACATAAATAAATAAATAATAAATAAATCAATCAATCAATGATTATTTAAAAAAAAAAAATTTACTGTTCAACTTTCTTCCTTTTTTTTGAAAAATTAAAGATTGCTGTATTTCAATAAGTAATTGTGAATATTTTTTATGTGCACATAATGAGAAAATTTATAAAATAATTTTTTATTTCGACAAAAAAAAAAAAAAATATGAATTGAAATTACGTGAGCTGTAACTTTTTTTTTTTTAAATAATTGAACTTGAATGTTTCAAAGAGCATTTTTATGTTCTGAACTTTCCTGTAAAAATTGTCATTTTACTTCAATCATTCGACTAAATAAGAAGGAAATGACCGTAGAGAATAAAAAAAAATATAATAGTCAAATTTACAACTGTAATTTTTTAGATTCAATTTTAAAAATTGCATTTAAATTATTCTCCCAAAATCAAAAGTTTATTAAAAATTGAAAATTATTTATCAAATAAAAAATTATCCATCAATTTTCCCAATGAGTGTACACACACAAATTTAGTTTTATCATTTATCTTTATCTTTATCTTTATCTTTAACTCTTGGACATTCGCATCACATATGAAACCTATTCATATAAATATGAAAAAATAGACAAGGGTGAAAGCTATAGATATCTCTCTTGATATCCTATCAATAATGAACATGTACCATCATATTTGAACGACAAGACTATGAGTAATAATCTCCTCTGATCGCTTTCCCCACTTCTCTCCATCCCTCTCTCATCTCATCTCATCTCATTTCATTTCATCTTCCTCCCGAGAATAATTTCAAATCACAATCATTGCCCTTGTCAAATAATCGAGATTGACGGACGTGCCAATATACACGATTGTACCACGATCTTGTATACGCAAATACGAAATTCAATACAATCCAGACATTCATTTCTCATTAATCTTCAGTAAACCTATACAATATCAACGTAACTATTCGATATTATTCCCTCATGATTTTTTTTCTTCTCTCAATATTTAATTTTTCAATTTCTATTCTAAACAAACAATGAATAATAATAAAAAATTCCCAGTTATTTTTCACTGCATTTCTTTTCTTTCTTCTTGTTTTTATTTATTTATTATTATTTTTTTTTTTTTTCATAAAACTGAATTATATATATATATTTTTTAAGTTGAAACTTTTCAACAATATCTCAAGACGACAAGTCGTGCTATGCATCAAAGCTCTCGACGACATTGAACGTGACAGGAAAATGGCGTTTGGCACTATACACCCAAGTTTCCTCTATATAAATATACGTATATATGTCTCGTGTAGTTTTCTCGCGTTTACAACTCTCTCTCCCATTTCCAACTCACATGATGCCAGCCACTTTTCTCATATAGCACATTTATATTCGCCTGACTGTCAGACGTAAAACCAACGTATACGTGGATATATATAAATTTATATTTACGAAAAGAGAGAAGAGAGACGATAAAAATTTTTTTTTTTATATCAGTAAAAAGATAAAAAAAAAAGCACTTGGAATTCTCTCATTTAATCATTTTTCACCTCTTTCATTTGTGTTTGTGAATGCGCGAATAATTATTGAGTTTTTTTGTTTATAATAAATTGAAATTAAAAATCCATCGTAACTTATTATTTCTTTGTTTCTTTTATAATCATTCAGGTGAAAATTATATTTATTAAGTCAATATGAATGAATAATTAAAGGTTGAAATGCAATCATGTTGCATCAGCAATCAAATCAAGGAAAAAAAAAAAAAAAAAAAAAAAAAATGTACGAATGAACGCTCGCGCCAATTATCGAAAATGACGAGAAAAATTTTTTAACGTCATACAGTTGTACGTTCACTCCACTCGACGATTATCGACAGACAATGGGGATAACGATCAGTTTTATTGTTCTTCGTTTCCTTTATCATTTCTATCTTCCTTTTATTCACTCATTTTCCGTTGGTGATAAAAAATTCTCGGAATAAAGACAGCAATGATAAAAAAAAATCAAAAAAAAAAAAAAAAAATTAATAAATAAAAAAAATTAATAATAATAAAATTAAATAATAAAAAAGAAATAGAAAAGAGAGAGAGATAGAGTGAGAGAAAAAAATTCATCTTCACTGAGGTGAAATTAAAATTTTCATTTCACTTTATTATTTCATTTTTTTTCCTATTTTTCTGTTTCTTCCCCTTTCAATTTAATACTGTACAGAGTTTTATGAAAACTATTAAAATACATGTATTATAAATGTGTAAGCATGAAATTTTCCGTTATGTGATTACAAATAATATATTGAATAATAAAAATATATAAAGTTTACAGTTTATTCAAATAGCCATTTGTATTATGAATATTGAATTTTTAAAAGTACATAAACAAAAACAAAAAAAAACAAAAAAATACGGAATCAGAAATTGAGGCATCAGGTAATGAACATTAATAAATATTATATATTTTGCTTTTTCCCGTTTTCTTTTGTGGACGTATTATTTATCTCATATTTTCTTACTTTCAAAATTGATCATAATATGCTGAAGTATAAAATTCATAATACTTATATTATTTTATATTATCTCGTATAAAAAGCTCAGAGCTTTTTGATTTCTTTACAATAACGATAATCGCACCGAGTGAAACTTGAAGTAACTTCCAGAAGTGAAAAAAAAACTTTACAGTTTATATCAAAGCCACTACACACAAAGTATATACGTATATATATTTTTTTTGTTTAAAAAATAATAACGAGAATGAAATGAATTTATATATTTAAAAAAAAAAAAAAAATGTCAAATTCATTTTCACAAAAGAATAAATGAATAATTTAATAAATAAATAAATAATAAATTGATAATACGAGAGAAAAATCAGGATAAATCTGTCTGGCAATAGCACCACATATCAATGTAAAAAAATTGACTGTGAAATCGTTGGATAGTAAAAATTTGATATTGAATAGAGAGCTAAGGAAATTCCTATTGGAAAGAATTGACGTCACAATGTAAGAGCGAATAGATATGAGGGAGTGAAGATAGGGGGAGAAGAAAAAATACGGAAATAAGCGGAGGAGAGTGTGAAAGAGGAACAACGTGGAATGAAAAGGGAAAAAGCAGGAATGTGCTGGTAATCCAGCATAAAATATAAATCTATGTGGGCGTCTTATCCTCATCCTCACATTTGTGAGTAGAATAATAATCGAGATAAAAATAAAACGAACAGACAATGGAAAATGATATTCATTATATAAATATATTCAATATATTTTTATTATTCTTTAATAAAATTCCACGTTATACAATTGATCTCAATTGATGAATACTTATTTTTTTTATTTTTTTTTTTTTTTATCTTTCTTTTCTCTTTTATTTTTTTCTTCATTTAATTACATGATGATTCGGAAAAATGGAATAAAATAAATGGACAAATGAATTAATAAAAATAGAGTTATAATATAAATGAAAAAGCACATGAAAAAAGAATAATAATAATAATAATAAATAAATAGGGATAAATAAATAAATAAGTAAAGAGATAAAAAATAGTACAACGTTGAGAACATTTAAAAAAAAAAAAAAAAATCGATAAGAATTACTTCCTGTTATTTTTTTTTCCATTTCAACTCAATGAAAACGCGAGAAAAGAAAATGTCTGAAATTGGGTTCGATGTTGCGACGTTATACATGTGTATGTGTGCGGGTGCTTTTTGCGACCGCACACACTATAATTCTCTTTCTCTCCGCCTTCATTTTCTATTTTTTGTTTTTTTTTGTTTTTATGAGTACGTGCGGGGTTTTCGTTCGCTAAACCTGACAGCCGGATAAATTGAACAGAGTGATGAGCGATCCGATAACGAGCTGTTCTCTATGATTAAAGAAAAAAAAAAAAAAAAAAAAAATTACACGAAATAATTCTTTCAAAGTTCTCACAAAACAGAAAAAAATTATTTTCAAACTCATCGCTGGTAATTTTGTGAACGAATTATCTTTTTTATTTTTAGTTTCGCCATTGAATATTTATATATATCGTCACTAATTATATTATTTTTATTGAATAGCAACTTTTGATATTTTACGATTACTCAAAAGTGGTTTTTATAGTCAAAATTCGAGTCTCATCTCACGACACTTTTTGTAAGAGAAAAAAAAAAATCGTATATCATTTTATATAAATAAATTTGATGATTGTAAAATTATCATTAATAATTTTTCATATTGAATAAATATTTATTGTTATTATAATTCAGTTGATTTTTTACATCGATAAAAATAAAAATAGAATGAAATAACCTATAAATTGAAATTGCTTACGTCGTTGAAGTTGATACGAGTGAAAAAAATTTCAATGACGACGTTTTTCTATTTTCCTTCGCTTCATCTGCCACTGTCGATGGAATCGGTTTCGTCTATATATATATAGAAATGCACATAGTATTCGCTCCCTTTCAAACGTTTCTATTCAGTTACAATAGGAAACATGAGAATACAGACAACGAGAAAGGATAAAAAAAAAGTGAGTGGATGATAAAAATAACAAAAAAAAAAAAAAAAATTAATCATTTCATATTTTTTTTTTACTGAAATGCGAGGAAAATCGAATGAATCAAAATAAATTCATAAAATATTTTATATCTTTACCTCTATTTTTAAAAATTATTTTTCTTCTCATAAACCGAATGGAGTTCAGTATTTTATAAAAATAACAACACTAAATTTCCATATCAACGATATCTAGAAATAAACTAATGAATTCTCCAACAAAAAATAAAAACGACCAAATCGAAATTTTATGTATCGACACGACCTACATTTTCGTTCTTTCTCTCTTTCTCTCTTTCTCCACGTTCAACATTCGAGTGTGTTGCACTCACCCCACGTCACAATTTCCTATGTACATATATAAACACATATAATATATAATTATATACACACGTATAAGGATATAAATGGTTCTCGTGTAAAAAAAAAAAAAAATTGACACAAAAAAAGTGATAAAAACAAAAATGAAAATGAGAATATTTTTTTTTTATATGAGCACCACTCAAACAATAATGAGTACCAACTTTAATAATAACATTTGAATATCAATTTATACCTAATAATTAAAACAACAAAAAAAAATATTCTCCCTATTATTTAATTTATTATTCCTCTATCTACGCTTTTATGCTCAATTAATTTTATCACATGGAATAATTTGGAAAACATCTCTGATAACAATTCACTATTTTATAAATTAATATTCATTAAATTATTTAATATGGAGTAAGTGCACACACATACACACACATGTATATATATATATATATTCATTTATTTGATATATTATCCTACCGGGATATTCAAAGTGTTGATTTTTTTTAGTCCTGATATATAATATTGTAATATATAACGTTGAGTAGGGTAAACCGAAATAATTCAAGAGCATGTGTACAATCAGCTCGGCTCGTTACCCCTGATTGTGTCTATATAGGTCAATGAACCTGAATTCGTGTGAAATACGTCTGGACTATTTGAGATAAATGTTGAAACTAAGTGATAGAGAAGACACACTCAAAGATAGAAATAGACAAAAGAAAGAAGGAGCGACATAGATAGAATGAAATAATTAGTACAAATTACAGTGAGTGAGTCAATGTATGCAATCACGAATGAGATTAGATCGTGGTCAGTCTACTGTATAGAATCCTTGCAAATAGAATTTTACAGTAAATTTACATATTGACAAATACGTTAAATTGAATGTGATATATTTATATATGAAATTCAATTTACGTTATATAAAAAAAAAACTCCAACAAATTGTTATTAAAATAAGAATGAAAATAATAATAATAATAATAATAATAAATATGAGACAATATCTTCCAATAAATCAAATACATTTTTTTTCCTATTATATTTATAATGGAAATAAAAAAGTGATTTACTACAACAAAATAATAATATAAGATTTTTTCGTTTATTATTATTATTATTATTTATTATATTTTTTTTCAATATTAATCCACGGGGAGATAAATGCTAATGCAAAAAAAAAAAATAATTTCAATATGAATTTTTTCCACAAGCCAAATATATATATTGAAGTAGGAAAAACCGTGAAAACATTGGATGGACATTTGAGAGCATAGAGAGTGTTGAAAAACTCGAGAGAGCTTTAAAGAGACACTGATGAAGCCCCTGGATTGCAGTTATACAGACAGCGATGACAAGAAAAAAAATATATATATATATATATACAAAAAACAGGAAAATAAAAAGGCAAGTGGAAGCTGATGAGCAAAGACAAAGTTAGTGAGAGAGAAAGAAAGTGAAAAAAAAAAACGAGAAAAGGGAAAAAAGGAAAAAAAAAAATGAAAACAAAAGAGGAGCATATAAAATGGTTTTATTTGTCGCCTGAAGTCAAAAGCACAACTTCTCTCCCTCCCCCCCCCCCCTCTTTTCCTCCTTTCTCTCGCCCTTCCTGTCCTGTATTTTCTACTTATCTTTATTACCTTCTCCTTTATGGTTCATTTCATTTAAACACTGATCATGATTCTCTTTCTGTCCTCGTGATTCTACAATATAATTATATATAAATGAATAAATAAATCCCTATGATACTTTTTTTTTTTTTTTTATTTTGTCTATGAGCATTACACGTAACTCCTCAAATTATATTGATTAACAATGAAAATTTTTGATATTATTCAATTATTTTTTTTGATATTATTTCATTTGAAACTTAAACTCCTGCCTGAAAAAAAAAAAAATAATAATAATAATAATAAATAATAAAAGGTGAAGAGGTTTATTAAATTGCAATATATGACAGACAAAGTGGATGATGAGACTGATATATTAAGAGAACAAAAGAGAAAAGCTCAATACTCTCGCTCACGGAGCTTATACGCGATGCCATTAACGTTCCTGTCCATATTCCGCATCTTCCGCGTCATGATATAATTATCTTAGGAGAGAGCATTTCACTAATGTCTCTGAGCAAACCCATCACCTCTCACTGCGTTGATTCACTGTGGGAAAATGTCAGACAGGTCTCCCCGGCAATTGATTTAGAATTCGAATATTACGGTATAAGAACACCCTCGTAACCTCCTCGTTATGCCACTGCCTTCCATTCGAATACCATAATTTCACTATACTGAATTATTAATCACGTGATTATTATAATCACGGGCTAATCATTGTTTAAATATAATTGATAATAATTATTGAGTTACTGGATAATTTTCAATGAATTCCGTGTATTTTAGAAAAAAAAAAAAAATGTTTCAATGATTTTATTTTTAAATTTTAATATTTTATGAATGTATATTTTTTTTTTCCTCATTCATTTTTAGTTATTTCATTGATAGTACAATATTTTTACTGTCATATAATATTCACTTACCATTATTTATTATTTATTTATTTTTTTATTTTTTTTTTTAGTTTAACGTGCAAAATCAAAATTATTTTATATGGCAAATGACATACATCGTATACATATGTATTAGAAATGAAGAAAAAAAAAAAAAAAAAAAAAAAAACATGCACAAACTTTTGGGCGTAATTATTTGTTTCCCTCCTTTTCTGGTTATTTTATTTTATTTTATTTTATTTTATTTTATTTTTTTTCATTTTTCTTCGGATAAGATAATGAATCATTAGGTTGAAGAAAACTTTTTTAATTGACCAACTATGGAAGACTTTTCGTGTTGCTCATTTTCACTTGCTGTTTGACCCCGAGCATTACTGAAATCACAGCGCAAGTGATGAGTTTTGTCAACTTTTTAATAATAAAAAATTTAAAAAAAAAACAAAATTATTTTTATTACCATTATAAAGTTTTTTATATCCTAAATTATTATAATTAATGAATAGAAGTGACACATGAATGTTATTTTATTGTGATATCCAAATTTAATTTGATCACTGCAACAATAAAATTTCCATTTATAATTTCACGCAATAGAAATGTGTGTTTATATAAATTTTTTTTTTTCCTTTCATTTCCATCCTTAAAATAATTTAAAAAAAAAAAAAAAATTATCTTCGCAATACTTTGATACAGAGCTTTACTAGACACCAAGCATATTTATATATTTTTTTGTTTTATTTGCGAGCAGGTTATGCTTTTCACTAATGCTTTTTCACAACAATTAGCCACTCGACTGTCACTATTGTCGCATGACGATCAACTAATAAACAATCAATATTAAACAAATACATACATGTAAGAAATTTAAATGTCCGTATAAACATCAAGTTTATAGTGTTACAAATTTATATAAATATATGTATATACGTATATGTATATAATTTTTTAAATTTTATTTTTGTATTTTATTTGTGTTCGTGTACGTTTCGTGTATTGTATGATATATATATTTTTTTTTTTCTCTTATTTTTTGATCTTGCAAAATTTGTTTAAATGAATAGAAGAAAAAGAAAAAAAAAACGAGAAAATTTACGGCTTTCAAAAATTACGTCGATGCAGCCGAAAAATACATTCACAATAATAATTACGATGAATATACATATTTAAAAAGACGATTAAATAATGAAAAAGAATTGAATTGAAACGTGTAACATTTTTGCATTAATAAAACGAAAAAAAAAAAAACAAAAAAAATAGCACAAATCGAATTGAGTCTCCATGGGAAAGGTATAAAATGTGTGCGTTACGCGTTGGGTATTGTGTCTCTAGAGAGTGAAAAAGAGATATAAAGAGTAAAAAGAGTGGGACAGAATAAATGAGAGAGAGAGAGAGAGAGAGAGAGAAAAAAAAAATATTAAAATGAGTAGAAGATAAATGTGAGTGTGATCACACCCGTGAGTGAAAAATTCATGAAAAAAATTACGTGCAAATTCATTCAATGTGAAGTATATTTAATAAAAATAAAATCAAAAATATTGAAACAAAAAAAAAAAAATTTATACAATCGTAAAACTATATAAATTTAAAAAAATAATGAAAATGAATGGGAGAAAATTTGGTTTTTTCTATTTTTAAATAAAAAAAAAAAAAAAAAAAAAAAAAGAAATATACGAAAATAGAATTAATTAAAACAATTTCTCAACAATTATTTTCATTTCATTAAATTCTGAAAATTATTCTATATCAAACTTCATCTGATTCCTATCAATAGATTGTTTTTTTTTTTTTTTATTTTTCCTCTCTTTTGATATATCAATTAACGAACGAATATATTTATATATTTATATATACACATAATTATGGAGTATTAGTCAACCTCGCCGGGGGGAATCAAAAGTTTTCTCTGATAACTGACCTCGATTTGTGGGGCGTTTTCAAGGATTAGCATTCAAGTATAAAGCGAATTAATTACTCCAGAGAATTCAAGAACCTCCATTGTATTGGATAAAACCCCAATATATATGAGTGCATGTACATATATATAACTATATGTACATACAAAAAATATATTTACATCTGCATCTTGCCATTTCAATTTTTTTCTAGACAAAAAAGTTGTTAGAAGTTTAAATAAAAAGATGAAACAACTTTACTCTACTTCAAAAAGAATAAAAAAATATAAAAAAAAAATTTAAAAAAAAAACATTGTAAATGAGGGAGACAAAAAAGCAGCAGAAAACAAACAGAAAAAAAAAATTTTTTTTTTCAATAAAAAATACAATAATAATTAAAACGATTTAAACTTAGTTATTGTTTTTATCTTTCCTTCGCCACTTTTTTTCTTAAATTCTCTTATTATTTGTGAATTGACAATGAGAATATAACTCGACAATTTAGCGAATGTTTTCTAAACTGTTAACACACACGTGAGCTTTTGTGTATTGCAAGTTTCTGAATACGACGATGTTTTTGTCCCTGTAATTGTAATTAAAGGAGAAACTCTAGTTGGCAAGAGACACTCACTACGCATATAAACTTTTTTGGAAATTTTGTGTTATTGTATGTGCTAATAAAAAAAAAAAAAAAAAATTAATAAATCCTGTTGTGATTTATCATAAAAATTAAAAATTAAAAAGTATTTATATTATATGTATTTCTAATATTCAAAGTGTAATGAGTTTTGTCAACTGTAAATTTGATTTGTTCTGATAACTGTTACTACTGAATTATAATCAAAAGCCCAAGTTATGAAAGGATTGAGTATATAGATATTTGAAACAGTTGGTATACAGTTGTATTTGACAAGTCTTATATATAACGTTGGCTTTGATAATATTTAATCTCGACAAAAACTTTTGAATTGTAATGATATAAATGTTTGAAGTACTCCAAACTCGACGTTTAAATTATAATGTTGGTGAAATTTTTAAAATATCATTCTACTCTGAATGTGGAATATTCATGAATAATTAATTTGAATTGTTGTATATAAATTATAGAAAAAAAAAAAAAAAAAAAATTTATTAAATATTTTCAAGATAAATTATCTTATTTATAATGGAAAAATATTCCGACAGATCCGTTTACTAAGTAATAATTAATTTTAATCATTAATTTTCAATTTAGAAAATTTATTTCAATTATTTTGTATTCTTACTTTTTGTGCAGTCTTATAAATAATAATTGACAACTGATAAATTACGTACGAAAAGAAAACTGATCATTTTTCCAATATCATTGTGATTATTTGAATTAATTTTGTGAATCGTAAAAATCCAGATGAACGTGAATATTCAATAATAATAGCAAAGGACCAAAGTAATTAATGTAGACAAGAATAAAATGTCGACATTAAATTTAATTAAAACCAGCAAAGAATAATTTTTTTTCTCTCCTTTAAATTTTTTGTCTTGACCGTCGAGTCCAGAGAATTTACAATTTTTTGTTTTATTGTTTTTTCATCCCTTCTAGCGCTAATTGTGGCAGACAACAACTCAGATTTTTTTCATCTTATGTGCAAAAAAATATACAAAAAGCAATAAATAAAGCAAAACAAAAAAATTCCAGATATATATTCTAGGAATTAAATGGTGAGGACGACGAGTTTGGAATAATCGTTGAAACCAGTCCGTTTTCCCACGGGGATCACGTTGTCGTAGTTAAATTCAGTTTAAAAAAACAAAAAAAAAAATATGGAAAATAGACACTGAACAATCTACATATATAATATATTAAATAGAATAAAATAAAATGGACACAGTAAAAAATAAATAACAAAGTAATAATACGTGTCGTCGCGTATCGTCGACGCTTTCCAAGTGATAATTATTAAAACAAATTAAAATTATTTTCATCCCTAAATTATTTTTATTTATTATAAAAAAATTTAATGAATGTGTATATCCACTTTTTATTTATTTATCTATTTTTTTTCTCTCTCCCTCGTATTCTATTTCACAATTTTAATATTTCATTTTTGGATTTTTCTCAAGTTTGAAGTGTCAAAAATGTGTACTGGACATCATGAATTACGGTCTGGTGCTTACAATGTCAATTAATATTCCACTCCTTCTCTCTTCCTCTCTTTTTCAACAAATGTCTTGTATTTTTTATAATTGTGAATTTTAAAAAATGTCAACAATACCACATAACCTACCAGCCAAGTGCATATTATATAAGAAGACATGTGGAAATGAAATCAAACGCGTATTGAGAAAAAAAAAAAAAAAAAAAGGGTCAAATTTATAATTATATATATATATATACATTTTATTTAAATGATATTTTGCATTTATATATGAAAGTTGTTGATCAAAGCTTTCGATTAAACGAATATTTGGATGACTGGCCACATGGTGGTTTATCCAATGCCAATATGAAATGCGTCATTGGATATTATTTTCCACATTGTGAGCGTGAATCGTACACCATCTGCTTTTACGTCACTATCAATTTGAATATATATATATACACGATGCTATTTTCAATATTTTTCGTTTAATTATCATATAAACTATCCAATTAAAAGTTCCTCTTAATCTTCTACATATTCATATCATCCAACAATCGTAGTAGTTCAATTAAATAAATGAATAAACTAAAAAAATTTATATCCACGTGGATTATCCAAAATTTCATTCATCCGAATGTGAAGTTAAATTTTCATGTTCAACTAGCAGATTTTTTTTTTTTTTTTTTTTTTTTTCATTAATATTCACAGTCTATTTCTACTTTGCGAAGAATTAAACAAGTTTTACATCTCTTGAAAGAATTGTGAAAAAAAGTATTTTTACATCTTCTGTTTTTTTTTTTTTTTTTTTTTTCTTGATTTCGAATGGTCAACATTGAACTTTAAATATCTGAGTGTACTTTTGTTCTTTTCTCTTTTACCTAACTCTGAATTCAACAAGAAAAAATTTTTATTCGCATCCCAAAAAAAAAAAAAAAAAAAAAGGGAAAAAAATTCCAATACCTCATCCCTTGTTAATAAATAAAAATAATTCCCTCGCTGAATCTCAAGTGTAAATAAAGCATAAATAAAAAAATAGATCAATTACACACATACATACACATAAATATATTAGATTAAAAAAAAAAAAATTATAAAAACTTCATACAGTTAATGGTGAATAATTTAAATCAGGAAAATCCTCGCACGCTATTATCGGATTTAGCGATATAGTTAATGGAAAATTCTGAACGTGATTCAAAACACACTCTGGAGATGAGTGATAGAACATGTATAATATATATATATTGAATTTTCATAGTGAACAGGAGTGTTTTCGTGCACGGTCGGTCAATGGTAGAATTTCATGAAATCTCTTTCTCAACTCCTCTCACCCATATCTATTTGACGGTATCTCCTCACTCTCTCTCACTATCTTTCTCATCCTATCTTTCTCACCCCACTCTCGCCACTATATCTAGCAAGTGACATTCGCATGCATATTGCGGAACAGCATGAAGCAGTCATCCAATACCCATACACAACCGCAATATTCTATTAGAACTCAACTCACTCTCGCTCTTTCTCTCGCCTCTCCACAACGCTCACTATCTCTATCTATTCATCTCTTTCTCTTATATTCACTTTCTTCTATTTTTTCTTACTCTTGATCTGCTTACATATTGAAAATTTCTCTCGAGTCTCCCTGGAGAAAGACGAGCTTTCGTCGACTGAGAATACTCAAAGCTAAAATTAAAGTGAAGACTGGAAAAAAAAAATTCTTATTTTTTTCTTGTAGATAAGTAAATGCGAAATCCCCTTCTCCTCACTCGCTCTCATACCCTTTCTCATCCTCTCAACCGCACTGCATGTATAATAAAGATGAAAGCTTGATTAGTTTTTTAATATTTCATTTTTATTTATTTATTTATATATTATTATTAACATTATTATTTTCAAAAAAAATTTTTTTTTTTTTCTTATTCGTGGGTGATATTAAAATTATATGTAAATTTATATATTTTTTTTTTTTCATGTTTTGTTTATCCAATATAAATTTGATTATATTCGTATTTTGAAGTTCATTGAAATTTATTTTTGATGATTTTTTTATTTTTTTTATTTTTTACTCAACTTTTTATTTGGAATATCATGAAATTGATATTTTTTACTGTGAGTATTTATTACAAAAGGAATTATCACGTATATACATATTTATATCTATATTTTAATGAAAAGCTCTAGAATTATCATTCACAGAGTGAAATCATGAGTTATAAGACACAGTGGCAATGATTCGAAAAAAAAAAAAAATATTAGTATGTAGGCAGAATAAATTTATTTGTAAGAAAAAAGAAAAAAAAAAAAGAGGCAGGGGGAGGGGGGATAAAAATTATTTCTTTTATTTATTTCTTCAATAGTGATATTATTCATTTGAACATGGAAACTCGGAAATAAATTAAGGAGAAGGAAAAAATAATTATATATATATATGAACATGTGTACGAAACAGGAGGCGTAGAAGAAAACTGATTAATTGTCTGTGGGAGTTGATTCATCGCAAATTTTATTTACGTCGTATTTTTCACGCGTGAGAATTGTGAGATGGCAAAAATGAAGAGAATAAAAATAAACCGAAGAAGCTTTTAGAAAAAGAAAAAGAAGAAGAAGGAGAAGAAATGAAAGTGCATAAAGTAAAAATAAGAGTAAAAAAATTCCGAAAAAAAAAAAAAAAAAAAACAAAAAAAAGAAATGAAACAAACTGGATAGAATAAAATTTGTATTCTGGTGTCGCGGTGGTGACTGGTAGAATAGCGGGCGATGTGGTAAGCAAAAAAGACACTGAAGAAAAAAAAAAAAAAAAAGAACAAAATGAAAGCTCATATACATAGGGTGTGCACTACTGTGCCAACGTGGAATAGAAGAACGCGGTAGGCCAGTCACGAGCCCCTGGGAATTGGCAAAATGCAAATGGTGCTGTTGGAGAGTAGGATAGTGTCTGAGCCAAAGAGCTCGAGAGCGAGACGTACAATAAGAGGTATGAATAAGGATATATAAATATATATATACCTGAAAGAGTGTGATAGAGAAGTAGGAAAATGATTGTTCACGTACTCGTGTACCACGTAAATATTTAATGTATATGAAATATAAATATCCGCGGTAATCAAAATAATGAGACGTGAAATTATCATATATTTTCATCGTCTAACTAACTCTATAAAATATTCCTGAGAATAACTTGCTAATTTTCTTATAGTGAAAAAATTAAATTTTATTATTATATGAAAAATAAAATTGTCGATGGATGTGGTTATGAATAATAATCGGTTTTATCATGGAAAATAATGAAAATCTGTTACGTGAATTAAGAGAGATAGGAGTCGCCACTCCTCTGCATTATTTTTTGCTCAAAAATATATAAATAAACACACGATCAATCTCTCTCTCTCTCTCTCTCTCTCTCTCTCTCTCTCTCTCTCTCTCTACATGTACATATTTTTACTGATATACTTTGGAATTAATAAAAATAGTTGGCACGTCCATCGCATTATTTTATACCTTTCCCACGTGTAACATTTCACAATACAACAAACATCTCTATTATGTTGAGAAAAACCACTTCACATTGACAATAATTAATCACATTATTTACCACAAAAATAGACGAAAAAAAAAAAATAATAATAATATTAATTATAAATAAATAAATAAATTTAAAAAAATCCAATCTGGTATAAACACAAAATGTAACAGGAAAAATATTCAAAAAAATAAATAAACAAAAAAATTTCACGAATGGCAAGGCGCATTATCTCGAACGCCTTCAAATATTTACGAGATAAATTAAATGTCAACACACTGTAAAAATATACATATATATATATATATATATGTATATTTCAGAAACGAACTTGAACATTAATAAAACATTGTGGTCATTCATTATATACATATTATATATTTTACTGTAATAAAAAAATTTATATTAATATCATTAATAAACAAATAAAATTATATACATATGTATGTATATATGTATATAGATATATTTATATATAAATATCGATCAATAATTATATTAATATCAATGACGTCCAACAGCGCATCACACGAGCTTTTTTATTTTCAAACGAGACGGCGGTCACGAGGCATTCCTAAAGATTCATTTCAAATCAATCACAAAAAACAATAGTCATATCAAGTAAAATTAAAAAAAAAAAAAAAAAAGAAAGTAAATAAATAAATAAAGAATAATCAATTCAATCATTAATTATATTATTAAATTATTCATTTAAATCTTGTCGCATGAGATTTACTGAATTTTTTTATATATTTTTATTATTATTAATTAAATTTTTTTTTTTTTTTTTTTGTTATCTGCGACGGATATTAATTCGGCACCTTGAAACCGTCATAAGTCCAGGAGCCTAACTTCAAAACACAGGTCTGTACGTCGTATGGAAAGAACTCAACGTCGATGGAGCAGGAGGATTTATAAACGGCCGGCGGTTGCCACACGACCAGCCCGGAATAGTACACCGTTGCCTTGGTCATCAGTGTCACCTCGTAGTTGCCATCGGCGCTGCAATCACCGAAGAAACATACCCCAAACGTGATCTCGATTGGTCCTGAAATTGGTTGGACAAGATGGCTGCCACCAGGGGGAGGAGTAGAGGTAGGGGGGGTAGGGGATAATGGTGGTAATGGTGAAGTAAAAGAATAAATTGACGTAGAAAAATGAAGATATCATGAATATATAAATAAAGCAAGAGTGAACGAGAGAGAAAAGAAAAAAAAAAAAAATGTAATGAAAGGTCAGAGAGGATGAAGAAGATGGACAAAAAATTATCCTGCAGCCACCTAATCCTTTGAAATATCTTTGACTTCACGTGTTCAATTAAATAATCATATAAATAAATAAATAAATAAATAAATGAATGACTGAAAAAAAAAATTGTATTTTTGTTTTTCTTTCATTTTGATTCAGTTAAAAAAAATTATTGATCAATTTTTTAATCAAACAGAGAAATCAAAGAAATTTTTTCAAATAAAAAAAAAAAAAAAAAAAAAAAAGAAAAGAAAAAAAAAAAAGGTTTGATTTATAATGAGAATGAATTTTCAAAAGTGAATTTATAACATTTACATATGAATTTTTATAATATCACTTTTAATAACTCATAACAAATGATTTTTAAATTTATCGTTCCGACACAATCACAATCAATCAATTGTAAATACTTATTGGCTACCATGCAAATTTACCTTGAAGCCGTCATAGGTCCACGAACCAAACTTGAGCACGCAGGTCTGCTCATCGAATGGGAAGTACTCGACGTCGATTTCACACGAGGACTTATAAATCGCTGGTGGCTTCCACTCGACCAATCCCTGATGGTAGATTGTGGCCTTCGTGGCCAAGGTCACCTCGAAGTTTCCGTCCGCGCTGCGAGCGAGCACATTAGTGGTTCTGGGCGCTGCGGCGGTTCGAGCTTACTTTGTACTTACGATTCAATATCAAAAGCCCACGATTTTTTTTTTGTTTGTTTTTGGTTCCATATTCAATTTTTCACTTTTATTCATTCATTTATTTATTTATTTATTTATCTATTTTTTTTTTCTCCATTCAATTTATCAATTAAAAATTCAACTTTATCTATCTATTTTATTGATATTTAATTCAACGTTTATTTTTTTTTGGTTTACACATTAAAAATATGATTTGATTGTGTTAGACAAATTGATATAGCAACGGTAAAGTGACTAATGGAGTAAAATTGGAGAGGTCAAATTCAATCAATTGAATGATATATCAAAATGTTTTGACACACAATTGAACTCTACCATATTACCAATTTTATGTTTACCGACTACGCCTCACTCAATGAATTAGAGCTTTATAATAATATTTATTATACATATACTGGTGAAGAATAAAAATAAATAATTAAATAGTAATGTATGGATAGAAAATACGAGGGAGTGAAAATGACAAAGGAATAGGAGAATGCAAAATAGAATTAAACATTTGACCCAAAGTTCATTTATTTTGATCTATTATTTCAAAAAGCAAATGTGACATTTACTTTGACAAACGCTTCAGTGATCTATGTATTTTTATCATCAATACAAAAAAAAAGGTAAAAAAAAAGTGGAAAAAAAAAAAATTTAATAAATAAATTTTAATTAAAAAAAAAAAAACGATAGTTTATTGTATTTTCATGCTTTTTTTTTTTTTTTTTTTTCTCAATTCGTATGAGTAACTAATATATATTTTTTTATTATTTTAAATTATTGTATTACACGAATTTTTGTTCATCAAGAATTTTTGAGGGAAACCAATGATATCCTTATATGCATATGACCACATGGAATTTTCAACGAATATTCACAATCTAACGAGCTTGTTCAAACAACTAAAGTTACAACTTTACAGGTCAAATGGTTGGCAATCACCAACGGTTACCACAAAGTGTACACTGAACCTATCCCAACATATAAATTCCACTGGGACATTTTACACCAAGCACAGAATTTTCAATCCGATAACGATAAATATCTCAGTTATCTCACGATGCTAATAATAAAGTATTGAATATTCAAATATCAATATTCAATATAAATACTTTGAATTATAAATAAATATAAAAATAAATAAATTTAAATAAATAAAAATAAATAAACTTTTTTTTTCTTTAATCCAACATTCAAAATGAACATTTGATTTATATTACCTCGGATTTATTGATGTTGAGCTTTTTGATTGTATATAAATAAAAGTGAAATATAATCAATAATAATAATCATAAAACGTGTCTTCTGAGTGTATAGAAACTTCAATTTTCTCGTATAAAACTTTTGACACTCGTGTGAGTCTTGTTTCAGTTCCGGTGAGAGCATTTTTGACATTTGTACACGTTCACAAGCGTATGCATTTCAAAATTTCGATTTTAAAGTTATAAAATGTAATTTTTTTTTTATTTTATTGTTATTTTTTTTTTTTTAATAAATAAAGTTTCACTCGAGTTTATCGTATATTAATGGAATTTATTGTGTGTTGTGTACGTTGATTGTTTGTAAAATATAAATTATATTACATAATTATATATCATAAATTTGATGTGAATAGAAACAGGAAAAGACAATGTTGAAGATAATTTCTATCTTTGATGTTGTATAAGAAGTAAAATGTTTCACAATTAATAATTCACGTGGAGTAAATTGTTGCATGCAAATGTTCTCACTCATTCAATTTCTACCATGAATATAATATTTATTATTATTTTGTTTCTCCAAAATATTATCAAATCAATGAATTAAACGAAATAATAATAATAATAAAAATAAATAAATAAATAAATAAGTCATTACTGAATGAAATAATCGAATGGAAAACATAAGAAAGTCTGTGTATATTGTGTACAACGAAATTTATTTACTGAATTTTTTCTCAATTCTCTCACGGTCCCAAGAGATATCTCAGTGACTGATAACAGTTTTTTAGTTTTCTCCTTTTTTTTTTCATCCCTTTCGGGTCCTTACTCTTACGACCATTCTTGCGCGTTCACTTCAGTTACGAGCTCGTTGCTGAGATTAAAAGAGAACATGTAACTATCGTCTTGGTGTCTTGCTGGGTATAGATCTAACAATTTTCATCAACGACTTGAACTTCAATTTCACTTAACCCCCTTACTCACATACGTACACCATCATATATATATATATATATATATATTAAACCCGGAGGGGTGATAAGGTTGAGTTCATTGTCTTATCTAACCGTTACACCTAAATTTCCACTGTCTCACACCCCTTAAGAATATATCTCGGAATTATACAGGTCTACCTAAACGTATATGACTCAAATTCATAGTTATACTTTGCTCCGTTAGTGTAAAAAGAAAAAAAAAAAAAATGGAAAAAATACATGGAAATTGTCTGTGCAAGTGTAGATATGCGAAAATTTATTGTAAAAGTTTGTAAAAGGGAAAGAAAAAAAACAAAAAAATAAAATAAAAAATAAATTAATAATGAAATTTATTAATTATGAGAATAAAAGTACAGAATAATTCTATGTGTATATTTAAAAGTTGATATTTATTTCGAATTTATTTACCGATTATTCATTTGAAATAAAATTTAAATGTCAAGTTTAACAATTTCATGAAAGTTATATATAAAAATCGAACTGTCATCTTTAAAAATATCACAATAAATTAATATTGTCAATTGACTTTCTTAATTTTATCTGTCGAACTGACCGGCTACTACTGCTAAAAACAAGTTCAACTTGAAAATCAAATTTACGACTCTACCACTCTATTTTTATCTTTTATTTATTTATTTATTTTATTATATATTTTTTTTTTTTTTTTTATCCACTTTCTTCGTACTTTATCAATACAATTCACCTTAAATTTTGTACGACCTTTAGGGTGATATGGTCGATATCACATGTCTCTTTTTCTTTTTTTTTTTTTTCCTTTTTTCTTTTTTATTTTTTTTCTCTGTAACATAATATATATATACCGAATGTTGTAATTTTCTTATGGGGTCTGCGACACACTCATGAATTTTATTGGATACCTTTTTTTTTTTATCATCTCCTACTACTGCTCTACTTCTCGCCACTGCTACAAAAAAAAAAAAAAATGATAAAACCGAATGTAATTCGTGTAATTAAAAAATAACTAAAATAAATTTAAATTAAAAAATCCTATTCATATCAAGAACAAAAAAAAAAAATAAATAAAAAAACCAGCACAAAAATAGAATTTTATTTCAAATGAAAAAAATTGAATTTAATCCATCACTTTTCAGTTCTTCATCAGTACAACAATATCCATCACACACAATACAACACTAGTGATAATAGTAGAATGGAAGTTTGTGGTGAACACAGACATTGGCCAGTTTTGCTATTTATTTTTCGATTGGAAAAAAATAACAAAAAAAAAAAAAAACGATAAAAAATAACAAGAAAAAAACAGAAAAAAAGGGAAACGGAACGAAAACAGATTGAAAAATGAGAAAAAGAGAAGTACATTGCACATGAGTATTGATACCCAGCATTACACATAGAGTAAAAGAATGTGTGTGTGTGTGTGTGTATGGAAGAGGAGTGGAATGATAGGAGAGAGAATAAAAGACAAAAAGAAAATATCCATCGACGTATTGCGAATGATACGAGAGTAAAATTTTTTCTTCCTCAACTACACATCTGTCTTTGTCTGTGAAAGAGATCAATTCCTATATATAACTATATATATATATATACGATAAAAAGGATTAAAAAAAAAAATAGCAGGAAGAAAAAAGGAAAAAAAATGGATTCGATTGCAGAATAGAAAGGAAAAAATTGCAATGACGAAAAAAATATATCTAAAATAATTCGAGAAAATTTTTTCATTCAATTTTTATTATATATATATGTATATATATTTCCTATTTTTCCTGTATCAAATGCAGTGCATGTATGAAGCGGTATAATCTGATGTATATAAGAAAGTGAGAGGTAAATTGTGTTGTGTGATATGAACAAAGAATTGGATTTAATATCATTTACCACAAGAATACTGTTATATATATATGCATTTGATGATATCACGAGTTGGTGGATACGGTGTGAGGTTAAAAATGAACTCACTGGTTGATTTAGTTGAGAACTTCATGTATTTTACAATGGATAAGAGATGACACACACAAGATAATGGCGAGTGAAAAATAAGTTGAGATTCAGAGGGGAAGTGCATTCTATTATTCCCAACTGTTTATTATATATATATATATATATATTATATGTAGTCTTTGCTTTTATGTTGTCATGCTCATATACTTTTGCCACTCCTGCAACTATACATATGTATTATATATATGCATGAACTTTGAATCCTTTATCTCGTAGCACTCGCTACTTCAAAATGCAGACACACCATCTCTATTTGTCTTGTTTTTCGTTCTATCCTATTCTTTTTTTTTTTTTTGTTCTTCCTATCTCCGAGTCTTTCCATCTCACTTTGCATATCTGCCTCTAGGATTCGTGTATTTGTATGAGATAAGAACGAAAAAGAGAATTGTAAAAAATAAAAAATAATGAAAAAAAAAAACAAACAAAAACAAAACAAATTCAAAGAGAAATTTGATGTATACCGATTTTTCTGTTTTATTTAATTAATTTTTTTTCCTTATGATTCACAACTTCATTGGATGTTTCATTTTAAATTAATAAATATGGATAATTTTATGATGAAATATTCAACCAATCAATAATACTTGATTAAAAAAAAAAATGATTTTTATGTGAAATTCATCGAATCGAATTGAAATAGATTAATTTTATATAAGAAATATCATGATTAATTTTTTGCCATTTATTTTATTATTTTATCAATTATAAAATCCATTTAATATGAGTAATTATAAATATTAATGTAATATTAAATATTATTAGTGAAATTTATAAAATTTAATATTTCACGATAATATTTATTCCAATGAGATGACATAAAAAATTAGTTTTATATTGTACAATTTATAGTATATTGAATTGTGTATGATAAAAACGTTGGAAAATGCATAAATCGTCAAATATTTATATCATGTTATATGTATTGTTGGAATACAACGCATAAGTGTGAGACATGAATTTTTCATTATTCTATTCAGTTTTTTTCCTTTCAAAGAGCATTTTTCCATCCCTTATCCAACTATTCGCGCTTCCTCTCTATACCGGTAACTGTTATTTTTTTTATTTATTTTTTATTTTTTCATATTTTTCATTCGTACTCCAATGATCGTCTTCAACATCACAGGAATACGAAAAGGATTATGCATATGTATGTGTGAAGCACGTAGTAGTAGTTGTAGTAGTAGTAGTAGTAGTAGTAGTGGTGGTAAAGCACGCGAGGATTAAGTGTTAGATGAGCGACTTTCAGTTTATTTTCCATCATCGACATCGTTTCAACATACAGCCAAGAAAAAAAAATTGGGAAAAAATAAAAAAAATAAAAAAAATTTTTTTTTAAAGAAATAGCAAAAAGTTCTTCACTCTATCTCAAGTGTTTATAAAGTTACCTTTTGAAAATAAGAACAAAAAATTTTTTTCCCTGATGAAAAAGGAAGAAAAAAAATGAAAAAAAAAAAAATTATAATTACAAATTACTATAATTTGATCTTGAATGAAGAAAATTTCAAGAAAAAAATGAAAATTTATTTTACAAATTGTTAATAACTTGATATCAAAGAAAATTTTCTCTGGAAAATTAAAATGAAAATTTTACCTTTGAATTTTACCCTTAAAATTTCATGTTAAATTTCACACGTAAATAATCAAATGTAACAATTGAATTACATTGACATTATAAAATGTCGAAAAGGTGTAAATGAATTGACAATTTCCTCTTACCACAGTGTCCACCCCTCTCCTTGGCACCATCACTTTCATTCGTCCTATGAACCTTAAAGGAGTTTTCCACGTTAATCGAGCGTCTGATTAACCCTGGTTCACTTGAGCGTTGTGTGAGAAAGAGAAAGTAAGAAAGAAACTTGGGATTCTCCCGTGGGGCCAAGGGCTGCACGACTACTTCGTGAATCTAATGAGCTGAGTTAATTGTCATCGTCACCGTACCCACTTTTCAAAACAAAAAAAACAAAAAAAAATATTTGGACCGAGAAAATGAAGTAAAAGGAAGTGAAAGTCGTCGACCATATCGACCAAGTCATTTAATCGACCATGGACAATTGCACCAATGGCAGCAAGGGAAATCTTTATATGTATATATATACAGTTATGTATATACAAGTAGGAATATGAAAATACCTGGAGGATAGTGAAAAAGGGATGAATTTTCATTGAAGTAATGCACAAAGAAAAAAAAAAATCTCATTAAAAAAAAAAAATATTTATGAACGCACACACACACACACATTCATACAGAAATATAAATTGTCTTGAAGTATACACGCATGGTGAAATTTTGTTAATTAAAATAACGCGGCCATCCGTTGTGGTATTTACGTGTATTTCACTTATATACACAGTTTTACGTCTATATATAATGAATTAATGAATATTTTTGTAAATTCGTATTTTACATTGTTTTGTTTATATTCTATTTCAAATTCAATTGCAATTAAAATTCAACATTTTATTTTATTTCTATCATATATTATATGTAATTTTTCTTTCAGTATTTTAATTAATATTAAAATTGTATTTTTCAATTTATCCCACAATTTTTAATTACTTATTAAACAAACAAAAAAATTATAATAATAACAATAACAATAATTGCAAAAAATTTATTAATCATGAGTGTAAATATACAGAAATGTATTTATACATATTTCTGTGTTAATCCTAGAGTCGGTTTAGAATATTGAGCGTATATTGTAGAAGTCAGATCGACACAATGGGAATTTGCAAATTATCTCTTGTATTTTGTACATATATACATATACATATATATATATATATATACTCGTGACACGTGTGAGCACGTATAGCAGTGTCAATTCTCTCGCAGTCGTAGCGTATTCTACGAAATGGCCGATCTGGGGCCACTCGTGGGATACAAACGTGTGCAGGTATCTGTATATATATATATATGTATGTGAGAACGGGTCAAACTATTCCACAGGGATATCTAGTCGAGAGATAGGACTACTAACCATCACTCTATATCATCCTTTCACCTAACTACACCACTAGTGTTTTCTGCTCGTGATATATGAACGTCCAAAGCTCATGAGAAATGTTTCTACGATTGAACTAAAATCTGTGATTGAATTTTCACGTTTTGCATTTATATTCACACATGTATTCACATTTTATCATTAATATATGTATATATATTCCTTCTCTTCATAGATAAATAAATAAATAAATAAATAAATAAATAAATAAATAAATATATATATATTAATTGAAATAAAATGAGTGAGATTTTTTGAATTCAAGTATTTTCTCTTTCTCCTGTTCTCTTTTTTATTTCATTGAATCGGACAATTATTTATGTAATAAAATCAAGGTGCAAATTGATGGAAGAAGAGAGAAGATAAAATATTGTTGGGGTTTATAAGTGAGAATGAGGTTAAGGTTGAAAAGAAATACGACTAATGGAAATGTTAACAAAAATCGAGTGACATGAAGACGACGATAGTAGTAGAAGAGTAAAGGTGACTTGACAGATTGTGAAAAAAAAAAAAAAACAAAAAACTTACCAACTATAACGTATACACGTATAAAAAAATAAATGAGAAAGAATAAAAATGGTGAGAAGAGAAAGACAAGAGATTGTACAAGTAACGAAATTCGAGACATAAAGCTAAGAGAACTATATACACCAACTAACATTTGGTAGAGACGAGTAACATTATCTTGCTGTACTGTACGTGGTGAAATATAGTATTGACTATATATGTGGCTGAAGAGTCGCCACAGAGTGGCTGGAAACGGAGATAAATCACCCAAGACGTGTAATACATATATACACGTACATTGTAGAAAAGGGCAGAAGGATTTTGGTGTATATATATATATATATATATATATATATATATATATATTTTTTTTGTTTAGGTTTTGGATAAGCCAATAATCGAGAGAATTCAAGAACGAATAACTCTCTGTCGGTTATTTCAAATATATAAAACCATAGGGTTCTTTTGTGTGGTAAAATCTCATTTACAATTTTATTTAGATATATTGAGTGATATGTGAGATTTATAAATGTGAGAATATTTTGTATACTGCAATGATATAAAGGGTTGGCAACTTTTTTTATATATATAAACGAATTTTAATATCTTAAATTTTGAAGTAAATTGATTATTAATAAAAATTTATATATAAATATATTTATTATTTTATGTAAATATTATGGGAAAATATAGAATTTGAATTATTTTAATGGGTGAGCTTTCAACGATGTGTAAAATGCTGTTCATGCTACCGTTGGTACACTCAAAAGCTCAATATACTTTTTCCACATGATTGAGAGTGTGAAAATTTCCACGCAATAATGTTTGAAAATAGTGGACAGAAAAGCTCTTGCATAGAGAATTCCGTTGGGAAATATTTCAATATGATATCCACATATACACACAAAGTACACGCACACATAAAAGAAAAATATATACGAGGATGAAAGAAAGAGAAAATGAGTGAGAAAAAAAAAAAAATTTGAATTTATCAATACAATTCGTAAATCTTGTGAGGCGTAGTCGTTCTTAATCAATTAATATAATTATTATAATATTTTTTGTTTCTTTTATTATAATAGAATTGGAGAATTTTAGATATGTGATATTTAATGTTTACATCATTTTATATGAAAATTGACAGGAATAATCTTATCTAGCAATATATTAAATCGGGCATAAAATACTCGCCGCAGCGCCCGTGTATCATGCGACATGAATTCATAAATCTATTTCATCTACATATACATATATATATATATATTTATATATATTTATATATGACAATGACAATCAAATTCCAGTTGTAAAAGAAAAAAAATAATAATAATAATCAAACAAAGAAGAAAATTAATGTTGAAAATAAAATGAAATATTGAGATATATTTTGAAATAAAATAATATTGTGACGTAAATGTAGGGGAAAAAAAAAAAAAAAAAAATTGAAAAATATTTTCTATTTGTTTTTGTCTTATTTTTGTCTTTTTTTTTTTTTCTTTTTTTGTAGTCACTGTTGTATAATATATTTTATGGATGCACTGTGACAGGCGACAAAAGTTACGCAAATATGATGGAAAACTCACGGAATAGAAAATATTTCGCGCGTAAAAATTGTCACACTGGAAAAGTGGAAAATTCAAAGATGTAAAAAATAAAAAAACGTGAGAATAAAAAAGGCAAAAAATGTATGAAAAATAAAAAAAATAAAAAAAAAAATGTGTAGTAGTTGAAATAATATAAATACAAATCGTCAAATGTCGTAAGGTTGTCCTACATTATTTTGTAACTTTTGAACGCAAAAAAAAAAAAAAAATAAAATAAAATAAAAAAATATTTATAAATAAATATACGTATACAAATAAAAAAAATTTTAACGGATAACACGCGACAGTTCTGAATATTCCGAAACTATTTATTTGATATAACAACAAATACAAACAAACAAAACTTTTTCTATTTATATAAATTTTATTTCATTTTTTTATTATTTAAAATTCTGTGTCACCCACATGAACTGGACACCCGAGATTTAAAATGCACTAGCGAATAATATGATACAAAAAACTTTTGCATAGTCACTGGTGATACGACTGAAATGAAATATAGAAAACACAAAAAACAAAATAACAAACAAAACAAAAACAAAATAGAGACAAAAAACAATATTTTTTATTTTTTATTTTTTTCTGTGAAAAATAAAAATATTACGAATGTACACAGTAGTCACTGAGTGTAATATTTTATTCTTCTTTTGTTTATCAACGTGCATTGCAAACTACAAATCAATATTCGAGTATAATTATGAATATTATAAATATATATAACTTAGGAGAATCAAATAAAATAAAATAAAATAAAATAAATAAATAAATAAATAAAATAATGTAAGCAATGATACAATTTGTATATTATAATAATATTCAACAATTGATTCAATGTTCACAAATAATGAAGGAAATTATAATGAAAAACAATTTCTCTAAGAGTAATTAAATTATTTTTGGACTCACTTGTTGTAGAGAACTATATCCGGTCGCCATATGTGGTCAGAAGGCACGTGTAACATGTGCACCCCACCATATTCCTTTGGCTCCCATCTTAATTTGTAGTCGTACCATGACTTGAAACAACCAATAAAAAGAAGAAGAAAATAATTGAAATAAATTGTTCGTATATTATTTATCATTATTCAATTATTATTAATTACTATTTTATATTTTTAATTATCCTTCATACACGTGCGGTAGAAAATAAATTTTGTACAGGCGTGAGAAGGTAGAAGAGAGAAAAAAAAAAATTAGGAAAAAAAAAAAAATAGCCTGAATTTAATTTTGAATTTCACATCGTAATTTTAATATAAATTAAAAATCGAAAATATTTCCTTCAGTTAACTGTCTCACATGAGAGTAGTTTCGATTTTTATTCATAATAATTTTTACTGACATAATTTAAAATTGAAGGATGACAAAATAAATTAAAATTGTCTGAATAAAAATTCTCATTTAATTGAGAACTGTCACATATGTAATATATATATTTTTTTTTCTACGATTTATTTGAATTTATGTCACATAATAATTCAATAAAATTCCGACAACAAATTTTGATACACCCGATATGTAAAGAAAAATATATTACTGAACACACTAAAGAATTATCGATGCATAACTGTACTGAAATGCACATACACGTGAACACACATGAACACAAATTTATACGACGAAAAATTCAAAGATTCTGTCGTCGCACGCAGAGTCCAGCGCATACAGTGAAATAACTAGAGCGATAAAAATGGAATGTCGTTTCGTGTTTCCTCTATGTCTATACTACTGGTAATATAACACACATATATTTCTCGTCACAATATTTTTCTCCGTTCTTCCATTGAGTTGAAAAGGGATAACAAAATGTTGGAAATAAATTCATGGCGCCTGGTCTGACTATGAACGTATGTAACCACTCGTCCATTCGAGCGACGTGTACCTCCTTTGCATTTATAGAACTGTGCACACGACATTAAACAAACAAAAAAATAAATAAATAAATATATAAAAGAGTACAACGATGATAATGCATTTCACTGGGTATCTGAAGAACATTTCAAGTCGCAATATGCACTAGTGTATCGATACATCTTCGATTTACAATGAGGACTGTGCACGTTTACAAATATCACAGTGAGATAGAGACATAGAATATTACGATATGGTTTTCTACATCATTTTTTATATATTGTGTTCAAATATAATGTGTATTCAAATGGTTATAGACACGAATGAATCGTGTCTCTAAATATATATTATATGATAATAGTAATCATTTTTTTATATAATAATTTTTTACAGTAACTTAGAAAACTGCGAAAATATATATATATTTTTTTTCTTCTCTGTATTTATTCAATCGAATATAATGAGGATGATAAATTTGGGATAAATTTAACTGACATCGTGGAAAATATATCGTCCTACTTATGAAAAAAAAAAAAAAAACCTAAAATAAATAAATAAATAATATGTATAGTGAGAACAAAAATTGTGACATGTAAAATTTATTTGTTTATATAGTATATACAGTGTGGGATGAAGAATCGGAGATTTTTTTTTTTTTTTTTTTTTTTTTTTCAAAAGATTTGTCATGAACTGTATGAACGTGACAGCAAGATCTATATACCCATGAAGAAGGAATATGTTAGCGTGAAATCTCAGCGACAGTGTATACAATTTTTTTTTTTTTTTTTTTTTTCTATTATTTATTTCTTTTTCTTTGTTGTTTTATATTCGATACATCTTTGCCTGTTTTTTTTTTTTTTTTTCTTCTCTTTTATTTTCTCGTGTTTACGGGTCGCGTAGAATGAAGTTGAAATTTATATGTTTGCCGGTAATGCGTTGGTATCTACAACATCGCAACTACACGTCATAGAGATGCATCAGCAGAGTAAATAACCAGCAAATATTATTATTTTTTATTTATTATTATTTTTTTTTCAAATTTTTTACAATGACGATATTTATCAAGTTTTATATGAAAATAAATATATTAATCATGAAATTTTTGCCCAAATAAATTCAATTACTCATTGAAAAACTAGAATGAAAAAACAAAAAAGAAAAAAAAAAAAATCAATAACAGAAGAAACACGATAAATGAATAGATAAATATAAATATATAACAATATAAAAAAAATTCATTACTACTCAATTGTTCCCATGTGTATGCGCTTGATGTACGTATTGTTGCAATGTATTTACATTGATATATATACGCGACGTATAGGGTGCATAAATACATGTATATTATATAACTTTGTCTAGATGAGATTGTGGGGTTTGCACGTTTCAAACGTCATTGGTTTATACAGTGATGGAAGAGAGCACAGTGAGTGCAAGTTAGACAGATAGATAAATAGATAGATAGATACAAAACTGGATAATGAAATAGATGAATATGCGGATGACGTGGAAAATGAGAAGAGGATGAAATAGACGCGGCAAATGTTGATGGATAACATTCTTGTTATGAGATAAAAGAACTTAAATATTCGAGGTAAATCGCATATATATATAGATGAAATTGAGAATAGTATGAGAATATTTCATGGATAGACTCTATTCATCACAGCCATTTTGATACTTTGACACGACTGTCAAAAAAAATGAGGGGGAAAAAAAAAAAATAAATAAACAAATAAATAAAACTTTGAATTGCATTTCGTAAAAACTGTTGAAACACATACAACTAAACAAAAACAAATAATAATAAGAAAATAATTGCAAAATAAATTAAATAACTTCCTGATGTTACTATTTCAAAATATAAAAATAAACTGAACTGCGCATTCACGCATTTCTGTTCAATTTTAATGAATGAAAGATGCAAAAAAAAGAAAAACAAAAAATTTTTCGAATAATTTCACGAGTGTCTCATCATGTATGACGAGTGCATTTACTCATCTCTCTTTTTTTTTTTTTTTTCACAATGCAATCTGCTGCATTGCACTTAACGACGTACACTTAAGTGTATATTATAAGTGTACATGTATACGTGTATCTCTGTGTGTATACGTATGTACCTGTGTAAGTGTGTGTATATAGTCTGTGATACGTAATGGAGCGATACAATGCCCCATTGTGTAGATGCTTCCATCAGCACTTTCAGTTCATCTCTACATGTTTACGTGTGTAACATATACGTATATATATATATATCACATCTATGTAATGTATACAGTTATATATTACTACAATAAATGCTATTTCATTTCTCAATAATATGACTTTTTATTGTTAACTTCAAGTACGTGCTCAACCATGGATATTTCCTTTTTATTTTTCTTCACTACCACACAATATTTTTTAATGTCTATTAAATTAATAATAAAAATGAAGGAAAAATATTTTCTTTTTTTTCCCAATATCTCTTAATTACTTTTACCTCATATTTCTAAAATATTAAATTACCTTCAATTTACAAGGATATAAATATAAATATAATTGTGATTATTATGTACTCACCTGTTCCACCCACAAGTTAGTAGTCATGATTTGATTCTTCAAATTCTGTAAAAATAAAAAAATTCAAAAATATAATTATTAGTTATCAAATTATTATTATCATTGATTTTTTTTTACAAAATCGATAAGTTTACGATTGAATATTATTAATAGTAATATTAATAGTTGAAATAGAATAGAAATTAACTGAAGAACACTCCGCTTCAATTATATGATGACTGAAAAATCCACTATAAATTTTAGTTTCAATCATACACGTAAACTTCATACACATATCCACACTGTGAACCCTTGTAACTGTATATATATATATATATGTGTGTGTGTGTGTGTGTGTGTATTTGAAAAGAGGCACAAAGCTTTGGAATTCCCATGTGAAATTGCTGCATGAGATGACCAGTATTCATATGTAAAATCTAACTACACTTATACACTCTTGAATACACATTCGCATACACATATATATTTATATATGAAATTCATACTCACCGTTTGCGAATTTTTATTATGTGAATAATATATTTCGCATTACTTCATGAGGAGAAAAAAAAAAGAAAAGAAATATAGCAAAAATCACATAAATAAATAATACGATATAATATTCGATAAAAATATATTTTTCTAATTCATGACAATATATTTCAATTGTTGTTTTTATATATGTATATATATTTTTATTAATTTATAAAACGCTCGTATGCATGAATATTTGATGAAGAAAATTTTTTTTTTTTATATTTATGTGAAGTGGAGTTATTTTATAAACAGAAGAAAAAATATATATATAATATCATGTAAAGGAGAGAAAAATAGGCAGAGTAAAATAGAAAAAGATAGAGAAAAAGTAACGTGACACAACTTTTAACGAGTTTGATATAGTTCTCTCCTCGCGGATGGTACTACCGACCTCTGTAAATTACACGTGTTGTACAACAAGGAATTGGAGGGAGAAATGATTGTCAGGATAAAGCACAGCAAAATGTTTTATATATCATAAACACTCACACACACACACACACACACACACATGTATATATAGTGTACGAAAGGAAAGAAGATAACAAGATCGTGAGTTCCTGAGTAGAAATTTAACTGGAAAAGTCTTGAAATTAATTGGGTACAGTCAAGTTTTTTATAGAACAACTTCACAATAAAAAATCTTGTGGTCTCAGTCTTGATTTTGATCGATCTCGAGATTTTTTCATTTAATTGTGTAATGAATCGCATCTCTAAACAAACAAACAAAATTAGTTTTGCAGTAAATTAATATTATTCATTTATTCATATTCAATTGTATATAAGAAAAAAATAAATAAATAAAATAAAATTATTTGTTGAATAATTGTATCTATGAAAAAATTATTCTGTCGCAATATTGAAGATTGATCGTATTAAATTGATCGATTATCAGAATTTCGGATGAATACCCAATGACATCGTCTCATCACTCACACAGTCACGCCTTCATATACCGGATGGTGCACTATAACCGGACGTAAATTAAGGTCGATTCGTTCCAGTGTACAAATAAGATCGATGAAGACAAACGAATTTCACCCCTGCAAATTATTATACACCTCTCCGTTTCTCCTCTCTCTTTTACTCCGCCTCCTGACCACCCTCAACCACCTCCTTTACACCACAAAACACTTCTCTCTCTCTTTCTCTCTCTCTCTCTCTCTCTTTCTATATCTATATCTTTTGCATGTGTATACACATTGTGCTGATTCAACAACTATTTGTGGTTAGTTTAATTGTGTAACGTAAACAAGATAAGGACAATGTTCATCTCGTTAGTCCATTCAGTAATTATTCCATAAATATATATATATATATTTTTTTCTTTCTAGATAAATAATTATGTCAATATAAAAGTAATTATATATAAATAAATATAAGATGCAAATCAAGATGGATAAAATAGAATTAAACAATTAACAATTGAAAATAAATTGAATCTTCTGAAAGGATAAGAAAGAAGAAAAAAAAAAAGAAAAAATGAAAATTGAATAAATACTCTCGAGTGAGTACTGAAGTTTCTACAAAATCATTCTACTCTCAACTTCTAATTATACATTCATCTGAATTGTAAAAGGGGGAAATGAGTAAAATTTGCAATGGCAGTAGTTGTGTGGTAAAGGGGATGAAGAGGGATATGGATATTGGCGTTCTAAACGATAGTATTCAGTGAGACAGGAGTGAGACGAAGAGATGGTGCAAGGGGTAAGTGGAGAAAGAGAGAATGCGATGGTTACGGATGTGCGGTGGTGCATTGAAGTTAACTCGGTGCATCCCCAACAGGCAGGGCGTGGCGTCGCTTCCACTGAGAGACACACGACACACAGAGAGACACGTTGAGGTCGCAACGATACAGATATACATTCCCGTGTACATTTATATATACTAAAAGCTGAATAGCATTACCACTGATGATTCTCCAGTGCATTTATATTAGTAAAACACGGAGAAATGAAGAGATAAAAAATAGAAATATTAAAAAAAAAATTTTTTAAATTGAGTTTGTTGATTTGGATTAATAATTTTATTATATAATTCGTGTCTTGTAGTTAATTTGTAGAATTCATGTTTTGAATGAGAAAATTTATTTCAATATAAATGAATATTAATTCATTTTATAATTATTATTATTATTTTTTTTTTTTTGTTTGTTAAATACTTTATGTCGATGAATATAAATTTTCAATTGTGTGTAAATTATATTATTCTCATTTAAATTTGCAATTGCATTGATAATATTTGAAGATTCAATTATTTATCGTTTGAAAAGTTTTTCGTGATGTTTATCCAGATATTTTGTATGAAATTATTGATATATTCATAATTAATTATCGACTAAATTCGTATACCACATAATTAATTATGTAAATATAAATAATAATAAAAAAAAATAAATAAATAAATAAGTAAATAATTACAAATTATCTCTCACGTTTCAATAATTATCATCAATATAATCAAACACAATTAACATGTATTTGTTTTCTGTATTTTTATTTTTATTTTTATTTCTTTTGAATTAAGAATGAAAATTAATTTTATAGAATAATGAAAAATGATACGGGGTAGGGCCATGTGCAAGCGAATAAAGACGATGCAAAAAAAAAAAAAAAAATAATAATAAATCAATAAATAAAAACAAAAAATGAATTGAAAAAAGAGAATGAGGTGACAGGTACAATTTTTACTGTTTCGCAAAAGGCCAGAGAACGATGCACCCCATTATTCCACCCGTTGTGTACCACAGTCTTCTATTAACACTCGACCTCATTTTCCACCACATGCCTTCCCATCCCCCGCCACGCTCCCTTTTGCCCACTACCCACCTTTTAACTCCTACTTTATCAACGAACTAACCACCCACTAACCCGAATATACACAAACGATTTGCAATAAGATATTGGTTTTTATTTGTCCATTACATAAACTGCATTATTATTAACAAATACACACACGTATATTATCTCTACACAATTGACAATCAGTTTAATTCACAATTAATGCAAAAATGTGAATAAACCAAAAAATTCTCAATTTATGTTTTACAGAAAATTTTAAAATTGCATTGGATTAAAAAAACCATTGAAATATTGAATTTCAATTTCTTTTTTCTTAGATTAATATGTTGGAATATTTGACAATTTTCATAAACTCCCACAGTTTACTGTTTCAATTCTACGAAATTACCAGATTGTACGCGTTATATTTCACTGTAATCTGGGGGAAAAAAATAAAAGGATAAAAAAATAAAAATCATTATTCATCCCCAAGTAAAATTATTATACTATAGATATCTAAATAATAATTACGAATGAGTTTTCTTTTTTATTCATTCAACTCCCCTGCTATTTGTCACTGTCACACAAACTATTGAATAAATATTTTGAAATTGATACACACTCACACACACATATACACACATACAGTATGGACAGTTTGGAATTACGAGTGAGGAAGAGAAAAAATAGACACTAAGGGATGTATAATCAAATGATGTCCCTTTACACTTGGAGATGAATTATGTGCCAGACACAAATTCACTATTTACATATATGTGTAGATATATATAGATGTGATACCTGTGAGAAATATAGTATTTTCTAAAACCATTGCCATAATATGAATTATTCAGAGATTCATTTCTGTCTCATGTTTATACCTAACGTTTCTACGCACTCTCATCATTTTCAAAGTGCACTCATATACATATATATATTTAATTTTATCTTTCCAATAAATTTCTATTACATAAGGTATAGAGAAAATGAATAATGAGTGAATAAATTGTATTGAAATTATGAAGAATAAGGAAGAAGGGGAAATTTGATTTTTCAATAAAATTTTAAAATAAAATCTCGAAGATTAAAAAAAATTAATATTATAACAATTGAATTTATCATATAAATATAAAGCAATAGAATAAAATGATGAAATAATAATAAAAAAAAAAAGGATAAATAAATAAATATAAAATTGAAAAATTAAAAATTAATTTTAATACGTACAAGAATTTACTTGTTGTGTAGTTAAATCCAGATGTAAAATAAATTGATTCGAAAACGAGAATTTAATTGACGAATGATTAATCTTGAAATTTCACATGAAAATATACGTAGATAGAACGAGTGATAAAAAAAAAAAAATAATAATAAGAGAGATAAATGAAGAGCAGATGGAAGTTTGGGGCGTTTCATATCGGCCATTACGCCATGCACTCTCACACGAGATGGTGTGCATCACTCTCACCCACTCTCTAAAGGCCTTCCGCCTTCAATTCACCCAAACCCTTTTCATCGTCCACTTCATTCTGTTCTCACTACTCAGATCACTCCATACTCTTCACCATTCTATACCCATTTCCACTATCTATAAACATAGCGGCAGTACACTGACATCATCACCAATCGATGAATCAATATCAGTACTACGAGGCTGTTGCGATGAAAGTTAGAAGCATTGGAAAATTCATGTGCACCTTTATCCAACCCATATATCCTGATGAAGGTAAATGGACCAAAACTAAACCCATAAACTTACTTTAATAATAATAATAATAATAATAATAATAATAATAATAATAATAATAATAATAATAATAACACAGATATATCAAGAAAATTATTTTTATTTTAAATATAAAGAAAATTCGAGAATTTTTTTATTTTTTATTTTTTATTTTTTATTTTTTGCTCATTACGTATTGTCAAAATGTATCCCAGTGACAGGGAAAAAGAATATCAAAATTTATTACGACTTTTACTATATCATCAGCAATTTTTTTATGGATCAATATATTTTTATTCATTTTTTTTTTTTTTTTTCTTTATCTGTTTAAAAAATTTATACAAAGATCTTTGTAACTTTGGAAATATTTAAATATCAGAAACTTTTATTTATCAAATTGACAAATAATCACGAGTGACATTTAAAATTATATTTTTATAAACGAAAACGAAAAAAAAAAAAAAAAAAAAAAATTTATCTTTCTCTATTCCCAATTCATTCGAACAATTTAAATTCGCTTTAAGATATTTTTTTTATCAGACAATTTGTTTGTTTTTTCGTTTTCCCATTTTTTTTTCTTCCCTCATTTTTTATGTTTTTTTTTTTTTTTTTTTTTTTTTTATCTTGCACAAGGATTTACGGTTGAATCTAGGGTTAAGTAGATACGTGTTTGATCAATGAGAGAGGTTGATATACATGTGCATACATACATATATACATATAAATATATATACAGATATATACGTACATATTTAATGTTGAATAGTTGAGGTGAGAGGGAAAAGAGTGTGGGGAATCGAGTTAGTTGGGAGAAGCTTCGAGTTATACAGTGAAATCCACTCATGGACTAACCTGCGCATACATGATTCACAAATATAATATATATGGATTTTCAGTGAAATTGCAACTCTGTGTGACTCGTATGAATTACAATTAGATATCAGCATCCAACTAAATTCATTTTACAATGATATTAAAAATTTCAAATAAACTAAATGAGCGTCAATTAAATACTTAATTGAAATATCACAATAGAAACAGGGAAAATGTTAAAAAATATATATATATATATATATATTTTTTATTATATCCTGTCTATACTTTTCATTAATTATAATATATACACTTGAAATATTGAATATATTCAATAGGAATATATGAAGGTGAAATATTTAAAGTGACGTCTTTCAAACAAGACATTTTCACTTTAGTCTACACACTCGTTGGCTCCCCTTTCATCAGTTGATACGCCCAAGGCTTCATCAACTCAACGAGCAACCGTGGCAATTCTCTGTAGCAACTTTAAGCTCCTTTTTATCTTTCACTCTACCTCTGTCTCCCTTTTTCTTGCTCTATTTCACTAGTGTCCACATTCTCGTCCCCCCTACGCTCTTCACGGTAGCTCTCTAAAATTTTTAATCGCACCACCGAAATAGACGACGAGCGTTAACGTTACCCTACAAACCAAAACCAGACGTGTTCATATCACAAAGAGTTAAAGGGAAACTATCTTTCAAACTTTTTCCTATTTTTACTTTTATTTTTATATTGCACAATGAACGAGAGAAAAAAAAAAAAAAAAAAAAATATATAATAATTTGGATGAAATAGTTGACGCTTTTGGTGTGCGGTAAATTTTTAGTTTGAATTAAATATAAAAGTACGTACACAGTTACCTTTAAAATCGGTCTACCAATTAACAGTTGTCAGATTTTTTTTATTAATCTTTCTCTCTCTCACTCTCTCTCTCTCTCTCTCTCTCGTACACTTTTTCAAATTCACATTTGCATTTATGTGTTCAGAATTCTTTTTCATTTCCTGCTCGCAATTCCAATACAGAGAAAATTTTTTTCTGGTTATATATTTTTGTTTCTTCTTTTTCTTTTGTATAATCGGATTTGCTGCATTGATATTTCATTGGAGACCGTAAAAAAAAAATAGAAAAAGAGAAAAAAAAAAAATAAATAATAATAATACTAAAAAATGTGCAGTGTATACACTGAGGAATATATTTATATAATCAATGTCTAACTGCTATAAAAATTCAATACCTGTCGATAGTAAAAAGTTTCATATATTGATGAATAATTAATTAACTCATTCAATATTCACACATGAATACACATAGAAGACCTATATATATATATATATATTTTTTTTTTCTTTTATGCACCGTTGTATTTATAAATTTTACGATTTATTCCGTTTTGATTTGATTGATATTACATTGAATAATATGGAATATCAGATTTACTCAGAGTAAATAATTTATTACACGCAAGTTCACGTTCATAAATTAATTGTTGAAATATTCAAATGTATTCCTAAATATTGTTTATTGGTTTTCTTGAGATGTATAACAACTGTACAAGAAGTGTCAGGAAATATTGTGCGGGAATAAGTGAAGCCGACACCAACAGGAAATATCATATAATAAACTGCCATCGTTGCTCCGACGCCAGCGGTAGCGAAGGAAAATTTAATGCTTATTATTATTCTTTTTCTCCCTTCTTTTTCTCTCTTTCTCCCTCTTTCCACTCACTTTCCTATCTAATTTCCGTCACAGCGACCACAATAATGGTAAACTAACCGAGATTGAAAAAAAAAAAAAAAAAATGAATCCTGTTCATAATTTATTTCATACTTTTGAAAAATATTTAAAAATAATAAAATAAATATCAATATATAACTTCACTTTGAAATATCCCAGGATATCATAAAATATATAAATATAAATAAAAAAAAAAAAAAACAATAAATTAATATCCAATTAATTTATTATAAGACTCAATTTTGTTTATGTTTATTTATGATTAACGAGTGTAATAACAAATCAGTGATAATCATCTCGTCTCCATTGAATCGTGGAAAATTTTGATAAACACAAATATTTTCCATATGTATTCAAATGAATAAATATATTCAAAACACATGATAAACTTAGTCTTTGTATAAATAAATCTACATGTGTATTTATTTCAAATATATATTCAGTATTTTAGCATTGTGAATTTTGTTAATAATCCAAATGGAATAATCCTAATGATGATACATATTCTCAATCTACATGGTGTGTTATGTTGTCGCTGGCAAGGGATACAAACCCGTTGTAATATTATACTCAACGTTGTCTCTCACTCTATCTCTCTTGGAACAATTACGTGAATACCAGGACATCAAGTCTCCTGGGAATATTACGACTATGTATATATTGTTAGCTAAAGGTCACCCGAATTTACACCAACCACAAACATTATCTACACTATCTATTCATATATGTGAGTGAGTTTGTGTAAGTGAGTGGATCAGTGATTTGAGTGGGTGATAATTTATGGAATTGAACACATTACTGACGTGATCAATTAAATCTCATACATATCACATAATTAATTGACTACATAATAAGAGCTGTGATTTATTGTGATAATAATAATAAATAAATAAATGATAATGAGAGAAGAAATTTTTAAAAATTAAAATAATAAACTTGAGATTGTTATGATTGATAATTGAGTTATTATATTATGAATTGGGAAGTAGTTGTGAATTTAAAAATATCTGAATAGAATAATTATATTCAGAATCATGTGAAATTTATGTGGAAAATCATGAATTTAATACAATTATATTTAAATATGATTTTTTTTTTATTTTATTATTATTATTATTATTATTTTTTTTTCGTTTCTATTTCTATTTATTTTATTTATTTATATTATACCCTATTCACAAAGTTATACAGGAACCGAGTGAATTTACTGCCTTTCTACAGTAAACGACCCAACGGCATTTGTATGAACTCACGTTGTCAACACAACTGAGCCAAGTCGCATACTGGATAATTAGTTTATCTGTTAATGTTTGTTTTGAATTGACGACAAACTCTCGTATAGCATCACGTCACTTGGGGGATGTGACTATAACATTACGGCCACCAATGAAAAGCAGCAGCTGACACACAAATTCTTTCAAGTGTACAAATAAATATATTGAACATACACATATTTTAATTTTAATTATATCACAAGTGTTTATTCTATTATAATTGAAATAATAAAAATAATCAAAAAATAACTTTTAATTAATTCAAATTGTCCAGTTGGAATAAAAAAAAAATATAAAAAATTTTCTTTCTTCGCAATTGTTTTTTTTTTCTCTTTTTTTGTTTTTGTTTTTTTTTTTTTTTTTTTTTCAATTTATTGCAGTGGATAAAGTAAATGCACTGCGCAAATATTCTTTTGCCTGTTAAGTTTTTATATTTACCCTTCTTTGTTCATTCTTTGTTCAAGGGATTTGGTTAATGGCACAAGCACTACAATCCAAAAGTGTAGAAGAAATTTACTAAATATATGTACGTATATATTTTTTGAATTTTATTCTAATTTTACTCTAGTAAAACGTAGGACGTGGGCGAGGATAAAAGGAAGAATGGGAAAAATAAGTTGAAGAGATCAGGATGAAAAATGATAATGATAATGATAATAATAATAATAAATAAATAAATAAATAAATAGAAGAATGAGAAAAAAAAAAATAATAATAAAAAAAAACGGAAAGAAACTAAACACTTTTTGTTATAACAGTTTTACGCCAGAGATAACAAGAGATTGTCGTGGTCGTGTTGGCTGCCATTATTGTGTAAATCACGGAAAATGTAAATCTTTGCCATTTGCATGGTGGATTATGAGTAAGAATATTCAACACTATGGGGTCATAGTGAGAATGTGAATGGAGAAATATAAATCATGTTAAAAAAAAATTAGTGGAACATAAAAGAGAGAAAAAAAAAATAACGTGACAACGGAGAAGTGAAAGAAAAAAAAAAAAATAAATAAATAAATAAATAAATAAAAGAAAGAAGAATGAGGTTGAATAAAATGAGAAAAATCTCGGAGGCAATTGTTTTGTAAATTGAATGTCAACGTATTTCGAGTGCAATATGATAAAAAAAAAAAAAAAGACTCTGGACGGAGTTTGAACAAAAAATTGTTGAGGGAAAAAAAAAAATTATAAAATGAATATAATGAATAAATGGAAAAAATAATTGTAAATGACATGAGATAAAATGATGTGGACGCTATGAAAAAGAATTTTTGTCAATTAATTAAATTTTTTTTTTTTTCATGCATTATCAAGTTGAGTAAGGTAATTTTAGAAAATATTCAAATAATTATTCATTAGTAATAGACATGTAGATGAAATGTCTATTGAGTATAATTCTTGATAACCTCGAACCCGATGAACACGCAGACTAATTTGATATCAAATTGCACAGTCTTCAATTGAGGAATGCGGAGTATGCAATACACATTAGTTCAAAACGACAATGGCACATACAGGCATATAATACATGAATTGAGTTAGTGAAACAATGTGGGATGGACCGTGAATAGATTGGAGATCATGGCATTTGATGTAACTATGTAACGAGCACGGTGGTAACCATCCAATAAAATTTTGTGTTTACCAACAATTTCTCATTTTTTTTCATACCATCATCAACATAAAACTCATAAATTTTACGATTGCATCTTTTCCATTTTCACAAATAATAAATATAAATTTTTTTCTTTTATAATTATACACATACTGATATCGATTTTTTTTTTTATCTTTTTTTATTTTAGTTGGTAGTTTGAAAAAAAAAACAAAACAAATTTCAACTGCTTGAGTTTTTTGTTTTTTTTTTTTTTTTTTTTTTTCTCTTCAAAATGATTGTTTGATATGAAAAATAGGTCAAAGTACATCAACTCATATTTTTCAGTATTTTTTATTGCTTTTTGAATGTTTCAAAAATACTGTCACGTTCATGAATTTCATCGTGACTCGTGATTTATATGCATGAAAATCATGAAACACACTCTGGCATTAAAAAAGTAAAAAAAAAAAAAAAAAATTCCCACCATATTAAAATATATTTTTTTAAACATTTCTCATAAAATTTGTCGTATTGAATTCAAAATAAATAAATAAATAATCCAACAATTTTATGTGATATTAAAAAAATAAAATCTGAAAATATATAAAATAAATACAAAAAAAAAAAAGAAAAAAAATTATTTTAAACATAAAACTTATTGCAACACTTAAAACATGAATTCATATATTTATGTAGAGACTTTACATACATACATAATATACAATAGGAAAAGGGAAAAGGTATTAAGAGAGTAAGACGAGCAGCAACTCGAAACTCACTATAGATACCATTAGGTGTTGCTACATCACCATGTACAACTAATTAAACCGCGGCTTTACTCACGAATATTTGGTGAACTTCAACGAATTTCTCGTTTTAATGTCGCAAGATAAGACACATTGCACATAAAAATATCTGTGATAATAGTTAAATATTCTACTAACAAATAAAACATTGCAATAATTCCAATAAAATCATCTCTAATGAATTTATTCATTGATATAAAAAAAAAAAAAGTTGTCGAATAAATTGTGTGATTTTATATAAATAAAATCAATTAGAATCACTTGAACATATGTGTATATATATTAATTAAAAAATTGACAAATTAAATATAACATTAATTTTTTGAACAAAATAAAAAAGAAATAATAATATAAAAGAAAACACGTATTCATTCTATTTATTCACGTAAGCGAAACGTGATTTTCAACCTACATAGACAGTAAGTATACATGTAATGTAGATAATGAGAATGAGAAGGAGATTGAGAGTGTGCCAGTTTTGAATGGGAATTAAAGAGGGACAAAAAAAAAAAAAAATAGTAAAGATGAGGAGGAAGAAAAAGAAGAAGACGATGGTGATGGGGAGAATCGTGAGAATGGATAGTAGTAACATACGTATATAGAATTGAAAGAAGTGTCTTGCAATAAAAGGGAGTGAAGATGAAAGAGTATAAAAGTCATGTAAACGACGACGAGAGATAGAGAGTGGGGTAATATAAGCGAAAGAAAAAAAAAAAAAATGAATGCTCCACTTGCTACATACGACGACATTCTATTCAAACTCTTTTTGCATGCACAGTACACACATAACGAGTCACGTTGAAACGATAAAAAAAAAAAATATATATATATATATATATATCTTTTTAATGAGAAAAAAAAAAATTAATAAATAAAATCTCGTCGTCCCCTATCACATAATATTTTTTTAAAATTAAACTCATTGATAATTTCGTTTGAAATAGATGACGAATAAATTTTTTTTTTTTTCTCCATTTTTCTTTCTTCCCTTCTTTCCTTCAAGTCATGACATAACATTTATAATATACGAATGATTAATATTGTAACACAATAGCATCGACTTGTAATATGTTAACATGGAAAACTTGGTCTTGAAGTTGATGGCGGTTTATATCTATCGCTCTGTCCCCACTTTTATGTACATAAATTCGTCGATCCCAACAGAATTATTAGGGGACCAAAGTTTCATATAACATATATTAGTAGTAGTAGTAGTTGTAGTACCACTACTAATACCAAAACCATATAGAATGAAAGGAGAGAGGAGTGTGTCAGAGTAATTAAATTTCGCCTGTAGATCCAAAGAGAGAAAGGGAGAGGGTTAAAAGCCAGAGGTAATCAGGAGAGACGTTGTACAACGTGCGAATATATATATTGTGGAAATGATGGGTGGCCATCTCTGATGAGAGGAGAAATGAAAGGGAGAGAGATGAAAATCGTAGGGAGTTAGTAGTGGTCGTCGGCTTTTCGTTATTACTGACTCAAATAATCCAGAAGTTAACACGAGGGGTTGTACACTGGGTTTAGCTCAGTTAAAGTGAGAGCAAAAGGAAGTTTGGCTTAGGACAAGTAAAAGAGTAGGAAGAAGAGGGAGTTGGGTCTCTTTACTAGTTTAGTCACACATGTATCACTTCGAGTGAGAAACAGACGAGTTACGTTCATTGCGTGGGTGTACAGTCCTGATGCTTGGGTGTATAGGAGAATGTGAAAGGAGCAAAGGGATAAGGTTCTGTAGTTACGGTAGTTTTGGGTGATATATGTATCTATATATGTAGGGTTGAATGCGGGTCTTTGCCCTCTGTGACAGTTTTATTGGGTTAATAACAAATTGTATGGTTTTGTATGTGGGTCAAAATAATTTTCATTAATGTAATTGTATTGATTTTATTTTATTTTTTTTAATTTTATATTTCAATTCATAGATTAATTAATTTATTTATTTTTTTTTATTTTTTTCTATGATGAGGTAATTAAATATATGAAGTTGTTGAGTAGTGGAAATTTTAGCATAGATAGTTGATAGTTGTCACGTTATATCATAAATTATAGTCATAAAATAGTTAACTACCACACTGTATTAGACTTTTACTTTATTTTCGTAACACTGCTGATATTGCAGCTGATAATTTGCATGAAAATTCCTATATTTTACATGAATTTTATGAACATGACGAAAATTTTTATCATCTAAATTTTAGCATACACTTCATTCGACAATAGAAATGAAAAATATAAAAATATATATATATATATCACAATAATAAAATCACAAAATATTAAGTGAAAACACTTTTTTTTTCTTCTTTTTTTTTTTTCAATTCGGATAATCAGTTGTCTACTAAAATACATTTCATTTTTTTTCATAGTAAATAAAAATTCACATGATACGTGTTCAAAAATAATTTTATCCCACAGACAAGACTCTATAAACCGTACGGTAAAATTTCGTTACGAGTTTGTCATGACTCAGATGGCGCTGGTTGGTTAAGAAAAGAAGAAAAAAAAAAAAAAAAGATAAGAAGAGATGGAGAGTTGGATTCTGGCGAGCTGTTGCCAACTCGCCCCCCCCCCTCTTCCTCCCCCTCTCTCTATCATACTTTCCAACTGACTCTTCTATATCATCCACCTTCTACTTTCTACCATCACCACCACCATCTTCCCTCATCTCGTTCGTACTTTCTATGCTTTTCGTATGGATATACGATACGTTTGGGGTGGCCAAAGTACATGCACACATACATACATAGTATGATATACCCGCATTGTGCCAAGTTTCAGTGCTCGTTTCATCGAAGCCTGCTCTGCAGTTTCAAAGACGAATTTTCGGTGAAAGTGTAGAGGGTAAAACGCGCAAAGCTTATCTGAAGATTTAGTGTATCCAAAACTCTCTTTCCCTATTCTCGTTTATATATTGATCTGGTTTAGAGTACAACATCTTTAGAAAACTTATCTACCCAAAGAAACTTTCAACAAAAATTTCATATCTTATATATCTTGATTGTTTTTCATATATTAAATATATCAAGATTCATTAATACAAACTGTTTGTGGATAAAATGAATAAGATAAAATTTTTTTTTCACCTTTTTTAAATTTTGTTAAATAAATTTTAGAAAATTTTGATTTTCAACTTTTTCATCAGTACTATCAAACTTTCAGGTGGTTGATACAGATTTGAAGATCTCGGATCAAAATGAAACCGAAATAAAAGAGGAAAAAAAAAAAAAAAAAAAAAAAAAAAAGAAATAATAATAATTCTTTAACACGAATAAAAGTTTCTTTTCTGTATATATATATATATGAGTTTGAGAAGTGCTATCGGCTGGAAGTTTTCTCGCGGTAACTCCATTATGAGCGCCTGAGGACTCGTGATCGGACCCTCAGTTTTTTTTTTCTTTTACTATGAACAATGTTGAAGAAACATTTCAAGGTGTGGGATATAGATAGAGTTTCACTTATTGCTGGATGAGTTGAAGAAATCTCCAGAGGGCCAATTCCACATATATATATATATATATATTGTAGAAAAATGAACTATTCGTAATGTGTAGTGTATACAGAAAGAAAATAAGTAAATACTCCTGAACATGTGTGTTTGAGTTTGAAAAAAATAATAATAAATAAATAAATAAATATCTTATCGATTTTATTTATTGTATCATACCGAATGCGATATAATAAAATGTTTTATTTCGATATATCCAAGACAGATATTGTTGTCACAACGAAATTGGATAAAAAAAACTGTGTAAGTAGATATGAAATAGTATTGGTCAGACGGAATAAAATTCATACAAGGTACAATGAAATTGGTTGTAGAGAAAATAAAAAAAATATATATATATATATATATAAGTATTTTACAAATTATAATTTTTTTTTTTTATTTATATAAAATAATTGTTCAAGCACGAATATATTGAGATTCACATGAGAAATATTACATTACACAATAATAATCGAACAAAAAAAAAATTTATATATAAATAGACCGATGAATAGATATTTTATTATTAAAATTTAATTTGTCTTAAAATCCAACATTTTATTGAATTCAAAAAAATTTTTTTTTTTTTCATTTTTTACTGATGTAAGGGATAACTTGAAAAATCATAAAAATAAAAAAATTCACATTTCTATTGAAATGTATATTTATGATTGAAGAAAAAAAAAAAATGGTATAGAATAGTGAGAATTGAAGAGAGAGTAAGAGAGATGAGAAAAGAGCGCGAAAAGCGTTACGGTGTTAAAGAAGAAGGGGAAAATAACTTTTCAAGAAAACTTCGTTACATAACTAATCGAAAACTTGGCCCAGGGATTCGAACTTTGTCGCGTAATTCCATTCAACATACAACATTTCAACCCCAAATGTAAACGTGACCCGAAATTTTTATTATTATATCCCATCATAACCATTGTATTGTGTCACCCGGACAAAATACATTTATAAAAAAAATTTATTACCATGTAAATTTAATGTAATAAAGATAAATTTTATTGTTAAAAATAAAAAATAAATATCAAGTATATAATATATCCGTGATTATTTTCCATATCAAATATAATATCAATTTTTATCTGATATAAAAAAGAGAAAAAAAAAAAAAAAGAAAAAAAAAACATTTTAAGAGTCAATCATTATCAAACTAAATTATGATAAAAATGAGGGGATACATAAATATTTATATCACGACGTAATATAATTTTCAATAATAATAATAATAATAATAATATATCACATACTAATGTATTTCAGATAGACATTATATGAAAATTGTATTGATTTACACGAAATATTCGTAAAAATTCAATAATCCAATACATCCAAAATTTTCCTGTAAATTGTACAGCATCAATAGACACGGTAAATATCATGTGCATATACAATTTATGAAAATTGTAATTTCCAACAACTTATACACCATATAATAGCACTGTCAGTTACCATATAAGTGTATATATGATATATCCTGGGAGAAAGACAGAGAGAGCAAGAGCAAGAACGAGAGAGGGTGCGAGAGAACGGGAATAAACGGAAGTGGGTTTTGACAACACGGTAAACTTCCTGGCTTATATGGCACACAAGTGGTATATCGGCAGTGTCGATCCAGTTGGCACAATGCCAATACACATGAAAATATATTAACACACAAATAACTTGAGAGATTCAACGTACCATCGAATAACGCAGTTTATGGGCCACCACGTTCATACAATAGCCACCATTTAAATGTGTCTCGTGTATGTACTCAAATCAATATCTATACAATAGTTTATTTCAAAATATACTAATACACACACTCAACTCCACATTTCATTTGTGTAAATCCAATTTCCAATAACAATTAAATATTTAACAGACAAAATGAAAAACAAAAAAAAAAACAAAAAAAAAACAATATTAAAAATTTCAATTTAAATATTTTTTTACTTTGACAATTAAATTAAGAAAGAAAAAAACACTCTCGCATTCATCATAAAAATTATTTACGATTTCAAAATAATAATAATAATAATAATATTGATGAAATTATTGAAGCAAAAATAATTATCAAGTATATTTTAATGGAGATATCCAGTAAGTAAATTGGATTCATCTTACACTTTCTCCATTATCTATCTCTTCCACTACCTCTTCATTTTATCTTAATGTGCATGACTTGAGAGTGTGTGAGTGTGTGTGTGTGTGTGTTTCCTTTGATCGTATTCTCCATCTCCGGTAACCAGACTTGTGGCACCTTATCGCACCAACGCTCTCTTCCAACTTCCTTTTCCTTTACGCTTGTATGTCTAGCAATAGCATCACCAGGAGCATCACCCAGTCGTTAGTGATGTGCGACGAGAGGAGGAGCTCGCGATTTATACTGGCGTCAAAAGCACCATTCACTCTTATTGCTTATATATATATATATAATCTTTCTAGGTTTTCTTACTTCGAACATTAAATGTATTTTCCTATACGTGTGAGAAACTCCAACATTTACCCGAGAATTTGTCGTTAACTTTTCAACTCAATTCTTCTTATCTCACACACTTTTTTTTAAAAAATATATCAACGAGAATAAATGTTATTCTCGAAGAAAAACAATTTTAAAACAAAAAACATTTTGACATTTATATATATATAAAATTATCGAGTGAAAAAAATTTATTTATCAATAACTCAGGATATTAAATTATTTATTTTGGATTAAAGTGAAAAATTGTGGTTGGATAAATATAATTGAGTTAGTTACAACGACATCAGATCACTGATTGACTACAGATATATCGTCAATGACGGACATAATTTACGGAAATTCACAAACATCCGGATAGAAATCCACCAGTACATCCAGTCAACATTAGGATATAACGAAGGATATACATATATATGTATTGAGAGAATTGTAATGGAAAGGGGCGTAACTGTACGAATGTTATCGTGAGTTTGGCGTTATCAGTAACGATTCTAGAATCGCAATGGGGTCAATACCACTACAGAGAATCGGTTTGAGAGTAATAGTAAAGTGAGAGAGTAAATTTTGTCTTAGTATATATATAGAATATACAATTCTATAATGAAAGCTTCTTTGCAATGTATAGAAAGTGCGCCGAGTATTTGGTCTCATCGATAAGAGCCAAGGACTATCCATTGCATTTACTCGTATCTATTTATTTGTGTATCTATATATATATAATATATACACAATATATTGTGGATAATATCGTTGTGTGTACTGACAAAAAATACTTTATATCTTCAATTCAAATGAAAAATGTAATGATGTAATTATAGGAGGAAGGAAAGAAAAAAAAAATGAAATGATAAAAAAAAAAATGTTGAATAAAATCCGTTTAATTAAAATCCGTTATATAGAGATGTATTGTACAAATATAATCAGACTCTTAGTTGTTTGTCACGCTAAATTTCTATTTGCTCATGAACACGTTGAGTATTTATCTCTTATGAAGAAGTATCAACTTACACGTATATACGTACGCGTGTATTTATTTATATATATAATATAGAGATTTACATTTGCATGTGTTGAGATAGTTATGTGCAAACTCAGCTGTTGGGATGGTAAATGTTTAATGCACTTGCTATATTGTACAAGTTTAAGTGAAAAACAGTGAGAACGTGAAATAGAGGAAGAGAAAACGAACGTGTGGGCAGCGGAAGCAAAAGAGACGGGAGAGGCAACGGATGTAGGTACACAAGTGTTTTTTTTTTTTCTTTTCCAAAACTCATTTTGAAGTTTGTTATTGTAGTTTTTCAACTACTGCCACGATGATTAAATAAAAATCGGTGCAATATATTGTTTGATATTAAATATAAAATGCGGTATTTTTTAAAATAATTATTTGACCTGATGAATGATGGAATTTAATTCGATTTTACGTTGATTTCACGTCCGATGAAATAATTGTCTTCCTAATTGAATTTATGCTGCTTGAATATAACACTCTAATGATCAATATATGATTTGGAAAATTAATTGTACGACAGATAGAATTATTGTTTATAAATGTGGATGTGTGTGAATTTGTGTGCATTTGAAAATTGTCAATTGTACATTATCGCAAAATTGCATGGAAAAATGTGTAAAAAAATTGATAAAATGAATGTAAAATTTTCAATAAAAAAAATTTTAATGATAAATTTTTTTCGGTTAAATTACATGATAAATTATATTTGTTATTTTATATTTATAAAATTTTGATTATTACATATAAAATTTATTATTTATTTTATTTCACTGTAAAAATAAAAATAAATTGATCGTTCAAATAAAAGGTAATAAAAATATTGATTAAATACACTATATCGATAATATTGATTATTAATCTGTTAATTATATTTTATATTGTAATTAAATTTTTATTTCAAACATTAAAATATACGCCATGACTTTTGTCTTCTTTATATTTAATTATATATATTTATAATTAGATTTTAAATGTGTGATGATTTTTTTTTGTTTTTTTATTTTTGTTTAAATTTGAATTTACCTCACGGTGAATTACAACTCCGGAAATCGAGGTATACCCGGGTGAAATTAAATGCCGGAAGCCACATGACCATTCCGGATATTCTCACAGTAAAGAAGCTTAAATCGATCGAAATATCTAGTTGGATTGAAATTGACCGTGATAGAAAATTAATCACGATAAATAATCTCAAATAATTATTTCAATCACACCGATCTGCATTAAACTATTGATAAATATATAAATTTTCATTTGTATTCTCAATCATAATTTATTTCAATATCTTAAAAATAAAAAAAAAAATAAATAAATAAATAATAAAAAAACAAAAAAATTGAAAATTAATAAAAATAAAAAATAAATAAATAAAATAAATTTCTCAACGTCCATCAAATTCAACTTTTTCATTTTTTTTTTTTTTTTGACCATTATAATTTTACTCAAGTGTCATTACAATCTTTCATGTATATATATTTATATTATATATATATATATATATATATATATATATAGAAAACTTTGGTATGCTTGAAATATTCCATATATTTTCTTGTCTCAATTAATCTTCTGGTCGCCATTATCCTCTGCATAACTTTGTGACTATTATGAACCTACTCACTCACTCACTCACTCTTTATTCTCTCTGCATTTCCCCATATTCCTTGCAAGTGACGTCGATCGCTCACAAAGTCACCCAGAACTTATTCAAGACTCATTATTATCATCATCTACAACTTTTTTCATTTTTATTATTATTATTATTATTTTTTTTTTTTTCTTCCACCCAACTCTCGCTTGAAGTGTCCAATTCGTAGGCAAACATAAATGTGTGTTTGCTTTATTTCTTTATTTATTATAACTCATTTGTCACATTGAAAGTAATTTACTCTATATAAAAAAAAAAGAAAAATAATAACACGAAAAATTCACTACTTTATTTCCATCTTTTAAAAATTATTATTATTCTTTTCTTCCATTCAACACTCGTAATGAGTGGGAGACTATTCACCAAAGTGAAGTACCATCTGCATGTGTCAGACGGAAAATAATAATGAAAAGAAAAAAAAAATAAAAAAAAATAAGTCCATATAATAAAATAAATGAGAAAGAGTGAAAAAGTGAGGAAAAAAAAATTTTTTTTTTTTTCTTTTTAATTTTTTAACCAACGATATAAGTTAAATATTGGCCACACGTGCTTGGTTTAATATTCTGTCACATCACATTTGTCTTCACGAAGACATAAAATGTCTGATATTATATAACTACATTTCATATCATGAAAAATCCGAAAGGAAGAAAAAAAGTAAGAAAGAGAGAGAGAGAGAGAGAGAGAGACACTTGAGGGAGAATACGAGAAATGGCGCTTTAAAATAACGACGATACCAACGCGCGATAACACGGGCAGTCAGACATGTATATGTGCATAAGGTGAATATATATAGATATAAAGAGAGTTGTAAGAGTCATAAAGGGAGTAATCTTGAAGTAAGAAATACGTGAAGCCAGAGATTATTTCAAGATACTTTATCGTATTTCTTTTTTTCGCGTCATTCTTTTCTTCTCCTTCTTATTATTATTATTATAAATTTTTTTTTTTTTATTCAAGACATATAGTAATTTGCACAAAATGAAATTCGAGTTAAAAGTAATAAAGTGTATAAAGTATATAAAATTTGTTGATATATAATTTTTACTGTTATCTATTGTCTGTTGAATTTTTTATTATTTAATGATAATTTTATTATTTATTTATTTATTCAATATTTTAATGTGATTTAAGAGGTAATTTTTATCACGAATAAATTTATCATATTAAATATAAATTTTAAAGTGAGACAAAAAGAAATTTTGAACAGGAAAAAAAAGAAGTTTTTTTTTTAATTTTGAATAAATTTAAAATTTTGATCAATTTAAAAACAGAGAAAAAAAAGAGAAATCTCAATTTAAAAAATATATAATACTTGTTTTTTTTATTTTTTATTTATAGATAAATATTAACATATTCATGTCAACAATTTGAAACATCTGCGTGTATATAAAACAGAAATATATTTAAACGTTCAAGCGATTCATTTTATTATAAATTGCAATGTGGTATATAACCATACGTTTTTATCGTGTGTGGAACTATCGAAATAAATAAAGTTAGTGATCGTGGGTAGAAGAGTTAAACGAGGCCGAGGAGAGTCATTTTCGTTCCCACACTCGCAATTTTTCCTTTCCCAATGTACATACATATATACATACATACATATATATATATATTGAACGTATCATCGCTTGGATAATATCCCTTTGTGATAGAATGTGGATACGATGGTGTTCATTTTTAGATTCAAGCACAAGCTGAAATATAAAAATAAAAAGAAAAAAAAAATAAAAAAAATACTCGAAAAAACTAATAAATACAACGTGAAAAGTAAATAAAAATTTGTGTAATTTAAAAGTCTCTGAAAATTTATTTTTTAATAATAATTTTTTTTTTGTCATTTTATATTTCTTGCAATTATTTATTTCCTTCCATCATGTATACAATATTGATTTGCACTTCACCAGTTTGGAAATTTCACGTAAATCAATTGATGCGATTATTGTTTAAGTTATGATTGAATGAAAATTAGTTTGTAACACGGAAATTAGTTGTGTTAAGTTGTAATAGAATTAATGTTCAGACCGTTGAATATTTGTGGTGTCGTTTGGTGTATATATCCAATAATTCTCTACTTCACATACACGTATCTAGTAATGGTCGATTTCTCATTCCCGAAGGGGAAGTTGAAGATCATAATTAATAAACGTAATTGATCAATAAATCTTCTTGACAAAATGTATCAACATAATCATTCATATTTATATAATACATAATAATTTTTCATCACATAAACCATTTTTATTATCTATAAACGTCAATAATTTTTTTCATTTTTTATTTTTATTATATTTATATTTTTAATCCCATTAAATTTGGAATATTATCGTAAAAAATGATGTGATATTTAATGCAAACACGTGTTAGCTCTCGATTAACGTTTTATGACACATTCAAACTTTAATCCAAGCTTTTTTTTTTTTTTTCAAATATATTCCACGGATTTTACTTTCTTCATCCCTCGTTTGACAAAAGTTCAAGTACCAACATTAGATATAAAGATATTACATTACTCTCTTCTCTCTCTTTGTAGATATAATTAGGGTGTGCCTAGTGCGAATAACAACCTCTCTCTACTGTCATCACTCTTGCCATCATCTTCATTTGTGTCAACGTGTTTGTCGAAAATTCTCCACAAAGTGATGAAATGGGATATATAAGCTTTATCCAACCCCACTATGTCTACAACTTCAATCCTGACGTTTTAGTACATGCGAAGCAATTTTGTAAGACAAAGTGTAGAAAAAAAAAAATAATGATAATAATAATAAAAAAAAGAAAGAAAATAAAAAAAAAACCTCGTCACCCCCTTAAAAAACTTTTGCTCATTCATATTATACTACTTTTGTTTTTTTTTTTTTTATTTTCTTCTTCATCTCTATTTCATCTCATCATTCTTGATGATCTCCCATAGAATGTTCTTGAATTTTCGTTGATGGTACTTTGGTTATTTGAAGAGTTGGCAAAAGTATTTTGAGGGTTTAATGGAGAAAAGGAGCCCATTCCAGTAAATGACAATTTTTTTTTTCTCGCTGCTAGGTCTGAAGATTGATGAAATAAATCAAAGTATCATTCTTTTTCTCTCATAGATTTCATTATCGAATTCACAAAAAAAAAAAAAAAAACAGAAAATATATAAATATTATTAACAATACATTTAATATACAATAGAATTTATAGATTAAATATCAGACTGGCCCATTTTATATTAACAACAATCTCCCCCTCCCACTAATTAAATTCATGAACAATTTATATCTATATCTATATATTAGTGTATATTAGATGGGAAGGTGAAATTGCGGCAGTCACGTAGTTAATTAACTAAGCCACGCGTGACAGGCCAACGTTAATCAAAATATGCGCATGTATATGTATACAGAAAATACAAAGGGATGAGACTAGTTACCACAACATGACTGAACGTAATGCTTACACTCATTTCAAAGGAATGTACATACTTTTCTGAGACCTTTTATACGTTAGTTGTGAGATATAATTTGTCATTAGTACACTACCTAACCCTACTTACATATACAAATTCAGCAAACCATAACAACTGGCAAAAAAAAAAAAAAAAAAAATGAGAAGAACATCCCACAAACTCACGCGACTACGTGTGCCGTATTTTAAATAACCTCGAAAATTATTTAGCAAATACATCCAACAATCCATTAACATCAAGTGGGTTTTAACATGACAACAAAATAAAAATAAAAGAATAATGTGATATAATTGATAAAATTTATTATGATTCAATGGATTTTATATATTTTGTATTTATATGTGAATAGTGGAAATAAATGAATTATAAAATTAATAACTTCATGTAGAATGAGAAAATTTGATGAGTTAATTCGTGTGAAATTAGTTAGAATTGGCAATTAGTTTACTGTACAGACGAAGAGAATGTCCAGAATCTATTATTTCGTATTAGCAATATGAATTTAGTGAAATCAAAACAAGAGAAATGAGATTAGGTTAGAAAACGAATTTTTTGAAATATTTAGTAATTAACAAATGGTAATAATTAACTCAAATATATAATATTATGGTGTGAGAAGAGCGCACTCCTATCGCACAATCAAACAAACAAAAAATTAAATTATCAATTATAATTTTCATTCAATTCAAATTCATTGATATTATTTTATTTATTTATTCACTATTTTTTATTTTTACTTACAAAATGATATTGGACAGTGTGCAAATACGCAAACATGAAAAATATTCAATGACATTTTAATTGTCGCGATGAAGAAAAAAAAAAAAAATAATAATAATAATAAAAGTCACCGCGTAAATATATATCCACGTATACCGAGACATGAGTTTACTTGAGAAAAAAAAAAAAAAAGAATAAAGAACAAAAAAAAATTCACCAAAGGTTTTATGTGCGCGCATGCTTTCATATCCGACCGACCCTTTTTTATTATTTTATTCGTCTTTCTCACTCCTACTGTTTCTCTCTTGCTCTCGCTCACACATTCTTATCCACTACGTTCTTTCTTTCTCTACCCCACTCTCCTTTATCACCACCAACTCACTCTCGTGATCTTTCACCATTTCAATATTCGCCTCAACCGCTTATTTTCATTTTTTTATTTATTAATTTTTTTCTTTATTATTTATTTATGTATTTTTTTTTTTTTCATCGTTACAAATATAAAACAATAAATAGCTATGAATAATTATGATATTAATTATGATATTAATAATAATAATAATAATAATAATAATAATAATAATAATAATAATAACAATTTTTTTTTGTTTTTTTGTTTTTGCAAACATTTGCCGTGTGCCTATAGGGATACGAGTTAGTCTACTATTTGCAAAATATGTTATGAAATTTCGTGTTAATTCAATCATAAATATTTTTCGCATTACGTTTTCAATTAAAAAATTATTTATCGTTGAATAATATTTTATTACATAGAAATATTTGTAATTGAAAATATAAATTCTACATTATACAATTCAAATGAATAAATGACAAAAATTATTACTATTGTGTATGAATTGATATAAAATAATTTGTCAATTTTATATAATAGAGTAAATAATCAATTAACAAAATGTAAAAGATAAAAAAAAAATAATAATAATAATAATAAAGAGAGAAAATGTATATTCAATTTTATCTCCAATAAATTTTTTCTTCCCTTGAAATGTACCTCTAACACGAATGTGCATATAACATTTTTATATATATACATATATTATGTATGTATATGTATATAAATCGTTATATATACATGTATAGTCATAGACAAATTGTCGGCATTCCGGAAACACGCGTATGCAATTGGCGGTCATGCCAGCCAGTAATAAATAGGATATGAAGGAGAAGAAAAGAGAGTGGAGTGCTTATATATGTACGTACATAAAGAGAAAAAATATAGTTGAAAATATATGTCTATATATATATATATATATTTGTACACGCGAAGTGAAACTTTTACCATAACCATTGCTCACAGTGTCGACGTGTCCTGAAAACGCACGTTGTTTATATTTCCCGCGGCGCTCTCATCTACTACATTTCTATCCACCCTTTTGCGCGGACAATTTCGTATATTTTTTTTACTCCTTCTACTACTACCACTACTTCTTTTTCTTCTTCTTCTTCTTCTTATTCTTATTCTATTCTTAAGAAAACTCCACTCTACGATTGGATAGATAGATTTCAACTGGCATTGCCCGAAGCGACCGCAAAACAAGTGAATCATTTATTCGAAACTTTTCTCTTTTTCATCTCATTTTTTTCCAAATATTTACCAATCGAATATTTATATATCTAGATTTTTTTTTTTTTTTTTTTTTTTTTTCTTCCTCCTAAATTCAAAGGAAAACTTATAGATACTACTTTTATTTTAATTATTATTTTGTATTATTTTTATTTTTATTCAACTTGTTAGTTAAATGTAAATGAATATTGGCCGCAGCGCGTATTATGATTTATCACGTCGATTAAAAATAATCCATGCGAATGTTGTATATTTATAATTTAAAGGGTGTGTGCGTCTGTGTGTATGAAAAATAGTGAAAGTAGGACAATGGGGGTGAGTGCGACGCACCCTCTGTCGATGCGTGTGCTTGCAATGTTCCATTCGTTGCACCTGTACATGTACATGTATATTTATTTATACATTTATATATTTTCATATTCACGATATTCACATACTCACTGTGTATATTCATATGAATGTAACAATAATAATATTCGGGGAATGATATCAGGTAGTAGATAAATTGTATGTGTATTCTATGGCCTGGCTGGTGTTACGTTGCCGCTTGCGTGAATACATCAACGAGAGAAATTCGTTCACAACTGACTGAACATGAAAATTCCCATATACAACACATTTATATATATGTAATTAATTAATTTTCATTTTTTATTTATATTATTTACAATAAATAAAACAAAAGATTATTTACAATATTAATTTTATTATTATTGATTTAAATTTTAATTAAGAAAGAAAAAAATTTTAAAAAAAAAAATTAATTTCAAAAATAATTTTCTCAATTTTATATTGAAATGAAATAAAATAGAAAATTTTTCATGGTTTTTATTGATATTAAAAAGTCACACAATCAAATTGTCATTTATATAAAACCAAAAGAAAATAAATCGCCAAAAAAAAAAAAAAAAAAAAAAAAATCGAACATCCAATTTTATTATATTCATTATGCCAGTACTTTTCCCGTTTAAATTCAATTCAATTTAGTTTATATATATATAGTAGCCTATCATGTTATCCAATAGAAACTCGAATGTTTCAAATTTTCGTTCATCACGTGAGAGTGATGTGTGTGATTGTGTGAGCAAAAGAGAAGGGCGAGAGAGATATATAGAGAATCCAAAAAAAAAAAAAAACAAAAAAAACAAATAAAAAAAAAACGAAAACCCAATAAATCCTAGAGGGGGATCCAATCAGTGGAAGGTTGCTCAACAACTTTGGGTGGTCGGGCAACAACACGAATGGGCGACATTCGCATTCGAGGATTCTCCCCCTCGCCTCTCATGGCATCAGTAGAAATTTCCAACATACAAACTCAGTTATATATATTTGTATACATACTCACGTGTACACGTTTATTTATGCACAAAACTGAACGAGATGTACGTATATATATTTATGTGGGTATGTGTGTAGGTGAGAAGGGAGTGAGCATACAAGGTTTACACAGTATCAGACATAGACAAAGCGAACTCCTATGATGAATCACACTGACAATGGCTGCAGTTGCAGTATACCAGCGCCACACCATGATCATAAATATGCTCGTACTTGGTTGGCTATGCGACGTGCACGTACATTGTTATACTGGAATATTCCAACGTAACCGTGCAATGCTTTATCATGTTCCCTATCGCATGAGGATAAGTGTAACTGGCGTTGAAGTACTCGAAATACTGTATGTACATATATATATTTATATAAAGAAGAAAATGGTAAAAGATTTGATGGATAATTTTTTTTTTATTTTTTATTTTTTATTTTTTTTTATTTAAAAGATATTTCTCGGTGTTTTTTAATGATCTGTAACTTTTGTGAAAATAATCGTGTTGAGATTTTTCAAAGTGCATTCAAAAACTGCAAAACTCTACTTTGAAATGTGTTTTTTTGTGATTTTAATGTGGACTAATACCCACGCTGAACTGTCTTGGCATGAGCAGCAGAGGTAAGAGATGAGAAATTCTATTGATTTTTTTTTATACCATTTTTTTTTGTTTTTTTCGCTTCAAACTTTGAATATTTTGTTTTTGGGAAGGAAAAAAAAAAAGAAAAACAATCACAAATCACTTGTCAAATTGTTATTCGTATTTTCGAAGGATCTTTTTTTTTTCTTTGTTCAAATATACATATATGAAAAAAAAAAAGGAAAAAACGATAAATAAAAAAAATAAAATGAAAATTAAAAGAGAAAAAAAAATGTCAACTTGTCTTGATACTTGTTGTTAGATAGAAATGAAAATTAAATTCATTTCATAATGCAACTGGGAAAAAAATTCATTAAATAGCTCGGAATGAAGTAAAATATATCGCTTTATTATTACTATTATTATTTTTTGTTTATTTTCAATGCTTATTGGATGATATTGATGAAATTTTTCATTTTCAATTCGTATCGAGTTTTTTGTTTTTTGTTTTGTTTTTGTTTTGTTTTTTTTTTTTCTCTTTGTTTTTATTTTGTAGGGTGATTTTGAAAATTAATTGAACCTACGCTGAACTGTTCACAGCGGAATACACAGATGTTTTTGATGGCTTTGCCGACTTTGTTGGGAGTGAAATTAGAGAATGGAAGAGAAAGAGAAAAAAGAGAAAATGGGATAGCAAAAAGTGTTTATTGGAAAGTTGAAAATATAATCGGAAATATTCATAATTATCAATAATTGTCATATTCAAATTGACGATTTCATAATATAAACGTATGAGATTTTTTTTTTTTTTTTTTTTCAAAAATAACTTTCTAGATTCTTTAATTCGATAATAATCTTCCATGGATATACGTCTAAATATATTTATGATAATAGAAACATTTCATTATATACAATGAAAGAAATTGTCAGAATGAAAAAATATATTTCATACAAAAAAAAAAAAAAAAAAAAAAATCCAGTTGGTGAAATGGTGACATATTGGATGATATTACCAGAAAAATTCCAATAAATTGTATCGAACACATGTGTATATGTATTGATATCGACATCAGAACGTTGATAATACAGATGTCGTAAATCAAACACAGTAACGAAAACGAAACTGCCAAACCCAATATATATTTTTTTTGTTTCTATATAAAAATCAAACATCTTTAACACTGTGACCGATCTCATTTAATGCAACATAATACACATACATACGTATATATGTATAGATTTATATCGTTAATCTTATTACGCCATTTTATGATCGACGTTGTGTCGCATCCATTACGTGCGTGCACGTACACGCAAGAAAATTAGATTCACGTGACTCTAGTCGCGACATTGCCAGTTGAATACCAACATTTTGAAAAATATCATCACATTTATCACATTAAATGACAAATTTAAAAAAAAAAAAAAAATTTATCATTGATAATCAACATTTTTTATTTGTATTGTCATCCAAATTATAATTTCTAACAATAATATAATAGTAACGTCTAAATTATCAATAGAATAATAAAAAAAATGAAATAAAATAAACAAAATTATATTGATAAATTATTGATAATAAATTTATTGATTTGTTATCTACTAATTTTTTTTCTTCTTTTCTTAGAAATGAACAATCGTTAATTCGATATAAAATGAACGGAGAATAAAATTGGGGAAAGCCACGAGATAAATCGATCGCAAGTGTATTTTGGATTGTTCTATATTTATATTCTGTCATACATTGAATATTATCCAATCAACTGATTGTGTAGAAAATTTTAGTGAACTAAAAAAAAAAAAAAAAAAATTAAGTACATTACTTGAAATCCAAATATAAATATGAAAGTGATGTCATGGCGGGTAATTTGTACTATAAAATATTCATAACGCGAATAACCACAGTTTTGTTGTGGAATATTTATAACTTTCGATATCAACTCACGGACACAAAACTCATGCCAATAGCATGAGGATAATACAATAATTGGATATTATCAATCAAAATAGAATAGTCATAATGGGCTAATTGGTTTATTAATCATCAATGGTATTATAAATTCATGCATACGCATTAATAAAAATCCATGAAAATTTGAGTATTCATATTATAAAATCTTTGTTATTGAATAATTTGTGAGGAATAATGAATAATCTCCTCCTCTATCCTCACACAGATCCACAATCAAACGAATTCTAATTATAATTTTTTGATTAAATTATCATCGTGTATTTTGATACGCAAAACTTTCTCAAAATAATTGAGGAAAAAAAAAAAACAATTCAATAAAATTAATCCCAATAATGAATACGAATTATCATAACAATGATAAATTGTAAAACTTTTAGATAATTCAAAAAAAAATGATTAAAAAAAAAAAACTCAAAAATAATATTCTTCAATTTTTAATATTATTTCAAAGTTTATAATAACAATAAAGTTGTGTGCATTGGATCGTAGGAAAAACGATGTTAGCAACGTCTCACTATGAAAATAACCGGTCGTCGAAATTCGAGTTTTCGGATTATATTTCGAGAGGGCAGCACACAACCACCCATCAGGACTTATCTTGATGAAATTCCAACATTATTATTACACACCCCTTTACTCTTCATCTACCACGTAGCCCAGTTGTGCGTCTCTTGAATCTTGTACTTGAGTGTAGGACCACGTCAAGTACAACATCAGTGATGAGGAAGCCGAAAGTTCAGTATAGTCAAACCGACGGTGGATGACGCAGATAGTGAGAGAGAGAATAAAATAGAGACTTGGTGGTGCACCGAAACCGCTGTAGCACAATCTCAACGAGCTCTAACCCACACACCCACACCCATCACCTTCAACGTCATCCCACATATCCCAACCTTAACCGTCATACTCAATGCGTGACTGCACCACACAATTCAATTCCCATAGTGACAAGAAACTTCACCCAAACATTATAAAAATAATTAATAAATCTCGAGCTATTCCATTCTTCTCTTCTTCCCACAACAAATATTTATCAAATTAATGTAATTTATTTTTTATTCATATCACACATTTTTTACGAGTGAATTTTCCACTTGTCTACATAATTTAAATCTTCAAAAAAATAAATGGATACACAACAGATTTATTCCATATAAAATTATAATTAATATAAAAATAAAAAATTAAATTATCAATATATTTAATCAATGAAATATTAATTAATAATTAATTTTCAATTATTGACTTACCACATCGATGAGCTGCGACAGTTTTAGCTTGATACACACGCGTAAAACATCAGACGTATTCACAACCGGGCGCACCAATTTATTATAATTCGATAATAAATCGTCATAAAGACGTTTAGCGTCTGGATTACCGGCAACAGCGCCATGCACTACCAACGCGGATAATAACCATACACGCAGAGTTTCCCCTATTATTGGGGGCATTATGAATCCCCCTTTGACCCCACCTTGCCAACTATTTAATAACCCGTCTCTGTTCTCTTTCAAACGCCTGACGGATACTCCCAAGTTTTTTTTTTTCTGTTTATTTTCTTCTTCTTTTATATATATCCGCCTCACTCGCTGTATTATAAAAATATCATCATTAGTAATCGATTTAAAAAACAATTTATTTACTTTTTTTTTTTTTTTTTTTTTTCCCTGTAAACTCAATTTTCAATAAAAACTATCGTAATAATTAATGATATAAAGTCTTAATAGTGATTGATAATTTTTCATCCAAAATTAAAGAGAAAAAAAAATTAAGTAATTAAAAAAATAATAAATAATTAAATAAATAAAGAAATAAATAATTGATTAGTTAAATTGCAAATTTTTTTCTCTGCTTTTGTATATAGGACAAATCTCGTACATCAAATGACTTTTTATATATCAATTAAAAATATATTTCAATGTAAATTGAGTGCATTGACATTATGTGGTGCTTGAGAGATGAAAGAAAAAAAAAAATAATAATAATAATAATAATAATAATTTTAAGGCATGTATTTTCTAATGTGTCATTATGAAATGTTTGCAAAGAAAAATATAATAAACGAGAACAAAAAAAAAAAAAGGGGTCAAGTTTAAGGTACTGTCATTTTCATTTTTTTTTTTTTTTCTCTCGCCACAAATTTTTTCTCTTTGTTGTTTTCTTATCGCACCAAGAGTGAGATAAATCTACAATAGAGTGCCTAATTCTCGTTTTCGTTACTTGGAGCCAAGAAACGAAGTTGAAAAAGAAAGAAAAAAAAAAAAAAGGGAAAAAAGCAAAAAGAAAAAAAAAAAATAATACAAAAATAGATGAGGGCGAGAGAGCATTCAAGTCGAGAAAATGAGATGGTATAACAGTTGAAGTATTAACGAAAGCCACCACGATGAGAGCAATATAATTCCACATACACATTGTTCGTTAAAATATTTTTTTTTTGTTTATAAATTTTTTTGTTGTTTTTTTTTTTTTGTGCCAACAAAAAAAATATATAAAAAGTGAGGAGGCAGAGGAAAAAAAATTAACTAAAATAAAAAAAAATAAAAAAAAATTCTTTTTTATCAACATTCACGCATATCCATATATATATCCGTATTATTATTTATATATACATTTTTTTTTTTTCTCATGTTTGCGATCTCAAATATATGAGCACGAATAAATGACCTACGTGTATTCAACCGCTTTATACGACCCCATTTCACCACGAAACAGCTCGCAGAATATTTGTGTGTGTGTGTACATATATATATCTACACATACATGTGGACATACACATAAACATGAATGCCTCAAGAAAAAAAAAATATATATATATATAGATAAATAAAAAAGTATAAGAGAAGAAAGAAAAAAAATGTGTATACCTAACGAGAGAAAGGTGAAGTGTTCGGGTCGCAGAGAAAAGATAAAAGCTCACGGCATTTTTCTATGTACATATATATATATACATGGATGTTCATGTAAAGAGTGTAATTTTTCGCCGAGTCGGCATTTTGATAAATTGCTGGGTCTATGTATAAATGGGAATGCCAACTGAGCTGAGAAGAAAGTTGTGAATATTTTTGTGGAAAAGTTGCGAGCGTGATTCACGATGGATAAATGCACGGTCAGCGTCATATCGATATATATACTGGAATGTGTAAAAGTGTGTGAGTGTATATAAAAATGATTCGAGGACGGTAACTGAAATCATTTGGGCAAAAGTTTATCTTCACTATTGGAATTGTCGACGAGTGAGCAGAGGATTGGGCAATGTTTGTATCGTATCGGCTCGAGTATTGGTAAAAACTTTTCGAACGAACGTGCGGTCACTTGATAAATACAACGTAAATAAATAGAAAATGTGTAAACAATGAAAGAGAGAGAGAGAGAGAGAGAGATAGAGAACGAGAGTATGGGAACATTTAGAGAATTCTCGCTGTATTGAGTTCGACATTGACAGTGTCATTTGCACATAGTAAAAGATGAAAATAAAAACAAAAATATTCTTCTCATTCTTTTTTTTTACTGTCTATAAAACAAACAGAAGAAAAGAAAAAAAATCAAAAGGAAAGGGGAAAGAATTGTAATCCTGATATTTATTTCCCATGAGGAAAAAAAAAAAAAAAAAAATTAGAAAATGAAAAGCAAAGCGAAAAACAGTTTGAATGGAAAAACATTGTCATTGAAAACATGAAAAAAAGAGGAAAAAAAAAAAAAAATGGAAAAGAAAGAATTATTTCGATTTATGAAGAATATTTTCTCAAATTAACAAGAATATCATTTTTTTTTTTAAGGATAATATCATTTTCCTCTCTGTTTTCATTTATTTATTCATTTATTTATTTATTTATTTATTTATTTATTTATTTATTATTATTATTATTATCATTTTTCCTCTGTTGTTTCAGAATAAAACATTTAAGAAAAATACGAAATGATAATCGATATAAAATAACGATGAAACAAATGGAATGAAATAAAATTGATGCCAATTATTATTCGTGTTTGGTGGTTAATGGAACTACTCAATGATTAATATCAATCTCCAAAATACATGAAAATCAAATTTGTTTGTAACTTTCGTATACGTGACCAGAGACACCACACGTCAACTCGCACCGTCGCTCGTCGTATTTCAACATCAACTGTGATGTCACTTGTGTGCTCGTTTGTAAACAATCCTAAACACGCGCCGTTCATTTCAATGTTAATCGATCATATTTTCGGTGACACGCGACAATCATTATCATTATCATTATCATTATTATTATTATTATCATTTTCATTATCATCATCCATTACATTCACACTATCCATTGAATAATTAGAAGCGAGATAACAGAAAAAAAAAAAAAAAGATAAGATAAGAGATTTCCATTACCTACCCCGTTCACCCCTTTCTCTCAAACGATCAATTCGAAAGATATATAAATAATATCCATCAAAACGATATTAAACAAAAAAAAAAACAAAAAAGTACAATCAAAACACACCTAAAAAAAAATTCTCAATATTGAACAATGGAAAAAACATCACCGCAAAAATAATGAAATTTAATGAAATAAAATAAAAACTTTAATGACTTCTTGGAATAAAAAAAATTCTTTTTTTTTTTTTCCTCTTACGATTTATTAAAAATACTGAAATTGAGATATTAAAAGAAAAAAAAAAAAAAAAAAAAAAAATTAGATAGAAGAGATTAACACTGACCTAACCCCACGCACAAATTCGCGTCCACGCGTTGTGTCCACGTAAAGAGCAAACTCAAACGTCACTGCTCCCACACGCACTTCACTCACTACACTGGGGGTGGGTTTTGAGAAGACACCAGATACCACACTGCTCAGTAGATTTAGTTTCACGAGAGGGCACCACCAGTGCAAACACACTGACGTACACTAGTAGAGCGTATGCGAATATATATATATATATAAACATTAAAAGCGTTGCCGTGTTATTTGCAATAAAATAGGAGTGGGGGAACAACTGGCGACGACGAGGTCGAGCGAAGGATATCGCTAGTAAGAGAAAAAGTTATTACATCGGGGTAGGAGTAGTAAATAGGGGCAAGAGAAAAATAAAGAGAAGGGATTGCGTGATTCTCTGTGGACCAGAAATTGCGCGCGCACATTTTACTTTGGCTATGACAACGTCGTATAATGTGACGAGACGCGAAACAGAAGTCGCTAAGGTGCGGCACCGTCGTAGTGTCAACAACATCCGTTATTTTTATATACTTTTATATCATATATATATACAATGTACATTAATACATATATATATATTGACCATTGAATTCTTTATTATATTTTTTATTCAATTTTATTTGTATACAGATTGAATTACTTTTCACTCTGCGGTAAAAAATAAACTTGGATTATTATTTCTGCAATGAATTAGAGTAAAATTTCAAGAGGAAAAAAAAAATGAATTAATAATAATAATAATATTGATGAAAAAAATACAATTTTTCTTATTATTATTCTAGATTTTTCTTTTATTATTATCGTTATTTTTTTTTTTTTTTTTTTTTTCTTTTTTCATGATCATTTGTGATTAAGTCGGTGCATCACACTGAGAAAAAGTTTGACCTTTTGTGTAAAATTCAAGAGATAGAATATGTAGGTGTGTGTATATATATGTATATAGACACGAATATCCTTAGAAAAGTTTTTGAGACGTTCACTTCTTGTGTGGAATGATAAATTGGAAGTTTGGGAAGAAATAGAGGGGAGAGGAAAGTAGAAAAATAAAAAAAGAGAAACGAATGAAAGAAAGAGAGATATTGAGAGAATGGGAACGATAAAAGTTTGTCAGAGGCCACGTGATAGTTTCGATTTCTCAGAAAATAAAGAGAAAATAAAAAAATTAAATTTATATTTCCATATATAAATATAAATAATTTGATAGTAAATGCTTTTTTTTTTGTCTTCAAATTTCACTTATATACGATAAAACCAAAAGGAGAAAAATAAAAAAATAAAATAATAAAACAAAATAATTGTACGGATATGATTACAATAGAATTGATAATAACCGCAATGATAATTTGCACACTTTCACACAATAAAACTTTTTAAAAGCAATAAAATTAGACTATCATAATGAGATAGTGGAAAGTGACAAAATGAGAAGAGTAAGTTTTTGTATGGCTTAGGGGTGTAATTATCAAAGTTACTTGACGACAAGATTTCATGGAATTCTCACGTCACTAACAATGAGTATTAAATCGAATGCTGTTGTGGGTGTGGGCCAAGTTGTAGAAAACAAGTGGATTTGGCGGATAGAACTTTAAATCATATAAATATGACTAATGATATAAGTAAAAGTCGTCTAAAGTATAATTTTCCCTATGAATTATCATACATAATTGTTGGACACTCTGGATTTCATATAAACTCTCAGATATATATCTAATCCATATTATCTCATAAATCAATTAAATGTTCATTGTGAACCAGATTTTGGCACACAGAATAAGACCAGACTTATGTAAATTTTAACAATACACCAACGACGAGCTATTCGTGTAATACTCATTTTACCTCAATCCAATTTGAATTTATCCATTTCAATATTTTCACATTTTTTGTTTTTTTTTTGTTTTATTTATTTATTTTATTTGAAATATTTTACACACAGTAAGTGCAAGTTAACAATATAATTGAAATTAATACTCGAGAATTAAATTCTCGTAACTCTACACAATTCTCTCAAGTGGTCAATTTCATACTCCCAAAATCCTTACGATTTTATTACACAGATATATTGTTATTGTACTGTACGAATTATCTGTGACAAGGATAGTTTGTGGTATAAACGAATGAATCAGTAGTGCAAGAGGGACAGTGGATATATGAGAATAGGAAAGATTGAGGAAGAGGAGGAAGAGGAAAGTGATCGAGACGCCCGTCGTTTCACATCCGCGCGTCTCACGACGAAATCCGAGATTAACGACGTCCATTAATCTCGTTTTACCGGACGGCTTCACTACGATCGGGTGAGCCGAGTGTGCAGTGAACATCAGTGCACGGCCGTCAACGTTCGGAAATGCTTTTGTACCCACCCATCGCCTCGAGGTATTCAAGTTAACATTAATGTTTACGATCAATTGATCCGTTTATATATATTTTTTCTTCTTTCTCACTATTTTTTTTTTTTTTTTTTTTTTTTTATCATTTATAACAACCATTTATCTTGGTATTATTTTATTTCACACTTTATTATTTTCCTTTTTTTTTTTGTTTAAATTCACAATTGAAAGAAATTCAATTTTTTTTATTTTTATTTTTATTTATTTATTATTTTTTTATTTTTTATTCTTTTGTTATTGATGTTGGTTTAGTATTTTGATTATTATTTTTTCAGTAGAGAAATACTATCACGGAAATATATGAAAAATTGATACAATAAATATAGAGACACTTGCAGAAAATTTTGTTTATGTACACATTTTGTGTGTGGGGAGGTAAATGGTAAAAGGAAAAAGAGAACGAGGAGGAAGAGGAGGAGGAAGAGGAGAAATTTCAAATCACTCACTTTACTCAGCCACTCGAAATCGATGGAATGAGCTACACTTCAAAAACACAAATCACGTTACACTCTGAATCTATTTACATTACAAATAACAAATAAATCTACATTAACAAAGTAAATTAACTCAATTGAAAAAAAAAAAAAAACAAACAAACAAAAATTCTATTTGTTAAAAATAAAAAATTGAAAAATAATTTAGTATGTATGAGAATAAATGTGGTTTACATTTAAACAGATTCATTTTTATTTTTGAATTGAAGTTCGAGAACGAACGAAAATGAATAAAAAGAAAGAAAAAAAAAAAAAAATTATAAATAATCAATTTTAAAGTAGAAAATAATTCAGTGTCTGACTTAACGTGTACTTATTCTACTTCAAAAGATGAAAAATTTTCCATTTATAATTGTAAATAATTAATTAATAGAAAAAAATTGAATAAATAAAAATTTTATCAATTTTTTTTTTCTCAATAGCATCAGAAGTTACAAGTTGTTACTATTATTTCGACGTCGACTGTTGGCAGATATACAAACGTTGAGGTGGGAAATATCGTAGAAAAATATTCACGCTACACTGGACCACAGCGATCACAGAAAAAAAAAAAAAAAAAAAAAAAAAAAGAAAAGAATAGGGTGATGAGAGTTTACTCTCAATCAAAAGTGGAATAGCAAAAGCGAGATGAAAAGAGTGAAAGAGATGGGACATTGTGGGTCGAGTGGCCGCACGTGAATAAATGCAAAAAGGATATCCGAAAGGGATGAGCTTCGTCATATTGATAGGCCAAGTTGGCAGCCAACCAATAATATTCTCGGATCAGCACCATCCAACACTACAACGTATTTCCTCCTTGTCACTGATTTTTCCTATGACCCGTTACATTCATATTCCCACACAGACATTCAACATTGATAATATAAAGAATAAAAAATTAAAAGTAGTAAAAAAAAAAAATACAGGAAAAAAGCAAATTAGAATATGAAAGCGACACTGATCAAAAGAAAAAAAAAAAAACAAACAAAAGAAAAAGTATAATAATAATTGAATAATAAATGAAAATATGAATAATTAAATTTTACTTTTTTACGATATATTTTTATTTTTGTATTTTTTTTTTTTTATTTCTATATTTTCTTTCCTCAAACGATTTTATTACTATTATTTTTTTTTCTTTTCCCCACCATTCACCTCTTAAATCTATATTTAAATTATTAATTTCTAAATCTATACGATGACACACGTTTACATAAATTTATTTATATTTATCCACACTCATTCACAATTTATAATTACTATTTATATATTCAATAATTTTTTTCTGCATAAATGAGATGAGAAAAAAATCAGAAAAAAAAAAATATGTATATATATAAACGTAGATTTTCTTCACAAGTTATTCTTAACATTTCCATTGAGTTGAAAAACTGAATTACAATAAGATGAATAGAAAAAATATAATAGTAAGATATAACTGTCTTTCTCTTTTCGTCTTTATCTCGTCTTTGTTCGTACTCCAATGGCACTCAGAGGATAATACCAGTGAAGACATTAATCATAACGAAATAGAGCATCGGTCATCCGATAAATTCACAACTCATTCACATCTTCCAAAACCGAACGATCTTCAATCTTCAATAATAACAAAAAAAAAAAAAAAAAACCAAAAATATCATGAAGAAAAGAAAATCATTTTATTTTCTATTCGATCAAGTTTTATCGTTTGACTACACTCGTATTATTCTCTTCGCAAAATTAATTTATTTACTTGGCACTTGATGTGACCTAGTTTTATTTCTTAATCATATAAATCATATAAATTATACACAAAAACAAAAAAAAAAAAATATTAAAAAAGATTGATACTTGAATGCTTTAAAAAAAATTGTTATTGCAACGTGTAACGAATCTGTTTTGCTTTGTTGTTGGCATCAACGTTTATATACGAGACATTGGAGACGCAACGGTTGGTAAAAGAAATAGACAAGTATAGAAAGTTATGGATCATCGTGCCTCAAGATACCAATGCGATACTGTCCCACGGGCATGATGGAAGTTTTAGAGCTTTCTACCGACGCGACACACTAGTGTAAATAAATGTATGTCTACGTTGGAAATGTCATTTTCCCGCAAGTTTGAAAAAAAAAAAAAAAATAAAGATATTACTCGGTGTTACATTTACAATAAACATAATAGCTCTTTCATTTTTTTACTTTCGTTTTTTTACTATTGTAAATAAATTTATAAATCAATAATATTATAATTTATGTAATGAGAAAATTAATGATGTAATTATCGATCGTGTGGAAAATGTTTTTAATAAAATTTTTATCCCTTATAATTATTGGTGATATTAATTAAATTCTCCATGGAATTAATTATCATTATTTTTATAATTATATAACTAGCTTTGATGTTATCAAATATGAAATATATTTTAATAAATTTATAGTGTGAAAAAACAAAAAAAAAAAAAAAAATTCTTTTGATGTATAATGGGGTAATTATTCGTCAAATGAGATAATTTTTTTCTTTTTTTATTCAGTTATTGTAAAATATGATAAATTAATATTGTTAAAAGAAAAAAATAAAAAAAAATCGAAAGAAAATATCAAGATTAAGATAAATTTTGAGTTAAATTCAATTGCATTTTTTATCTCGTGATTCCAATGTTTGGATTTGTTGAAAGATTTTTTTTTTTTTTTTTTTTTTTTTTTTTTTTCGTAAGTGAAAAGAAGAAAAAAAACATTGACCTGGGCACTTGGGTTGAAAATTCTTCCATAGCGAATTTCAATTGGTACAACATGAGACAGTCAATATATAGTAAAAGTTCAATAATTAAATTCACAGTCGCGAGGAATGTGAGTGTAAATTTATGGACCTGCCATTTGGCTGCCATCGCTAGACGCAAAATCAATGCGAAAACAACTATAGTGTACGAGGACATTTTATAAAGAATCACACTATATATAGTCGTGTAGATAGCGACTATATAACTAAAATTTTTTTTTTTTTTTGTCATTTTTTATTAAAACACCGTAAAATGAAAGAAAATACCAGCGGAATTGTCACACATTCAGTGAATGTGTTGAAGAGCACACACAGTATGCTCTAAGGCTATGCATTTTTTATTCGACACTCTTGTAAAAGCGTCGCACAAAATTGATAATAAAGAAAAAAATATTTTTAAAAAACTGAGTGATAGTAAAGAAAAAAAATTAAGAAAATCTGTAATAAGAAATCCTTTGCTAGTTATACTAAATTGAAATTTTCAAATATCAATTAAATGATTGGATTGAATTCTGATAACAAAGAAAAAAAAAATTAAATAATTGCAAGTGAAATCGAATGAAAAAAAAAAAAAAAAAAACAGTGCAGATGTTATAAAAATTCATATTTATAAATAATTTTTTGATGTATCATGAGAATTAAATTCCCTCAGTTGTTTTCACGTACTCTCAGTGTAATATCCCACGTAAAAGTTCCAAGTCCAAACATGTATCTTAAAGTCTCTGGAGACGGTGATATTTTCCTGATTTACAACTGATCCTTATACTAACGGAAAAGGAGAGAAAAAAAAAAAACAAAAACAAAAAAAAAAGGAATTAGGTTATATCTTGTACAAAAGTTTATGTAAACTCTCAAGAGTGTTAATATTCGCCATTAATTTTGTATATTATTTTAAAAAAATTCATGAGACTTGATAAGTGTCTCATTATACTCGAGGATACTCTAAACGTATTTTCCCATAAAATTTATCGTTATTCACAAAATGTTGAATGGAATTCGTTCAATTCACGGGAGTAATTCGTGTAATTTTAGGACGGAATGTCGTGCACTTGGGACTCAAATGATATATGTGTATATACAAAATGTTAAGCTCTGTGTATAGGTATACTTGAGATTTTCAACGTGCAGTAGGGATGATGACGTGCATTACTGCAGTGATTCGACAATTCTCAAGGGTCGTAGATGCTTTTTCTATTGCTACAATTGCCGGTAAATTCCGTGTCTGGAAGTTAGTACAACTGTCGCATTGCCGAGAAAGAAAAAAAAAACAAAAAAAATAAAAATAAAAAAAACATAAATACATAGGAAATCGTCAGAATTGTTTATTAGATATTGAATTTAAATAAAAAATTTTAAATTAAATTATCATTATACATTATATTCTTTTTACTTCTCCATATTTATTTCATTTATCCAAAAATATTTTATGTATTTAAATTATTTTTTTATTCTAAAAAAAAAAACTTTATTGTGTTTATTATTGATTTATATTTTAACTTTTTGATAAATTAATTTAGCAGCATTAACAAATTAGTACCTTCTACAGATGAGTTTTCGTCGGTCGGTAAATTAACTATTGACAACAGAAAATAAGTGAAATGTCAATATACATATATATATTTCCCATTGTCAATATTTTATTTAATTCTCATATGATCATACAAATTTTATCTGACACTGTCATAGAACATTTCGATATCAACAATTATGAATTTCTCCATAAATTAGTGCATGCAAATTGACAAAGTTAACAAAAAAAATGATAATAATATCAGGAAAAAAGTTTGTATCTTGATCATGCGAACTGTTATATCACAGACATAACCTCGATATCAGTGGATTCGTTGCAAAAATAATATGGTTACATCAATTCCAAGAATATTTCTTATCATCAATGTTGTTGTGAGTGAGGATAAATAAACTTTCCTGGAAATAAATAAAGTATCAATTCAAAGTCAATATCGTAATATTCATAGTCGTAAATGAAATTTATACATAAATAATTGGTATTAGATAATGAAATGCAATTCATTAGAAATATAAACCTCACTATTTCACGTTACATCATTCGCCGATATATTTCATCATCTTCAGGTAAATGATAAAATCAATTGACAATAATAGTACAAATATTTCATCATTTGATTCGATCAATCACGTAATTTAATTATTGTTGAAAAAAAATGTTTATTTTTTTTTTATTTTTACATTAAATATAATAGTTTTATTCATAAATAATATTAAATTAAATTCCATTCCTAACCTTACTTTATTTTCTGATTGATAGTTGTAATATATTACTCACGCAGAAATGCAAAACGACATAAAAATAAATGAAACTATTTGGAATCCATTGAATGTATTCTGGTGTGCGCCAAATCATAAATATGGATTGATAATCCTAAATCAGCCAATTTTATTGAGTAAAAATTTGGTATTTCCCATGTGGAAAAAAGGTTAATTCATAATCAATTATATCAATAATAGTTTTTCGTTACATAACCATTTATATCTTTCTCCATTTTGTTTTTGGTTTTACTAAAAAAAAGCACAAATTAAAATTTGTGTTGATGGTGGTACAAATCGTTGGATGAAGTATTTAAATGGAACTGCTGATGAAATTTATCGTGGAAATTGTTCAGAATATCAGCCAACATTTATAACTGGTGATTTTGACAGTATTTCACCCGATATAATTTCGAAATTAAGAAATATTGGTGTGCCCATAATTGAAACACCTGATCAAGATCATACGGATTATTCCAAGGCCTTGATGCAACTCAATACAGAGTGTAAACTCAAAAATATTCACGTAAATAAGCAAATAATAATAATAATAATAATAACAATAATAAAAGCAGAGTAATATTTTCATATTTATTATTTATTATTTTTTTTTTTAGTAATAAATTTTAATTTTGATTTTTAGCTCGACGCTGTTTATGTACTGGTGGAAACTTCTGGGCGATTTGATCATATTCTTGGCAACATAAATACATTGCATACATGTGAAGTAATTTCGGATAACATTGGGGAAGTAATAAATGTTGCGAGTAATTCGTTGACGTGGCTTTTACGTCCAGGAAAACATGTAATAAAAATTCCAGAACTATTGCGAACAAATAATTCTTGGGTGGGTCTCATACCATTCTCTTCATCAACAAGTAAAGTAACAACAACTGGTTTAAAATGGAATTTAGGTAAATTGAACAATTAAAAAACAAAATATGTTATAACTATTATTACTTTTTGTTTATCTTTTTTTTTTTTTTTAAATTTTACAGACAATACAAATTTAAAATTTGGTGGGATGATCAGCACATCGAATACTTACGATGGATCTCCAGAAGTAACTGTAATTACTGACACAGGAATTATATGGTCAATGGGCATTGAACCACTCGTAGAAAATGAAAATAATATTCCATAATGTCCTACACAACGTAGTTCTAGTGTGACGGTCGCGACATCAATCGTCGATTTCCGAAACTTACTCTGGGAAAAAAAGTCATAATATTAGCAACGCTGTTAACAATTCAGAATTAGGAGAAATAAAATAATGATTTAACGTTAATGATTATTTACATCCTCAACCACCTAGCCCTTTTTAGATCACGATATACTCAATTTTTCATTTATCTGTTTACTAATTATTATATTTTTAGCACCTATTTTATTATTTATTCACATCATAAAATAATAAAATAAGTGTTTTCTTAATTTTTCGTTAAAAACAAGACTTTGCATGGCTATATATCCACTACTGAATAATAAAAAACTTTCTCCTTTTTATACAATATACGTAGATAGTTTAAACAAAAAATTTTTAAAGGTACACAAATGAAATATGTGCGATTCTGAATGACGATCGCCGTAATCCTTGTGTATAAAAACTTTACAAGCGGATATATTTATTCACAGACAATGAATGTACTTTATATTTTACCAGGATACGTATGACTATTTAATGTTTACGCGCGTCGAGTTTTATTCAGATCTGCAAAAAATTTTTTTTACACTAGAACTACCTTAATTAATTTATTATTCTTATTATTTTTATTTTTATTATAATTTTTTTTTTCATTCATTTAATTGAACTAAATTTCTCACAGTTGAAAAAAAAAAAAAATTAATTTATACATTTATATTACTTGCATGATTTAAATATACTCTGTTATCGTTAAAATTAAACTCACTATTAAATTGTTGTGTATATTTTTATCATAATTTTATAACTGCACGAAAAACAAAAAAAATTTTTTTTTAACAATCAAATATTAGAAAATTATTTTGTAAAAGCCTGAATAATAAATAATAAATCTTACGCCATAATTTAGAAAGTTTTGGGTAAAAGTACAAATAATAAGATGGAAAAATATTTATGAAAATAAAAAAAATGATGAGAATAAAGTCATTCATAAAAATAAAAGATAGTGAAAGAACAAAAGAGGGAAAAAAAGAAAAAAAAAAAGAAAGAAAAAAACGTTGGGTTTTACTGTACAGTGTAGCGGGCATGTGAGGTTAGATTATAAACCGATCAGCTGTATGGCACTGTTTACATTCAGTTAAACATACACGACGAATACGAAAGTGCGAATGAAGGGGACAACTGTATATACGCGCCAGTCGTTTACAGTCTGTCGGCCGGTCAAGACTGAATTCGTGCGATTTTTCTTTTTATCACTGCAATTTTTTAATAGTACCAACAAAGACACGTAACATTAAATCAACAACGTAATTATAAATAATAATAACATAAATAGTGATATTGACAGCAGGATAAAGTGACGGTGTCTTAAAAAAAAATTCAATTTATCAATAAGAATAAATAAATAACGAAGAAAAACGAAAAAAATATCGAAAATAAAATGAATAAATAAATAAATAAAAAATTCTAAAGTGCAACAGGTTTTTTCAAATGTCACGACGTCTCGTGTGGTCGGATTCAACACACATTTGGAACATCGTGTAAGCCAATACAACATTGTCAGAAATTATTTTATAAACGAAGAACTACTAGTGTAGACAAAATGGGGCGGGAAGGGAAACGGACGAAAGAGAATACAAGGGGAGAATTGTGGAGGGACAAAGAAAATATGTAGTAAAACATTACCGTGAGTTGTGAGCTCAAACATTAAGCGCCAACGTGTGAAATAAATTAAATTGTTTTCAACTTGAATATTTATGTATTTTTATCCGGTTATTGTCCACAATATTTACTATACATAAAATATATTGTTACAATAACTTGTTAATACTATTGGGACAAAAAAAAATTGATAAACAGTGAAAAATCTATTTCACACTTTTGTCATTTGAATCGAATAAATTTATTAAAAAATTTCTATCACTATACAAATATAGAAATTTTTTTTTTTTTTTTTTACTAGATAAATATTAATTTGAGCACGTAGTAAAATTTATTTTTTAATGTACAAAATGAAACATTTTTTTTTTTTTTCATTTTTCGTCCTATTTAAAATCATTATTAATCTATTTATAACGCGTTTTGTTTAAAATATTGACAAAATAAAATAAATAATTCAATCCAAAAACATGAGATATGAGTCATTAAAAGAATTCATGGTAACACAAAGTTATGGTATTACAAAAATAAAAACAAAAACAAATTTAAATTAAATCGATGTGAATTTTTTCTTTTTGTTTTTATATATATACAAACATATACGCATTAGTCACTACGAAAAGTAGACAAGGTAAAAATACAAGTATATGTATGGGGACGCGTATCGATTATTTCAACAAATGTTAACGTATAAAAGAAATGAAGTTGGTAAAAAAGTAATCCTGCAAAAGGGATTCCAATCAATACAACTATTTAATTAATTACGCCTCGCCTAAAACCAAGTCTGTGCCTCACCCTCATTCAATACCCAAAAAAAAACAACATAATATTCACATTATATTTTATTTATTTACATTTATATCAATTGTATATATTTACAATTAAATTATAATTAGTTTCATCTTCATATGAATAATAACGATTATCCTCTCACTGTCTACATACCAAACAAAGTATTATGCAATGGCCTCGATCCAATGTAAATCACTATCGATATAGTAACATTTACGTAAGATGATCATTTACTGTTTAAACCAACATATATATGTGTGTGTGTGTATGTGTGTTAACGATAAATCTGTTGCAAGTTTACTGCGATAATGATAAGAAATCGTTTTTTTTTTTTCCCTATCAGTTCACTATGCATTTTTCACTTGAAACAAATAGTTCTTAACACATTCAAATGTGTCAATGTGACTTTCCGGCTGCTTTGGATATGTTTTTTTTTTTTTGTGATTCACTGCAAAAAATAATATCTCACGTGTTCGGTATTTGTGAAAATGAATTTTACAATTTTGTTTTATTCCTGTTTCAATGACAAAAATCTACAGCTGTGAATTTCATATAAAAAAAATCGAAAAAAATATTTACTGAAGTTTTAAAATAAATTGCAGTAGTTATATGATTAATTGAATAATTATAAAATGTAATTTTACAGTCTAGTACTTTTTATTGACTTGGCTCGGGTTCTTTAGTACACAATCACAGAGGGGAATTGAATACTGACCTAATAATTTAATAATAAGTAAATAAACGTAACGTTATGAATTTATAGCGCAGTATTCAATGGTAAATAAAACAAATAGTAATATTTAATTATATTTCATTTTGTTTATAAATCAAAATAATATTCCAACAAATTCAATTGATAAAAAAAAAAAAAAAAATGTTTATTAATCCATGAAATTTTTCTTTTATTTCATTTCAATTTTTTCATACTTAAATATAAATTCCAATGATATAAAATAACTAAATACATTAAATATATCAATAATTGTAATCAAATAATTTATCTATTATCCACATGCAAACAAAGTGAAGAAATTATTATCGGTAAATAACAGTATTTACTTGTGATAATTTCAGACATTACGAAAAATAAATTATACATATATTAAATAGTAGCGATGAAATACTAGTTAGAATGGATTGTGGTTACGTTTTAACTGTAAAATAGAATGGAAATATTGCCCTTTATCAATACACTCGCCTTGACCCGTACGATCAAATTTATATTTTCAATCGGTATAAATTAAAATATATACCATTAATTTTATTCTCCCTACATAATCATCACCATACACATTACTCATATCGTCACAATAACATCATAAAAGTAATTTTATACTATGACAATTATATTAATCCAATGTGAAACTTGAATCAATAAAAATTCTAATACGCAGGAATAAATATTTATTAATATTATAATTTTTTTTTTTTCTCTTTTCTTTTCGTCACGAAATTTCATATACATTTATTACGTTCAACTGGAAATGGAGAGATAGAAGAAAGTGGAATTTCAAGAGCACCGACATATTTCAACAGAATATTGTCATATTAAAATATTTTTAGACGTTAAAACGAACTCGTACATGCGAGGATGTGGGAAGACTGTAAAGTCACGGTCTGATAACAATTCAACAGAAGTTTTACAGAATCAAAAAAAAAAAAACCGTGATGTCTTTGTAAATGTCTATAAGTCCTTAGTTCCTGTCAATAACTAAATAAATATCTGTAAAGTATACACCAAAAAAAGAAAAAAAAAAAAAAAAAATGAAAAAGGAAGAGACGTCGAGAGAAAAAAATATGTACACTCGTATTTGTATTTTTCACACAGTAAATATATTGGATGTAAATTCCTGGATAGTTTAGTATAATTTAACATTTGTGTTGATTCAATTACCACGACAATGAATGGATGGACAGGAAATACCCGAAGAATGTGCATACATTGATGAAAGCGAGAGTTTGATGCCCTCGTTATCCATCAGTATCACATAATACCTTACATACTTTATTTTGTTTGATATATATATGTGTATAGGTGAGAATGTGTATAGATTGGGTGTGAAGTGATTGCAGGAGAAAAATATTGAATAACAAAGAATAATTTTTTTTTTTCTCTGCAATGTAACAAATTGAAATAAATAATAGATTATACACTCGTATTTCGACTTGTGTTGTCCTGCAGAGTTATCATTGTCCGAATATATTTATCACTCGATTGTTCAATAGTAAAAAAAAATTGTGAGTTTTGGAAAATTTTTAATATATATTAGAAATTATAAATCAATTTGGTCAATTGTTATCATAAAAATACCTAAAATACTTTTCTTTTTTTTTTTTTTTTTTTATTAAATCACTATTGGACGACTGCCAGTCACACATTCAAGCATAGGATTTACATAAATATGTAACGACTAATAATCAACAATGTGGCAGTTGGCGTAAAAACAATGTCACACTATTTATAAATAACTAAACTGTTTGAATAAAACAAAAAATCTGAAAGATGAGAATGAACGAGCTTTATAGAAATTAATAAATTCTTTCATACATTTTCTTTTTTTTTTTTTTGATAAAAATGAAAAGAAAAAAAAACAAATTACATTAAAATATTTGAAATAACTTGAACGATATAAATCCCGATAATTGACACTCAATGACACTTAATTCATAAATTTTTCACGTTGCACGTTTCTTTTTATATTTCCTTTATTCTTTTTAATTTTTCATGTCATTGTTTTTTTTTTTTTTTTTTTTTCTTTTCTTGCAGGATATTTTTGTTTTTATATTATGACTCGTGATCATCTTGAACAACTGACCCGTTTGTCATCATTGAATTCGTCGTGTAACACAGAGAAGTTTAGCGAATATAAAACGCGCCAACTGTCGACGCGGTTATTAGGGTCACTCAAGTCCGCTGATTGGTGTCCAAGGTTGTCGCTGTTTAGGCATTTTGTGTGCGTGGCACACCCGAGTGGAAGAAAGAGATAGAGAGATAGAGATAAAGAGAAAGAGAGAGAGAGAGAGAGAGAGAGAGAGTGAGACGTGGGCTGTAAGCCAATAAGACGCGCTATGCAATTGACGATTGCTCAATTTTTATTTTTTTTCCGTTGTCATTGATATGCTACAAATATAATTTTTATAGTGAAATGGCTTGGGAGGAAAGAAGGAAAAAAAAAAACGCTAGCGGATAAATAATTCATGGTATGAATGAATTTACCGTTGAATATTTGTATTAGAATGAAATGTTTTGTTTTGTTTACGACAATAAAAAATGTTTGGAGAGTTTTTTTTCTTTTTTTTTTTTTTTTATTATTTGAGTAAAAGAAGTAAAAGTATGTGGTAGAATACAAAATTGTATTTGAATGTTCATGGGAAATAAATTCGTTGAAGTAATTTTATCTTGAATAATATATGGGAATTTGTGAAGAAATTAAAACACTTGAAAAAAATAATCAAAATATTTTTCATGTTAAAAATCTCCTAAATATTGACATGAAATTGTGACAGACGTCAATAAATTACTTTCCTGTACAGCAATGGAATAAAATTTGAATGATTAATTAATTAGTTAAAATCTTGACGATCAATTTCGAAAATACAGATATACGAAAATTTTAGCCTCTTTTAAAGTAAAGAAGCTATTCAAAAATTGCAACGCGTATCAATTCATGCCAGAGACATAGAAAAAAATACGGATGCGAGTAATTAATAATTTTGGTTTCAGCATCAGTACCCTCACTATACGATCATAGGACACTATGCTCCCCCAAGACAAGGACAATAATTTTCTCACTCAAATCCAAACTTATTTTCTGTAGGTCACCTAAAACTAATGAGAACATTTTGCCATCTATTGGTACTTTTGTCAACTAAAATTTTTTTTTTCTTTACAGGATAATAAATTGAATAGTTGATTGATTTGATATGCGCCTTCTATACATCAATGACGATGCAATCAATCGTCGTATACGACACTGCAATATTTTTTCTCCTTATCTTCGACAATTTGACATTTCAATGCTGTCGCCTCACACACACACACACACACACACACACGTAATAAATATTTAATAAACATGTATATAAATATATATAACGAGTGACTAAAGGATGTTACAAATTTTTTTTTTTTTTTTTTATTCACTATAATATTTAATATGAATTCTTGCACAATTTTTTTTTATATCAAATAATAAATATTCACATACTCTTTTTAATATTATAACAAATATCAATAATTTTTTGATATAATATATAATTAATAATGAGTTTATTATTGATTTAATATGATAAATAAAATATTTATTATATTAAATTAGTTTTGAATTTATTTTTCTTCTCTTTAAATTTTTTTTATTTTTATCTTATGATATGTCATGTAATAATTGTCAGCAAATCTAGATCACGCGAGATTATTCGATAAGCGAACGTGAATAAGATAGAATGTAGAGAATACATTGAAGACAGAGCGAAAAGGGACGATAATTTTTATCCACAATTCATAACAACTCCGATATATATATTTTATTATTATTTTTTTTTTTTCTTTTTATTTTTCCAATTGACAATCATTCTGAGAATATTGAATGAATAAAATATGTAATATAAAGGGGAAACGTATTATTTTTTTGACCTTCTGTGAATTGTACTATATTTTTATTCATATGTATATAGACAGGGCTTTTGCATAATGTTGGATCATAACAGTGATAATATTTAATTACGTAATAATAATAAATTGATTCGATGATGTGATTGTGTTCATTTGAATAATAAATGAATATATGTGTAAATAGAATTAAATTAATGAATAATTTTATCATATTAAATATGTAGAAATAGGGAAAAATAATAACGAAAAATTCATGTTCATTTGTTTTACTTTATAAGAAAATTATATTTTATCGGATAACATATCTTATCAACTGAATATAATACAAGTATAATAATTATATGCACGTGGAGAAGGAGGAGTTATCCTCCACTCTCTTTTTTCATACATGTACACATATATATAAATTATACCTAAATTGTCTAGCCACAATTACTTCTCCAAGATATGCCCCACTTTGCCAATGGCTCAAACTTTATCGTCGACGCGCTTGAGTATTACCTGTGAACGTTACTTGATCACCTGTGAGTAGTGTGTTGAATGTCCACCACTTCAAGTCGGATCATTGGAGCGTTTGTTCTCCTTGCGAAAGGATCACACGTTTATATATTGAAATTGTTTGGAAAAATTTGAGTTTTTCTACTTTTTTTTTTTTTTTTTTTTTTTTTTCTTCTTCTTCTTTATTTCTTACTGTTGGGAATTAATTTGTCATTTGAAATTAACGGTGAGATACAAATGTTTATTGTATTAATTATTATTATTATTCTTTAATTTATTTTTTCATGAATTTTTTTACACGAGATTTATTTCCTTTGTTTTATTTCGTCTTTCATACTTGTCACGGTATTTTTACTAAATTTACGTGATAAAAAAAAAATATTTTTTTTTTGTTTTTTTTTTTGTTTTTCAATGTCATATGGTAAATACGATTGGCGTTGTAAATATTATTGTGATAAATTATTAATTTGCGATTATGTAAAGAAAGTTGGATGAAATGTAACACGTGAGAACATTTAGGTCATTGATTATTATTATTATTATTTTTTTTTTTTTCAAACAAATCCAATGTTTGAAGATCTACAAATAGTGATACATTACATTTATATTATTTGATAATAATAATTGGTTTTTATCACAATTTACAATTATACGTGAAAAAATAATTTTTTTAAATTTTTTTCCCCACTTATCATCGCCATTGAAGAAAAATAAAATAAATATAATAATAATTATTGTGCCACGTAGTTTATCAGATTCACTTGAATGTTCAATATATTCAATGTATTTTCATTCCGAATACTCTTCATGTATTACACTGTAATGAGCTCATATTTGTTTTTGGACTATAACATTAAGCCCGAAGTGTGATAAAAAAAAAAAAAAAAAAAAAGACAATTTTATTTCATTCCTCAAGTGATAAGAAATGTCGTAAATTAAGCACAAGGAAATCAACACTCCAGTTACAGCAAATTATGAATATCACAGTTTATTTTCATCGCAAAACAAAAAAAAAAATAAAGAAAAAAAAATATATATATTTGTCACATATTAATTCATATAACCTCGATGAAAAAAATCATTAGACCATAAAAAAAAATATATATATATTTATATATATATATTCACTTCCGACAATTATACAACGTACGTACTATTTTTCAATAAATTCTAATATAATGAAATAAAAATAATTTATAATAATTATTATCATAAAATATAAATTAAATTCATTGAAAATATACTGCAATAAATACAATGTGATAATAACTTTTTTTTTTTTTTGATATTAATAATAAAATTTCCACAAATAAAAAATTCTATACTTCCTCATCATATCACATGCATTTGCAATGTCACTTGTTCAACTTTTGTTATGATTCGTAGTCGTGTCCCCTAGTCACGAGGATTACAAACCACGTGATCCATTTCTCAACAAGCCAATTACTCATTTATATAAAATCACTACAACCACAATCACACATATGTACATTCATAAAATTATCGAGGTAACACAATGAAAATTTTCTTCTTCCTTTTTCTCTTCTATTTCTGTCAACACCTGAACTATCATTTATCACTGATAACTAGAATTTGGTATCAATTGAATGCCCAATAATATCTCATACATTTATTTTATTTTTATCACAAAGTCAATTTATAATTTGTTCACACACACGTATGTGTGAATTAATAAATTAAACTTAACTGTGAAATTAAATTCAATTCAAACTAAATTAATAAATGTTATATAAATAATAAATAATATTAATATTAATAATTGCATTGAAATATGATTTTATTACAGGGAAAAATTTTAACGTTGGTAAAAATGGGTTCCTTCCTAAGAAGTGAAGAAATGGCTTTATGCCAATTGTTTATTCAACCTGAGGCTGGTTATCTCTCAGTGTCAGAACTTGGCGAGACCGGAACCGTTCAATTTCGAGACGTAAGTAAAAAATAAAAAATAAAAATATATATATATATAACATTTGTAAATATAATTTTTTTTTTTGAACACACAAAATGACTTGAAATTTTACGTGAAATAAAATTCTTTTCTTAAAAAATTAATAAATCAATAAATCAATAAGAGGAAGAGAGAGAGAGAGAGGGGGGGGGGGGGGGGTTATTGTGAATATTTTATTGATGAATTATTTATTATTTTTTGATCAGTTGAATGGTGAGGTCAATCATTTTCAACGTAAATTTGTCAATGAAGTGAGACGATGCGATGAAATGGAGAGAAAACTTCGTTATATTGAAGCGGAAGTGAAAAAAGATAATGTACCGATTGTTGAAGTTATTGGAGAGTGGCCGAGAGCACCAAATCCACGTGAAGTTATTGATCTCGAGGTGAATAAAATTGAATTATCAAATGATTTATTAAATTAATATTTACCCTATTTTATAATTTTATATCCGTTATTATTGTTTTTATATATTTTTTATTTTTCTTTACCAGGCACATATTGAAAAAACGGAAAATGATATTTTAGAATTGAGCCACAATGCGGTAAATTTGAAGAGCAATTACTTGGAATTATCGGAATTGCGGCATGTACTTGAAAAGACTCAAGTATTCTTCATCGAGGTATCTGTAGTGGCCCATCTAAACATTATCATTCTGGCTAATGTTTATCGTGTAATCGATATAACCGTTTAGTCGAAGAATCAAGGCTCTTTTCTGTTTCTCGATCAACAGGAGGAGGCTAATGACTCAATAACACGTGCGCTGATCAATGAGGAACAAAATTTCGCCACTGGACGTGGACGTCTCGAGTAAATAACGAAAAAAAAAAAAAAAACCAACAAATTTTTATTTAATTTAAAATTAGTAGTTTGATTTTAATGAAAAATACAAACTCAATATTGTGTATTTTTTTTTTCTTTTCTTTTTTTCTTTTAATTTATATTTGGATTTTAGATTTGTTTCGGGTGTAGTTAATCGCGAACGTGTTCCGGCATTTGAACGAATGCTCTGGAGAATATCACGTGGAAATGTTTTTCTAAGACAAGCAGAACTTGAAGAGCCTCTTGAAGATCCAAATACAGTAAGAAAATAATAAATAATCATGTGAAAATTTTGTGTTTGTTAGTGATATGTTTTTTTTTTTTTTTTTTTTTTTTTCTTTAAGGGAAATGAAATTTACAAAACTGTTTTTGTTGCGTTCTTCCAAGGTGAACAATTGAAAAGCCGAATAAAAAAAGTTTGCGCTGGATTTCATGCTTCTTTATATCCATGTCCTAATATACATGCAGAACGTATGGAAATGTTGAAGGGTGTACGAACACGATTGGAGGATCTCAATTTGGTAAGTGAAATAATAAATTCATTTATGAATGTTTTACTATTTTTTTACTCACCACGAGCGCCGTCTGTGATTATATTCCATTGTGGATGTCGTTCATTTCTTCAAGTAATCAAAAAAAAATGATGGGAGAACTTCACTATTGATACTTGTTTTTTTTTTTTTTTTTATCACTTATAAATAATAAATCACGGATTCACTAAAAACACTAAAATAATATAAATGAATAAGAATAAATCACCAACACAAGTACACTAACTGAACGACGTATAAATATATTTTAATTCATAGTTCGCGCGTGGGTTTATAATGGCGGAGTAACTAAAGTGCTAACGACATTACACTAACTATGCGCGAAATTTTGATTTTCATTTCGCGCTGGCCGCCATATTGCCCGCCATTATTTCAACTTTGCACATGCGCTGTGAATGTAATTTTAGATTTACCGCGCTTTTTCATACCCTCTAGTGCGACGTCATTTTTTATCAATTCGTAGGTAAAAAAACAATTGACATGCTCAACTTTTTCAAATAATATTTTTATCAATGCTTTTCACACGCATTTCAACAATTCTTCGTACTTCAAGTTGAAAACAGAAAATAATTTTCCATACACACGAATGATAATTGTAGAATTAATTGAAAAAAAAAAGAAAAAAAAAAATTTTTTTTACTATTTCAATTTTGTTACAATGAATTTAATTTAAATTAATTTAAATAATTATTTTTTATTATTTCACATATTTCTCGTTTTATTATAAAATTTTATCCATGATTAATTAATATTATTCTGGTGAAATTGTGATTTGTTAATTGCAAAAAATTTACAGATAAACCTACGTCCACTCTGTATGTTGGCCATGTTACTTCTGTTGTTCATAATTTTTTGGAGCGAAGATAAAGTTGAAGTCGGTAGTGGTAGTAGGAGTGGGGATTCCGGGAAATTCGCCAAGCGTTCACTTTGTTTATGAGTTACAATAGCAATACAGAGTTCAAAGAAACCAAGAAAACATAAAAAAAAAACATATTTACTACCAATAAGAAATAATATATATTTATAATCTACATTTCTCATATTTCTTATTCGTTCGAATATTCGAATAAAAATTATCAGCGAATATAAGACTGAAAAAAAAAAAAATTAATTTAATAATGAATTAATATATATATATTTTTTTTTCATTGTTAATATTTGTTTGTATTTATTTCAGGTTCTCAATCAAACACAAGATCATCGTCAGCGAGTTCTTCATAATGTAGCAAAGGAAATTCCTAATTGGAGTATTATGGTCCGTAAAATGAAAGCAATTTATCATACAATGAATTTATTCAACTTGGACGTAACCAAGAAATGTCTTATTGGTGAATGTTGGGTGCCAATTAGTGATCTCGGTGTTGTTCAAAATTGCCTTACAGAGGGATCAGTGAGTTATTATATTATTATTATTTTTTTTTTTTAATTTTATTTTTCTAATAATGAGATTCATCATGATAATTAATGTATTTTTTTTTCTTTGCATTTGTTTATCTTCGAATATTTTAGCGTTCGTGTGGAAGTTCAATACCTTCATTTCTGAATGTTATCCAAAGTCATGAAGATCCACCAACATTCAATCGGACTAATAAGTTCACGAAAGGATTTCAAACTTTGATTGATTCGTATGGTGTTGCTTCTTATCGTGAAGCTAATCCAGCTCTTTATACTATTATCACATTTCCATTTCTTTTTGGCGTGATGTTCGGTGATATTGGTCATGGTAATATCAATTTTTAATGTTTCAAAAATTCACTGATATAACATTTATTTTATTTCATTTTTATGATTGCTACTTTTTAGGATTGATTATGACATTATTTGCTGCATGGATGGTGATATGGGAAAAAAAATTGTTAGCTAAAAAAGTGGACAATGAAATATGGACGATATTTTTCGGTGGTCGATATATAATATTGCTAATGGGTTTATTTTCAATGTACACTGGATTCATTTACAATGATGTATTCTCAAAATCAGTTAATATATTTTATACAAGTTGGAATGTTGGATATAATGAATCAACAATAATGTCGAATGAGCATCTTGACCTAGATCCAGCTTCTAAAGATGGATATAGCCAAGTGCCATATCCAATTGGGATGGATCCTATTTGGGCATTAGCATCAAATAAAATTATTTTTCTCAATTCATTTAAAATGAAATTATCAATTATAATTGGTGTTATTCACATGATTTTTGGTGTATGCGTGAGTGTTATAAATATTATGTAAGTTTATATTTTTATTTATTTTTCGATTTAAAATAATATATAATTATATTTATTAATATTTATAATATTTGTTTCAGTCATTTTAAAAAATTCGCGAGTTTTTTCTTGGAATTCTTGCCTCAACTAATTTTTCTCATTTTGATTTTTGGCTACTTAGCAACACTTATGATACTGAAATACATCCTCTATGGTGCTACAAATAATGGTAAAATTAATAATACTCAATTCATTCATTATTTCTTCTCGAATTAAATATTATATATATATTAATGATTGATAAAAATCAGTTACAGACTCGGGATTCGGTTCTGGGTGTGCACCATCAATTTTAATTACATTTATTAATATGATGCTGAATCGACCGCCAGATAATTCTACAAATGATGATCCAAAAGTATTAAATTCAACAGACGTCATACCAGGACATGGCACAACTGGCAAATGCGATCCATTTATGTTCGCTGGTCAAGCTGAATTACAAGACTCATTCAAATATATTGCGCTTCTTTGTGTTCCAGTTTTGTTTTGTGGTAAACCATTATATATATACTTTACTCGTGCCAAGTCAAGGAAATCAAACGAACAAATGGCAAGTACAAAACAAATTATATTTTATATTCATAACTATTTTTTAAATAATATTACTATTTCATTAAAATTAGGACAATGGCAATTATACTCAAGATATTGAACTTCAAACCAATAATGTTACACCATCGAATGGCGAAACAGCTGGTGCAAGTGATTCACACTCCAATGAACATGGGGAAACATCATTTTCTGATGTATTGGTATATCAAGCAATCCATACAATTGAATATATTTTATCGACAGTATCACACACAGCGTCGTATCTACGACTTTGGGCATTATCACTTGCTCATGGACAATTGTCCGAGGTATTGTGGCAAAATGTACTTGCAAAAGCATTGCGTTTGGATGGTGAATATTATCCAGGCGTTGCGATTTTTTTTGCATTTGCAATGTGGGCATTTTTCACCATTGCCATTCTTGTATTGATGGAAGGTCTATCAGCATTTCTCCACACACTTCGACTACACTGGTAAATGAAGAACTCTCCTTTTATGAATTTTTGAAATTTTTAATTCGACGTTCGTCAAATATGTTTTTTTTTTTCTTCTTTCGTCTTTTCCCATCTTTAATGCTTTCATGGCTATTGAATATATTTCGAATCATGAATGTATAGAGAATAAAATTATAGAGCAGACTTTTACTACAGAAAATAATGGTATAATAATTTAGACTTTATTATCTGTAAATACATATCCGTATAATTATATATATACTATAAATCCAATAATTTTCAATTTATTTTACTGTATGTTCCATGCACAAGACTAATATTTTCAGCAATTAAATAAATTATTTTTTATTCACAGGGTGGAGTTTATGAGTAAATTTTATGATGGACGTGGTCATCTATTTCAACCATTTTGCTTCAAGGCCATTATTGATAGTGAAGAAAAAGAAGAAGATTAATTGAATTTTATTCAGACAAATGGAAACAACAAAAAAAAAATCATAATTTTTAAATAAATAAATACACCAATGAAAGAATAATTACACAAATAATCGCAATAATTTATGTGATATCGCCGTTTATACAACAATATGCTTTTATGGTAGCTTTCTTATAGCAGATAAATCACGTAATATCGACATAAAAAAAAAAATATATATATATGTATATAATCAAATATATAAACATATATTTTCAAAATACAAAAAATTAATAATATATTTTAAAGAAATATTTTCAATGCAATTTTCATGCCGACGGGAATAACTTGCCTGTGCAATGTAAAACAATATCGATTATCAATTAATCGAATACATATCAATAATGATAATAGTAATAATAATAATAATAAAATAAAAATAAACAAATTGTTATGAAGATGAGAATAAAGACATTAGTTTTTTTGTTTTTGAAGAATAAAAATCGAAGAAAATGAAATCTAATTATTATTTTATTTACTGCAGAATATTTCATGTCATAAAAAAACATGAAAAACAATTTGAAAGCTGATATAAATTACTCCATCGTAGACAACAGTACGTAATGAAAAATTACGTGAGGGTAAGGTACCGTCATTTGAAATTAATTGGACTTCATCTCTCTCTCTGGGTCTTTCGCTCTTTGTCTTTTTATTTTTTCTTTTCTCTTTTGCCCACTCAGTCATCAATACGATATTCAAACTTAATTAACCATCGAATTTATTTATCATACATATAGAATGCTTATACATGAAGATTCAATATTTTATGTTAGTACAATACAATTTGCACTTCGACATAGAATAATAATACTTATAATTATTAAATACCACTGAAATTATTCATATCTAAACAAACAAACAAATATATAAAACAATAGAATATTAGAATTAAAATTGATATTGAATTATATATTATCACTTTGATAATTTTTATTATAATTGTATTATTGACATTTTTTTTTCTTTTTATTTTTTGCTTTAATATATTATTTACTGTATATTAAATTATATTGAATTACCGGTCGTTACACTGGGTGAGGTAGGTACACTATTGTTGAATATTACGGACATGGAATTCACTCCTCTCTAATGACTCCAACAATTCAATTATTATAAAACAAAATATTTCTCTATATCTAATTCATCCTTGTGATTATTAACAATCGTCGACGAATAATTAATTATTAATAAAGTACTCCCAAATAAGATTAATTACACATACAAATACAAAATATTAATAATAAAAATAATATTTTTATAATGAAAAAAAAATTATATGAAGAGAAAAATTAGAAGATTTTCATTTATTTATTGTATATTATTTTAGAATATAAATTTTTTTTTTTTTGTTATTTTTTCATTGGTGATAGAATTATTATGTGAATTGTTATATTATGTATTGTAATTATGAATTAATTTTATATTTATCTCACATAGTGAATAGATATTGGAGGGAAAGCCAGTGTTTATTGACAACGGAATCGACTTCTTCACTGGCAGTTTATTTGACAGCCTCAACGCGCGCGCACGTTTGTGTATACCATATACAGAGTAACTGGCGCCGGGCTTGAGTTCAGTCCTCGTTGCGCGTTTATCGTCACAACACATCCACAACAATTATTTCAATAGCCAAGACTGTCGCATGGCAAAGTGTAGTTGAATTTATTCAGGTAAGTTTTTTTTTTTTATCTTTTGTATTTAAATACATATGTAGAAATATCAAATAAAGATGACGAAAAACGTGAAAAGGAAGTTGAAGAAGTACATATTGGTAACATATACACACATATATATATTTATGTGTAGGTATATCAGAAAAATAAACTGGTGAGTCTTGAAAGCAACGATGAAATCAAGCAAACCGGTTTATCCAGAAAAGAATTTGTCTTTTTTGTTTGCAAGTTATTTTTTTTCTCTGCCAAGTTTTTTTTCCCCTGTTCTTCTTCTTTTCTTTTTTTTTTCTTTATTCTGTATGGAATCGGGCAGTGAATTATGTAGAAGATGAATGTCAGAATTATTGCATTAGAAAGAAGAAAAAATAATTTCTTTGAGCATGTACAATAGGATGGAGTTAAATAATATAAATTCTTCTATTCATTTAATGATTATTAACAATTACGTTATATAAAATACATTGTATTACAAGTATTGTTATTTCAATTTATAAATATATATATATAGTTGATTCAATTTATTTTATATAGCATAAAATGTCCGATATTTTTATATTTTTTTATTTTATTGAAAAAAATTATACTAAAATTGATACACAATATGATAATTAAATTTCAAATTTTTTCATTTATCTAATTCAATTGTACAACGAGATAAAAAAAAAAAAAAAAAAAAAAAAAAGAAGCAAAGCCCAGGGAAAATAGTGAAATATAAAATATACATAAACATTTGAAGTAAAATATGTGAATGATGATGATCCTAACGATCAAACGGGGAGCTCCGAGTACCGTTATCTTCCACTTTGAACTTTTTTTTTTTTTAACTTTATTTGCAATCATTTTACCTTCATGGTAATCTTCACTTCCACCAAAAACACCACCTGATTATTTATGGTAAAAAAAAGAAAAAAAATTGAAATGGAATGGAATTGCGTGAAAAAAAAAAAAAAAAAAAAAAAAAAAATTAAATAATAATTCTCGTCTTCATTCTCGTCATAGGAATACATTGAGCATTTGAATTTCAATCGATAGAGATACACGAGTGACTCATCGGTCGTATGAACCCTAAATTACTTTGTCTCTTCTTCCCCTAACATATCTATTTTATACCATTATCATCTATGACATCAAAAATGAGGGTCATGAATACGGAAAAATAAAACTACTATATAGAAATATTTATTTATTCATATATATATATAAACGCAATTTTGATGTAATTTTATTTTAAGTTTACTTGAAACTCTACAATGGAAAACAAAAACAAAAAAAAAAAACCTTGAGGTCACTGTGAAACATACAAAAGTTTTTCCATTATCTATGATAGCAGTAGAGAAATTCCATTAGTTTTACACAGTATTACGGGCAATTTTGGTGATGTTGATGGTGATATTGTTGGTAGAAAGCACGAAATTGCACGTCGTGATCTATTAAGGTCACATGTGACTTGAATTTTTACACACTAATCGTATTTTTTTATTTTTTATTTTTATTGTTATTATTATTATTATTATTATTATTATTATTATTATTATTCTTTCTCATCTTCTACACTTTCTTCAACATCTTCACTTTAAAGCCATCGAGATCAACTTGAATCTCTCGCTGCTATTCATTTCCACACGGAATTGCACCAACTGAAATTACAATTTACCTCCTGTTGGCACTTCTCTTTTTCTAATGTACATTTCATTTCTCATAGTTTATTTTTATTTTTATTTTTCATTTACTGTTTTATTCATTCATTTTTTTATTTTTAGTTACCACTTTGCTATCTTTAGGAGTAATTTTAAATTTTTATATATATGAAAATAGATCAAATTGCGTATGAAAACATTGAAATTAGAAGAATAAAGGGAAAAAAAAAAATTATATTTACAATGTAATTATATTTTGACGAGACGATGTTTGTCAAGTGTTGAGGAAGAAACTCATAATATAAATTTATCAAACTGTGAAATAAAAATTATTAATTTGAATATAAACAAAATGATGATGATGATGATGATGATGATGACGATGATGATGAAGAGTTTCTAGGTATTATTAAGTACACTGCACATTAAAAATAAAATGTCTTTGAATTTATTTATATTCTGAATTGAAAATAATTATTACCCACATACAAATGACCTTCTTTGCAAGGTTAATACAAAAAAAAAAAAAAATATGTGATAATTCACATCTTTATCCACATTTATGTCTACAACATTTTTCATATTTTTTTTATTTGCTATCAATGATTTTTCTGATATATTTCGTTCACCAAAAATACCCAATAAATTATTCACATAATTTCAAAATGATAATATTGACACATTCACATATATTAACATAATTGAGTACAAATATGTACTTAAAAAAAGCACTTGAAAAAATTTAATTTTCAGTCTTGCAATACAAAAGGTAAAATTTGTAAAAATATGAGGATAAAATTTGTATTTAATTCTTTCATTGCATATTCATAATTTCATATTTATTTAATAATTTTTGTTTGAAAAAAAAAAAAAAATTCTCACTCATCACAGTTCACACTTTTTTTTTATGCTTCAAATTCTAATTAATGATTTTGTTTCCATACGTTTATCAACATTTTACGTATTATACAACCGTGAAATTAATCAAAATATATAAAAGAAAAAAAAAAACGTAATAATTTTATTATTCAACTTTTAAATTGATTAACTTTACCATTCTCATTATAAGTTTTTCCATCATAAGCCCTGACATTATATTTATAATAAGCACAATTATTTATATCTACTTTAAATACAAAAATAATTATATATAAAAATAAGTTTTAAAGATATTCAAAATTGAATTATTAAGTATTCATGATTAAGATTATTCATCATTGTCATTATTTTTATCATTGACATTTTTACCATTAATTGATTTCATAATGAAATCATCATTATTACGTTTACCAAGGCACGTAGTGAAACACGTATCACCAATTCCAAATCTTTCACCATCCTCAAGTGATTCAGGCATAGGTTGTCCAGCAGTTTCCGGCAAATATAATGATAAAAATCCTGATACAAGTGCAATGACGCCAAATATTGTTGCGGGTACGCTTGGATCCAGTGAATCCAACAACATAATCATTGGCGTCATTGCACCACTCAAACGACAACACATTGAGCCAATACCTAATGCAGTATTACGTAAAACAGTTGGAAATAATTCAGCAGTATAATTATAAATAACTGCAAATGATATGGCAATACATGATTTTCCTAATAAAACAATTGTAACGATAACTGTAGCGGCGCCATCAAAATTTTTTGGTAATGATGCAGCGACAATACAGCAAACACCACCAATCAACATAAATGTACTAACTAAACAACGTCGACCAACTTTATCCATTGTTAAACTTGCAAATACATAACTTGGCACTTCAACAATTCCACTTAGAGCTAACATTAAGTATGGATTGCCCACGAGATTACCACTACTCAATGATAATCCATAATAAACAATTGAATTAGCAAACCAATTTAAACATACATTCAAACATTTTTTACGTAAATTTGGTGTTTTAAATAAATCTGTAGCTCCATATGATTTTTTATTTTCTCTAGTAGATTCACGTGCGCGATTTTTTGATACATATTTAGCCATATCTAATTCAGTATTATCACCATTCATTTTCAATGCTTTTTGCACTATTTTAATAGCTTCTTTGGCACGTCCCTGTGCCCACAGCCATCGTGGAGATTCATCCATTAACCACCAATGGCCAATTAAAACACTACTGTGAAGACCATAAACTATTTGTAACCACATTCTATCTTTAATTATTGATCCCCAAAATCCTACAAGTATAAAACCACAGGCAAATGCCAATTGAAACATCATACCACACACGGTTCTCTTTGATGGTCCAACCATTTCCATTGTCAATACAAAACCAGTAATATAAGCTCCAGCTGAACCAAATATACCATATACAAATCGTACAATTAAAAATGTAAAATATTCTGGTATAATTGCAACAAGAACACCAAGTATCAATTGTGCTATTGCTGATATACAAAATATTATTTTACGTCCATATTTATCTGCCATCGATCCTAATGTCACAGCACCAAAAAATACACCAATCATGTATGATGATTGTGCTAATGCACCACGCCAACGACGTGAACACACAAAATTCCATTCAATTGCACGTGATGATTTAAAATAAGTTTTATCAAATACCCATTCGTTACATTCTGCAGTATTATTTTCTTCATTTAAATAAGTACACGCGTCCAAGGCAATAGGAATATTCAATAATGTACCATTGGAATATTTTGATCCACTCAATGGCACATTGTCCCATGTAATATCAACATTACCCAATTCATTTTGCAATCCAGGTACAATACACTTGTGTGGCGGCACAGCCGCAACAGTTAACAATGTCAACATGTGCAATCCAGCTGTTAATCCAGCTAACACGTGTAGTGAATATTGCCACGCTTGATATTTTCCAAATTCACCCAAATGCGACATTAATTCCTCCAAATCTGTATCAATACTCGCCATGTTTTTTTTCTTTTTTTTTACGGTTGAATGGAGAAATTCAATTCAATTCACACTACTTTTAAATTTAACCGAGGTCAAATTTAATATTGAATATAAAAAAAATATACTTGTTGAATTGTATTGTTTCTCACTTTATCGATGTTTTATAAATGTCGATCAGACGCGCTCACTGCCCGAAAGTGAACTGAATAACTGGGTTAGTAACCTCTTGCCTAGACATTCTCTGGTAACTTACGAGAGAGACTTCGGGGAGAAATGGCGAGATAAAGAGAGGGAAAGAGTACGCAGAAAAAGAAGAACAAGAAAAAGATGATGGTGATGATGATGATGATACTCTTCGATATGAGATCGCTGCGAATTTTTTACTTCTTTATCTTTTTCTTCTTTAATCTTTTTTTATTTATTTATTATTATTATTATTTTTTTTTTTTCTCTCTTGTTGTTATATCCAACTGTTGTCTTCGCGCTCCCTCACGTTTATTCAATGCCCACACATTCTATTTTCTCATCGGTATGCGGTCTCTGCTGGCTCGTCTAGAGGACGCTTTTGTATCTTATCCAACACTTCATGATACACCACATGGCCATTGTGATATTTGTCTTTTTTTTTTTTTATGATTCTCAATTACATTCGGACCCACACGATGATATAGATCTCTCGATTTTTCTATCTTTTAATTAATTTCCAGATGAAACTGTTGGACTGAAAAGTTAAATTTAATGTTAAGTAGTAAATATCATCATTGATAAATAGATAATTTTTTTTTTTTATTTAAATCATTTATCCTGACAATAAAACAATGAAATAATTGATACTTATTTAAGAAAGAAAAAAAGAAAAAATTTTCTTAAAATTTTTAATTGTACCAATTATCAATCCATTAAAATTTTATTATTATCCAGGTTATAAATTATTACCAAAGAAAAATTTATCAAATAAATATGTAACATATTAATCTACATTTATCATCATGTATTTGGCTACAATCACTTTTTTTAATTTTTATTATTCATACACATAAACATATTTATACCTATAATTTTTATTTAAATATTTATATAGACGTACGATGTATATTTATAAATATGCACTTTGACTTGTGGACTTGGTACGTAATTTTTGAAATTGAAATTTTCATTTGTAAATAATAATAATCGAGGGGTCGAGAAGGGACAAGCCGGGGGTGGGTGGGGTACACGCGAGAGGGGGTTACATATTAAACAACTAAAACTATCAATGTGAAATGAGTGAATATGCGATATCGCATATCAATGGAGTCATGTGTCATATAATTATTTATTTATTTATTTTTTTTTTCCAATGATGAATGCAAAATATGTTGAATTACTTTTTAATTTAATATATAAAAAGAAAAAAAAAAAAATGAATTGAAAAAATTTAATTTATTTATAATTGACGGGATTGATAAGTGTAAATGTTTGATAAAGAATAAAAAAATAATTAATAAATAAATATTGGGGTTTATATTATGATTAAGATAAATTATTTTTAATTAAAACAATTACACAATAAAATAGTCAAAGTTATTCATATCATTGGCTTTTAAATATAAATTTTTTGTTTATATATAAGGAATATATTTTATTTTCTTCTTCATCTTCTCTATTCAAGGCTGTGTACTAAATGCCACAATCAATTTTATATGTCTATCAATATAAGTTTTTTCTTCCCATGACCTTACTTACAGATACAATAAATTATTAATGAAAATGATCAATTGAGAAAATTGTCTCGTTGTTTTATTTGACATCTTTTATATATACGATAAATTGACTATTGAATATTTTTGTATTGTTGATATTTTTGATTCTATCATGAATTTAATTAAAATGATCTCATCACAATTTCACTCACACACAATTATTTTTTGAAATATATAAACTTTACTTTATTCACTTTAATTTTTCCATTAAAATTATCCAATAATGAATTTCACTGATTTTATATACCGTAAATAAAATAAAATATAAATTATTAATCAATTAAATTTATGAAAATATAAAAAAATACTCACAAATAATTTTAACGCGTTAAAATTATCAAAGAATAAAAATAGTACGATAATTCTTTCAAGTTTTTGCATTCGTTCAACGCCAGTGTGAGTGAGGAACTGATGTCAGTAGTTGTATTGTGTGGTTAGCTCCTAAATTATTCCGATAAATTCATATACATTGCAAAATTTAATATAATTACTTAACACATTTATAATTACATCCGTACAATAAAATTTTTATTTGCTTCTATTCTATTGCTGTATGTAAAGTCAATAATAATGTTGATAATAATACAATAAATTTTTCATTATAATCATAAAAATTAATTACAATATGTATTAGATTTATAATTAATTGAATTTATAACTTACGTAAATTCATTGATGTTGATGTATGTGAATTAACATCAATGTGATGTTGTTCCCAATCCGGTTCTCAATAATTATTCCGTGAATATTGTTATCATTAGACGTGACCTTCTGTAAATAGCAGCTGCACATTGCCATATTAATTGATCGTGTCTTCTATTGACTCTCTATAATCAATGAAAAATACTATTCGAACAAAGTATAGAAATCAAAAGAAAAAAAAAATGAAATAACAAATTTAATTCGAATTAAACTAATTTCACTATTTTTTTTTTTTTTTTTTTTCATTAATTTTTCAAATTCTCACGTTGGGATTTATATTGAATATTGTAATAGAATTATATTCAGTTGGAATGATGTTAAACGGTAAAATGCAATTTAATAGAATGAAAATGATTGAATTTATAAAATGTTGAAGTTTTTTTTTTTTTTAAATTTATACCAGGTGGTATTTTACGATTATTCTTTTTTATATTGCATCTTATATCAACGTGGATGCGCGAATGGTGAATATACCTGACGCAAACGATTAAATGTAGATTTTTTTATTTTGGTGTTTTTTTTTTTTTTTTTTTTTTTTGTCTGGCTTATCGGACTCGTTCACGTTGAACTGGATCGGGAAGTTGTGAGAGAGGAAATTATTCGTATTCACGATACATTGAAGTGAGATCAGGTTTTTTATGTACAATTTTCTTCAATATATTATAAGACACATGACACGATTAAGCGGAAAACATTTTTTTTTTTCAATTCATTTTCCATAGATTATTAATTAATTTGTCGTATTTTTAAGGGTAAATTCGAAATTATCATTGGAAATTCTACGAGTTTCAACTAATTATATTCGCATGTAAATATATGATTGCTATAATTTATCAATAAATTATTGCAAGAAAATAAAAATGAGTAAAAAGAGTGAAGGAGAGAGGGAGGACAGGAAAATAGACAAGTTCCGCTCGTTCACCTTTAATTTTTTTTTTTTTCTTGTTGAGTGCAATGACCTAACCATTTTGTCCGTATCACTCGTTATTCTTGATACAATTATTAATTTAAATTCAATATTACTTCTCATTTTTTACTGAATTTTTGATAATTTTTTTTTTTTTTTAGAAAATAAAAAAATGAGAAAAAAAAATTGCATTTTTTCATTGTTTCCCATTGTATCTGAAAAACTATATATTTCCAGTAAAATAATATAGAGCAATAAATTTTTTCTTATAAAATTCTAAATAAAATGAGTTGAAGTGAAACGTCGTATGATAAATAGTTTTTGAAATATGGCCTTTCAAATTTCATCTATGAAAATGAGAGCGAAAAAAGAAAAAAAACTCACTCTACTTTCTTTTATATATATTTATATATCCACGTGTAAATATTTTTCAACCCAACGTCCACTGATATTTATAAGAGATATTTGTTAGATTATATCGTAACGAAAAGATTTAGATAATGAACGTATTCGTATAATAGATAGAACTGGAAATACCGTCACTTGAAGTAATAGAACAGAGATTAAATTTGCGAGTTGAACTTTCTGAATAGATAAGCAGTGAAAAAGAAAATAAATAATAAATATGTAATTAAAATTCGAAAAGTCCTATTAATATATTGCAATCACTATGATAATTCACTACTTCACACACGTATTCTTTCAGTAAGAAGAGAAATCATAGCACTGACATACCTGACATTGAAAGTATACAGCACCCAATGAAATGATCCAATATACTTGAATGGATTCTAAACTTGATCCTCACGTTTTCGTTTCTGTTCTAATACATTTTACAATTTTTCTTTTATCGTCATATACTATTGAAATATACTATTGACTATCTGCAATTATATAAAAACAAAAATATATTAAATAAATTGATAGATGAATTACATTCACTTTTCAGAATATTAATTGATAAATTATATTTTTATCATACAGAGAGAATGAAAAAAAAAAATATATATATATACAATCAACAATTCCTTTTTTATTTTTAATGAATATAAATTTATTACCTTTTAATTCTTTGACAGAATACAAATTTTCATTTCCATACAAATTAAAATTATTATCAAAATAAAATCGATACACTTTCTCAATGACACTCTAAAAATTTAATATTTAAATACACTCATTTTCATTGAAAATACAATTTTAATTGTTAATATAATATAAATTCAGTATAATTAGAAATAAATTCTGTTATGTTTGTTGATAAATAATAATAATTATATATATATGGAAGAATTTTGAATGTGTGTATAGTACAGGTGATGGTTTGGTGAAGAATATTATCGAGTCATTGGATGTTATCGCCAGAGGGACGTTGTTGTAACCGGTTGCGGTCACCTCGTTATCCGATTATGCGATTTAGTTTACGAGCGTGCGCAACGCGATCAAGTATATAATACATGTATAACACCAAAGAGACAGTGCGAAAGAGAAACACCGAGATAGACTAGAGCTATCACGATATTGACCATTCGTTGATACACACGAAGAATCCAAGTGGATAATCACAATATACGATATAATACACTGCGATTTTCATTCATTCTGTTTCACAATCTCGACAATATTAAAATTATTATTTAAATAAATACAATCTACAATATATTAAATTATTATTAATTTTAATAATTTTATCAATTACATTTATCAATATTCAAAATTATCAAATAAAAATAAGTAGGTAAAACCGGAAAATTTATTTGACAATTTTATTTGTATTTATTTATTTATTTATTTATTATTATTATTTTTTTCCGATTATACGTCAAATACATATGGATATTTATTATATACTCATGTATCAATATATATTCATTCATTTCAACAAGACATAAATATATTAAAGAAAAAAAATATATATATTTGTGTGTATTTTTAATAATAATATATTTATGTATCTTGAACTCAGGATGCAACGGAGGATACTGAGGGTGACGTCCGGATTTTATGTATATCAATATATAACAGATGATGTGATGAATGATGGTGTATCCTGTTTTTGTAAGGGTACACCACAATAGAGTAATCCAAGATGTCTTTTGCAAAAGGGTCTGAAAAGTGCATAGAAAAAGATGTGTAAGGCGGGCAGATCAAATGACGCGTCTCTTCCGGATTTTCAACACCCCTATATATTATTATACAAGAAAAAAAATAACAATAATAAAATAATAATAAATAGAAATAAAAATATTATAAGTTTGATTTTTTTATTTATTTAAAAGAAAAAAAAAAAAAAAAAAAAAATTATGGGATAAGAGTTAATGAGTGAAAATTTTCTGAGATGAAATAACGTGGTGAGAGATCAAATATCATCATCAAAATTTCACATACATTAATATCATAAGTGCAGTGACATCCGTTATATTAATGGGGTATGCACTTGATATTAATTAAATATTCAATAATACTGTTATGTATATTTTTCAAGTCTGATAAATATATAACGTGAATTTATTTATACATAAATAAGGAAGAAATTTTTTTTTTTTTCTTTCTCTTCCTTTTCCATCTAATAATCGTACGTTGATAATTTTTACTGATAAATATATATATATATATATATATATATATATATTTATTTCCATCTATATGAACATTTATTTTTATTTAACATTTACGAATACAAGAAAAATATGAGTCACAGTTGGTGATTTGTGAGTAATGAAAATTTGTTAGATTGCGCAATATTATAATGTGTCGTATCACCTACAGAAATTATTACGATATGTAATACGTTTTATGTGCGTATATATTCACAGTATGACAGAAAATGAATCACTTATTACAAATGGTTTTTTTTTTTCATTGAACTTGAATTTTCTGCGATGAGTCAAACTACTGTAAAATTGTCATCGCTATTTTCAAGTTTTGAACTTTCACTTGTATTGGTAGTTATGATTAATTGTGTATTCGTCAAAGCAACTTGATAGAATTGTTTATTCATTTATTTATTTATTTATTTGATTTGATTTGATTTTTTTAAACATTGACAGAACAAGTGAAAGTTTAATATTGATGATGTTTACGTTGACCGTGACGCTTGATGAATTTATAATGGATTCATTGTGATTTTAAACACTCATGAAGTTAAAAATATAAAAGAGTGAAGAATGAAAAAAAAAAAAAAAAAAAAAAATTAAATTCAGGTTGAAGAATAAATTTTTTTTTTTTTTTTTCAACACAATATCACGTATTTTATTATTTTGTTTATTCATTTGTTTTATTTGTTTTATTTATTTATTATTATTATTTTTTTTTCCTGTTGAAATTTTTCTTTTTAATATTTAACGAAGATAATTTTTTTGTTTCGATGCATTTAACTATGCAAAGAGTATTTGAAATATGAAAAATACTCTAGAAAAATTATTGTTATAAAATATTTTTTATTTTGGTGATGGGTTTTTTTTTTGTTTTTTTTTTTTTTTTTTATATTGAGTGACCCGGAGTTCAGATGATACACAATAGGGTAAATGGATATTGGATACCGGAAGAATTGATGGGCTGATTTTGATGATGTTGATGATGGTGGAGGTATAGATAGAGTGGGGATGGAAAGGAGCAGCCAAGAAATACAGGAAATAATTCGAAACCGTTCGAAGGAGTGGACTCTTAACATGGTGTGGTGAGGTGTCTCCTTGTCACAGTTGTGCTCTGGCCGTACAGCCAACTAGTAGTGTTTTACAATTGCCAACAACTGCAGAGCTCAATATAATTTCTTCACACATATTATACACTTTGATACATACATAAATTTTTATTTTTTTATTTTTATTATTCAATAGTGTACTTGACAGTATCTCGACATTCAATGTAATTAACTTTTTCAATAAAACTTGTAAAATTAATTCACCAACGAATAAATCTGAGGATCCACACGCAGTGAGTGTTAGATAATTGAGCAATTAATTTTTTTTTTTTATTATTATTTAACGTTTGATGTTTTCTTGGGAAATTTAATTCATATAATTTTATAAATATACAAAAAAAAAAATCAAAAAAAAAAAATCAAACGAAAATAAAATATAAATATTCACTAATTACATCAATTATTTAAATTAAAATCAATAAATAATTTTTTTTTTTTCTTTCACCTATTTCTCTATTTATTCTTTATTATTCTATTTCTATTTAACATATAAATCCATTTTCTCGTATCACTTTGTGCCATCCCGTTTATATTAACGCAACCCGAATCCCTCATACAACTCAACATTATACACATACATTGATGGCACTCTGTCGTAATTACGATTGTAGAATTGGTTAATTGAATCGCCGCATGTCGTGTGACTAGTGAAATATATATATATCCACGTGTGTTGATTGTTGTAAATCTCTGTCACCTGAACAATCAATTTATAAACAAAGATAGACAATGAATATAAAAAAAAAAAAAATAAATCAACAGAGAAAAAAAAAAAGCGAGGAAAAGAGAGAGAATGTAAGAGAGAAGGAAGAAAAAAAAATTCGTGAAGAATTTTCTGTTATAACCTCTCAAGACATAAATATTATTGCTAATTAATTTTTTTTTTGTTAGTCCAATTTTATTTATGTCTAATTCTTTTTTTTTTTTTTTTCATTCTATTTTTTTTTCTTTCTTTCTTTATTCAAATACTATTGTAGTATGTAGAACACTTTGAAATCGTATGTATTAAATACGTTTATTGTTCAGTGTACTGATAACGATACCGATATATTACATGGGTAATAAAAATTTGCAACTGCGTACGACTTGTAGAAATAAATGTCACAGAGAAAAAAAATAAAATAATAATAATAATAATAATAATGAAATAAAAAATTATTATAATAATAATAACTATTGTTATATTATTGTTATTTGTTAATTAAATTTTTTTTTTTTAAATTTATTATTACGATTTTTTTTTTTTGTTTCTACTTTTTCATTTCAGATTTTCACATGCTATGACACAATCGCGTGAGGTATTGGCAATGATGGACGCACACACAACGACATTTGGTCGTAAACGAGGCTGTACTATATCACGTTGTGGTGTTTTTTTAATAGTAACATTATTTATAATTGGTATAGTGGCAACTGGTTTGTTGGTTTATCATTTTGCTCCGTGTCTTGATGAAAAATTAAATAGTGACAACAATGATAATTTGGAGGAAACTGCACGATCATTTGTTATGTCTGATACACGTAAAGAACGTATTGATGTGAGATTACCAAGATCAGTTTTACCAGATTTATATAAAATCGAATTGATGCCGTTTATATGGGAAGGAAATTTTACATTTAATGGTCAGGTAATGTGATGTATTATTGAGATGAAAAATAATTGATATAATTTAATTTTAATTTTTAACTTTATATAGTGATAGATAATAAATTTTATTTATTTTATTTATTTATTTATTTATTTATTTATTATTATTTTTTATTGTTGAATATAAACGCATAGGTGAATATTCGGGTCAATGTTACAAAGGACACCAAGAATATAACATTACATGCCACAGATATGAAAATTGATTATGGTGCTACGACATTGAAGGAATATCATTCAAATTCAAATTTAACAAAAAATTACAATGTTTTGAAACAAATAAATGACACTGCTAGACAATTTCACATTATTCACACAGCTGAAACACTCAAAGCTGGTAAACAATATGTTATTTCTTTAAAATACGTTGGATATCTCAATGATTATCTTCAAGGCTTTTACCGAAGTTCATATATTGTGGAGAACCAAACGAGGTAATGAAATAATTTGCATAATAATTCTTTTTTTTTTTTTTTTTTTTTTTTTTCTTATCATCCAACTCGAATCAATTTCGCGATTATCTTTATATGAGTGAATATCTTAAGTAAACAAAAAAGAAAAAAAAAAATGAAAATGAATAAAGAATATATTTGAAAAAATATTAGGAAGTTTAAAGTTTCGTCGATGAAATTTACTCTCACGCGATGGTAAATAATTTTTTTTTTTTTTTTTTACTATTTTTTTTTATTTTTCTGAACGCACGAAATCTATATCATTACGGATGAATTTTGTTCGCACTGGCAGACATTGCTGCCCTATAATTTTCTTCCTACATAAACCCTGTAAGGTATTCTGTAATCGTGAGAATGTTGAAAAAAAAAAAAAAAATCAAAATTGTTCGCAAGAAGAATATAAAAATAAATTTTTTAAATGTTGAGATTAATTTTACTTTACCGACTCATGGATATATACAAATGATATATAATTGATTTTATTTATTTATTTATTTATTTTATTTGAATAATAAATAAATATATTTTATTGTAGATGGATTGCAACCACTCAATTTCAAGCGACTGATGCACGTCGTGCGTTTCCCTGTTTTGATGAGCCAGCACTTAAGGCCAAATTCCAAATAAGTATTGCACGACCAACAAACATGACATCTATATCAAACATGCCACAAATGGGTGATTCTGTGCCTGCGTGAGTTTTCAATAATTATAAATAAAATTTTTGAAAAGGAAAAAAATTAAAAATTAAAAAATAAAAATAAACAGAAAAATAATTGATGAATGTCAGATGGTTTTTTTTTTTAATTTTTATTTTTAAAAATTTTTTATTTCAGTAGTGAAATGGCAGGATACGTTTGGGATCACTATCAACGTTCAGTACCAATGTCTACATATTTAGTAGCATTTATTGTCTCTGATTTTGATGTACTCCCATCACAAAAAAATAATTTCCGTGTATGGGCACGTCACGCAGGAATTAAACAATCACAATATGCTTTAGATATTGGACCAAAAATTCTACGTTATTATGAAGATTATTTTCAAATTAAATTTCCTCTACCTAAAATAGATATGGTGGCACTACCAGATTTTGCCGCTGGTGCCATGGAAAATTGGGGATTAATCACATATAGGTAATTGAATTATGAATATAATTGATAAATAATTAATTCATGATGAAATATAATTTTGATACGCAGAGAAACGGCAATGCTATTCCAAGAGGATGTATCAACAAGCAGTAGTAAACAACGTGTTGCCACAGTTATTGCTCATGAATTGGCACATCAGTGGTTTGGTAATTTGGTAACACCAAGTTGGTGGAATGATTTATGGTTAAATGAAGGTTTTGCCAATTATGTTGAATACATTGGTGTTGATTCAGTGGAACCAGAATGGAAAATACTTGAACAATTTGTTGTTCTTGAATTACAAAATGTATTTACACTTGATGCATTAGCATCATCGCATCCAATATCAATTGAAGTTGGCCATCCCGATGAAATATCCGAAATATTTGATAGAATTTCATATGCAAAAGGCGCATCAATTATACGTATGATGGATCACTTTTTAACAACACCAGTATTTAAACGTGGATTAACTAATTATTTAAATGCAAAAGCATTTCGTAGCGCTGAACAAAATGATCTTTGGGACGCACTGACAAAGCAAGCGCATATTGATGGTGTTTTAACAAAAAATGTTACTGTAAATCAAATAATGGATACGTGGACATTAAAAACAGGCTTTCCAATTGTGACAATTATTCGCGATTACAAAACTGGTCATATACAATTATCACAGGAACGTTTTATGCTACAAAATATCACGACTGTTGTGACAGACGATGAATCATTGTGGTGGATACCGATAACATATACAACTGAAGCGTTGAAAAATTTCCAAAATACAAAACCAACGTATTGGATGAATGCTGATAATTCATCATTGACATTAACTGATATTCGTGCAACCGATGATCAATGGATAATATTTAATTTACAAGAAACAGGATATTATCGTGTAAATTATGATGAAAAAAATTGGAAACTCATTATAAAACATTTGAATTCAAGTAATTTCAAAGATATATCAACAATTAATCGTGGACAATTAATTGATGATGCATTAAATTTAGCACGCGCTGGTAGATTAAATTATACAACTGCTCTTGACGTTACGTCATATCTTGAACGTGAAACTGAATATGTACCATGGAAATCTGCATTAACTGCATTTAGCTATCTCGACAATATGTTGAGTAAACGCATTGGTTATGATCGATTTAGAGCTTACATATTGAAATTATTGAAAAATGTTTATCATGAAGTGACATTTAATGATACACCTGGTGAACCACAATTAACCGTTTTCACTCGAATTGATGTATTAATTTGGGCATGTACATTTGAACATCCTGATTGTGTACGTAATGCTGTGAAATTATTTCAAAATTGGCAAAATTCACCGGATCCCGACAATGACAATCCAATCCCAGCGAATTTAAAGAGTGTTGTTTATTGCACGGCAATCCGTAGTGGTGGTCAGGCACAATGGGATTTTGCATGGGATCGTTATCAAAATACAAATGTTGGTTCAGAAAAGGATTTGTTACTTTATGCACTTGGTTGTTCACGTGAATCGTGGATATTGAGTCGCTATCTTGAACGAGCAAGTAGAGAAAATTCCGGAATTCGAAAACAAGACGCACCACGTGTATTCAGTGGTGTTGCTAATAATCCAGTTGGTCAACCACTTGTATTTAGCTTTTTGAGAAATAATTGGGCCCGTTTGAAAGAATAGTAAGCTTATGATATTTTTTAAATTTATCAATGTAACTAACAATATAATTATGATTACTCAAAATTTTTTATCTACTTTTTTATTAAATTTTTTATTTTTTATTTTATAGTTATGGATCATCTATGATAGCTATCAATAATATTGTAAAATCAGCAACGAAAAAAATACGTACGAAATATGAATTGAAAGACGTGAGTAATTAATTTACGAAAAGAATAATGGAAAAAAATCCTCTGTGAATTATTTGATAATTGGAAATTTATTTATTTATTTGTTGTTTACAGTTGACCGAATTTGCACACGAGCACGCAAGTGAATTGGGAAGTGCAACGAGAACTATTCAACAATCAATAGAACAGGCTTATGCAAATATTAGATGGTTGGATAGAAATTATGAAACAATTCGCAATTGGCTTGAGAAAAAAACCTACGTCTGAAAAAAATTAAATTGAAACTATATTGAAGTAAGATATTATAATCAATTCAACGAATTGAAAATAATTAATATTAATAGTGAAATAAAAGGAAGAAGTCACGAAGTTAAGTTATATGTGTAAGTTGTTCCATTTACATAGATAGTTATTTAAGAATTAATTCAATATTTTTTTTTTGTTTTCCAATGATAAATATTTCTTTAAACAACATTGGAATAAACGAGTATTTTTTTAATTGTATGTATTTGTAAATAATATAAGGATCATATATTATATAAATCAGTGAATCAAGTCATTTTGTTATTTGATATATTACAGAATATATATATATGAATTTCGTTGATACGATAAAATTTAAACTGAAAAAAAAAAAATAAAAAAAAAATAATAATAATAAAATTAATTAAAAAGATCTCATTGAATATTAACGAAAAATCGCACAATAATCAAATTTAACAATTGATATTTCTTCTGTATTCAACAACAGTATTGTCTAAAAAAAAAATTGAAATAATATAATTATATCTCTAGCTATTTCATAAATATATAAAAAATATTTATCCAATAATGATTTCATAATTGGTTTTTTTTTTATGAAATCGAAAAAAAAAAAAAAAAAATCATTAAAAATTTTAATTTTTCAATGATTATCAATTTAATAATTAATAATAACAATAAAAAATTATATTAATTTGTATACATACACCAACTCTTCATTTCTATTTTTCCATAATTGACAAATTAATTAATTAATACTTTATGAAATGTTTACAATTAATACAGTGAGAATTGATATGACAATTGAAATAAATGGATTAATTTTATGTAATGAATTTCCATTTCCACCGGTGTTTGGTGGCGAAGTTGGGGCTGGTCGTAGTAAGTTATTGATTGAATTCCCATGTTTTGTAGAAAATTCCAAATTAGCCTTTACCTCACTTACTGTTGCTTTCAATGAATCTGCTAATTCCTTCAAATCTCCAGATATTTCATCAATAAAACGTTTCAGCTATTGTATAAATGAATTATTATATGAATTTATTTTATATTTCATCTCACGATTCAAATTATCAATTATTAATTAAAAAATATTTATATTACTCACTCTATCAATCTCTGAATTAATTGAGAATTTCGTTGCAACGCTAGAGAATAAATTGGCAACTGATTCCCAATTGCCGTAGCTGTTGAACAATTTTATATTATATTTATTTATAAATCAATTATCATTAAATATATTCAAATTTCGTAGATCAACTACTCACTATTTATAAACTTCTTTATAATTTTTAATGAGGAATTCCATACTGGCATTTATACCGAATTTACCCGCAGAGTGAACTGATGTAAATGCCATTGCGACATTTTGATCGCGTATTGAGCCATCACGAGAAAACATGACATTGAGATATTTATTAATTGCTGTAGTATTTAGTGTACATCCCAGGGCATTAAGAATTACAACCTTGTCCGATTCAAAGTTTGATACGTGATATTGTTTCCATGCAAAATTCCAATCGTCATAATCACCATGTCTTAATGCTGTACAAATAACTGCTAGTTTTGCATCAGGTGAAAATCTAAAAATGAATGAAAAAAATATATATATATATATATTTGTTATGTCATTGGAAAAATTTGTTTCATCATTAAATTAAAATTGTTTTTTTTTAATATTACAATGTATTGCTTGTATTGGTGCGCCATTGTGCAAATAGTGTCTTTGATGTTTGGACACAATCATTGTAATTGAGTTTACAAACCCACGATAGAATTAATTGCCGATTTGTTTTTGTAAGTTGTGAGTCATTTGGAGCTTGATGAAAGCCCAGCTGTTTGTAAACATTTTCTGACAAATTCAAAACGTATTTTTGCAATATTTCACTGGTCTCATGTCCATCAAATCGTTCATATAAATATGTGTATGCACTAAAAAATGCTTTCCATGGTAAATGATGTAATTCATTAATGAGATATTTACTAGCGGTCAATGCTAAATCATATGATATATATTCAGCTCGTGCCAAATTAAGAATATCGTCAATTATTTGAGCTCTATTAATTTCTGGAATTCCTCCAAAATTCTTCTCATTCAATGCTTGAATCAATTTATTCCAATTCTCAATCTCATAATTAACTCGATAATAACCAGACTGTTGAATATTTAGAATAAACCACTCGTCTTTTAATTGTAATTGGGAAATTGTTTCTTCACTTTTTCCAAGCCACAAAATTATCGAGGAATCATTGAAATTTGGATTTGTTTTACTAGCAATTGTGATGGGAATCCAATACAATTGATCAATAGATGTCTCATTTTTTCCAGTAACCAAAAATCTTTCCTAAAAATATTTTCAAAAATTATTCACGGGACAGTACATATATACATTTTACTTTCTACTCCAATGAAAGAATAAATTTATATTTATTTACTTGAGTGAGTATGAGATTATTTCCTGATTTATTCGCGTGTACAACGGGATATCCCGGTTGACTTGCCCAAGAATCCATCAATGTTGCCACAGTTTCATTCGTACCATTCAAATGACTATTTTTATCGACTTCATATTGTAAAGCTAACCATAAATATTCAGGTATACCTGTCTTATATTTATTCTCATCAAGATACTTGTGTAAAGCTTTTTTAAATACATCTTTACCAAATGCGTGGCGCATCATATGAATAACACTCGCAGCTAAATAAACAGATAGAAAAAAATTATTATTAATGGTATATATGTATATAAATATATTTATTTATTTATTTATTTATTTAATTAACACGTTAAATTTAAATATTGAAATATCATAACTCACATTTTTGATAACCAACAGAAGTAAAGTCTTTTCCTTCGTCAAATGGATTTTCCATTTTATTATTCATTGGGCGCATATACGGAAAAGAATCTTTCAATAATGCAACTTGCAAATCATAACTTATAAAATGTTGTTCCATCTTCCATTCTGGTATTATCTAATAGAATAAATATTAATTAGATAATTAAAATCTATTTGTTATACAATATTTACACATTAAAAAATTTATGTACTGAATCAATGACTAAATATTCTAAATATTCCGCAAATCCTTCATTCAACCAGATATATTCCCACCAATCACATGTAACTAAATTTCCAAACCACATGTGGACTAATTCGTGTGCTACTGTTGTTGCCATATATCTCATATACGTTGCCGAAGTGATATTTTGTGCTGTCAGCAAACCATACTCCCTTGAAAATAATAATAAAAAATAAAAAATTTAATTAATCAATTACTTTTGATCTATACAAAAATATCTATGATTATACCTGAATGTAACTAATCCCCAATTTTCCATTGCACCAGCAGCAAAATCTGGAATAGCTACCAGATCTATCTTATCTATGGGATAATCAATACCCGTATAATTTTCCAAGAAATCCAATGCTTTTTGTCCAATGTCAAGAGCATAATTAGCTGATGCGATAGCATTTGGCCGTGACCAAATTTTGAAATCACCTTTGGAATTTGATATAAAATCAAAATCCGAGATAATAAATGCAACCAAATATGACGACATGTGTTCACTCTCGACATAAGAATCCCACGTGTGATTAATTTTGCTGAATGAATTGAAATAATATATAAATCATTGAAACAATTAAAAAGTGAAACAATAAAAATATATAGAGAATAATTACTCGGAGAGGAAATTAAATTTCAGTGGCATATTACTGAGTGAATGATAATGATTTGGTCGTTCAATATTTACAGTGAATTTCGCTTTAAATGATGGCTCATCAAAACAAGGAAATGCTTGTCTTGCACCAAACTTTTCAAACTGTGTCGTCGCTAGCCAACTGAAAAAAAAATATAGAAACATTAGTTGGTAATAAAATATTGAATATAGAGAAAAAAAAATATGTTAATTACTGAACAACTCCATTGTTATCTGTGTAATAGCTTCGATAAAATCCCATCATGTTATTATTCAATACACCAGTATATTGTATACTAATTGTTAGAATCGTTGCAGCATCAACAGTTGTTTTGAGATAAATCGTTAATTTGTCTGTCGTTGAGTTAATTGAATAACTAGAAACGTCTAAATATGCAGTATCATTTTTTACTTCAATATCATTGATAATTAATGAATTGGCGTGGAGAACGATGCTTGAAATATCTTCAATCACATTCATTCTGATAGTAACGCTACCGTCAAATGTGAATTCATTATTATCAAGATGAGGCATGAGGAAAATTTCATAAGTCATTGGATTAATTGATTTAGGTAAACGATAATCAGAGATTGGATAAGTTCTGTCCAACCATTCAAATATTCTTGGACTATATTTGTCATACCACGCTAATTCTTCACGGGCACGTTTTACATATGAACCCAGTGATGTTTTCGCAGTGATAGACAAGTCACTTGAATATGATTCAACGAACTCTTGAAACTAGACACAAAAAAATAAATAAATAAATAACAATAAAATATATAATAATATATGTTGAGTGAATTGAATAATAATTTTAACTAAAAATTCATTGATATACCTGGAGAATTGAATCTTTTGTCGTTAAATAACTTGATATACTGCCGATAATTTTTGCAATTTCATCATGATCACCAAAACTGTGAATAAATACAATTCGATTCAAAATAATTATTATTTTGTTTATATTGAGGTTATAATTAACCAGTAAAATTTGAATACATACTACTCTTGCATCTCATTGTAATGTTCTTTAATAAAATTGAACGCACTTTGAGCACCAACAATTCCAGCGGTATAGACATATGAAAAAATACTTTTAATATCTTGAGATCTAAATGGTGAGTTATGAGTATTTATAGCACTCATTAATAATGTTTGTAATTGTGTAGTATTCCTAGAACATCCAAGTGCACTTATAATAATAGATTTTTCAGCTGGAATATCAGTTTCTAAATATTTCATCCATAAAAATGTGTAATCGTCCCATGTACCATATTTTATAGCTGTACAATAAACAGTTGATCGTAAATTGACCGGAACCCTAAAAATGAAAAATTAAAATTAAAAATAATAGAAATGATAAAAGTGGACCTGATGGGTTTTTTTTTTTTTTTTTTTTTTGTGGAAATAACTTACAATTGTGTATTATTAACTCTCCAATTGGCAAATAATTTAAGTGATTTATCAATACAGTCTTTCACTTCGAATTCACATGCCCATTTGATAATATTTTGTCTCAATAATTTATCATGATGTGATTCCTTTACAACTTCATTGAATCCAAGTTTGTTGTAAATTGGCGCTAAGATAGTTAAAAAGTGAATCTAGCAAAAAAAAAAATTAAAAATCTGCATTATATTTTTTTATCGAATTGAAAAATTATATGAATAATTTGAGAAAAGAGATTGAATAAATTTTCAAAAAAATTAGAAGACAAATATGAAATAAAATTTGAATCTACGCGCGTACACGTTTGCACATGCGCAGTAAATAATTTTCAAAGTGTTGGTTTATATTCCAAGATAAAATTGTGCCACAACCGTTTGAGTTTACGTATATCATAACAACTAAAATTGTTATTACCTTAAATAATTTGTGAATATTTTTGCCAGTGAATTGTGTATTAAGATAATTAAGACCATTCAGAGCTGCTTTCCATGGTATGTAATTTATTTCTTGTATTAAATATTGTGTAGCATTTAAAGTAGTGAAATAATCAGTGTGTCCTGCACGAGCAAGATTAAATAAATCATCCATCAATGCGGCACGATTGAGTTGATCGATCTTTGAGAAATCTTTACTCTTTAACCCCATGATAATCCGTTTCCACGATTCAAGATCATAATTTACACGGTAGTAACCTAAAAAAAATTTTGTTCTTATTAAATATAATTTCACAGTTAAATGTAAAATCTTTTTTTTTTTTTTTAAATATTTTTACCAGCTTCTTGAATATTAAAAATAATCCAATCATCTGAATTAATGGAGACGTCAGACAAAGCAGTTGAATAAGTTCTGGTGCTAAGCCAAAATTTTGGTGTTGTATTTGTAAAATCAGGCTTGGACTTGGTGGTGTAAGTAATTGGAATCCACCAAAGTTTATAAACATCTATGCCTTCTGAATTTTTCAATAAAAATCGTTTTTGCGATAGAATTACATTTTTTCCATTAATATTAACATCAACAACTGGAAATCCCGCTTGTGTTGTCCATGTATCCATAAATTTTTTCACATTAAAATCTTTATTTCCATTTTTTTCTACTTGCATTTGCAAAGCAGTGTAGAGAAATTCTGGTGTTCCATAATTGTAACTTCTACAAAATTGAATAAGATTTTTTTTTTTTTTTTTTTTTTTTTTCTAACTTTCAATTCAAATAAAATAATATAATTCAACTAACCTGTCACCTAAATAATCATGTAGTGCTGCATAAAATACATTCGTCCCAATTGCTTTTTCCACCATGCGTAAAATACTGCCACCTTTTCCATATGAAATTTGATCGAATATTCCATTTACCTCAGCTGGACTGTAGACATCGTATGTCATTGGGTGGCTCGATGGAACCCCATCAATTTCAAATGAACTGTGATGTTGTTCAATGACAAATTGATTTTCCATATCCCAATCAGGTTCCATCTGATATTTAAAAATGAAAAAAAATAAAAATAAAAATATTATTCAATTGTCAATTGATCAAATTATAATTTGATTTTTCTTCATTTATTTTATATACTTTTGCTGTTGCGTGGTATTGGAAATAACGCGAAAATCCTTCACTTAGCCATGTGCAATTCCACCATTGTGGACTAACCAAATTTCCAAACCACTGATGTGATATTTCATGTACAATGACAGAAATAATTGATTGTTTCGTTGTGATTGGTGAATATTCGGGATCATAAAGTAAATTTGATTCACGATATGTGATTAGACCCCAATTTTCCATTGCACCAGAAATAAAATCGGGCAGTGCAATCATATCGAGTTTTGGTAATTGATAGGCATGTCCAAGTACTTTCTCAAAGTATTCTACAATTGGTTTCATCACTGATGCAGCATAAGTTGTATGACTAATAGCATTTGGTCGTGCGTATGTGGTATAAGGGGCATTTATGGTTTTTTTATCAAAATCTGACACGACCAATGCTACAAGATACGTTGACATTATTGGAGTTTTCTTAAAAGTATCAACAAAATACTCTCCCCTAAAAGCCAACAGGAATTAATTTGATATTTTTTTTGGTTTAAATAGAGTCATTTTAAAATTGGATATTTATTTAAATTTATTTACTGATTTGTCGTGGATTCAAGTTCAGTATTGCTGATGGCGAAATAATTTGCTGATCTAATTACACTAATTTGAAATGTTGCTTTTAGTGCTGGTTCATCGAAGCAGGGAAACATATTTCGGGCACCAACTGGTTCCAAATGAGTTGCTGCTAACCATCTTGATAATAAAATTTAAAAATCTAATTAAATAAAAGTGTATTTTATCGAAGTTGATTGTTAAATTTTTGATATTTACTTTATATTATTGGCATTGTCGGTATATGAACTACGATAAAAACCTCGCATTGCTGTATTTAATATTCCTGTGTATTTAATACTGATATCAACATGTGATCCTGATTTTATTGTTTCATTTGCAACAATAGTCAGAAAATTATACATTTCATCAGTTGAATCTTCAATTATTTCCTTAGCTTTTCCATTTACAGTTAAATTTATTTCATGATACGCTATTTCATTAATATGAAGAACAATTTGATTTGAATCAACAATTGCTGTTGCATTTATTTGAACGATTCCGTCAAATTTAAAATCATTTTCAATTATGTGAGGATGCAAATTGATTTGATAATGATTTGGAAGTACAGTAATTGGTAATCGATATGTCTCATCATTCATTTCTTCATTCATTAACTGCGTCATTGATTCAATTTCATTATCTGAATTAACTACATTCCACTTATTTAATAATTGGATTTTTGTCTCTGTCATTGTTGGAGAATCGGCAATGAAAATTTCAACTTGATCAGGTGCAATTGGTTCATGACTCTCATAGATATCCCATACTATCTGTTCATCTTGCCTAAAATTATTTTCGGTAAATTTATAAAGTTAAACAAATAAAAATATAAATTATTTCTGAAAGTATGAAAAATAGTATGAAATTTATTATTATTATTATTATTATTTGTTTAACTTTACATTATTTTTGTGGTGTTTAATGCCATATTTGTTGCACTTATTTGTGATTGTTTACGTAGAATATTTAATCTAATAATTGCCATTTGATTTTGCTCATCGAAACAAGGAAATACATCACGTGCCCGAGTATCTTTTGACTTTGTAGTGGCAGACCATCTTGAATATAATTAATATATTCAATAAATAATTGGATGATTATTAATAAATCTTAATTATTCAATTTAAATTGAAAAAAAATTTATTTACCTGAGAATTCCATTGGTGTCGCGATAAGAATTCTTGTGAAAACCAGTTCTATTATCTGTTAATTTTCCATAATATTTAATATTTATTGTATATGAAGATCCTGCCACCAGAAATGTGTCAAACACAATTGTGTATTTTTCCGTTGCTTCATCATATTTTTGATGAATTATATTTAAATTTGATTGATTATTAATTGCTGTGATTGATTGTAGTGTAAGTTTCCTATAATGTAACACTATTTTATCAGTTGGAATTAAAATACGAAATTTTATTTTGACAAATCCATCAAATGTAAAATTTTCAGCAGGATCTAAATGTGGAGATAAATAAATATCATATGTTTCTGATGATACACTCGTTGGTGAATTGTTGTCGATATTCTCAATAATTCGTATTATATCCCCAGCATTTAATTTATTATCCGTTATTATCCTGGTATCATCACCATTAATTCGTTGGATGGAAAGAAAAATTATTCCAAAATATAAAAAATGCAATTCCTTCAGTGATCTCATCTTGGATAAAGTAAAACTCCAACTGATACAAAATACATATCAGTCATTTAATTTAATCAAGGAAAATTGTATTTTTTTTTTTTTTCATTTTAATTAATTTTAATCTCAAGTATCAAAAGAGATTAAAATAGATAACTTCAATTTCTTTTTCAATCAATGTAGACTTGATAATTTTTCCATGTAAACTTTTAAATTACATGGAAATTCAATAAACTTGATATCTATGTAATATTTTATATCTTGATGATAGTTTCAATATTTATATATTTACTGGATTCTTCACCGAAAGATAATGAACACGAATAAAAAAAAAAAAAAAAAAAAATTAATACAAAATAAATGATGAATTTTCTTATGATGCAACGATAGTTTTATCACTATATTGATCATTAATTGTAGAAATTAGTTCACACGAATGTAATATAAATGATAAACACTATCATCAAGATTAAAATCAAATAGTAAAATAAAACTTCTTGATTCTTAAAAATGGGGTATTACCTTTTTTATATATTTATTAATTCATTTATTTATTTATTTATTTATTTATTTATTTATTTATTTATTTATTTTTTATTATTAATATTATTTTCTTTCTTATAATTGATTGTCCCGTATTTATGATAAGTAATCACTGTTGATTTAATTTAACACTCGTACGAGTATGATTATGCTAATTCAAATGAAATATAAAATTGATTGATCTTTGGTTGTAATTTTTTGCCAACAAAATAAAGAAAAGTAAGCGTAAGAATTCATCGCTGTATATTATATATACTGAGTGATGAGGATATTGTGATATCAAATCAATTAAAAATACAAGGGGATTTATTGTTTTTATCTTGATATTAAACAAATGATTCATTTATTTGTTCATGACTTGACATGAATATTATCAATGATCGTGTTGAGTCAATATGAAATAGGAAAATACATTTGATATTCAATAATGTAAGAAATGTAAGAAATCAAAATATTATTTTGTATTTTGAAAAGATTCTCTCAACATGAATATAAATATAAACGATGCTGCTGGTATTTTTCTCAAATAGAATTTGTGATATTCATCCACAAAATATTCTGGTTGTTATTGTTGATAATCATTTTACATAAATTGATTTGTTTTATTCCATTTGGAATGTCATTCTTCTTCCGTAATTGTCCTTGTTTATTATTTTTCTGTTTTATCAACAGATTTGTTAATCCGATTAAACGATAAATATTATTAATATATAAATATTATCAATTTAAACTTTGGTTTGTTATGATTAAAAATTTATTCATCAGTGAATTTTGTTATTATCTTTTTTTTCCACAAATATTATTGACAATAATTGAGGAGGGAATAATTGTTGAAGTTTATGGTATTCAGCATTAAAACCTCAGCATTATAAGGATAGAATGATTTTAAAGTTAAATGACAACTTTTCGTTTCACTTTTGATCATCAACCGGTGACATGACGTCACGCATTATATTTCCACTAATAAAAATAACAAAAGGACAATTCATTCACCTGTCCATTTGTCATGCATCATATTAAATAAAATTATATTCTGATTATTTCATTAAATAACAATTGAATTAATATCCATGATCTACGAGGGTCATAGTAATTTTGAAATTATAAAACCGGAAATATTTCAATCAGAAATATCTGAACGTAAATACCCATTGTCCTATTTACTCGTACTAATTCGTCACTGTAAAATTGCATGGATCAATATTATTTGATTTTAATATCTAAAATATGAAAATAAAATTATAATTAAAAATTAATTTTATCACTGGGAAAATAATTATCAATAATTGAAATAAACTCACAGATTTGGTATGCGATAAGATGAGGAAAGAAAAAAATGGTAAATAGAGAATTTATATATTTTTTTTTTGTTTAATTGAAAATATATTTGAAGTAGTAGCAGTAGTAGTAATAGTTTCTGTATTGTATAGTTTTCACGTTTTACAATTATTACAATCTTGAATATTATTATTACAGTCTTGAATATATTTGTATTTTAAGTTAGTGTCTGTCCACCTGTAAATGTGTGATTATATATTTTTTTCATGTTGATTTGTGTGTCATTAAATACGTGGGTCGTTGTAATAGACCATTCATTCAAATTGTATAACTGCAATTTCATTAAATAATTCACGTATCATGCAATTTATTATCACCATTAACGTTGATGGCCTCTGTCTATTAGATTAAACTATTATAATTTATTAAAGTTAAATTGCAGTTGCACTAAATATATATTTGAACTCGGTTAAATGTTATTGTACATTTAGGTTTTGAAGAATTTATTTGTGCAATGATAAAATATAAAATTGAAATTAATCTAATTCAAATAATTATGATTTAATGATTTTATTTTTTCCAATTTTTATTTCATTATTTTAAAATATTTAAACAGAATTAAATTGATTAAAATAATATTTAATTAACATGAATTGATTAGAATATTATTCATACATGTGATTATATTTTTTATTTATTTATTTAATTTTGTATTTCAAGCAGCTGGTGTCGACAGTGATAGTTCTTTTTCAAGCCAATTATTGAATATTGGAGCTTTTGTTTTGCTCCATTCGATTTTTTTCAATTGATGTGAAATTACATTTTTCATGAATGCCGGTAGTCGGTCGCTATTTTCATCAATGTATTCGCCAATCTACATGATGATTTAAAAAAAAAAAAATATGTAAAACCAATTTTTATCGATATTTAATCAATCAAAAATGAATTCATTTATGTAATTACCATTTTCACGCGATCATTAGTTTGTGCATCCCAAATGTACTCATACAAAATTGAAACTATAATTCCAGTGTTATTGAAGCTAAATAATATAAATATTTAAGTATTAAGTATTTGTGACTGTGAATAAATAACAAAATTCACTTACTATTTTTCAATACGTTCTGCATTTTTGAGATAATAATCCACAGCTTTATCCAAATTTTCATTATCACCATTTCTCAAGTAACTCAATGCCATTGCCGTTGCATTTTTCGGTACAGATGAATTTGTCAAAGCCATCTCAATAAATCTATGATAAAACGTATAATTTTTTACTGGATTCATATATTTGATATAATTGTATTCTCCATTTTCAATTTTTTTTTGCAATAACATCTCAGCTGTTTCATTGTATCCGCCATAACTTGAAATCCAATTCTCCAAATTCGATGGTATTCTGAAATAATTTATGTTGATAATAAATTCCAGTTGTTGAATTAAATTAAATTTTCAATATGCATAATCGACTGATAATCGAAAAATATATATTTGAACTTACGGGTTTTCAATTGGATTCTCAAGGTATGCAATCAATTTATCTCCCGCTATTTTTCTACATTCAGTGTGACCATAGCGGCAAGCGAATAATAATATATCTGATCTCCATCGTTTCATTTCATACGTATCTGTTGGACGTTCGTCAAAACCAAATTTATCAATAACACGTTTCATCAATTGTAGTGCATATTTCTATATTAATAATAAAAATTGATTAATCAATTGTAATTTGTAATTTGAAAAATAATGTTAAGGATTTATCAGCAAACCTTCATATTATCAGAGAATTTTCTGTTTTGAATTTTATTTTTTAATGATGAAAATGAATTGAATGCCAAACGCCAAGGAATATAATCAACTTCACGTACGAGATATTTAGTTACTTCGAGGAATGTAGTGAAATTTTGGCGATCATTAATAACCATATAGAATAAATCATTTATAATTTGTGCACGATTTAATACATGAATAGCGGTGAAATTATCACTATTCAAATATCTAGCTAATTTCAACCAGTTTTCTTCATCATAATCAACACGATAATATCCCGATTGCTTCAAGTTCACAATAAGCCAATCATCTTTATTCAATTCTTCAATAGTCACGTTTGTATCGTTGGGTGTCATCCAATGTGTTGGTAAAGTGCATGTACACGATGGTTCAGATTCAGTGGCAAAATTAATAGGTATATACCATTGATTTGCCATTTCACTTAATAAATTTGGTGTTTGAGTCAGCACTGCATTCCGAGCGTCATAATTTCTTGTTACTTTAACTATTGGATAACCTTTTTGTTCAATCCATGGATCCATTATCTCTTTAATTTTTATATTTCCATCAGTATCGTATACCTCCTGCATTGCACTCCAAAAATCATCCGATGTTGCAACGCTATATTGACTGTTGAAGCAAAAAATTTATTGTAAATAATAAAATATCTCTCAAAATTGTGTTCGTTTTTTTTTTTTTTTCTTTGTATAAATGAAAAATAATAATTTCAATTACTGTTTTTTTAAATATGTACGAATTCCATCACGTAAATTTTGTTCACCCATAATGTGACTCAACATGTGTATCATAATTGCTCCTTTTTGATAAACTAAAATGGAAAAATGTGATTTAATTTCCGCTGGACTTTTCGGTTCCCAATTAAGACATTTGTAATGAGTTGATGATTCAAGGGCAAATGCGCCTGTTTGGAGAACTCGAACAACAAATATATTCATCAAGTCCCACTCTGGAAATAGCTGTAAATAATAAAATTCATAAGTATCATAAAAATATTATTAATTGTATATTTAGAATTTATCTTACCTTGTCACCAATATAAAATTGAATATAACGTGAAAGACCTTCTTTTAGCCAAATATATTTCCACCAAGCGGGTGTAACTAAATTTCCAAACCATTGATGGGCTAATTCATGAATAAAAATTTCCGTGACAAATTCTCTTGAGCTAAGACGCGAGCCATTATTAAATAAAGTGGACCCACTGACAAATTTATAAAAAAAATAATTATATTGATTTTTATAAATTAATTGTTTATTAATTGATTTTCAATTAAATATCTCACCGATAAATAATCAGTCCCCAATTTTCCATTCCACCGGAATCTGCTTCAGGAATTGCATAGCTATCAAGTTTTGGCAATGAATAGGGTATTCCTGTGTATTCAACAATAAACGGAAGAGCTTTTTCATTAATTTCTTGAAGAAACTTTGTTGATTCAATAGCTTCCTTTTGCATACATGTATTTATTGATTTATTTTCATTTGAGGTACATTGAAAATCAGAAACTACAAATGCAACTAGATAAGTTGACATCACTGGTGTTGTACGAAATCGTGTCATTTTTTCCCCATTAATAATCATTTCATAATCAATTGGCATATTAGAAGTTGCAGTATAATTTGGAAAATGTTTGATAGAAATATTAAAAGTGGCTTTTAATGCTGGCTCATCCCAACACGGAAAAGCACGACGTGCTTTTGTTGGTGAGAATCGTGTTGCCACCAGCCATCTAATAATTAATTGCAATAATATAATAATTCTTCAGCGAAAAAAAAAAAAATAATAAATGAAAATTCAAATTTATACTTACACTTTTTCTTTTTTATCATTGATATAAGATGTTTTGTAAATACCAACGGGTTCACTGCTAATATTACCAGTGAATTTAAAATTCAATGTATAATTTCCAGGTTTAATTGATTTTTCAAATTTTAATGATAGAAAATCCGTTTGATTATCACGCTCATGGCATTTTGGTGTAATTAATTTGCCATCAGCATCCACGAGATTCGTTACATTTTCATTTATTTCCAAATCATGATATGCATGAAGAGTGATATTTGATGTTTCATTCAAAACCTTGATCAAAATCACGGTTTCACCATCAAAAGTAAAATTTCCTTCAATAATATACGGTGCTATTTTAAGATCATACGATATGGGAATAATATTTGTTGGCAAACGATATTGAATTATTTCATTAGCAATTGATGTTGTTGACGTCACACACTGTATATCGACTAAGAACAGTAACAAGAGGGCAATCCATCCACCGGCCCTATTGCCACGCATCCTGTGAAATTAAATGGCATTTGAGTTATTTCATTCAATAATAAATTGAATTGAAAGCTCTTGACGCTACATGAGTCATTGTAATTTTGAAATATCAAATAAAAAAATGTTTCTATTGCAATCATCATCATATTGATATTTATCGTCATATTTAAATTAAATGAATTTTCACAATAAAAAAAAAAACAAAACAAAACAAAAAAAAATTTAATAATTTAATTGAATAAAAGTGAGAAAAATAGTAAATTTTATCATCGATGTCAACCGATCTAATTAATTAGCATAAATATTTTTTATATTTATTATTATATAAAATAAATTTGTATTTAATATATTAATAAAAATTACCTGCGAATGTATGCCTTCGTCCTTTTCCAGGCTGATTCACGCACCATTCAATTTCGTGTTATTCTGCTACTTGACAATTTGTCCGAATTGCACGAACTTTGACTGTGGCTCATGCCCCACGTATCGCTCTATTTATTACCTCCGTTGTCGTTGTCGTCGTTGTCGTCGTTGTCGTCGTCGTCCATTGGATTAAATAATTACATTTCATTATAGTTAAATTGTAGTAACACGAGATATATTCAAACGCGGTTGGCTACTGCGTTGAATTCGTATTCATATATTTCAATAGAGAGATGTTGATAATCCAAAATAAAAATTCCTATAAATATAATTTACTGATGAAAATTTATTTGTTATTTGAACACTTGAATTTGAAATTATTTATGAATTTTTCATAATTTTATGATAAAAAAAATTAACTCTGATATTTTTATTTGATAATATTTTATTGTTTTATTTCAAAAAATATTTGCTACATGTAAATTGTTGAATCATTTTACTATCCACGTTTTTATTAATTTTTACAAATTTTTGTGTCTGTAAATTATTCATATTATGAAGATTTATTTTTATCATTATCATTTTTGATTGAATTAGGTCCAAACAAATATTCATCCATGACCGAATGAAATTTAGCTGATCGTGTTTCAGATAATTTAATTGCATTTTCAAGATCATGTAATAATTGCTCTACGGTAAACCCATCAAATTTCTCTTCAAGTTTTTTTGCACGTGGTTCCAAGAAAGCCTTGAACTAGAAAAGTGAGATTTATTGATAAAATATATATTTATTACAAATTATTGATGAAGAAAAATTTAATAATTATAGTATTTAGTTTTCAAACCTTTTCGTATTGGTCACGATTTTTAATTGAAATATCCAATAATGTAATTATTGTTTCTAAATCATCGGAATCGTGTTCGTCAAAGCTGGAATGAAATTAAATTAATGAAAAATTATTAGTTTATTTTCTTGATTGTGTATAGTTGAAAGTAAGAGATATTATTGTTCTTTCTTACAATTTTTCAATTATGTCAAAGTGATTGATGAAATAATCCAACATGTAGTCTATATTTTCTTGACTATCAACAAAATTTCTGAATAAACTCATCACAGCATACATAGAATCTGTTATATTCATTGTAAATAATCGATCTAAATATTTATCACGAATTTCTTTTGATTTTGAACACTTTAAAAATTTATATGGAGTTCTCATGAGATATTTACTACTAAATACTGTCATAAATGAATTCCATAAAGTTTCATTGGCTTCTTCAAGTCCCGTGCACATAATCCACTCGTTATCGTGCTCCAAAAATCTATAATTATAGAATATAATATTTATTATATAAAATCATATTATCAATTTATATCAAAATAATAATATTAATATTTATACTCTTTCTCTGTTGGATTGTCCAGATAATCATTGAAAATTTTTCGTGCAATACTTTGACAATCAGCATGTCCAAATTTACATGCAAGTGGAAATAGTTGGAGTTTCGTTTTCATAGTAGAATAATCAGAATTTTTATTATCTAACATATTGCTCATAAGGAAGAGCATATATTTATGTAATATTTCTTCTTCAGGTGTATTTTTCATGACATCCCTGAGCGTTGTCATTATTTTCACTGCTGATATCCACGGTAAATAATCCGTTTCCCGATGTAAATATGAAGTTACATTTATCATTATTTTAAAATATTTCTCCCAGTCATTATTTCGTGTTTTAATCTGGTTAAATGAATCAATGACAAGTTGTGCTCGATTTACTGGTGAAATTTTATCATATTCATCAGAATTCAAACAATCCACAAGTAAACGCCAATTTTCTTCATCATAATTCACTGAATAAAATCCTAAATATGTTCAGATAATAATATAATTTATTATTTTTACTGTATATTTTTAATGTAACAAATAATTTAAATTTATTATTTGATTGTATACCTCTCTGTTGGATATTTACAATGATCCAATCGTCTTTATTAATATTGGATATTGTTAAATTATCATCATCTTCATTAAACCAAATTGTCGGTAATGTTGATGAAAAATCTGGATTTGATTTTGTAGCATAATTTATTGGTATTTTCCATTTATTATTTGGATTAGTGGACATTGCATTTTTTTGTGTCAATATAATATCACCCGTTTCATTATTTCTCGTTACCGTTACTCTTGGATAACCCGTTTGTTCAATCCACGGGTCCATTATTTCTTTTATATTCAATGGTTTTTCCGGATTTTTATCATCATACGCTGCTTGAAGATCATCCCAGAGATCATCAGTTGTCACAGAAGTAAATTGACTGAAATAAAAATTATTTATAATAATATTCAATTTCACATTATATAATTTCTAATTTAATTATAAAAATTTATAAATATTTTTACTGTGCTTTCATATATCGACGAATTCCATCACGAAATACATCTTCACCAATCATATGATCCAACATATGAAGTACACCGGCACCTTTTGCATATGTAACTTGACTAAACATTCTTTCTATTTGAGTATTTGTCGTGGGATTCCACTTGATAGGTTTAGCCGATCCTGAATATTTTTCTGCTATGAAAGACTGATCATTCACATGATCAATAACGAATATATCCATGATACGACGTTCTGGAAAAATCTTCAAACAATTAAATTAAAAATTAGAATTACTCGAATGTTTTTTTTTTTTTTTTCAATTTTAAAATAAGTGTAAAATCATTGAGTAATCATAAACTCACTGGGTCTAGAGCTTTATATTGAAAATATGCGGCAAATGCTTCATTCAGCCATGCATCATCCCACCATTTTGGAGTTACGAGATTACCAAACCATTGATGTGACAATTCATGGGCAATCAATATTTCAATTTGTTCATTTTTATTTATATGGGGTAAAAATGTGGCATTGTGGCTCAAAACGGATCTCGTACTGTGGGATAAATAAAATTGATTAATAAAGAAGATGATGTGAATATTAATATTTGTGACAATGAATAAAAATACAATCTTACACGTAACTAACTAGACCCCAATGTTCCATAGCTGTCGCAGAATATTCTGGAATTGTTATTTGATCCAATTTTGGAAGTGCATAGGGAACGCCAGTGTATAATTCCATTGACGGAATTACTTTTTCACTCACTTCAAGTGCATATTTAAGTGAATCCAAAGCACTTTCTTGGCCGTAAAATGTTATATTACCATGAATATTTTTGATCGGTTTATAATCAGCTACTGCCAAACACGGCAGATATGGTGACATTACAGGTGATCTCTCAAATTTAGTCAGTACTTTATTATCCGGCAATTCTTCACGACTTTTTATTGGCATATTTGATAGTGCAGTGTAATTTGGATAATGTACCAATGAAAATTCAAATTGAGCTTTTATACCAGGCTCATCCCAACATGGGAATAAACTACGTGCATAAACTGGTTCAAAGTGTGTTGTTACAAGATATCTAAAAGAAATAAATTCAATTATTTATTTATTTATTAATTATTTTCTGTTAATTTTTATATTATTATTTATTTTACTTGTCTTCATCATTTTCATCTTTGTCAGCGGTACGATAAAATCCAGTATGTTCCCTGTACGAATCATCTGCTCCATCACGTCCAATCCATGACATTTTTAATGTATAATTTCCCAATTGTAATTTTGAATCAAACTTCATTGTGTAAAAATTATTTTTTGGATTCCATATTTGTGACGATGGTTTTTCTATATCGCCATTATCATTAATCAATTCTGTTGCTTGTTTGTCAATATCCATTTTATCTGATCTGTGTACTATTATTGTAGTTGTTGGTCGTAAAACTTCTAAAATAATTGTACTATTGCCTTTGTAAGTGAATTTTTCACCGAGAAAATCCGGATCTAAATCAATAATATACACTCGCGGTACTGTATGACGTGGTAAACGATATTCAGGTTCTTTCAATTTTTTTTCCATTATTGATTTAGCCAAAAAATGCATTGATTTTCTATTGCCATTAGGTGGTGATGGGGGTAATTGTGGATTTAATGGCAATATTGCAATTGCATATACTATCAGAAGACAAAAAATGATCAATTTTTGCATCATCTTTGATGCAATAATTTTTTTCGTTAGAAGAAAGAAAAAAAAATTGTAAAATGAATAAAGTATAATCGTTTGATTTTAACGTGACAACGGTTAGCGATCTACTCAATATTTTTCACGATATGAGCAGATTTTTTATAGTTGTCAGCGTCTAATTACATGAAAATCCATAATACATTCATGAATAATTCAATTTTTTCACTTTGCATATACCGGTATAGTTTTAATATTAAAACTTAATTCATCTATTGTTTATGAAAAAAAATATTTCAAAAATAATTTAAGTAATTTTAAATAGGATGATGTTATTTTGAATTTTATTATAATTTAAATTGTTAATTCGTAAAATCCTTGAACAGTGGGGATGGATTTTTTTTTATTCATTTTTTTTTTTTCCATTTTATCATTGCAAAATGAAAACATCGATAAATAGATGTAAAATAATTTTTTTATTCATTATTCAAGTGGTTTACAGTAGTTTTTATTATTATCATGAAATTTATAAATTTATAATTTTATGTATTTAATTTTTCTTCTTCACATACGTTGGTCCATGTATTAGATTGAATAATGATGGTTTTTTATCGATAAACGCATGAAAATGTTTTGAAACTTTTTCACTTACTGTCATCATTTTCTCCGCTCTGTCAAGCAAAAATTCGGTATCTGATATTTTTCCAAGTGCCTCTTGTCCTTGAAGAAATTCTGCGTACTACAATTTAAACGTGTAAAAATTTATTTAATTTTCGTTACAATTCAAATGCAATTACACTGAAATTATTTCAGTACCTTGTCATATTGGTAACGATTTTTTATATTCCAACTGATTTGTTCATTAATTTCGTGAATTTGATTCGTTAAGTTTCTTGCATTGAAGCTGAAATTAAATTAAAATTAATTCATAATATTGCATATAATATCTATATGTATTACAAATATTATTATATTTTATTTCAATTTACTGCTGTTGTATTCTATCAAAATGATTGATGAAATAATCCAATGCAAAATCAACATTTTCACGTCTGCCTTTGAGCATTGATTCAAATGCTACTGTCAATTCATCAGTAAGTAAACTTGCATTTTCAGCAATTGCCAATGCAAGATACTTTCTCATAATAAAATGATCATCTGTGCATCCTAAATATTCATAGCCTGGTTGATGCAGTGGATTAGCAGAGTGTGAATTCATTACTTTATCCCATATCGTTTGATTTGCATACATCAATCCATGACAGAAAATCCAACGTCTTGAATCTGGTGAAATTCTACAATTAAAAATTAAAATAAAATATAAATACAAAAAAAAAAAAACTTGAATATTATTTATTTACAATTGAATATTATAAAATAAAATTTTTACTCACGGATATTCATTTGGATCTTTGAGAAACATAGCGAGTTTATTTGTAGCAGCGTTTCGACATTTTTCATGTCCAAGTGCACATGCCCACGGTAAAATTTCATTTTTTGCAAGATCAATTAAATGATCCTCGTTTAAGTGATCATCAAATCCAACATGATTAGTTATATTTGTTATTAAATGCAAAACAAATTTTTCAAGCATATCATAAGCTGGTGTATTTATTAATGCGCTGTTGAAATATTCAATTACCGTGAGTGCTGGTATCCACGGTAAATAATTAATTTCACGATGTAAATAAGACATAACATCAATTAATAATTCAAAATATTTATCTTCATATTCAGAAAAAAATAATAAATCATAAATAAGTTGTGCACGATTTCTCACGTGTATTTTATAATAATTATCTGTATTTAAATAATCAGCGAGTCGTTTCCAATTTTCATAATCATAATTTACTCGATAAAATCCTAATATTAAATGATTATTATTAATATTTTTTCACCATAAATTTTTCATTATTTCATAGGATTAATTTATTCAATCAACTTATTTCAAAAATTTTATTACCTGTTTGTTGAATATTAAGTATCATCCAATCATCTCTATCAATTCCATAAAGAGTTAAACTTTCATTGGCACGTCGCATCCAATGTGTGGGTTGAGTATAAGTAAAATCCGGGAGAGAACGTGTGGTGAGAGTTATTGGAATCATCCACAAATTGTTTGATTGTGAATCTATTGCATTCATTTGTGTAATATTTGCCAAACCATTTTCATAATTTCTCGTAACATTCAATAATGGATATCCCGTTTCTTCCAACCACGGATCCATCATTTCTTTAATATTCAAATGTGGATGTCTGCCTTTTTCTTCATACGATTTTTGAAATGCCTGCCACAAATCATCCGTTGTTGCTGAACCAAATTGACTAAATACCATTAAATAATAATTATATTAATTTATCAATGCAATTTTTAATCATTAATAAACTTACTGTTTATTAAGATATTTAATAATTCCATCGTGAAAAACGTCCTCTGACAGGATATGCTCCAACATAAACAGAACTGCTGCACCTTTACGATAAGTTATTAGACTAAACATTTCACGTATCTCCTCAGGTGATTCTGGATTCCATTTAATTGGATGTTTATTACCATATGGAGATTCAGCATTGAATGACACTCTATTTATAACGTTTATCACAAACAAGTCCATACTATGCCAACGGTCAAAAATCTGATATCCAAAAATTAAACAGGATAAATATATATTTTTGTCTATTATATTTTTTTTTTATTACCTTATCTACTATTTTATGTGAAAAATACACTGCAAATGCTTCACTCAACCACAAATCACCCCACCATGCTGGTGTTACTAAATTTCCAAACCATTGATGAACAGTTTCGTGAGCAGTTAAATATATAACTGCATCTCGTTTTTGTACACCGTCCTCATCACTGTTGAATGATATTATTCTTTTCCTTGATAAATAATAAAAACAAATATTCAAGTTATAAAATCAAAATTTTAAGTGATAAAGATATTATTGGGAAAAAAAAAAAGAAAAAAGAAATACAAATGCTCATTTCAATTTATTCTTTACATGTAACTTATGATTCCCCAATGTTCAGTGCCACCTGCTGTATAATGAGGTATAGTTACTTGGTCAAGTTTTGGAAAAGAATATGGAATTCCAGTATATACCTCCATTGCAGTGATAACTTTTTGACTTATATTAAATGAAAGTTTTACATTTGGTAAATTATCTTTATTCGTCCAGAATGTCACATTTTCATTATCAGTTGCAATGTGTTCATAATTAGCTAATATAAATGTAACTAAATATGTTGACATTGGTGGTGATTTATCAAAGTGACTCCAAAATTTATAATTTCCAGCGTCATTTTCACTTCTCATTGGCATATTTGATAAGGCAGTACGATTGTGATGGTGTTTCAATGAAATTTCAAATTCTGCTTTTAAACCAGGCTCATCCCAACATGGAAATACGTCACGTGCTGATGTTGCTTGAAAGTGTGTTGCAACTATTAATCTATAATATTAAATAATATTCCACAAATTATCAATATTTTTCATGATAATACAGTTTATTTATTTATTTATTCATTTGTAATATAAACAACAAAATTTACTCACGAGTTTTCACCATTTTCATTCGTATCAATTCTACGAAAAAAACCTTGGCCATTTTTTGTTTCATGCCCCAACCATTTGAGTTTCAATGTATATTTCCCAATTGATAATTCATTTTTAAAATGTATATTGAAAAATTGAAGAATTGGATTCCATCGTTGGGAAGTTGGCTCCCAAATAGTTCCATTGTGCAACACAAGTTTTGTATATGATTTATCAATATCAATTAAATTTGATGAATGAAGAGTAACATCACGTGTTGGATAAATCACATCGAAAATAGTTGAACTCATGCCATCAAATGTAAAATTTTCTTGATCAATATGCGGTTCCAATTGTAAATTATATAATCTTGGTATCGTATCATTTGGCAATCGATATCCAATAATTTTTGCCATTAACATTGTCATATATCGTTTTTCATCTTGAGCAATTGATAAATCAATCATTGAATTAATCCATGCCAAAATTATGATTGAAATTTTTATTGATATCATCTTGTCGTCACAGTTATAATTTAATTTATCAATGTCAATACGCGTTAATTATTTATTATTTCTCGCACTGTTTCTCATTTTATGATCACTGAGGAAACGAAAAATAGGGGAAAAAAAAAAAACAACAACAACAAAACAAAACAAAATTAACAATAAAATCAAATAAACAAAGAAAAAAAAAACGTACTCATACGAATATACTCGAGAAACTGAGACTATATAATTCAAGAATGTCTACTCGCTTATTCACTGACCTCACAAAAACATATTAATATTCATTAAAAACCACGCGCTTGATTTTAATCACTACAGACAAATAACAATTGATTATGTGAGAGTATCACTTTAATACTAGTGCACTTATTTACCTAGAAAATTTGAAAAAAAAAAAAAAGGTAAAAGATTTCATAATATAATGCACAATAATCATCTCCCTTTGACACTGTTTCCTGATATCATCACAGTTCAGTCAACGTCAAGGTAACTTTTGATGAAAATAAAACAATTGTTAATAATATTGTTTGAATAATTCACATTATTAACCTACGTCTCACACATTATGCGACAATAATCATATAACCCATTGGAATTGATGAATAATTTTGAAAAATTTAATTTAATCGTATTGTCTTCAATAAGACAATTTAATTATATTCATTAGAATTACAGAAAAAAATTGATCACATCTTTATTTAATTTAATAATAATTCACGTTAATATAATATTGTATATTTTATTATTAGTAACAGAAATATTAAATGATTTGTTGCTTCATTTCATGGGATTTTTATTTATTTAAAATATTTGATACAAATTTATTTGATGTATTTTAAAAATTATAAAATTAATAAAATTATACAATTTATTCTAATACTTAATTACAATATTTGTGATATAAGAAATGATGATATGATAGTTATGAGAGATATTGTCATTATATTTGAAGAGTTTCCTGATTTCCCATCATCTTTTTTGAAATATGATTTAAATTGTTCTAAATGTATCTGGAATACTTGAAGTTTGTGTTCAACCGATTTGAGTGCTTCGTTGACCGCATTTTTCAAATTTTCATTAGCATGCATAGAATAATTTTTCAACTGTAATTAATAAAAATCATGAAAATTTATATTTATTATTTACTCAAAGTCTCCTTATCATCACCAGTTAATCAATTCATTAGTTAATCAATTTCTAACTCACTTTATCTTGTTGCTCTTTATTTGTCAATATGTGTCCCAATGATGTGAAATCAGATTCCAATTGGTCGGCGGTGTATCCATTGCTAAAAATGAAAAATATATGTATAGATCAAAAAATTTATTTATAATATATACGTGAAGGTTAATTTTGAATGGAGATATTAAACTAACAGTAGAATAATTTCCTCATAATATTTGATCATGTAGTCAAGTACGACATCAACTCCCTCATCACTTCCTGTGTAGATTGTTTTGAAAATTTCAGCAAGATTTTTTGTACAGTTTATATTCTTAACAGCTTCAGTTATAAAATTATTCAAAATATTTGTATCTGAAGTACATCCTAATGCTGTGAAAATTTCTGGGGTTTTATCTTTCAAATACTTTTCCCACAATTTATTCCACACTGTTTGATTAGCCATTCGTACACCAGCACACATGATCCACGGTTTATCGTCTGGTAAAAATCTGAAATATTAATAAAATTCAAAAATATAATTTTTAATTTATATGTAGATGAATTGATACAGTGAAAATATTAACGTACGCATTTTTTATAGGATCATCCAACCATCTGATTAGTTTTTCCGTTGCTTCAGTTCTACATGAATTCGATCCCAAAGTACAAGCGGAATTTAAAGCTTCGATTCTCTTGAGCTTCATGACATGATCAGTTTCATTCAATTTAATTGATTGAACTTCGTTGACTAATTTTTCTGATAATTGTAAAATATACCCCTGCAAAAATATAATTCAATTTATCATAAAATTATTTCAATTAAAAATAAAAAATAAAATAAACATGTGAAAACGTGTGTACCTTGAATTCTTGAGAAAATTCAGTATTTGCCAAAAATGTCATTATATCTTTTATATTTCTCCATGCTGCTGACCATGGAATATAATCAATTTCGTGTTTGAGATATTCAATGAGACCTAAAGCTACAGTATAATTTAAATGACCAGCTTTTGCAAGATTCAATGCATCATCAATTAATTGTGCACGATTGAGAATATGAATATTTGTATGATTATTTTTCAGGTACTCGATAATCAATTTCCAATTTTCCACATCATAATTAACCCGATAATATCCAAATTGCTGTTTATTAAATATAACTAAATTCTTGGGTGGTAAATCAATTGTCAGTGTTTCTATTTTTGGATCATGCCAATGAGTTATGTTGGTGTTGTTGAAATCCAAATTACTCTCGGACACATAATTAATTGGTATCCAGTATTTTTCTTTAGTAGTTGTATTGGTATCATCGAAGAAACGAGATTGTTTTATCATTGTCTTTCCAGTTGTGTAATTTGTTTCAACAGTGATAACAGGATAACCTGGTACTGTTATCCAATTGTTCAATATTTCAATGAAATTTTTTTTTTGATCACCGAATTTAGCGAATTCATTCAAAAGATCTGCAGAAGTTGCCGATCCAAAAGCCCTATATTTCAATTCAAAAATTACAATGATAATAATAGAAAATTTATATCATTGATTTTTAACTCACATATTTTTGATATATTTTCTCAATGCAGTTTTGAAGTTTTCTTCACCAATAACGTACGATATCATACGAATAATTGCACCAGCTGTGAAAAAAATTTATTACATTATTATTCATTTTTTTTTTGTTTTTTTTTGTTTTTTCGTGTATTATTTCTATTGCGTACATTTACTGTAAGTGATATTATCAAAAGCACTCAGCATATCTTTGTTTTGAATTCGTTCTTCATACATAGCATGACTATTATTTTTACTGTCGGCTACAAATGCTGTTGCTTGCAAATTCATTACAACAAATTTTTCCATTACTCTCCATGTGGGTTCCACCTAAAAATTATTTCATTATATAATTTTGTAAAGATATTTATAACAATTGTTGAAAATAAAATTTAATAACCTTGTCCGTGATGACATATTGAAAATAATTGGCAAAACCTTCATTTAGCCATATATCATCCCACCATTTGGCAGTGACCAAATTACCAAACCACTGATGTGCCAATTCGTGGGCTATTATTGTAGTTATTTTTTCTTCTTGTAATGTTGAACTGGAATTCTCCACATAAAGAAAACTCTTTTCACTAAACAAAAAAAATTGATCAATATAATTTACTTGAATATCCAAGTTATAATTAATTTTCTTCTTAATTATTATAATTTTACAAATTTAAATTAGTAATTCATAACTAACGAGTATATAACAAGTCCCCAATTTTCCATTGCACCAGCTGCTAATTCTGGCACTGCAAGTGAATCTATTTTTGGAATTTCATGTAATTTCCAAGCATAATCCGTATATTCTTCCAATGCTTTCAGTACTCTTGAGCTGGCGTTTAAAGCATTTTTTCCATTATCAACAATATCTTTTCGCGTCCACACTTGTAAATCCTGTTTATCTTCATCTACTGTAGCAAAAAGACCGATGGCAATGGCAACTAAGTAAGAAGACATTTTAGGACTTGAGGCAAAGTGTGTTGTAATCATATTATAGTCATTTGGATCAACGTCCACTGATATTGCGGGCATATTAGAGAGTGCAATGTATTTTTTATTATGTTTTATTGAAATATTGAAATTTGCTTTGAATCCTGGCTCATCCCAACATGGAAATACTTGGCGAGCAGACATTGGCTCCAATAGAGTTGATGCCATCCATCTAAATTTTGATAAATATAAAATTATCAAATAAAATTGAATTGAATTGAATTATTGAATATAAAATAATATATTTTTCTATTTATACTCACTTTTTTTTACCATTTTTATCCGTATATGAAGTCCTGTAAAAGCCACGAAAATCTTTGCCATTTATTCCCGTGAATTTAAATATCACATTACAAATAGATTTTTCTGGGATGGCTTTATCAAAATTAACTGATAAAATGTCTTCATTAATTGATGAATATTGTGGTTTTGATATAATTCCAGAATATTCCGGTACGCATTCGAAGTCAATATCAGGATGAAATGTAAGATTTTTAGAATGCACCAAAATCTGGTTTGTAGATTTTATAAAGATCATATTAATGACTGATATACCATCAAACGTAAAATTTTCATTTTCCAAATGGGGTGTTAATGTGATATTATATGATATTGGCTTGATGGTGTCAGGAAGACGAAATATATTTGGCGAATTATCTGTATCAACTTTCAATGGCACTAGGGATTTAATGGCTAATGTTGATGACACTAAAAGGGCCGTGGTAAAAAATGCGTGCACAATCGACATTTTTTTCTCACTAAAACGATAAAAAAAAATTATTTCTCAAATTAAATAAAATAATCCAATAATGACGATGACATTATCAATTTTATTGGCAACCAACTTACTGTAATAAATTTCGACACAATTTTTTTCTTAAATATTTATATTGATTAGTCTTACTTTTTCCCGCACAATCATATAACTACACGAAAATCAGTAATTTTCGCATATCTTATAATGATTTTGCGATAAGCTTATCATACGGAATGCTCAAAATAACAGTATAATCTTATCAACAGTTCTAACATTACATCCCAGTTTTGAAATAAATGACACAGTATTTTTATTCAAAGATTCAATAATAATTTTACTTTATAAATTGATAATAAATTAAAAATTGTAATATTTCAATAAATAATACAATATATTGTCAGATAAAATTAATTACCAAAGTATTTGTTTATTTATTAATTAATTTATTATTATTATTATTAATATTATTTTCAGTATCATTGATATTATCGAATGAAAAATAAATTCTTGGTAGTAATACAATTCATTGATTTATTGAATAAATAATTATATAATGGGGAAAAAAATTTTTTTTTGTTTACTTGTATATGAAATAATTATGGATTCACATTTTTAAAATAATCATCGAGATAATTTTCAATCATTGGTCGAAGTCGATTTGCACGAATTGTATTTACTTGTAATATATTACGTACACCATCAGGTAATTCAGAATATACAAGCGGTGAGCCTTGCACATGAATTCTATTTTTTCTCATATTTAAATAGTAAATATCTTCAGATAATGCGTAAACATGTTTTTGATATTCATATGGCAATTCAAGTCTATAATGAAAATAAAAAATAAATATATTAGACAAAATCCCGGAATATTAATAATATAATTATTTATAATATTTACCTTGCAACGAGTTTATCATGATTTTTAATGATAAAATGTAAAATAACTTGAGCATTTAATTCATTAATTCTCGCTGCAGTCAATAATATTGGAAAAATATGGTCACTAGGAAAAATTTCTGATTGCTCAAGTACATAATAAATATAGCTAGATAAATAAATAAAAATTATAAATAACAAAATATATATATTGTTGAATATATAAAATTAATTTAATTTAATCCAAATTTACTTCTCTAAAACATCCACATTTTCCGTACAGGCAAGTCCACGTGCTATTGAAAGACGTATCGATGGAAATAAATTTGTTTTATTTAATAATTTCAATACTGTTATCCATAATTCTATTGATGCACGTCTAATTCCATGACAAAAAATCATCTCATGCTCATCACTATTGCGAATACATTTTTTCCAATAATTGAAACATCGCCTGAATTTTTTTTTTTTTTTTTTTTTTTTTTTCAATATAAAATAAAAATTATTATTTATTCCCATTCATAAATAATATATATATTTTTATTTTATTTATTATATCAAACCCATTTCGACAGTTGGCATGCAACACTTCACGTAGATAACAGTGCAATCGAGATTCAGCGTCACGTAAACATTTTTCATGGCCAAAACCACATGCTATATTTGCAATATTTTTTCTGTGCATGTGAATATAATCATCTGATATTTCACCAATATTATTTTCCAAATAATCGTAAATATTAGATACAATATCAGTAACAAGTCGCTAAAATAATATGAAATAAAATAAAAAAATTACTTATAAATAAATAATATACATATATATTATATTAATTTGATCATACTCGATAATATAATCTGTATTTATCAGTTTTGCTTGTACTTAAAATTCCACGTATTTTTGTAAATGCTTTGGTCCCAGCGAGCCATGGAAAATAATCCATTTCATTTGATAAATATAAAAGTAATTTAAATAATATTCTGATATGTATATAACCAGCAAAACAAAGTTCAAGTAAATCATCTATAATTCGCATTTTTTGCATTTCACCTAGGGCTCCTGAATTAATTAATAATGTATTTATAATTTCTGTCCACCATTTTTCTGGATAATTTACTCTGTAAGGAACTAGATAGAAAATAATTTAATAAATAATTTTATTTTATTGAGTATATCGTATATTTACCAACTGTATCAGTGTATAAAAGACAAGTTCGAATTTCATCAGCTGATATGAGAAATGATGTGTTTGGCATCATCCATTGAAAATAATATGTATTTGTTGAAAAATTTTTACAACGAATTGGAATTGTCCAAGTGTATTCTTCATCACTCCATGGTTCAGATGGATTGAAACGTTCCTTTTATTTATAAAAAAAATATTTTACATCAATTCATCATTTATAAATTGTATTTTATTTTTTATTTTTAAATAATAAATTTTGATGATTACCTGAATTAATTCGGCATTTTCTTCACTCAGATCCAGAGCTACATGAATGATAGGTATACCTGGCATCTTAGACCAATCTCGAATTAATTCTTCGACATTTTCTTTTCGCAATATACTGAAAAGTTCATCTTTATCAGGCCCGAATTGAGTGTGACCCCTGCAATAATTTAATTATATTTTTATCCCATTAAATTTGTCTTATTAATCATCGCACCATTCAACTAAGGCCTGTGTTATCAATAAACCAACGTCATTAAAATCATATATCTCATGAATCATAGATATAATTGTCATTGTTTGATAGCCCGTGTAATCCTCACGTCGAAAATACATTTTGTCTTCCCACGTATCAAAAAGATAAAATGGAATTGTTGTTGAGGCATCGAGATCTCTGTCAGATCTTGTCCATAAAATTGTCCGAGCTAATGTAAATTCTTTATTACGAAATTTTGGTTCAACTACATTTATTATATAATCAGCAGCATAATTTGCTAATGCTTTGTAGATCCAATAATCTGAGCGTAATTTTGGATAAATAAATACTCCAATCCATTGGGTTGCAACAGCGCGACTTACAGTTGTAATCAATTCCATTTTATCAATTTTCGATGATTCTTCAATATCATACAAAACTCTTTGCTTCCTAAAAAAAAATATATATATATATATATATTATAATACTGAAATTTAATCACGTAATTTTCATAATCTAATTGAAAGTATTTTATCTGCATCGTTGTTTAAATCTTATCAATATTCTCTTGTACATACAAATAAAATCCTTGAGGGGAAAAAAATGAGGTCATAATAATAATAAAAAAAAAAATGATATGATGATTTATAGAAAATATTTGTTAAAAATAATGATTCAATTTCACTTTTAATATCGTCTGTTGTATTATTTACTCACTTGTACAATATTACACCAGGTACAACATAATAATCTATTATTCGTGAACCAGATATTGGTGCTATATTCATCACTGGTTGAACTGGTGCAATTGTACTAGTAGCATGAGTTATCCATTTTAAACATTCCATTGTATAAGTTATCATAGATGAATAGTCACTATACTCGACACCTGGTGGAAACCAAAATTTTAATGGACCAACAAGATGAAGGTTGTATCTCCATATTACAAAAAATAAATGTTCAGTTGGAATTTTTTTTGTTTTTTCATAAATTGATATATTTGTGCCTGGTGATATCATTTTATTCTCTTGCAATGTGATGCCTGTCATAATATTATATTTTGATGGATAAATCACAGTTATCTCATATGATGATGTCCATTTGTGTTGATCATTGAGACACGGAAAAAGTCGATGAGCACGATTTGAACTGAGTTGTGTTATCATTAAAATACTGAAATAAATTTATTTTTTTATTTTTTTCCCCATTATATCCATAATTTTTTTTATTTTAAATTTATGAATGAAATTGATACGAATTTAAAATACCTATCGCTATGTATGTTGGAACTTGTATTATAATATCCTCGATGGTCATCAAACGTTCTGGTAAAGTACATAGTTAATTCAAATTGTGATTCTGATATTATTTGAAAAATTTGATCAATTTGTATTTCAATTATCAATGATGTGTCACCTCTTGTGTATACATAATTGCTAATGGTCATTGGTATTTTTGTAGCGTTTGAATTAATACGATATAATCTACAAATGTAATTTATAAAAATTTATAAAAATATATACCAAATATAGAAATTATTATCAACTTACCGTGTTCTTGATTTTTGTATTATTGTTTCAGGATCTGATTGTATAAAAAATGAATTTGCTCTACCAGCAACTGTCATTGTAATTGTTACTTCACCAGTATAAATACATTTATTCATTAAACAATCATTATTATCACTAAAATTTAATGTTAATTTATAATTTTCTGGAATAATATTCCCCATAAATGGTCCCATAATCGATAGACTTTTATATAAATTCAATATAATAATGAAAATTATATAAATACTATGAAAATGGATTAACTCCATGGTAAAATTTCTTCAACTGTCGAAGATTAATTAATTTTCAAAATTACTCAAACTTTTTCACATTATTTATGATGACTTAATCGTAATGAATCGATTGACATGTTTGCATTTTTAATTCACTCGGGTATTAAATTTTTTTTTTTTCAATTTTTTTTTTTTATTCAATCATAAAAACTACCAATGCAAAATATAATAATTCATTATTCAAATGAAATTGTGATAAATTAGTGATTTTATTTTCAAACAATTATTTTATTGTTACTTATCGCCATTGAATTTTACCATCGATAAAAATCTATATAATTGCATTAAATTTATTTATTCATAGGACAATAATCATTCAATCATGAATATAATATATTTCACATAATATTTTTAATTACATATTAATGTAATTGAAATAATATTGATAACAATTTACAGTTTTAGAATTTTTAACTTTATCATTATCTATTAGACTCGATTAGGTTACTGATTAAATCCACTCTATTACTTCATAAATTTTTTTTTCACATTCAAAATTACATAAGCTGATGCATATCAAATATTACAAATAAATTTTTTATAAGAAAATATAAATATAGACTTCAAATGTTGATAATCAAAACATTTTCACCATCTATTGGTGTCAGATGATACTGAATAATCCTAATTATTATTATATTATTTTTCGAATAATTACCTACAACCCGATAGTTGAATATTTTTTTTATGTTATGTTGATATTACGTTGGTAAGAGCGAAAATTAGTTAAATTGATAGTACCACGTTGATAAAGGCGTGAATTGTGAAACTACAGCGACATGTATTACGACGTATTCTATTGTATAAATTCTCAGATGGTACTTGGAAATTATTAATGAATATTGAATATTGAACATTTATATTTCAATTTTTTAGAATTTCCGAAATAATTGGCGAATATTTTTCTATCCATACAATTGTCTTGTTGGCATATTCAATTGCATTTTTTACTGATTTCATAGATGAACCAAGTTGATGAATATTATTGTCAATCAATGATGAAAGCTGTGGAAATAATTAAAATATCTCCATTATGACATCAAAATTCATGATAAATTATTGAAATAGTAAATTGACAAACCACTTGTAAATTTTTCACTGATGTAATTTTTTGTTTAATTGCGTTGAATAATTTTTTCAAGAATTCATCGCCACGTAATTGAATGATTTTTTTTATATTTTGTGAAATAAATGTCAATGTGTTGTGAATATTTTCACAATCAGTATTTAAAATATCATAGAATATTGTTAATCGATATTGTTTGGGCAATTCAGGTCCATTATTAGATATTGAAAAATCCAAAAATCTGAGAAAACAAAAAAGATATTCAATAAATTTTTTATCCTGACAAAAAAATTGTGAAAATTACATCTTACCTGTTGATCAATGTGGCATTAGTTGTGCACGCAAGACCTTTTATCAATAATTCTTTCTCAATATGCAATTCTGTTTTCAAAAATCTTATAAACATTTTATCCCATTCATCAGACTTTCCCACTCTGATACCCTCACAATAAACGATACTTTTTAAATTTGGTTTAATCCTGAATAAAAAATATAAAAACAGAATTAATGTAACGCAGAATTATATAAATAGAAAAAATAAAAATTGTACGAGAAAGTCCTCATTATCATACTGTTGTGATGAGTTTGAAATCCAATTTTGAAAGATATTCGTTGCAGTTTTCAAACAATCTGTATTCTTCACCTCACAGGCCATTGTTAGAATTGAATTACGTAAGAGTTTTATACGAAATTGATCTTTCTCAATTTCATTAAAAGTTAAGGATTGATAAATTGGTTGTAAAACACGTTTAACATATTCCTGTTGAATTATATTTAACATTGCAGTATTAAATTGAAGAAAAAAAAAAAAAAAAAAAAGAGAAAAAAAAAGGAAAGGTGAATTTGATAGTTACTGGCACAGACTTGGAATATCGAGAAGTTTGATTGATTACCTGAAGTGAATTATGAAGAATAGGTGAGTCTTGAAGAATCAAATTGAGAAAATTGAATGACTTTATCGCAGCCAACCAGGGCTCATACTCTGTTTCATTTTGAAGATAATTAACAAGTTGAAAAGGAATTTTATAATCAATGTAACCACCTCTAGCAAGATTAAATGCATCATCAATAAGAGTTGCTCTGGCAATTCGATTTATTCCACCAAATCCCATCATATTTAAATGTCTCATTATTATATTCCAATTGTTCATATCGTAGTTTGTACGATAATATCCAATTTTATTGATGTCACAAATGATCCAGTCCATTGGATCAAAATTTATATTAACTGTAATTTTCTCGTCTCTAGGACTCAACCATATGGATCCAAATTTAGAGACATTTGATTTTTGTTGTGACTTGGAAACTAAATTCAATGGGATCCACCAACCCAATGATTTTTTACGAGCCAAGTTGGGAATTTGATGGAATCGCTCTTGCGTAATTTCCACCGAATTGGATGAATAGTTTCGTGTAATTTTGATCAACGGATAACCAGGATGATTAGCATAAGTTTCAATTGTTTCACCAATGTCAATATGAGAATGTAATTTATCTGATAATTGAGTATAATTTTGTAGATGTGTGTACAGAATTGAAGGTGTTACAAATGTGTACGATCTAAAATTGGATATTCAAGATATTTTTTATAGAATTTATTTTTTTAAAAAAAATTGTATAACGTGTTGAGAATTTTTTTACCTATTTATTAAATACGATCTCAGTGCCATTTTAAATGATTCGTCACCCATGATATTGTGTATCATTCGAACAATAGCTGCACCTTTTTTATAAGATGAAAAATCCAAAAAACCCAATACATCATCAGCTACACCGGTGTCTTTACCATTCATTGTTCTATTATGCTCACCAGCATCGTCTTGAAATACTTCTTGCAAATTTTCCACAATAAATAAATCCATAATTTTCAAATGTGGATAAACTAATGAACGACTCAAGTAAGAAAAATACGTGGCAAAACCTTCCTTTAACCATGATACATCCCAATATTCTGGTGTTACAATATTTCCAAACCATGTGTGAGCATATTCATGTGCAATTATACCAATTCCATTATGAATTGATTTAGTTGGTGTCACATCAGATTCAAAAATAACTGCTGACTCTCTGAATGTAATCATACCCCAATTTTCCATTGCATTAAAGTTGAAGTCTGGCACTGCTACGTGTTCCAATTTTCTTATTGGATTTTGCATATTCATCCATGATTCAAGTGTTGAATAAATCAACTTGCCTTCTGATAATCCTAATGATTTATTTCTTATCATTGATTGTCTTGACCATAATCCAAATGATGTTAAATTTGGTAAATGATAATAAGTAAAATCATGAATTGCCCATCCCAATAAATATGTTGACATTATTGGTGTTCGTTTCATTGTTGTCAACATATAATTATTCGCAACACTAGAAATTTATAAAAAAAAAAAAAAAAAATTACATTAACGAAAAACTCTAGGTAAATCAATATTAAATTGAAACATTGATCATACATGACATCGCTTTTTTCTCGTTGTGTATTCGATGTAATTGTTTGATTGCTATAGTGTCCAATTCGAAGTTGAAATGTAGCTTTTAAATATGGCTCATCAAAACATGGAAATGCTCTTCTAGCAAATGTCGGTGAAAATTGTGTCAGAGCCATCCACCTGAATAATTCATATTAGAAATAAAAAATAAAAAATTTATTAATAATTTACATCAATTCATAATTATCAAAATTGTAAATTGTTTTACTTTATAAATCTAATTGTTTCATTACTTTGTTTCATCATTAAATTTATATACACTTCGATAAAATCCAAATATATCATCACGTATTTCACCATTGAACGATAAGAATAGTGAATAATTACCAATATCCAATTCACGATTTAATTGTATAATAAAAAATTGTTTTTTACAATCATAAATTTGTGATAAAATTTTTGTTGAATTATTTTGATTATCATACAATATTGTATTATCTTTTTCAATTATTAAATTATCAACATTGAGTGTAATTGAATTTGATTTTTCTACAATTTCAATATCAATAAAAACTTGTCCATCATAAGTAAAATTATTCCATACACGTGGCATCCACAGTGTTAAATCATAGGAATGTGGTTGGACATTTCTTGGTAATCGATGAAGAACCCGGGGAACTTCTTGACATTCTTGACATTCTATCAATGAATATTGCCAACACATAATAATCCATATAAATATTATAACAAACATTATTTCAAAAAAATATTACAAATAATAATATAATTTTTTCAACAATTATCAATTGAATAACATATTAAAAATTGCAACTGCACAATTACTCAATATAATTTTTCACTCACTGTCAATTTTTATATTTATACTTTTTCATATCAATTATCTCATATGTATGCAAACTCATTGAAACAGTGATTGTATATTTACTGAGAAACACAACCGCCTGATAATACTATAACGTATCGTATTTTATATTGGTGGAGATTTGATATTTCTTATCACAGTAACAGTGACCTTTTTTTTTTTTTTTATATCCAACTAAATGATCGAACGATGTTTAATCAATCACAATGTCAATACTGTGTGTCTACCGAAATTCATCGTATTGATATTTATCAACTATCAATCTCGGCCATCACATTTCATATATTTACTAAAATTGATTCAAATAAATTTTCTCAATGCAAACGACAACACTTTCAATTACTATTTGAAAGTTCAATCGGTATATTTTTACTTTACTATTCTTCATCTTAATACATTGGTGTACTTTTAGAGAAAAGTTCGATTTTTTTTTACAAACAAACAATAGAATCTCTTGAAACAGTGCAAATAGAGTTTTGTGATGTATAATTATGTGGATTTAACTAACGTCACAGTTGCTATTTAATGAGTTGACTGTGACTTGATGATATTGTTACACGTATTTTACAATGAATTTTTTAAACTATTACCATTGTTATTAATTCAATTGTATTTTGGATATTTCTGAGAGTATCATGAAATATTTAATCACCCAAACTTTACTATTTATTATATTTCCAATCTCTCTATTTCTCTCTCCTCTACTCTATTGCTCTATTTCTAATTATGAAAATTTGTTTAATTGATCAATATTTTCTTTTGTATTTAATCAAAACAAAATCCATCGCATTATTGTGTAATTTAAAATGTATTTGGAAAACGAACAATGTCGGAGTTTGTCAAGTAGATATAGGATTTGTAATCAACGCTCGTCCATGATATGATGACGTGTTTGCGGTGATGGTGATGGTGATGATGGTAGTGGTGGTGGTGAATAGAGAGTGTAAACAAGACTGTAGATGTGATTGACTTACATAATGAACGTCCATTTTCACAATATTGTGCCCAAGAGATTAAACTGTGTGTAAAATATTTCTACTTTCTCACTCTCTTTCCCTCCTTCCCTACATTTTCATTATCTGAATTTCATAAATATAATATTTCTGATACAATTTAATGATAATTATATATTAAAAAAAAATATATAATATTAATGTTTTTTAACATAATATATATTTCATTGATTCATCAATTGTTTCTGATTTTATTATTTAATTTAATGTTACAAAATTCAGTCTTCAGTGTTTAAGTTATTATTTGAAATATTTTAAATCACATTAATATTTATAAACTAAACTTTTATGTAATTTATTTATATTTCAGAATAAAATGTCTGAAGAATTCAAGTGGATTAAACTGATAAAACATAATATGTTTCTCTTGTCTAGTAAGTAAATTATAATTCACATAGTTTATTTAATATTTCAAATATTTAAATAAATATAAATCCACATATTTCTCTGTGATGTGGCTTGATGTAACACCAAATCCTTTTGTCATGACATTTCAACGTGGTATTCCATTTGTGATACTAAAATATAACATATGACATTGTCAAATCCCCAAGAGGGTTATAAACTTACAGCATTCTCACTATATAGAAGTCTTTTACAAATCTGCCACATTTGATTTTTTTTTTTTTGTCTTTTTTTGTGTTTTTCAGTTTATTATATAAAATCATATAAAAATTTTCTCAGACAAGTATTTAATCTTCAAATAACAAACTTCAATTCTTTTTAGTTTTTTATTTATTATTCTTATTATTATTTTTTTTCTTATTATTGCGTTATCCGTTTGAGAAATAAATTGCTATAGGTCAAACTGGAAAAATGTGAATCAATAAAGTTCTTGAAGTCTTTGAGGCAGGTATTTGTATTTGTATGTCGAAAAATGGGCGAAAAAAAAAAAAATAGACAAAAAATTCCTTGAAATTGTTGCTGTAGGCAATAGGCAAATAAATATTAAATAAATTGTTTTTTTTTTTTTTTTTTGTCCTCGGCATCGGTCTCTTTACAGATTCACATATGAATTTGTATAAACTGTCCAGGAAATACGTGTGGACACAAATGAGAAATGATTTTGTGGTCTATAGTTGATGATAATTTTAGCAATGGTAGTGATAGAGACACAGGCTTTCATCGGACAACCCTCAGGCTCAGTTGTACCTCTCCCTCCTCTCCCAAACTATAGTTCGCAATCATCCATGATGACCGAAAACGTGACACTAGGCTGTAGAAAAAGAAGAGAAGAGGATAGGGGATGGACGTAGAGTCGTTGGGATGTTGTGCCAACGGCAATGTAGAGAAATGATCTGTTAATATCAGACCTCGTCTACTTCTGCAGTTGTAGGCCAGTAAAAAAAAAAGAGCAGAAAAAAAAAATGGATGATTTTGTGTGACTAGGGTGAGGAAAACGCATCAGAATATGTTGAATGGAAGTATAGATATTTTTATTTGAATATTTTTTCTGGTTTGTGGGGGAGAAAAAAAAAAAAGATTAATAAATTTACAGACTCATAGTAGTCAAATTCATCTATTTTTGTTTGGCGATAAGGCGTGGGAAGTGATTAATTTTGGTATTTTTATAATGAGATTGATTGGAGATGTGATTAATTGATAGATTATAATTAACTTTGGTTAATTGTATTGGGCAATGTATTTTACGACAAAGTGGTATTTGTAAATAGCGTTGATGGTTTTGCATTTGGTTAATGAGATGACAAATAATTTTGACACTCAGTACTTTATATATATATATATGTACTTGAATCTATGGACGCTATTGCATTATAAACGTCAAAGGTCTACATTGAGATTGAACCACGAAATATCCTGTCAATCGGATGCTCGTAAAATAAGGAAGGAAAAATCAAGCGAATTATTGGACGACGTTCGAGTTGAATTAAATTTGAAAAAGAATTTTTTTTTCCAATTTCCCTAGTCGAGAAAAATAAAAATAAAAATCCCACACATTTAATGATTCACATTAAATGATTCATCAATTTTTATTTTTTTCCTCAATTTGTTTATTATTCATTTATTTATTGTAAATTTTCTTCAAATTGACAATTGTATTGGGTGTAAAAATTAGACTGAAAATTCATCACTTGTGTGATATATATTCAATAGTTTGACCTAAGGCCTTTGGCAAACTGTCTATCACTGCACTCTATCAGTCAAGTATCCACCCAGTGTATATTCACTATCAGTGAGCAACGACGTTGAGGAGGAGGGTTGGCCTCACAATATAATTTCATTACTGGACCGTTTGAAAGCTTCGATGTTCTATACTTGTATATATAACACAATTCGCTTGTCCTTCATTTCATGGAAACTGCGCATTCAACATCGTCTCTCTCATCTACACTCTTTTTTTCATATTTTATTTATTTTTTTTTTTTTTTCACTTCCTTTCACTTTCATATTAATCCACTTTCAATATTGATAATATTATTATTAAACATTCAATTTTAACTAATGATATTTTTTTTTAATTGATAAAATGAAAATATAGAAATAAAAATATCTACAAAAGTGTGATAAAAAATTTTATTCAGATGAATTTTTTTCCATTTTTTTATTTTCTTCGTGATTTTTTTTTGTTTTTTTTTTTTTTTTCTTTTTCTATATTTAAGATAGATAGACAAGCCAACATGTTCTGGACACTTTTATCACAGACTGTGGCGCGCATGGCGCGTTGCTTTGATATGCACTAGCGGCTTTGTGAGGGCATAGGTAAATATTGGCAGAGGATGATGAGCGTCAGCCTGAGTTTATATACCCATTGCGGTTCTCTCTATCTTTTCTTTTCATTCACCACCGCTCGGCTTGTCGACGTCATCCACTGTCAACTTTTCTCTACAGCTCAAATTTTTTAGCCTCACCTTTCCCATCCACCCCCTCCGAGATCTTCTCCCACTTCAAGTCCTTTCTTCTTACTCGTTCATAAAACAAACTCTATCTCTATTTCAAAATTATTGTTTGGTTTTTTTTTTTTTAATTGACAAAAGTAAAAAAATAAAAATTTATGACTTGATAGTGATTTACGTGAGAAACTTCTACATGAAGATTATTCTTTGTTTTGTTTTGTTTTTTATTTTTAATTTATGATCAAGAATTATTGGAGGAAAAAATGTGTTTTATTCCGTAGTTTTATACAAAATACTGACAACATTGTTGTGTATATCAAAAATAGTTTTATGATGGTAGATTTTATACAACACTGAACGATATCACCGCACTTTTCTCATGACTAATGCATCTTGACTTATCCTTTACACTTTGTATAAAGTGCGAACTAAAATATATAAAAATCCATTTTATTCACACAATTATTTCATGATAAAAATTTCCAACATTTTTTAACATTTACTATGTCGAAAAAATTCAATTTCAAACTAAAAATAAAAATATCCAATAATTATTAAAAATAATGGTTTTATTTTTATAAAATTTGTCATTATCATTTACATAATTCAATTTTTATAATCCAACGTATTTTTATTGTGTAATAATTGAAATAAAAAATTATGTTTAAAAAAAAAAAAAAAAAAATTTTGTTATGTTTTTTTGTTTTTTTTTTTCTCGTGTTTATTTTATCAACAACAAAAGATTCTTAAGATCCGATATTGAATATGAACTATAATAGAACACGTATAAAAGCTCATTTTCAAAATATTTGCTCGATCGATCTGCGCAATTCGTTCACGGCCTTGGCTCCTATATGGCGCACTACCTATCGTGTCACATGCATTAATACATATACATATGTATTCAAACTAATGCACATACATGTATAGAACAAAGCATCTCCCATTACAACCTACCTCGACGAGCCGACGACCCACAATAAATATATATATATGTTTATTCATTCATTCATTCTATTTATCTACACACAAGTATTATGTATGTGTACTTATTTATTGCGATTTTCTATCACAATATTGAGATGAAAAGAATAAAATAAATATCGAAAAAATAATAATAATAATAATAAAAAACCTATATTATTTTTATTAGTAATATTTTACTTTGATATATATGTGTATTATTTTTTTTTTCCGTCAATTAAAATTAGTTTGATGAATATTCAATTATTTTATTTATTTATTATTGTTATTAATTTTTTTTTTTAAAATGTTTTTCTAATGAAATGTTCGAATATATATATATATATTTATTTATTTATTTTTCCTCTTTTGTGATTTTATTCATTTTTATGTATGCAATAAGAATAATATGATTCGCCTCATTGAAAAAATACAGATAGAAAATTGTAAAATGAATAAATGAATAATGAGGTGGGACGGGGTGAAACAAAAAGGATAAAGGTGGAATAAATTTGTAATAATATGACGCAAAGAAGAATATACCAATGAACGTCCATGAGCTTTATAACCGCTTGGTGGTTACTTCAAACACGTACACAGGGGAAAAAATCAGAGTGGGATGGTGGGCTGTGAATTTGTCGTTGTTACGCGCTTGCGCTTGAAATGTTGGGACGCGCGATGTCGACGCTTACTAAACCCGGCGCTCACTTTCAATTCACGCCGCGTGTCCGTCACACACCGCGTAAAGAAAGAAATAAACAAAAAAACGAAAAAAACGAAAAAAAAAAGAAATTCATTTAGTGAATCTAAAATAAACCATAATAGGTTTTTTTTTTTTAAAACAACAAAACAAATACATAATAAAAAATACGTACGAGAAAAAAAATAATAATAAATAAATAAATAAAATAAAATGTCCTGGAATTTTTCGTTTTATATTTTATTTATTTTTTTCTAGGGTGTAAGAAATTTCATTTCATCATTTTGTTCTTTCATTTCATTTTTTTACATAATTTATTTTCTTAATTTTCTACTTAATTTCATAAAAAAAAATTATTTGCATGAAAATATTACTTCAGTTATTTAATTTTTGCTTGATATAATGTGGTGGATGAAAATAAATTGAATAAATTTGAGAAAATTTAACGAGAAAAAAAATTGGAATAATCAAAATTTTCATAAATTAAAAAAGCAACAAATCAAAATTAATTATATTAAATTAAATTGACTTTTGTTAATTAAGGACAGTGACACAATTGTTTATGGTACAGTAACCAAAAATAATGACGATGATTTGTTAATCGGTTGTAAAAAAATAATTGAAGAAAATAATATTAAAGTTCAATAAATTGAGATCTAGTTCGTCATCAAGTACGACCTACTGTTTGCTTGAGGTAAGCTACAAAAAAACATCACAACAATATCAGCAAAAATATTTTCTTTTTTATCATTAAGAATTTTTCCTTCTTATTTTATCCGACTTTATTCCATTTTTTTTTTTTTTTTTCTCCATTTTTCATAAAAATAAATTCCATTCCAACATTTTTCCTCTACACTGTCAATATTCAATAAATATCTCGAACAAACAAAAAAAAAAAAAAATAAATAAATAAAATAAAATAAATTAATAATGTGACACGTTTTGAAAATCAAATGACGAACTTTCTTATACATAACAAAAGTTTATATATATTATTGTCAATAAATCCTATTGTCCTTCACACTCATCTGTATTTTCCATAAATATATATATAAAAGAAAAAATAAACAAAATAATCAATATCTATCGATTTTATTATACAATTGATATTGTAAAATTTTATTTCATGCCATGGCCAAATACGTGCGTGTTCTTTAACAAACACAGTGAAAAAAAAAAAATAATAATAAAATAAATAAAATGGAATATAGTAGAAATAATAATAAAGTAGAAGTGCTAACATAAAATATATACTTCACGTGTTGCCAATAGTCTGATAATAATCAAAGTTAATTGCGAGAGCTTTTAATTTTGAAAAAGAGAAAAAAAAAATATATATATATATATATAAATAATAATCTCAAATCACTATACACTTTTTAAACAATTATTTTTCTGTATTCATATTTGTAAGAGAATACTTCACTCCTTCACTGTCATATCTTCAATCTTAATAAGTAATCCACAATTACATTTATATACACGTACATACACACATATATATATATATATACGTATATTTTATTCATAAGTAATCATATATGTATATTAAAAGTTTAATAATAAATGTGACAGTTTTATTCACTTCATGTATATGAGAATACTTATGACCGTGATTAAAGACTCCACGTGCCATGACGATTTTCTTAGTTGTGTCGTGAGAATATGCCATCTAGTATAAACATACATGCAAATATATATATATATATATGTATATGTATTTGTATATATACATGCATAAGTTATATATAGGCCAACAGGAAATTTATTTTCCTTTCCAATATGACATTTTCTCATCTCTCACAACGACTTAACTTAACATTTTGTTCTCATCTTCTATTAAAAAACAAAAAGAAAAAACAAATCGAAAATAAAGAAAAAAATTAAAAATTATTAAATTAGTTTCGCACAACTTTATTCCTGCAACTTGTGAATATAATTAATTTTTTTTTTTTTTTTCCAATTATTTCCGCAATTTTATATGATAAACTGTGGAAAAAAAAAAAAAGACAATTTTTTTTTAAGCCGATGAAATATTTTATTTATTCTGCGACCAGGTGCAAAATGAGGAGGAAAAAAAGAAAATTTATAATTGTAAACAAGAAAGAAAGTGAGGAAGCGAGAGAGCGAGGGAGAAAGAAGATATGAAAAATTTTCATTTTTTTATTCTTTAAATTGAATGTAACAGGTGAAAATATTTTTTTTTTGTGTATCTGCCATTTTAATTGTTACTTATTCCAATAATTATAAAAGTTTTTTTTTCGGATTATTGTTTATTGAATATTTATCATTGTTTTACTTCCTTTTATTTTTTGTTTTTGTTTTTTTTTTCTTTTTTTTTTTTTTTTCATTCATTGTATTTTCATTTGCGTTCCATATTAAATATTTTATTTATTAATTTCGAGCATTTTAAAAATCTCTCCCTCTTTTTTTTTTATATTATTCCAAAAGTTTTTATAAATATATTTTAATAATATTTTATCAAAGTCATTTTTATTAATTATTGAATAATTTTTTTTTCCAATTTATTATTATTTTTTTATTTTTCATTATACTCAATATGTCATGAAATTTATTTAATAATTGAATCGAAATATCTTTCTTATAAAATGAAATACAATTATTTTTGTTATCCTGTCATACAATTTTTTTGTTGTTTTTTGTTTTGGTTGATTATAAATAAACAGAATAAAAAAAAGGGGGGGAGATGGATAAATTTTTTTCAACTACTCTAATTTCTTGAAATATTTCATTTTATTTTCATCAATGAAATTAAAATACATACAAAAAAAATTTTGAACGTGATATCGCATCAAATGAATAATATTTTTTTATGTATACATAACAATTTTTTATGGATATGTAACGATAATCCACAAACATCTACAATACAATGCGAAAATAAAATGAATGCATCATGAAAAAGAGAAAAACAAAAAAAAATGAACGAATACATATACAAAAAAATGAAAAAAAAAAGTACAGCGGAATTGACACTATAAAAATAGGTGGCAAAAAAAAATAGCACAATTAAATATGAACAGATGTGTTGGTGATAAAAAAAAGGATAATAAATAAATAAAAAAACAAGACAAAAGGAGAAAAAAGTGCAAAGCGTGAGAAAAAAAGTTTACTCTGATGGCATGTGGATCAAATATATTTACACACACCCATCCATTGTCTACCCTACTCGATATTTTTATTTATTAATTTTTTTTTTTTTTTTCATATTGCTACTCATGTTACGTATACTTTTATGGTTGTGGAAAGAAAAAAAGAAGAAAAAAAAATCCAATATCGATGGAAATCTATCGAAGATATCTTTGATACTTCGTAATTTCTTTGATTTATTTTCGTTTTTAATTTCATCTTGATTTAATCACAAAATTCTCCACACTGATACAAAAATACGTAATGATTGTTTATTAATTATTTTTTGTTTCAATCCTTTGACAATATAATAAAATAATGAAATATTTATATTGTCAAATAATGAAAAAAAATATATTATGATAATAATTGAAATTCTTTATAATTGTCCATATTAGAATAATAATTTCTGCATGAAATGAAAAGCTAAAAGCTCAATGCAAACCCCCAGTAAATATCTGTGGTGAAGTTTACAATAAATATATATATACATGTATAATGCAAATAAAGGAGCTTTAGTAGTAGGAATTTATCTTCGAAAAGCTTCTGAGTTGTTTATATATAAATATATATTTTTTTTTCGTTTCTTCTCAACGGTTGAATTCTTTCATGATGGAATTTTCTAAAATATGCCCGGAAAAATAAGAAGGAGAAAAAAAAAACGAGAGATTCAGTTTTTCCCACATTTTCATGTCTCAAAATTATTCAGCCATGAAAATTTTTATTTTCAAATTTTTTTTTGTTTTCTTCACAGTTCATTGTCAATTATTAATTGAGGGATGGGGCAATAAATTAAAGTGCATTTATTAATATTCAGTACATTAAAAAAAAAAAAAAAAAAAAAAAAAAAAAAAAAAAAACAGACGAAGAAGAAGAAAGAGAAAAATCATTATGACATAGATTTTTAATATTTCATACTGAACTGTAAGTGAAATTAAATCGTGCAATATTCAATGTGACAAATTCATAACCAAAAAAAAAAAAAAAAAAAAAAAAGAGTGAGAAAAAGAAAGGTAAAGTAAAAGTAAAAAGTCTATTCCATTTTCAACTTTACTATATAAATGCGCGAGATAGACAACGGAAGACTGACCCAATTTTACTGGCGAAACGGAAGCAGTTCTCCGTCGGTAATCGAGTAAAATCCCGCGATGCTTCCTTTTCTCAGAGTGGATGAAAGAAAAGTAAAAAAAAAAAAAAAATTAAAAAATGAAGAAAAAAAAACAAAAAATCGAAGTGAAAAGAAGAGAAATAATGTGCCATCAGTACAACCAGTTATATTGAATTATTTGTAGGAAGACCGCAAACTACGAGATGAAAAATAAAATCAATATGAACAAATAGAAAAATTATAAATAAATATCAATGTGAAATAAATATTTTACCTGTGATATAAAATCACTTGAATATTTTTACATCACATTATTATCATGAATAATAATAAAATCTTATAATTTATTTCATGTAAAATCTTAAAGAATTTCTCTCGTTTATTTACACTCTACCAATTCTGGTTTATCTATCTATTGGCCAGACGCGCGCAAACTTCGTTATATCACTATGGGCATCTGCCGCGTGCCAGAGGGGATTTAATAATTAACTCTCTCTCTCTCCAGTGCGTCTTTCCCTTGCCAGTATACCCCGTCCCTTGTGAGTTTGTCGTGATGGTACTTGGGAATATGACCAAGTTCCGTCACTCTATATACATATCCGAGACGGATTAGTCTCGCAGGCTAAGTAGTAAAACTCTGTGTAGAATATGTACCGTCACTTAATCAAATAATAATCAAATTTTAAAGCATTGAAATAATAAATGGCGATTTTTTTTTTGTTTATTTATTTTTTATTTTTCTCAACAGTTGAAATAAATAGAGGACAATGATAATAATCAATTGTGTTTATGAAATTGTACATGAAATTTTTTTTATATTAATTTTATTAATTTTTTTTTTTTTTTATTTATCCTTTTATTTTTTTGGGGTTTGCAGTTATTTTTTATATGAATTGAATACAATCCGCACAGTTATTTATTTCGAATTGACTTCACCAGGTGGAAGAAAAAAATAATAATAATAAAAATAATATTGCACTTTTGAATTGTATAATAAAATTATTGGGAAATTGCCTTATGAACTTTGAGTGAAATTTTATTCAATTCAACATATGCATACACTTATTTATTCGATTTTTATTTCGTATATAGGTTGAACATACGTTAATAGAGAATAGAATGGATATAAAAAAAATTTGATAATTTTTTTTTTTTTTTTTTCCTTATTTCTTTCTTCATATATCGTTGAAAATTAGTGTTGAATTAATTGGTGAATTTTCAATTGAATAATTAATGGTAATAATTAATTTTATTCGAGTGCAAAAAGTGGAAAAAATAAATTATTCACTTCATCAAATAATTATTATATTCGATATTTCAAATGTAATAAATACAAAAAATTTTCCCAATCCATATTGAACAATATAATAATTAGAAAAAAAAAAAGTTTATTTCACATACATAATTTACCGTATTGTGTGTGAATTTTTCATGGAATTAATAATAAATATTTCGAATTAAAAGTTGAATTTCAATTCATTCAATTAATTATTTGATTTGGATATAATTAAATTTCAAAACAATTAAAAATCAATCATGAAAACAAATATATATATATATAATAAACTTTGATAGATGAATAATTCATGAAATAATTTGAAAAGAATACGATACATAATATTGTATTTTCATAATCGACACAAAAACTAATTGCCATATCGTGTTCAGTTTTGTCTCATGAACGTGATGGGGTGTATAAGGTCTACTAAAATAGTTTGTTAAATGAGAGTAGTGTCAGGGGTCGTGGCCCATATAAGACGATTTTCCTCAATTTTTATTTCTCTTCCCACCTATCACTTCATCAAAGTTTTCGTATACAAATGATGACGTGGATGTATAAAAAAGCAAAAATGGACTGATAATAAAAAATAATTTAAAAAATTGATTATTGGATGAGTATAAATTTTCACAATTTTTATTATATTATTTTTCCATACGTAAAAAAAAAAGAAGTAAAAAAAGAAAATTCATATTTAATTACGTTGAATAGGTGGAATAAATGAATAGTCAATTGAACGCATGTGATTGAACTGCGAAAATAAATTGAAAACAATTGTCGTTCAGGTTGAATAGACACAAAGTTGAGGTAAAGGGGAAAAAGAACAACACGGGTCAGACACGATCCACTCGAGTAATTGCCATGTGCGATCATGAATACTCACACACAAATTAACATATTAAAATACAAAAATTAGCAGAGAGTTTTAAAATCCACGGGAAAAAAAAAAAAAAAAAAAAAAAAAAAAACATTATAATAAATAATTTATCATTTTTCTCGTTTATTTTTATTTATCAACACAAACAATATCACGATAATTTACTTTAAAATTAATTTCCATTTCTATTTATTATCACTAATTTATCATTACATTATATTATATTCGTGACACGAATTGAGTAAACAAAAAAATAATAATAATAATAACATAAAAGGGTAAACAAATGTTGATATGTCGAACATAAAAATGTTGAAATGATAAACCCAGATAGAAGCCTTTACTACTCTGAATACGACAACTATCGTTTTAAATTTATGTGTGTCACGTCGTTTACTTTTATACTTTACATAACATTACTTACTCATATATAACATATACTTGAGTATAACATTAATGTACGGGATCTATTTTCATCATGAGGGGAATACGATTGAGGATATTATACGCCAAACGGAAATGATATTGCATTATAGACATAACACGTATTTAAATGATAAATACTTTATCCTTTTTCTTTTAAATCCCTAGAAAATAATGAATACTCATATGATTATCGGTACACGTGTCTTTAGAATATATATCGATACTTGAACGTGAATTTTCATCTCTCCCTTTTTTTTTTTAACGCTTCAATAAATATTCGGATTTTCCCCTCATTCGATAAAAAAAATATATATATATATATATAAACTAATACCGATGAATATTAGGATTGAAATGAAATATAAAAATTATTTAAATTTATTTGAAATTATTTACAGAATGTTTTGGAGATGATTTGGAAAGTACAAAAGTGGCATCGGTGATATTTATTAGTGTTGGATCCCGGTGCACTGTACAAAAATCAATCGATACATCATCAGAAGTGGCGGGCGTGGTGCAAAAAGTGAGGGAATGGAGATTAACAACAGTACAGAAAGTAGTTTCAATGCTACTGATGCAAATCATACGTCGGCCAAAATTTACACCATTGGCTTGAATTTCATGACAAATTGGAGAGATACGTGAGTAATGTCATCATCACATTTCAATTATTTTCATCAGATATATTACCCAATCATTTACCATTTATATGTCGAATTCTTTTTTTTTTTTTTTTTTTTTCTTCTTCAATTATAAATTCATATTTTTATTATTCACACACGTTTAATAATTTTCCCTCTTTTACGTTCATTTTTTTTCTTTTTTTGACTTTTTTTTTTTTTTCAAATTAATCAACTACCAATACCAACTGTCACAAAAATATAATGACTAATTAACATATCACGCGCTGATAAATAATATAAAAACAAACCATCAAAATCCTCTCCAATTATACAAAATATCCAATATAGATATATACAAATCATTCAACTCTCATTTCAATTCACTTATGGGATTAATTCAATGCAATTGATAAAATTGATTCAACGATTACCGGATCACATTGCGCATGAGAGATGTAATACATTGATACATTCAAGATACATATGTTTCATATACACAAATTAATGTGGATTAGGAACCTATTTAATTGAGTCAATTGTAGTCAAAGTAGATACAATTAAGTGATGTTTGCGATAGCACATTAATCATTGTTGAAATAATAATTGAGGTCCAACATGAAACTCATTATTATAATCACGTCAATAATCAAACTGTACAACGAAATATCAACTTTTACAACTACTTTTCCATTTTTACTTTCTATTTATTCAGTTATTTCACGTGTATTTTATGATACAATTTACTTCAGATTACAATGTAAAAAGTAAAAATCCCACAAAATCACAATAAAAAATTTGAATAATAAAAATAAATAATAATATTATGTTTTTTTTTTTTTTTTTATATAACTCACAATAATTAGATATTGAATAAAATATTTTATTGAATAATTGATGGTGAATAAATTGAATTATAATTTCATTCAAATTCAAAGTTAAATTGAAAAATAAATTTATAAAATTACAATTGAATTATAGCAATAAAAGTAATTAATAATATATATATATATTTTTTTTCTTTATGCATGAATATATTGTAAAATTGAATTTTCAACGATATATTGTACATATACGTTATACATTCACCGTCGAATTGACTCGTTAGCCATATATATATATATATATATTATATATCAATGTTACGCATAAATTAGTTCAGTCAATCTTCGTTAGTTTGTACGCCAATGCCACCATTCATCGTCGTTGGTTTATTTACCCAATTTCAAATTTGCGTCTGACTCCTTAAATTTTCTATCTCTATTTGTTTTATATGTGTATCAATAGCCCAAGTCAATTTGAGGGAGGATGAAAAAATTTACGATGACGCGTGGAACGAGAGAGAGACGAAGAGGGGAAGAGTAAAATAAGAAAAAAATAAAAAATAAAAAAAGAAAAACGTGGTCGAGTGTATATTGTGGATATAGTTGAAAGCAACGCGTTCATCAAGCGTAGCCGAGCAATTTTTCAAAGCAAGACAGCACGAGTTTAAATGAAATTTTAAACGTAAAACACATTTATGTTGAAAAATATCCAAGGTAGATAAATGTATTTATATTAAAGTTTAATATTTAATAAACACAATTTTATACGAAAATCAAATAATTCATTTCGACGTATTAATAATATAAATGATGTGTATTAAAGTTTATAATGTTTGGTGCTTTGTTTGGCTTCATTAATGAAATATTTTGATAGATTCACTCTTATGCTTTTGATGAAAATTAATTTATGATGAGTGAACTAGAATATTATGACTCTTTTATTCAATGATAATATTTTCTATTTATTTATTCAGTATTTCAAATATATAGAATATAAATATTTATCGTGTAATAATTGAGTTTGTTTATGGTAATTTACATATGAAAAACAGAAAAATCGTGAGATCTTAAGTAAAGCATGTGACCTATGAGGAAATTTCTTATTGAAAAATTGAACATGCAAATAGTCAATGATTATTGATCATATTGATAACAGTTGAAAAATATGCGTAGGGTATTGGAGTAGTGAAGTTGAAAGAGATTTTCAATAATAATATGCAGAGAGATAAAAATAATTCCAATCCTCCCGGAAAATTCATATCAGATTTATATCCAACGAGAGGATCATGAATAATTTCATGATATAATCAATTACCCAACCTAAACTACAAACAAAAAAATTTTCAATCATCATAAATAAATAATAATAAAAACGAAAAAAAAAAAAAAAAAAAAAAAAATTATCTCCAATAAAAAATAATATAAAATTCACACTCGATAAAAACACTAACCTTGAAATAAATAATTTCCATTGGATAAATTCATTATAGAGTATAATATTGAAGTATCAATTAGTGAGTATAAATTATATATTAAAATACGGTAAAATAAAAAATTAAAAAAAAATATACATATTAATAATAAATGTCTGTGTACTTTTGCATAAGTGGATATGTTATATAGATACACAATATCATGGAATGAGTCGTAATCACGCAAACTCAATACTCATATATACAGAATTTTATTTTCTTTATTGTTATTATTATTATTATTATTATTTTTTTTTTTTTATGCTGTTCGTGGTATGAGAGTATCATTTATTGCCACGCAATCAAACGCGTTGCAAGCGGTTATTTTTATTTTTTTTTTTATTTTTTCATTTATTATTATTTTTTTTTTATTCATCTATTTTTATTCAACATCATTTCTTCTTCTCTATTTTTTTATGGGCATATATTTTATTGGAATACAAAGATGTAATATGTTAACCTATCTAAATTGTTTTATTATTCGTAAATATATTTATTTCAATTACAATTGAATTTATTTTCTACTTGATAAATTTTATTTATGAAAATTTTGATTTTAGTTGAAGTAGGGTAAGAATTGAAACGTGTGCACAACTGTCACGAATAATAATAAATTATGCAATGTTGTTATAAATATTCGAATCACGTTTTCAAGACACGTCCGCGGGGTCGTTTGACTTGAAAATTCTCGGCGCAAACTTGGGGTAAAACGTTGAATATAAATTTGAAATAAATTTACAATAATAATGATGAACTATTATTAGAGTGACAATAAAAAAAACGAAAAAAAAATAAACAAAATACAAAAAATTAAAAATATAAAATTTACTCTATATGAAAAAACAAAAAAAAACGGTAAATTCTACATGATCAATAAATTGATATTTTTTACTGTTACTAATTTTTTATACTTGACAATTATTCGCAAATATAAATTCATATTTTTTTTTTTTTTTTTCGTTATCGTTTATTTATCGGATAAATCCAAGATAAATTCATGCACATTATTATATCGTTTTATTTTTCGCTTATTTCTATTTTTATTCATTCATTTATTTATTTATCATTATTTTTTTTTTTTTTTCTTTTCTACATTGCCTTTTTGTCCATCCTAACTATTGTCATCCTCACCGTCACCTTCACAATTACGTCACGCTGAAAGATGACAGATATAGAGGGATATCTTCAAGCTGACCTATCGCGATAACCCGTCCAGAGGATATTAAACGATACGAAATAAAGCACCGACAAAAAAAAAAAAATGTAAAAATAAAAATATTTCACATTTTTCGTGACACATAAAACACCAAACAAAATACAAAAAAAAAAGAAAAAAAAAAAAATCCACCGAAACATCTATCATCTTTACGTGGAAAAAAAAATAAAATAAAAATAAAATTCAAGAATTTTCACGAAAATACTTCAAGTGATAAACGACATAAGAAAAAAAAAAAAAAAAAAAAAGGAAAGAAAAATTCCAAAAAAAATTTTTATAATTTTTTTTCTTCTCAATAATTTCAGATAATTAGTTTCAAAAAAATAAATTACAATCCGTAATTTGTATAAATATATAAATATATATATATTTTTTTTTTATATAATATTATTTATTTGTAATAATAAAATTGATATGTATGTTTTATTGATTGATTCATTGATGTGTGTCACGTCACGGAAAGCGGCCCATGTATATGAGACATGAGAGATAGATAGAGGGATTAAATGGCGGTGTAAGGGCATTTGTGAGCATCCAAGCATTAACGTGAGTGTATACACGAGCATCAATATTACACTCTGAGTAGGGAGTGAAAACAAGCGCACACTCCTTTGTCGTTGTAGATGAGCTTTAAAAGCCAACTGGGAAAGCGACAAGCAGACACCTGTATCTGAAACGCTGTTTATAATAAACTCGTAACTTTATTCAAATAAAATTGTAAACACAACAATTGTTAATTAATATCCCAGGAGTATGTACATGTGTTTTGTATACGTATCTATCATTAACACAAATCACGGTAATTAATCGTTATATTTCTAAACAATTTTATTATTTATTATATATATATATTTTTTTTATTATTGTCAATAATTTTATTCAATAAAACATTTCTACTGTGCGCTATGCAACGGAAAATTTTATCATGTGTAAGTAGAAGCATCCAAGTTAAGTCAGACACATTTACTCAGATATGATGATTTTTATTTTTTATATCTTCGTCTATAAATTTTTTTTGATTTTTTTTTTTTTTTTGTGCATCTACGATTATATTGTACGAAATTTTATACAGTTTACTATAGAGCAAATCAAATTGTTATTCAACTCGTTAAAAATAATCGAAGAGAAAAAAATTTAATGTACAAAAATAACAAAAAAAAATCCATTTCGTAAAGCTTTTCTATACTTTTCAAATTATTATTGTGATATTGTTTATATATAATAATATCAATCCACTTTATTATTATTATTATTATAATTATTATTGATATTATTATTTGAATAAATAGTTTGAAAAGTGTATGAGGAACTTTTTATTGTTCTTGTTTCAATACTTTTTTTTTTTTATTTATTGGAATGTATTTGAATACAGTGATATTGGATTTATTTTATACACAAATTCATATCATTGTGTGACAGATATTTTCTTCGTGTACTTCATTTCTATTCAGTGGAAGTAATGTATGAATGTATAGTTTTAATTTTTTTATAAAAAATAAATAGTGGACAATCTAACAAAAAAAATTATACGTGAATTTTTTTCGTTTCTCGTCTCTTGTTTTCTATCTGTTTTTTTTCTTTTTGTCACTATTTTTCTATCCGTTGTCCAATTTCCAATCGCCATTATATAGTAGGGAATTATATCCAATGTTACTTCTGTCAAAGTGTTATCGTTGGAAAAAAAAAAAAATATACATATATAATATATAAAAAAATGAAATAGAAAAAAATATGAAAATAAACGAAAATAAACGAAAAAATAATAAAATTTATTTCAAAGTATCAGCATTACGTCATGGGTAAATTCAGATTGAAACACGGATGACTATAAAAAACAGAGAAGATTGGATAACAAACGAAAAAAAAATTTTTTTTCAACCCAAACAAAATATGAATTTACTTTACATAAAAAAAAAAGATAAAGGTGTACCCGAAATATTTGAAATTAGTGGAGATTCTAGTCATAAAGTTATAATTTTTTTTTCTTTCCCACAAAATTCATGGAATTTCCTTTTTTGTTTCCATTATTAAAATAATAAATTCCTCTACTATACCCACATTATTTTATGTAGATACACACACACACACACACAAATAGACATTCAATGGAATTTATTGTGTATAATGTAATATCACGTTCAGAAATTTTTATATCCACTTTCTCTCTTTTATTTTTTTATTTTTCCATATTATTATTATTATTATTATTATTATTATTATTATTATTATTATTATTATTAATATTATTTTTTCTTATTTGAAATACAAAACAGATATCCCAGGTATTCTATAAAAATATTTGACTCTGAACACTCACAAACACGATTTTACAATCGACTGTGTTGCACGGAAAAATGCATAGCTAAATTAAATTTGTATACACAATTTTATTTTTCCTACATTGAAATAAAAAAAAAATGAATAAATAGAACAAAAAAAAAAGGGGAAGACAAATAAAATAAATAAATAAAAAAAATGAAAAAACCAATAAATTCTCCCTGTGTGTAACACAATATCAATTAATTATCTACATCAAAATGTTTTCAGTATATAAAAATATATAGAAAAAATATAAAATGGATAGAGTAAACTGCAAAATTATTTATTTTAAATATTATAGAGCACCAATAATTTAATATACATACAGAATTTCGTGCAAGGATTAATTATGATATTCCCATATCATCCAATCCATCATTTATAATTTAGCATCTGCACATGAATTATATCAATGTAAATTCAAAGCTCAACACAAGAATAGAAATATATACAAATGAATGGTAATATCTACATTACAGTATCATAATAATTCGTAGTGAATGAAACCATTTGAATGTATATAATAATAATAATAATAATAATAATAATAATAATCAGTAATTCTATATTTAACATTACATCATAAATGTGGTATTTTCAGATATTGAAATTTACTGTTACGTAAAATAATTTTATATAAATATTTATAATAATAACATGATTTTAATTGTTTGATTATTATTTATTTTATTTGAAAATTCGTCTATTATTAATTCGGAATAATTGGGAATTTTTTATTTTACATTGTGAGTCCTGTTATTCATAATTATGAAGATGTGAACTTGCGATTGATAAACACAAGTTGTCATATAAATTAATCACCAATGATCTTTAATATTAATCAGTAGCTTCATATCAAACTTCTTGCGTTTATTACTGAAATATCATAATTCCTCACTATCATATCATTAGCATTATCACATTTCGAAATATAATATGCAAATCAGCTTTAATTAGATCTAGGCCCTGTACTGTTATATTACATAAACTTGAGAGACGTGACACTTGTGACCACTTGAGCGTGTAACAAATTTTCATGTTTTACGTACCTACAATTTTATTTAATTATATAAATATATATATATATATATATATATATATATATTTTTTTTATTTCAGGAAAAAGAAAAGAAATTAGATAAGAAATTCTTAATTTTGTTGACAGTTTAATTTTTGTTCTCCATCTAAAACTTTTTTTTTTTCGACTGAATTATTTGAAGAATTTTTCATTATTCACTTTCTTCATCTGATGAAAACTCTTTTTTTTTTCCTCTCATATTTACAATGAGATTGCTTGAATAATGATAAATAATTTGATGATAATGAAATTTCAAGAATTGTGAAGAGTCAGAGTGAAAATGAATGTAAAAATTGCGGAATAATATAAATGAACGAAGAAAGTGATTTTAATGTATTTGATCGGTTTTCTTTTCTCTTTTCTCTTATCTTTTTTTTTTTTTTTTTTTTTTTTTCTCAATAGAAAGAAAATCCATTTTGCAGTGAGGTTATTACATTTGCTGGATATTCCGTCATATAAATGTGTGTATATGTGTATGTGTGTACGTAATATTCCCTCCAAGTTCATTCATTTCACAATAAAAATGTGTATATGTACTTTTATACTATACATATATTTTTGTTTGTCTATTGACTGCATATTGACTTTGATGTTGGTTCAATATGAAATTTCTATATATAAATTCGCGATGTATGTTCGATTGGAATATTTACTTCCTACATCTTTATTCGTACAATCAAAAAAATTGAAAATAGAAATTTTTATATCCATTGAAAATCTGTCGTATTGAAGAATTACAAATTTACAACTGTATTTTCTCTTTTTTGTTTTATTATTAATATTTGTAGGATGGTTTTCGATGTATTTGCAATACATGAAAATTAATTAATCTTATTATGATTTTTTTTTTCTTCAATTATTACGTTGATTTGTTCAATTGGAATTCAATTGATCAAAAAGTCTCATTTATTTTTACTTATATTAAATATTGAAAAGAAAGAATACATACAATGAGGAAAATTTCATGAAAAAATTTACAAGTAGACGATGATAAAATATCAAAATGTGAATAGCTTGCAATAAAACCAAACTCTGAGAGAATATTAAGTACGGCAAAATACTTTTTTTTTTTTTTTAAGCACGAATATATAAAAAATAATAATAAATAAATAAATAAGTGAATGAAATAAAAAAAAAAAAAAAAGAAAAAAATGGTGAAGGGTAAAAAATGCTTAAACAGCTTACAGTTCCAGTCGAGGATATATTCCATCTAAATGATCAAATCTGCATGGAGAAATTTCAAAATGCGAGAGGAGGCAAGAAAAAAAAAGAGGGTTTTCGACGGATGGAATGAAAAAAAAAAGTTGTGCCGTGATATGTCATTGCAAAAGAATTTGTGAGATAAAATCGCGTTTATCTTTGACATTTCTTAAATGCGTTGAATGAAAAAAAAAAATATATATACATATATATTTATGATAAAATCATTTACTTTTGATGTTTATATACTCACCAATACATTTTTCATCGCTATCATAAAATAAAATAAATAGAAAAAAAAAAAAAGTGTTTGTGAATATAAGAAAATATATGTCGATGCAGCGAATATCTGTCGCAATGAGATAACACACGTTTCAATAACTAGGACAATAGCGAATAATAATCACGTGATTATTATATCCTTGCATTTGTCGTTTTATTATATATTTATGGAAAAATAAATTTATATTTATTCAATGACCATTTCCAAATTCATTTACATATTTATATACCAATGAATACATAAACGAAATAATAATAATAATAATAATAATAATAATTTTAAATGGAAAAGATATATATTTAAATGTGATAAAAAAACTATCCAAGAACAATTTTCAACTCATTGTGATATGTGATATTAATATATATTTTTTTTGTTTTTTTTTTTTTTCGTAATTTACTGTCAACATTAGAGATAAAAAAGAAAATTTTGAAGTATGGATTAAGAATAAGTAACATCGAGACATAAACTTTTATCATAAAAGGAAAAATGAAAAATTGGGTCAGGCGGTACGAATCAACATCACCGACTGTTTGGGCGGATAGGGGTAAAGGCGAAAGGGGGTGATTGCTGTAGGTTGAATTTTACTTTATTTTCAGGGTAAGAAGAAAGAAAGGTGAAGAAGGTAAAAATGGGAATGAGAAAATCGTGGGAAAAGGTAGACACTGTGTGAATAGAATGAAAAAAAAAAAAAAAAATGAAAAAAAAAAAATAATAAAGTAAAAATAAAGAAAAAGAGTTGGAAAAGAGGAAAGGAAGAAAAACGAAACGAGAAACATCAGGATTTGGATTAGATGTCAAGCGGAGCACAAGTGAGAAAGAAAGAAAAAAAAAAAAAAGCCGATGAAGACTTTGCTCAAATATTCATGAAAAAACCATAACTCTCAACTACCACCACCACCACCACCACTGGACGCGTCGATGTGTCAATATTTGGCGAAAAAGAAATAAATAAAAAATAAATTGTAATTAAAAAAAAAATGAAATATATAAAAAAACAAATTCAATAAATAACGAAGGGGTGAATTTTTTTTCCTAACGATAAATTCAAATAGTTTCTCAATGTCTGAAAAAATAATGGATTACACGAAATGTAGAAAGAATTAAATTCTTTATCATTATTATTATTATTTTTTTTTTCATATCGTTTTTTATTGTTAATTATATAAAATTAAATTGGAGTGTGCGTTGATATAATTCACGTCATTGAATTTCACGATTTACCTCGAATCTCAGTGATGATATGGAAATATAAAAACTGAAAAACAAAAAAAACAATAAAAACAAAAAAAAACAAAAAATAAAAGAACGAAGGAAGAAAAGATGTTTACTCTTACTCCGACACTCGCTGTCACTTGCATGAATGTCATTGAAAAAACCATTCGACAAACACACACAATCAATTTTTCTTACAATATTTTTTTGTGTTTCTGATAATCTCGTTTAAAAATAAAATTGTGAAGGAGTAAAAAAGAATTAAATTTCCTCTGTCCTCGTTCTCATTTTCTTCATTCTTTCGTTTATTATTATTATTATTTTATTATTATTATTATTATTATTATCTTTTTTTTTTCTTCTTTTTTTTTTATTCATTCACTTTCGGCCATACATTTATCCGCTGATCTTAATCACTCCAGTTGTCGCAGAGCAAAAAAAAAAGAAATAATAATAATAATAATAATAAAGAAAATAAAAAAAAAATGAAATGTCAAATATCAACGGAAATGGTCACATGATAAATGAATATCCCTCAACATTTCCAGACAAAACTTTTAAGAAAAACCTTGAAATTTATCACTGCCAAAAAAAAAAAAACGAAAATTCACTCTACCCCAATTGGACTCACGCTAAAAAAAAATCTATCTAATCATATCGCGGGATCGCAAAATACGTGAAATAAACAAAAGAAAAAGAAAAATAATAAAGATTTAAATGATTAAAAGGAGGAAAAATAAAAAAAATAATAATAATAATAATAAATAAATTCAGTCACGAGTTAATAATTTAAATTAGCCCACACAATATTTTAACTCGAATTTTATTTGTCCAATTAAACTTATACAACTTGTATATTACATAGAGTTAAGCTCAAAAACGTTATTCAATATTTTACAAGTCGTGCTTATATATTCTCCCTTGACATAACTTTGCGTGATTACAATATCACGAGTTGCGCGAAAAAAATATTACATTACTCGGCATTTTATTGAGAGGAGAAATATTGTTTAGAAAAAACGCAATTAAATGAATCAAAGTATTAAAAGAAAAAAAACAGGAGAGAGAAATAGAACGATCGATTTTTACCCAGAGACACACGATAAAATGCATTGGCTAATAAATAACATTACATCATAACAGTAAATTGATAAAAATTCAATACACAACAAAATCATTCGACGATACAAAACAGAAAAAAAAATATATGTATATATAAATATTTTTTTTTATCTCAATTTTTATTCATAATTTTATATTCTTTTTTAATCAATTTATCATTTTTATAATTATTGATATGAGAAAAGAAAAAAAAATTTTGACCTTAAAGTTACAATTTATCAATGAAAAATCAAAGTGACTCAATGTCTTTATTGAGATTCAATTTTTTATTTTGTGTCCGGTAAGTTGCACCTGCTCTTTATTTCTGTATCTTTTCATATATATATATGTGTGTGTAGTGATTATCGAATTTTGCATTTCAACTATTTTATGGATCTTAAAAGCACTTTATAATAGCTCAGACTATGAGTAAAAGTTTCCTATCTAAAGTTTCATTATTCAGGTAATAGTCTCCATTGTTTATCTTATCTCATCGCTAGAGGGTCACGATCGTACCGGAATTCGAAAAGAGAGAGGGAGAGAGAGAGGGAGTGTGTGATAGTGAGGTTAGTTAGAATTAATTGAGAATTGCTTTTACTATACTGATATTATATCGCTGTATAAAACAGATTGACGGTATGTAGGACGATTACCTGTTACTACGACACAAGTGGATGAACTATTGTCAAGGTCAGACAACATTTTATTTCGATTCACCTTAACCTTTTCCACATTTATCATTTTATCCTCAATATAATGCGATACTTCATTCGAATTATTAATTTAACTCTACTGATAAACACGTTTGATTGTATGATAACAAACAAATTTTATTTTAATCTGAATAAAATTTTTTTTATGATAATTTATAAATTGAAATTAATTTTTTATTGATTTGATTGTATATATTTTTGTTTGATTTGTATTTTTGGACAATTAAAATTTCACAAATTATTGATTTTTTTTTTTTGTTCATTCTTTTGTTGTTGTTGTTGTTGTTGTTTAATTTTTTTTTATTCTCTATCATATATCAAATTATATTACTCTATGATTGGTATTTTTAAAGCTAACGTTAAAGTAATTACAAAACTTGATATAAATTCGATTGATATACACTCATTGAAGTTTTCTAGTTACAAGTAATTTCAATTACTAAACTATTTCAATATTGAATTTCATTGACATTCATTTATGTATAATTTATTTTATTCATCTTTATTTGTTATTTAATTAATAATTTGAAAAAAAAATAAATAAATAAATAAAGAAAAAATTTGAGAAATTCATAAAAGACAGAAATGAAAAAAGATGAAGAAGAAAAATATATAATTGAAAATGAAACGAAGAAGCAGCAAGAAATGAAATGGGAGAAAGATAGAGGAGAGTGGATTGCAACAGAATGAAAAAAAAAAAGAAAAAAAAAGGAGTAAAGACAGAGTATGAACATACACACTCGCATACAATATTACACTTCAGTAGGTGAATTATTCGAAGCGAAACTCTCAGAAGTTGGCGAATACAGTCCAAAAACCACAAAACCACTCGCGAACCTTGGGATGTACAAAAAAGAAGAAGAACAAGAAAGAAGAGAAAGAAAAAAAATTTGCTACACTTTCATCTCGACTTTTTTTATTATTATTATTTTTTTTTTTTGTTTCTTCACTCAAAAGTCCCATAGCTGTCAACTGAGTGAAGAGACAGTACAGCCATATGATTGCGGTGATGGTGGGAATGAGCGAAGAATAAAAGGTCCAGAAAGTGCGATATAGTACAGGACGTAAATAGGACACGAGTCTAGGGAAAACTGAACAAGTCTATTGTGTCTGTTGACGTAAAAAGTCCATATGAATGAATGTAGAAAGGAAAAAAAAAAAAAAAAAGTGATAAAAACAAAACTAAAATTAAGGAAAAAAAAAGATTAGATAAAAATATATCATAAATTTAAATAAATTAAAAATATTTACTAACTAAAAAAAAAAAAAAAATAATAATAATAATAATAATAAATAAAGAAAATTTGATTTTCACGTGTACACTCAATTACACATTAATAATTTATCTTGATATAATAATAAGATGAACAAAACACGAATTTTAAATGAATTTAATAAATTATTAGATCAAAATTGTGAGAGTGGTATGGCAAAGGAAAAAACAACAGGAGGAAAATAGAGATAAAAACAATCAAGTGTATAAATGAAAATATATAAACGAAAAAAAAAAAAAAAAAAAAAAAAAAACGTGTAACAAGTGAAAATTTAATAAAGTAAAAGAAGTGAAACAATAGAATAAATAATAGCTCTCATCAAGCAGTACATTATTCTGAATAATAAAAAATCATGTATTCTATTTAAAAAAAAAAAGAAAAAGTCTTTATAGACCCAATCGATGACTGATTTTTACTTTTTTTTTTTTTCATTCCCCCAAATCTCATTTACATTTATCAACACCTTGAGACTTCACTTCCTCGTTGTCCCTCCCAAAAAAAAACAAAAAAAAAATATATATATATATATATATATATATAAGAAAAACCTACACCAACTTTTTCAACACAAATTCATATTATTTTTTACTTTAAATTTTCCTCTTGCGCTCTCTAGAGAAAAAAATAAATAAATAAATAAAAAAAAAAAAAGAAGAAAAAGAAATTGAATAAAATAAATATAAAACATAAAAATATGGGATGAAAGAATTAAGTGAAAAAAAAAAAACGTGTAAAATAAAATAAAAATAAAAGGAATAATTTTTATGTCCGAACATTTTTAATAAAAAAAAAAAATTATATACTGAAAAATTATCGTAATATTCATCTGTTTTTTTCCCCTTACATTTTTCCTAAAGTTTCAATTATCATTATTATTATCATCATTATTATTATCATTATTATTATTTATTTTTTTTTATTTTTATTTTTTTTTCTATTTTTAGTACGTGAACTTTTACATTTTCACAATCGTGTGAATTGTGGTGTGTGAAATGCTATATATTTTCCCTCATATATACGTTGATAACTATTTTGCCTAGGGTTATCTGTTGAATTGAGTACGCGAATGGGAAAGAGTGATGTGTTACATACTCACAGTACGGAAGAAAATATCTAGATCTATCGCAATGTATGTTGTAGTAGTATTTGGTATAGTTGTATTTGTAACATCCAGAGAATATTGTGCCTCAAGCTGAAGGTCGATGAACTACTAGTGTATAATATTGATATATAAAAAATATCTAAATTGGATAACTTTTATAAATACATAAAATAAATGTGTGTTATATAGTTAATATAATTTTCTCTAGGCAATACATTGAATATGAATTAAAAATAAGTATAGATATCGTTTGATTGACAATTTAATTCTTCATTAAATAAATTTTATTCAAATGGAAGAAATCGATGCAACAGTTAGACATTATATACACACACACACACACACACACACACACACACACACAAAATACAAATACAAACCTACACTTATACAAAAAAGTATTTTAAAATTCCACAAAATGTTGGAACTGTGCCGAGTACTTGTTGCCCTCGTACCTCATCATTCCCCATTCCTCCACTTCCTCAAATTCTCCTCTATTTTCTTTTCCTCTTTCACCCTCTATCATCCCCCTACACTTTTATATCCTCTTGTCAAATTCATCTGGTTCATCGACGAGATTTTTCACCATCAGTATCTCAAAGTCTACACTTCCACTTTATTCATCTACTCACACACACAACTATTCCATCATCATGATCCTTTCCATATTTTTTTGCCCACACTTTTTTATCTATATGACTTTGCAACATATTGTCAAACTATAACGGGGTTCATTTCACTGACGCAAACTCCCATTTATCCATACACATATCTACATATCGTATATATATTTACAAACACATGGATATTTTTTTTTTTTTTTACACTATAACATTTTATCATGAATACCAACTCGTATATGTGCACACTTTACTTGTATTTTATTATTATCTTTTTTTTTTTTTTTTTTTTTTTTTTTCCTCGTACTTCATACATCCATACAAATATACAAATGCATGTGGAGAATTGTATAGAGTTTATACCATATTCTAGACACTGTACTCATCTAGAAATGTATATTCATTTGCTTGGTCTTCACTTTTCAAGGATCCCCCGTCTCTCCTATATTTCTCTTTATCCTCTACTACTCATACGCGGAGAAAAAAAAAAAAATAATAATAAAAATCATACCCTTTTACACAAAATTTTATCCGTACTTTTACAAGTATCAATGTCTAGATTGAAAAAAAAAAAAAAAAATAATAATAATAATAATTTAAATAATAATAAATAGAAAGGAAAGAATTTTCATATGCTTTTATTATTTTTTTTTTCCTCTGAATATTATTTATTTATTATTTTTTTTTTTTCATGTCATTATTTTTTCTGATTTATGTATGAAATATTTTACCATTATTATTATTATTATTTATACTGGGAATGATAAAAAGATAATGATTTGCTCAACAATACGTAAAATATAAAATTTAATTAATTATTTAAAAAATTTTTTATCATTTTTTTTTTTTGTAAACAAAAAAGTGTAATTTATAACTTTTTTTTTTGTTTTTTTATTTGATAGAAAAAAAATTCAAAATAAAAATAATAATGACCATTGACAATGGATTGTTACTTCAGTGTATGACGATAAATGATTGTAAATAGTAATAAAAAATAAATCTATCAATTTTCTTTTCATTTTTCATTTTTTTTTATTTATTTATTTATTTATTTTTTTTTTTTTTTTCCACATAATCTTGACTTTGATATAAAATAAATTGAGTGTGGGTGGATGGATCGTGAACTGTCACTGAAATATACACTCATGTGGTTACATAATATAAAAATTGCAATGAGAAATGATGAGGATAAAAATCGAGAATAGAAGAAGAATAAAAAATATAAATATTGAAGTTTTTTTAAAATAAATTATAACTAAACTCGATACATTTATTATAAATATATGTCAAATGTAAGTTCATATACTTCGCTCATTGTTATATATAATATAAAATGTAAAAAAATAAATAAATAAATAAATGGAAAAAAAAAAAAATAAAGAAGATAAAGATGAAAACAATTTTATAAAGACCATAACATTATTGACGTTCAAGATTTTATCCACACATTTCTATTGATGTCTGAAACTCTTATCAATTCTTATATCCCAACGACTCTTGACTATCGACAACTTTTATAAAATCTCTATTACAAAAGTCACTATGACAATAACATAAATGAACTTTTTTCTTCAACTTATTCACTTTACTATTATACTTCATTATTATATATATATTTTTTTTATTTTCCCTCGTGACTTTTTTTGTTTCAATCCACATGGGACTTGTCTACTTTTTTTTTATTTTTTATTATTCCCCCCTTCATTTTTTTTTTTTTTTTTTTTTTTTCGGGGAGAGAGATCACGATTATTATCAACGTGATAAATTATTTAGAATAAAAATGAGAAAGGAATAAATGGCATACGTAAAGAGCTGGAGACCTACGTCTTCATCATCATCATCATCATCATCATCATCGTCGTCGTCGTCGTCGTCGTCGTCACAGTTGTATAGAAAACACTTCCGGGTTTCAATACATTCTCCCTCCACTCATTCATGCTTATTTCAAGCTCATTGTGTGCTCGCTCAATGTATTCAGCCTTTGACTCGTTATACCATCGCACTATATAGAAATATATAAATATATATACTCATACACAAACACAAACACACACACACACACTCACGATAGCAACAGCAGTGACTGTCACTCTGTTCAACGGAAAATACATTGGGGTCGGTCATTTTCTTCACAATCACGAGCATTTTTTCATTATTATCATCCTCTTTACTTTTTTTTTTTTTTTTTTTATTATTCGTTTGTTTTGACAACTCACATTTGTGGTTATACTTTGATAATATAAAGTGGTACACGAAAAATAAACCATTGCTAAATGTTCAAGATAAAAACCTCGAGTTTATCTATCCTATTGTTTTTATTTATAATATTTTTTTTTTTTTCTTTCTTTAGACATTTGCAGAAACAACCAAAACAACTTTGCCGCTATGTTTATGATCTACTCAGTTCTGAATGTACTCAACTCAATGGCACATGGATGGATGCGAGTGATTCGAATTTTATTAATAGCGAATACAGTGAATTGGCTCCAGATTGGTTGTGGAATAATCTCAGTAATATTACAAATTTTTCATATACAGGTAACAGAAAAAAAAAAAAAAAAAAAAAAATTCTTATTATCATAATTATTATCAAGTATTGATTATAATTAATTATATTAAATTGTCTATTTTGATTATTTTTAGGTGAAGACAGTCTGGAATCAGTTGAATTCACACGGCCATTTGAACTGTGGCAAACAGTCCTGATAGCCTTGTGTTTGGCCGTGTGTATTGTCCTAACAATTGGTGGAAATATTCTTGTACTATTGGCCTTTATCGTTGACCGTTCAATAAGACATCCAAGTAATTATTTCATCGCATCACTTGCCGCTACTGACATGCTCATAGGTAAGAAATGAATAAATAATAAAATTATGAATGAATTTATTGAATATAAATATGAACGATGATACTATTTATTTATTTATAAATATATAAATATATATTTTTTTTTTCCAGGTACTGTATCAATGCCATTTTATACAGTGTACGTTTTGATGGGTTCATGGGATTTGGGGCCACTTTTATGTGACTTGTGGCTCTCAGTTGATTATACAGTCTGTCTTGTATCACAATACACGGTATTGCTCATAACAATTGATCGTTTTTGTTCAGTAAAAATAGCTGCGAAATATCACAATTGGCGTACAAAAAATCGTGTTATTTGGATGGTAACTATAACATGGATAATACCAGCATTATTATTTTTTATTAGTATATTTGGTTGGGAACATTTTGTTGGATATAGAAATTTAAAACCTAATGAGTGTGCTGTACAATTTTTAAAAGATCCTATATTTAACACTGCCTTAATTATTGGATATTATTGGACAACACTCGTTGTATTATTTATTCTTTATGGTAGTATATACAAGACAGCGTATGATATGCAAAAAAAGAGTGAGGCTAAGCATAGAAAAATGCAATCAATGGTGGCATTGAGTGCTGGGGCAATGTCAGGCATGGCTGGACGTGCAGCTGGCATTGGAATTGCTAAAAATCAAAGTTCATTCATGTCACAGGATAGACCAACCAGTCAAACTGGTGGAAATGATAGTGGTATTGCTGGTACAATGACGCACCTCAATGTAAATTCACAGGAACGTGATATGAATAAAAATAAAAATGAAACTAATGAAAAACGTAAAATATCTGCTCACGATGTACATAGTAGTGAGATGAAAAATAAATTATCTAGTGATGGTGCAACAACTTCAGAAATAGACAAATCTGAACGTTCAAGTAGTCCAGCATTTGATTCAGATGATGAGAGTTCCGCTGGTGCTACGACAAATTTAATAGTTAAACAAAATACTGCAATCAGAAAACGCTCATCAATCGCTGGTTTAATGATTCAAACTGGTGCATTACACGTGTTTACAACAAATGGCCGATTAAATGGTACACCACCAGTTAAAGTTGAAATTAATCCATTAATAAAAAAATTATCACCGACAAATCCATCACCAGACATATCGTTACCATCACCAAAACCTCAAACACTGCCAAAAATACAAGAGAATAGTATTATTGACAATGAAAATACAATTGATCATGAAAAATCAAGTTGTACATTAACACCCGAGCCATCATTGAGATCAAATGATATTGATTTACGTCAATCAATTGATGATAAATTAAATGAATCATCATCGGGTGATTCAAAGGATAAAAATTCCGCATCGTTGAGTGGACGAAAAATTATTTCACCGCCTTTTCAATTCCGCGGTAGTTCACCTGCATCCGATACAACATCAACAACATCATCATCAAATGATCCACAAAAATTATTAATAGCACATGGTCCAGGTATTTACGATGCAATGACAGGATTGGACGGTGCTGATTTGCGATTTATGGATGAAAGTTCAGTTATTGTACCATCACCGTCATATGAAAGTCCACCGTCATCGTTTTCATTAAGTTTGGCTAATCCACTATCAACTGCACCATCATCACCAATTTTGGGACACACTGGGGGTATGTCAGTGGCAAATACAAGTTTACTTCAAGCTGCTTTGATACGAGCAACGGCACAACAATCAGCAAATACTGGAAATAATATTCACAATAATTCAAATAATCCAAAAGTATCAAATGCATCGTGTCAAACACAATTGCCACGTGTTTTTGTTACCCATCAAACAAACGCTGCATCGCAGACGTCACCAACTGTCAGTAAAGTCAATACAGAAGTGACAGTGCAAACACAAAATATAAAACAACAGCCGATCACGACTGTTATTAACACACCAATTGAATCATCAAATAGTACAACAACAATTGATCAAAAAATTTATAATCCTCAGCAATTATCATCATCAAGTAGTATTATTCCAACGGCATCGACAATTATCAATGAAAATCCAAAGAGATTGTCAAAAAATAAAGATGATACTGACAATGGTAATACGACAACGGGATCGCGACGTGATTTTGTCAAGTCAATTGGTCGTAGGCTAAAAGCTAAAACACAAAAACATGATCCAACTATTGGTAGAGAAAAATCACGAACGGAAAATCGTGCGAGAAAGGCATTTAGAACAATTTCATTTATATTGGGTGCATTTGTCGCATGTTGGACACCGTATCATGTGATGGCATTGGTAGAAGGCTTTTGTTCAAATCGACCATGCACCAATGAACACTTATACATGTTTTCATATTTTCTCTGCTACGCAAACAGTCCAATAAATCCATTCTGTTATGCATTGGCAAATCAACAATTTAAAAAAACATTCACGAGAATACTCAAGGGAGATTTTCACATGACATAAATTCACAATTGTATAAATAACAAAGAGAAAAAAAAAAAGAAAGAGAGAAAGAAAGAATGAAAAAAAGAAGAAAAAAATGAATGAGATACTCACTCATTCTTTTTTTTTTTCTTTCATTCAGACATTTTATTGTGTCACAAATTATTGAGACATATTGTGTATGGACAATAATTTAGTTAAAGAATTTTTATGAATAAAATATAAATAAATAAATTTAATAAATCGTCTGGTATATACCAGCAATAAATAATTAAATAAATAAATTTAAAAAAAATGTTCGATGCTGAAAATGATATTGATGAAAAAAATCAATAATTATTCATACGTATAAATGTAAATAGTTTTTGTTTTCGTATTATTATTATTTATTATTATTATTTTTTTTTTTCATATTGTTTATCAGACCTAATCAAAGGTGTACATAATGTATATTGAATTTGTGTGAATATTTATTTGATAATTGTCTGATATGTGTATGTATAATTCAACGGTATTGAAAAAATTGAAAATGATATCGTATTAATATAGATTTAATTGTACAACGCAAATAAAAATAAATAAAATTATATAAATATATATATTTAGATTTAGAAATTATGCAAATTATACGAAAACAAAAAAAAAATAAATTAATATAAAAAGTAAAAAAATACAAAAACAATAAAAATTGCTTGATAAATTATATGAAATAGAATTTCATTGATATTTTCAATTCATGGCGATTATTAATCGAATTTCAATTGTAAATTGATAAATGAAAATGAGAAAGAAAAAACATTTTTGAGTATTTATTTTACTCACTATAAATATATAAATATAAATATTATTGATAAACAAAAAAAAAAATAATAATAATAATAAAGATGAAATAAACAATAAATTGTAACATGAAAGACGCAAAAGTGAAATAGTCAACAGTTTTGATTCATAAAAATCAAGAAAAAAAAAAAAAATGAAAAACAAATAATTTTCATTTCAATATTGCAAACTTGTAATTATAAAAATTCAAATAAATAAGTAAAAATAAAATCTCTCGATGCACTGCCACAAGTGGCCTACAATAAATAAAAGAAGAAAAAAATGAAATAAAATAAAATAAAAAAAAGAAATAATCATTCACAATCAATATCTCTTACTCAAATAAATTAAATATTAAATCTAAAAAAAAAAAAAAAAGTTTCAATTCATAAAAGATAAACAGTACACGAGAGATAATAAAAATATTTAATGAATAATGAATATATAAAAATAGAATAATATCATGTACATATATATTATATTGGAAAAAAAAAAAAACAACAACAATATGAACGACGATAATTGAACTAACAAAAAATATTTATAGGAAAGCAAAGAAAAAGAAATATAAGAATAAGTAAATATATATTTAGATGTTTATTGGCGTTTATACATGACAACGCGACCAAAATCGATATATTACAGTACATACATATATACATATAGGTATATATAGGTATATATAATAATGATATGGTCGATTAGTTATATTGATAGTTAATGGCCGATTGAATAAACATACAATTATCAATCGCGTGTAGTGGCTTATTTGTGCGGTTATCATGCGCATGAGCTTGAATGTAGAATGTCATTGTAATTCTTTGTATGTATTCAATATATATACGTTTTTGTGTATATGTATGGTTGGATATTTTATTTATTATATAGTTAGTTGATGAGTAAGTGGATAAAAGGGATGTGGATGAGTGACTTGATCGTATCTGAGCCCCTAACGATCAGCCACTGAACAATAATCTCTTTTTTCACTTGCTGCATCGTAAAGTCGCAAATACACACACACACACTTATGCCAATAACAATTCGCATTCGCGCAAGTATGCGTGTAATGTTTTACGCTTAAATTAATATTGATATAGACATGAATCGTATAGAACAAATGAATATTAGATATAAAAAATTAGCGATGAACCGCATATATTATTTTCTTCCTTTTCAGCTTTATATATATTTTTTTCATTCCTCTATTTTTTTGATTTATACTTTATTTCTCATCATTAGAATGAGACAAAGAAAAAATATCAATACGTGTATATATTATGTGATTGTAGTTTTTATTTAAATAGACAAATAAATAAATAATTATTAGGTTATATTATCACTAAACAATAAATAATAAATAAAAAATTATAATAAATAAATAAAATTCTATCAAAATTATTGATATATACGAATTATTTCAATCTTCATTGTTTATATTTATTCATTTTTTTTTTTTTGTTTTTTTTTTTTTCGTGGTCTCTCATTACATTTTACACTACCTCAAATATATACTACAAAATAATATTAATTAAATTGAATAACAATAAATTAAAAATGGTGAATAACACGAATAAAATCAGAATAAAAAAATATAAAAAAATAAATAAATGAATAAAATGTAAAGTCGATAATTAAATTTAATCAGGAATAAAATTAATTACTGGCACAAAGTCAATTATTGTATGCAATTGATATGTACGTGAGATTCAACCTTTCATTATTATTTTTTTAAATATATATATATATATGTATATATTCTTTATGGGCCTAAGTCGAACACAAATAATACGTGACACTATTCCCTTAATAATTTATCACACTGATCATTCAATTGGCCATGACACACAAACGATATCATGTAAAAATAAATAAATAAATATTATAAATAGAAAAATAAAGCACTAATAATAACGATTACATGAGTAATTAGATAAAATACGTGTCAACTGTACGTTACATGTTAATAATAATAATAATAATAGGAATAATAAAAAATTAATTAATTAATAACATAATTTTAAAATGTAATTGACGTTAATAAACACCTAAATATTTATGAAAATACAAATTTTTCAATAAAACAAATACGAATGAAAAAAAAAAATTGAAAAAAAAAAAAATGTTCACTCAATATTATCATGTATAGTAATAAAGTCAAATATTATAAATTAGATAGATAATTAGTTCAATTCATTGAAAAAATATTATTTTGTGTAAAATGCTTTACCCAAAAATTTTCAAATGATAACAATAACAATTATCATTATTATGTTATAAATAATAATTTTCAGTGGATAATTTTTATTGATTGAATAAATTGTATTCCAATATTACCGATTGTGGTATAGATGGATCGTGAATAATGTCGGTATAGTAGGTTTCATACTCACTGTATAACGAGGAAATTTTTTTATTTTTATCCGGTGATTTAATTGTGAATTTTGCACATCACACGTATGGGTAAAAACCTTTTCGTAGCATTGGAATTCCCTCGATGTGTATGACGTAAAAAAAAAAAAACCACACAAAATTTCCATAATTGTCGTGGCATCATTGAGATTTATTTTACTTATGTGAAAAATTATCTTATTACGTTGTTAATAATTACCCACAATCAATTTTATCATTACGTATATATATATATATATGTATATATTATTTCTTTATATTCGTTAGCATGTGATGTGTGAACACATATAACATTCTCATGTATATAATTATCATTCATCAAAACATTGAGTGTATAAGGAAAATTATGTTTATATATAAGAAATGACTGGCACCGGAATACTCACAGTCTCCATTCACTCGTGTTTCTTTTCACGCGATTTTAACACGATCAAGAGTAAAACAAAAATATTAATGTGCGTTTTTTAAATTTATATATTTTATTCATTTGAATTATTATTGATAGATAATTATATAAAATTCATATAATGAAATCATTGAAATTTTGGCAGTGGAATAAACGTGAAATGAAAAAGGAATTTATTACACGTTCACATCCAAGATTACGTCGTTTAACATCAACACGCCAGTAAGAATTACCAATAAAAATAAATAAATTTATAAAAATTAAATATTCATGATGAAATTTAATTTTCATTATTCATTTAGTTCAATAAGATAATTCTAAAAATACAGCATTCACATCATCGCCCAATTAAATTCAACTGTCCCAAATTAAATAATTTAATTTATTCGTAACCAAAAAAAAAAAAAAAATTAAAAAAAAAATAGTTGAAAAAAAGGTGTAGAAAATTGAGATTCATGTCACGAACACAAAATGCTGAATGTTCAATTATAAAAATAATTAAATTTCCGGGTAATTTCTTCATTATATTGTAACATCATCCCCCGTCATTCGTCTTTTTTTTTCTCTGTTTTTTCTATGCTCACCAAATAATTCAATTACTCAATAATAATTGAATCAAATTAATTCCATGAAATAAAGACAGTCCTCATAAAACAAAAAACAAAAAAATAAGAAAAATAACAAATTTAATCTTTTTTTATCACTTTAAAATTTTTCAACAATCAACATTGAATGATTAATGAACAAAAAAAAAAATCCTGGCAATTTTTTATGTAAAGATAATTAAAAATTCCAATCACACCCAAAAAACGTGAACTAACGGAGTTCCAATTGTCCCTTCATCTCTTTTGTCAAGTACTAACAAAAGAATGAAAGTTAGTATTGGATAAAAATAATATAAAAAAGTTAATTTATTCATAGTTTATTTAAAATTTATCAAGCGTGAAGTCAGACGCGTGCAAGCAGACGTCAACATGTGTAGACATTTTTTTTTTTCTGGGTTCATGTACCGTTGTACAATTGACTGTTGTTACTACTTACGAATAATAAATAAATAAGTAAACAAACAAATGAATAATAATAATAATAAACAGATTATATAGTCCCTTCAATGATCCCCCACTAAGTCATTCCACTCTCGCCAGCGCTACTGGCGCCATAGTCACCACTTTGTAAACACTAGTCTCCTTTCCTCAATAAAAAACGCACTTTGTTCATTGTATTTTAGTATTAATTCGACTACGTAATACTAACGTTATACGTTATTCATTTACTCAGTGAATTTATTTTGGATTATTTGAATATAATAAAATACAATACACGCGAAATTTATAGTATAATATTACAAATTTTTGATCTGTGAAAAAACCAAAAAAAAAAAAAAAAATTATATTGATTCGAAAATAAATAAACAAATAAATAAATAAATGAATAATAAATAAATCGCATAAAATTATTGAATAATCAACGATATAATAATGTTTGAGCCAGTGAATAAAAATTATTTTGTACAAAAAAAATCAATAAATATTAAAAATAAAAATTCACCAAATACAGAATCATCGCGTGTCAATAATAATTTACAAAAAATTAATTTATCAATAATCACTGATACAGAATTGAGTACACCAATTTATCCAAGACGTAAAAAAAAATCATCAACTGTTTTATTATCATTATCACGTGACACATCTTTATTAATATCATCGAATATTAATAACAATAATGATATAATAAATATAAATAAAAAATCATATGACATAAAATTTAACAGTGGATGGTATCAAAAATTAAAACGTGAAATATTTAAAAATATACGAACAAAAATTCATCCAAAAATCATTAATGAGTACGTAAAAAATTTTATTATTATTTTATTTTCATTTTTTTTTTGTTTTTTTTTTCCCCCTAGAAAATTACATATATAAATGTGTGTATGTATCACACGTGACTGAAGAGTTTAAAGACCCCCCCCCCCCCCCTCAATCCAGTCCCTGCCCTATGCGCCTATGGAGGCCGGATACATGAAAATACAGATTGAAATGCCAATTGGAACTTTACGAGTCATTTATTGTTAGGGTGAGTGGAAAAAACGCGTGCAAGTGAGTCATCCAAGTAAATGTTAGACTCAGACATGCATTTATTTATCATTTTTTCCCCGTTCCCCATCGCTTTTTTAATTCATACGTATTTTATATTGTAGCAAAGTAGTCACGTGTTTTGTATACGTATCGTTATTGTCCACTATTTCACGTGTGCAACCGTGTGAAACAAAAAAAAAAAAAAAGGGAAGAAAAGAGAAAAATATATTTATGTGTGTGTGTGTGATGGTAATGGACTTCCTTGATAAATCTACCGAACCTGAACGCACCTCGTTGAATCTATTCACCACTCACGCATCCGTAATTCCATTGTCGTATCTTTTGCAACTACAATCAACTTGCCTGTTAATCTTATGCGATAAGTTTTTTTTTAAAAATATAAGAAAATAATAAATAAAAATATACGTGTATTTATATATGTGGTAACCCGCATCCGGTGAGAGTAATTTTTATAATTTTCTTTTCTATTTATTTATTTATTTATTATTATTATTATTTTTTTTTTCAAATAAATTATTATAAACCGGAGATGATATGGAAATTGTCTGTAATTTATTTCCATGTGATATTGAATTATTTTAATTACAATTTGATTTTTTATAAATTAATTTTTTTTTTCTCGTACTTTCTCTTTCTTCAGTTTTGTTTTTATGTATTTTTTTGTTTTTTTTTTTTGTTTTTTCTCTTTCTGTTTATAAATCTTTTTGTATTATACTACTGATCCATTCGGAATAGTAAGAAATTTTGACATAGACACCAGGTAATCGTCCGCAATCTTCACCAAATGAAACGAGTCCGTATATTGTTCGTGCTATTTCTAAAGGTCCACCAGAATCGCCATTACACGAATCTCGTTTAGTACCACCATAACATATGTGTCTATCTACACTCATTAATATTGTATACATTTCTGACATATTGTGACATATATGATTTGGAATACGTCGTACACTTGTAGTTTGAAGAGTTTTCGACAATCGCTATAATCAAATTAGAAAAAATCCAATAATCAAATCGGAAAAAAAATTTTGTTTTTTTTCCTCTTTTGTTTTTTTATTATTAATTATCTAAATTATCATTGTTACTTTGAATGCTGTTATACCCCAACCAGAAACCCACAGTTGATTTGGCGGTTCCTCAAATTGTTTGGGTAATTTTGCTGGAAATATTAATGTTGAAAATTGAAATTGTGGAAATACTTCAACAAGTGATATATCATGAATTGGTACTGTAGCACCAAAATCATGTACCACTGATGAATTATATAATTTAATTTTTCGAAGTATATGATATGTTCCACCACGATCATAAAATCTTGAACCAGCACGAATATAAAATTCAGCTTTCAATCGTGGAACAGGTCTGAAAAAAATTCAATTAATTATATTCCATCACATATTTATATTATTTATAAAATAATAATAATTATGATTTAATAATTAAAAAAAAAAAATTCTTCTTTTTTTTTTTGTCTTTCAATTATAATACATGCAATGTAACGCTGTAATTATCCATTTTGATGATAATATAACACCACCGCATACAAATCCATCATGTCTACGATGAATTGATATAACAAATGGTCGATGAGTGATTGGTATATTTGTACCACCAATTATTCTTGTTTGTATACATTTTTCAATTTCACTCGATTCAATATTGTTTAATAGTATACCTTTAAATATTAATTTTACTATTTTGGTTTTTGTTTTGTTCTATTTTATTTTATATTATTTTATTTTATTTATTTTAATCTATTGATTATTAAATATAATTAAATGTATTTTATATTGTAATATTATTTTATATATAATAATTACTCACTGCAATAACACAAGATCAACAATGCGTTAAACATCCTTTTGTATATTTCCAATGTTGACTCACTGTTTACCAAGTAAACTTTAATTGTTCTTTATATTAATTCACCAACTTTAAATATCATCATAAATGTCATATACCCGAGAGTAATAAATAATTATATTAATGTCGTGAAATAAATAACCAATGAGATAACGATAAATTGACATTGATGAGTATTGAAAGATAAAAAAAGAGTACAATGAAAAAAAAAAATTAAAAAGAAGAATAAATAAATGAAAAATATTGTTGAAAAAAATTTATTCATAATTTGTGATTTAATTATTTTCCAATATAATTCTCAATTTTTTTTTTTTTTTTTTTTTTTTTTTTCGTTTTGTTTATTTATTGAGAGTGATCACGATAATTAACTGGTATATTGTCGTACATTGGTACGTCGTAATTGTCAGTAAATTGTTCATTGAACATTTCATCAACCTGCAATATGAAATATTTCATTTTTTCCATCATTTATATAGACGTAAAAATATTTTATCAAATATTTGGATTTGAAATTATTTACCGGTTGTAGTTGTGTTTCATCGTTGTAATTTTGTGTATTATAAATAGCACCGGATAAAATTGCAATACACTCATAGAACATTGTTGCTAATAAAAATGTATTTGCCAATGTTACAATTGTACTTGATGTACGACGCATTTTTGTTCGTGCAAAATTATCCATTGATGACAACCAATCACGAGTAATAGTGCGTGATAAATTAAAATTTGATCGTCCATAATTATCTGTAAATAATTTGAGTGCAAACAAATATGAAAAAACGACTGATAATATTTATTTTTGGATTTAATTAATTGAAAGAAAAAAAAAAAAAAATCAAAAAATCAAAATTAATTATTTTAACCTGCTGAATTACGATGAATACATTTTGATACACATTTAGGTGACCAAACATCTTTATTACTTTCCGTTTTAATCAAATTTGATGCATTCAATTTTTTTATCACCATCGATTTTATCCCATTCCATATTTTACCAATACACCTCATTGATCGTAAATTATTTGATAAATTAATGTTCGAGGTTGATGATACAATATTAACAATTTCTCCCTCAATTCTCATTAATATTTCACGTATAGTATCAATAATATTTGCAACAATATTCACTAAATCATAATTGTATTGTGAAAATTTTTGTGAAAATCTATTGTATTTATTTAATAACCACGGATTATTTCTTGCATTATTTAATAATTGTTTTTGTTTAATAACAGCCTGTTGATAAATTTCGAATAATCCATCGACTTCATCAATTATTTCTGTTGAAAATTTACTCTTTGATACTAAATTTCCGAGTTTTCTAATTACACTTTGCGATTTGTCTGATTTTATATATGAATTTTTCATTAATTTCTTCATAACAATTGACAATTTATCATTATTTTTATCATCATTATTATCTCTATTGATACGTTTATTACAAATTATTTGAATATTATTATTATTATTTTCATATATTACTTTACAATTTAAATTGAGATCATTGATATTTTCATAAAATTTTTTATATAATTGTAATTCAGATTTTTTTATCTTTGATGAATTATTCAATTGTTTAATGATGCAACTGTCAATCATTTTTAAATGATTTAAACATTTAATAAATGATTTTTTTTTTTCATTTTTAGTTAATATGCGACAAGACATCGCGTCAAATTCACTTGAATATTTTTCACGTGCGTATGGATTTTTCGGTACAAATTTATTTAATCGTGATATTGAAATTTTTCTTATTAATTTCGGTGGATATTTTGAGAGATTTGCAATTGCATTTGGCATATCAAATAATGTTTTGTTCATATACCAACATTGAAAATACGCTTTTGTAAAATCATTCATTTCTTTGGGTGATGATATTATTTTTAATTTATATGGTGAATTTTTCGATAAATATTTTGACAATGTAAATGATGATTTTGCATATCCTTTTTCACGATAATTATTTTTACGATAGTGATTTTGTATTTTTGATGATACTCCATTGAAAATCCGTATAAGTTTATATATAAATGAGAATAATTCATGAAATATTGATTCATTCATTGTAAATGATGGTATATTATTATCAACATTTCGTGTGGGTATCGATGAAAATTCTTCATTTTTATAATTATTTAAATTAATCAAGCCTAGATTGTAAAATAATTTTTCAATTTCATTTAATATTGTGTCACTGATAAATGTTATATTGAATTTTGATCTATATGAGGCAAACGAATATTTTTGATTGATTGAATTATTACGTGGTGTACTGATATAATTATTTAATATATCAGTAATAATATTTTTAATTTTATTCAATTGATTTGTATTTAAGCCTAAGTCGTGTGGTGTTAAATCATTTTTATTTTTTTCTACATCAATAAATTCACTCTGTGATAATACTGAGAACAAAATTTTATAGGCATTCAAATAATTATATAATTATGTATTTATGTTTTGGATAATTCACTTTTAACACTTACCAATTATCAATAGTATAGTAAGTGGTAATATACAGTACATGATCAGACAATACTAATTTTTAAACGTTTATTTTTTCTATTTATAGTTTAGATTTTTATGATTACAAAAATAAATTACCTACACAAATTTATTATTTCCTTTTTTTTTTTTTGTATCTCTAATATTTTTTTTATAATTTTACAATCTTATTCTGCGATGAAATATCTATTGATAGTAATTTTTTATTATTTTTTTCCGTAAATTTATTTGACATGTTTTATTATAGTTATTAATTATCTGAAAATTTTTTCTATTTTTACTCTTGAACAATAATTCTTTTTTTTTTTCTCTCAGTTTTTTATTGAAGAAACGAATACACAAAATGTAAGAATGAGTCATAAATGATATTTTTTATGCGTTGACAAACAGAAAATTGTATAATGAGAGAAAAAAAAAATAAAAAATAATAAAAATATATAATAATTTACTAGTCCTCATGAATCACAAATATTTATCGTTCGCTACGTGTTATATATTTAAACAATGAAATCATTGCAATATCAAAATTTGTGTTTATCACAAAAAACAAAAAAAATAAAAAATAAAAAATAAAAAGAAAGAGAGTAAAGAGAAGTTGAAAAAAATATATTATAATTATTTGATTTTTTTGTTATATTCTGATATTTTTCAACTAAATTGACGTGAAAAAATTATTCAATACAAGATAAACAGTTTCCCATCTAACCGACAATGAAAAATTATAATGAGATCGGATAGTGGTGCCATCTGATATCAAAGATAGGGATACACTTTCTCAATAGATGAGAAAATACCAGCTGTATTTCACTATAGTAATATAAGTTGAAGTCAGTAGGTACTTGACAGCCGGCATCCTTGGCCCAAAAATACTCACCAAACAATTCTCCTACATACATTTTTATTTTTATATTTGAAACAAAACAAAAAAAAATATTTTTTTGATACATATTAGTACTATAAAAAAAAAAATAGTTATATATTTTTTTTTCTCACCCAATATATTAAATAAAAATATCAATATTATCGCGTGTGTATGAATTATTATTTGGTTAATATTAAAAAAAATTGTGTGTGATTACAAAGTAACAGTACAAAGTTTCAAAGATAATACGAGCATAAATCCAAATTGCTTAAACAATTTGTACGGTGATTTATAATATTTGTTATACTCAAAGTGTTTGTTTAAAATTATAAATTGTGAAATTATTTAATTATTTAATAAAATACTAAAATGGATGAGGAAGCAATGTGGAAAGGATTTTATCACAAAATTGTGGAGGAAAAGGCAAATAAAGATGCAACAAATCGAACTAAAACTGAACACGAGTTGAGGTAGAACAAAACAAACAAAAAAAAAACATATATTTTATATAAACTTTAAATAATTATCAATAAATTATTATTACATTAACAGGATTAAACAGTGATCAATTATCTATTAATAGAAATTTCCATGAATTCGAAATAATATACAGAAAAAAATTAAAATTATCTTGAAATAATTCATTACAAGATTGTAATCTAAATTTTATTTTTAATATCTTAAATACTCAATGCAATAATATTTACGAATTATTATTAATATTCATATTTATATACAGTATTTGTACTATTTAAATATTGCAAACGATATAATCGATTGTTAAACGTGTAATAATATTCAATTTACTCACTTGATAAATTGAAAGGTGTGTACAAATATTATCCACGCGTTTCATTATTTCGAGATCATAATATGAAGGCCAACGTTATGATTCATCTACTCATTAATACCTTCACGTCATGAAACCCATATATATATATATATGTTATTTGTTATTTTAAATACAAATGCTTAATAGATGTGTTTTACTTTCAGAACGCTTGAGAATTTAATTCAGTTATCGATAATAAAATTTGCCAGATACACAGTTGCGAATTTTTTCGTTTTTTTTTTTTCTCTCTCTCTTCTTTGTTTTATCATTTGAGATAGATATTTTTAGATATGACGTATTTTACGTGAAAAAAAGAAAATATAAAATGAAGGAAAGAAAATAATAATAAATAAGTAAAATACAATTCTATAATGACTGCCATTTATCTTTTGACGTAATTCATTTAATATACTTTAATGATTTTATAATGTTTTTTCATTTTTGTTTTTGTCACTCAAAAATATTTTTTTATCTCTTAATAATTGATCAATTTTTATAATACAGATAAATTTATGTTTTATATATTTTTTTTTTTTTTTTTTTTTTTTTCGGTAAAATTTCAAGCAACGATAGGAGTGAAGTTTTTATTTTTTTCGAAAAAAAAAATTGAACAACTCCAAAATAATATTTCGTACTATTGAATAAATAATATTTTTGATCTATTTTCTCTTATTGATCAATTTTTCGTCAACAAAAAAAAAATTGATCTATTGCAAAAAAATGAAAAATTCAATTTTTATTGCAATTCGTACCCCGGAGAAAAAAAAACACAACAACAACAACAACAATAATGACAACAACATTTAATACTAAAAATCTATTGATTAAATACAAACACATAAATTTAATCTACTGAAAATGATAAATATTCAAAATTATCATTCAAACTATTCCACATATAATAAATGACCCAATTAAATAAATGTTAGTATATTTCATCTAAAAATGAATTATCACTCTATGCATTTTTAATTATATTTATTATTACTTGATACAATTCATAGTCTTGTGTACGAATGAGAATCTTTAAATTTGCTAATTTATTGACTCGCGTTATCAATCGCATCATCTCGACATGAGCTTATAATACAATATATTATTCAAATAACACACATACACACACACACACAAACACATACACACTTTTACACGTACTTATACCTATTAACACTAATATTAATCATCACAGTTTACCTCTACAATTCGTATCAGTACTTGACTTGCCTCGACGAAGTTTTCACTCGTATCGAATCATTCGTGTTCACGAATCAAGTGCACGAGAGAATTTTAATTATCAGAAAAAAAAAATAATAATTAAATAATAAATAATAATAACATATATGTATATTTATCATAAATTTATTTGGATAATAAATAATAAAATATAAAATTAATTTATTAATTTCAATAAGGACATCGAGCAATAACAAAATGGCACATTTTGATAAAGATAACCCGACCCATCCATATTTTGCAATTGCGGCATATCGAATGACACAAAAACCGGAAAACAAACCAGTAACAGTTGGAACTATTTATTGGAAATTTGTAGCACACAATTTCCTACAAAAAAGGTGACTGCATGTGATAGAAAAACAAAAACAGGCAAATAAAATGTGCAATGTAATTATATTAGTGTGCAATAGATTATTTATTTTTTTTACTTTATTCACGATAAAATTATATTATACTCCACTTATCATTATATTTTTTTGTTTAATTGAATTACTCATCACAATAAACAATAGAATAATATTCAATAAATATATATATACTCATATTTATAGTTAATTTTTAACAATTAAAAATTTAATTTAAGTCATATTCAGAAATATTTATAAATTTTTATTTAAAATAATTATTTATTAATTGATAAATTAGTGATTCCAAATGAATATGTATGAATGAATTTTTAAAGAGGAAAAATTAAGATCAAAATTAAATATAAATAATTTGAATTTACAGAATTCAAGAATCTGACAATGGATTTTTTGAAAATTTGGGTACATTATTGGCGGAAAAGGCACGTGCTCAAGAGATTGCCGAGGGTCCGTTACCAATTCCATGTAATACAAAAGATATAAATGATCAATACAATGACGTTGATGATACGGCGAGTGAGGGTGATAGCGCTGAAGAGCCCAATGAAGCTTTAATAGAATCAGACAGTGAACGTGATGACAATGAAAATACACTCGATATTGTTGTTGATGCAGTTGGGTGGAATGTAAGTAGTGAATATTACATGATTATTAAATTATTCATTAATTTTATTTATTTATCAATTTTTATTACAATTTATCAATCAAAAATAATTATTTACATAGCCTAAATTTTTTTAATTTTTAATTCTATTTTATTGAGTTCACTAATTCGTAAATGGAATGAAACAAACATTTGACACTCTTTCATCATTTATTAATCTAATAATTCACGATTATTAAATAAATTAAATACTTATATTATAAATTTACATAATATCTATTATAAACATATGAAATAATGTTGTTGGATTATTTTAATGAATCAACACACATTTATTTAATACGATTCAATGCAAGTTTCACACAAGATTTTTTGTTTTTATTTTATTTATTTATTTTTTTCTCAATGGCATCACAAAGAAAGCACATTTATACAGACGTACTGTTTCATTTATATTTAAATGTATGTGTGTATGTTTTTATTTTATTTTAATGGTGATGGAGATCAATTAATTATTGAGGGCGAATTCATTGGTGAAACATTGTGAGAATCGTATTGATAATTTTATTGCAATTTATATACAATAGATACATTGATTGTTTTTTTTTTTTTTCATTGAGACGAAAAGATAGAAAAAAAAAATAAAAAACAAAATAAAAAATAAATAAAATAATAGAAAAATTATATAAAATATTTAAAAATAAAAAATCCAGATTAAAGTAAATTAATTGAAAATATTTAAAATTTATTTTATCTTATTATAATTAATTTTTTTTTTATATTTTGTTTGTTTATTTATTTACCTTTTTTTTTTCTCATTCTATTTTATTTTATTTCTTTTTTTTTTGGTAAATAAATAAGTAAATACGACAATTAATTTAAATGTAACTCAAGGGTACTGGATTAAGATAGACAGTCAAAGTGAATATAGATTACATGAGAGTGGGGAGGAAAATAAAAAAGAGATTTTGGATGAATACGTTGGGTAAATTGTCTCTCGGGATTTGTCGGGTACACACGTTTGCATTCGTAAATTGCGTGACGTGCGTAGTGAAACACTAGTGAAACACCACCACGAGGATTTCTACGTCTATCTATTCCTGGCAGTGTTGAATTTGCATCCGTTACATTTTACTCTCTTCACTCGTTAAAATCCATATAATTAATTACAATTTTTACATTATTTAAAAAAAAATTTTTTTTTTCATTTTATCCCATTTTAAAATTAAATACAAAAATAAAAAGTTCAACAATTTATATTTTATTAATTATATAAATTTTTTTTTTCGTGTTTTTTTTTTCTTATATTTTATTAATAAAATACACAATCATGTGTGATAGTGTCTCGAATGATTTGATAAATTATTTTAGTTTATTGTAATCGAATTTCGTGGTGTATTATTATTCAATTATTACTTAATCACACTGAGCTTCAGTGATTTAATTAAAATATATATTTGTCAAGATAAAATAATTAAACATTATAATGTCCGTGTAGAAGAAGAAAAACATAATATATATATATGTATAAACTCGATGCATTTATTTTTATATTTTCATCACCTGATTTTTTTTTTCTCATTTTTCTTTTTTTTTTTCTTTCGTATTTTTGAGAAATATTTCGCTAAATGTATTAAAAAAAATATATATTTCACAATCATTCACGCAATCTCAATACGTCATTCGTAAGATTGAAAATAGATCAGTAAATCACATCTGGTCTACTTTAAAGAAGAAACAAAAAAAAAAAAAATTTTTTTTTGAACATAAATTGTAAAAAGAATTTTCAAAAGCAAAAGAGAACAAGCGCAAGCGAAAAAATATATATATAAAAAGAAAGAGATAAAAAAAAAAATCATCTGTGTAATAAATAGAAATGAGTTGAATCGCGAAAGAAAGTGGGAGAGAAAAATAAATAATAAAATAAAATAAAATGAATGAGTCGAGTTAGTTTATTTTGTATGTTAAATGCCAAAGTAGTTACTTGGAGATGCCTTGATAGTCAATCAGCTAATTGTCGTCGGTATATCAACTTTCATTGGACACAATTGTACCAACATGTGTGTACGTTCGTGACATTTACATGTTTAATGTATATATATGTATATCAACTAACAACGTGAGTTTAAACGGGATGCGGCCCAGTTCTATCTGACTACCTAAAAAATTTATCGTCACCTGTTCAACCGCGATCTAGTTTAAATTCATGCCAGAAATTAAGTCACATATAAAATAATAAAAAAATTCGCACAGTTATAAATATATTCTCTTCCATATATTTCATTTAATAATTAGTATTTTTATTTTCTATTTTTTTCAATTGTACAATGAGACAAAATAAAAAAATGTCCTTTTGTTTTTACCACTTTATTTATTATTTTTTTCTTTCATTGACACATCCAATGGCGAGAAATCAACTATTTGATAGACGTTAAACAAAAACAAAAAAAAAATTATTTGTGATAATTTAATAAAATGAAAAAGATTGAATTGTATTTTTGAAAAATTATTTTAATAATTTACGTAATGACATTACTGTGACGTGTTTTAATCAGCGCTGCACTTTACAATTGAACTTGGTGTCGTTATAAACGAGAGCGAAAAGAAAGAAAAAAAATGATATAAATAAAAAATAGAAAAAAAAAAAACTTTGTGTCTTGAGAATAATCGGATATGCATGGGATCGAGGTGGAAAAAGTGGGAGAAAGTCGCGGATCAAAGTCGCATTTGGTCGAGGATTATCGATAAAAAAGGTCATATACAAAGTTCATCATTGATTCGTTGTTAATTAAATCGAAATAAATATATATATATATTTATAAAAATTAAATAAAATTGAAATATTAATATTATTGAAAAAATAAAGTGTCAATGAGTTGAATTGGTCGAATGAATGGACAAAAATAAAAATAAAAATTTACTTAGTGTCATTATTAATTATTACACAAATGTGCTACGAGTTTTCTCAGTTTGATTAATATCACGTGTTTTATATAAAGTGTAATTATTACCATCAGTAATATCATATAATTCAAGAATTCCAGATCAATTCATTTGTGAAGAAAACGTCGAGAAAGAATAACAAATTTACGAAAATAAAATAAAAAGTTTCATAACTAAATTACATAATTTTTATTATAAATGTGTGTCAATGACGAGTTGGATATTATCAATAAACTGTTTGATTAGAGTATAAATAAAAAAATTAATAAATAATAATAAATATAATAGGGGATAAATGTTAATATTTTTTTTTCATTGTTGATTAAAATATTAAAAGGCCCATTATATTTATTTATTTAAATAAAATAATGGTAATAAAAAATACATATAACGGGATGAATACACTCACCCGTAACAGAAATACATTTCGGGGTGTACCAAAAGCTGAATTAGAACGTAAAACAAAGGCAATACTTCATGCTATGACGGTGAGATATTTATTAAAATTATCCAATGAAAAAAAATTCAAATTAAAAAAAAATATATATATAATTCATAATTAATCACAATCAATGTATCTATAGAATTGCTTACACAAAGAAATATTTATTATAAAATATAACGTAAATTTATATGAATATTAATAATTAATTAATTTATCATTGAAAATTGTAATCAATTAAAATTAAATATTAAAATATTTTGTTTTTTTGTTATTATTTATTTCAAACAGATTGAAGAACTTTATTCGGCATTGGTTTACATGACCCAACATCAAATTGGTTATGACGTGTCATCCAACGAATGTGAACAAGAAGCTCTGCTAAATCATCTCCAGAATGCATTTAAAATTGATAATGAAACTCACATACAAATCGTCGAAGAGACACAAAATATGGAGGTAAAATTATTATTCAAAAATTTTTAAATCCTTATCAATAAATTTTTAATCGTGTTCATTGGTTCTTTTTTTTTTTTGTTTTTTTTCTACAGGCACCAGTGATGCATTTAAATGTTGAAGTGATTGAAGCAAAAGAACTGGTATCAAAAGATGCGAATGGAAAGAGTGATCCATTTTGTGCACTTTATTTAGAATCAATGCCAACACGTCGATATAATACAGCAGTAAAAACATCAACTTTAACGCCATTATGGGAAGAACATTTTGAATTGCCATTGGACGACGCTGAAAATGATGCATTGTGTCTTGAAGTTTGGGATTTTGATGCAGCTGAAACTGTACCAGAAAAAATGAGCAAAGTGAGAGATGTGAAAGGTGTACGTGGTTTAGTTAAATTAGCAAAAGAAATTGCCGTAACAGCAACAACTGGTTGTCATGATAATGAATTTATTGGTAAATGTAAAATAGCATTGAGAGATATTCCAGTAAGTGGACATACAATGTGGTATCCATTGGAGAAAAAAAATAAAACAAAACGTCGAGGTGTTGTAAAATTGCGACTTGCTTTTAGCGCTGAGCACAATACACAAGTAGCAGTACAAGAGCATCGTCACTTGATCCGTATACTTTTACTTTATGAACTTGAAATGGAGAAATATGAAAAGTATTGTTGGATTGGACGTTGGTCAACGGCATCAGAGGCATTAATTCTTCAACACAGTGCACAACGTGGATTATTACCACGTTGTGTTTCATTATGCCAATGGATTGAATATTCACGAATTCATCAACAACATCCATTAAATTATTCAATATTCAATAAAGTTATAATTGATTTAATTCGACCCATGGAAAATGGTTTATTCACAAATGATGAAGAAAAATTATTTTGGGAAGCGACAAAAAAAATTCTTTACTCGTGTTTAAATAGTATAAGGAAAATCCGCCGTTTAACAGACGGTGATAAAAATGTCAATACACAAATGGGCGCTATTTTAGGGTGAGTTGATAAATCAACAAAAGAAAAAGATAATATTAACAATCAATTGATAATTATTAATTATTTCGTTCTTTTACAGAATTCTCTCATCAATATCGTCATTAAAAATTCCAGATAATTATGATTTATTCCCAATTAAAATGTTCGGATGGTTTCCAGAACCAGATGGAACTGTCATTGATGTTATGAAGGCACTGGAGTACACAGTAATTCAAGGTGGCGCTGAGTGGTAATTATTTATAATAATTTTTTTTTTTGATTTATTAATAAACAAAAAAAAAAATTAAATAATGAAAAAATAATTATGAAATTTTTCCAATAGGTTTGATCACATTTTGAATAATAATGTACCAGAGAGTGATACAGATGATGACGCATTGAAATATCATATAAAAGTAATTCAATTAGTACGTGGTGATTTACAGCGTGCAATTGAAAATTACGACAGGATGTTTATTAAAAAAATAAATTTTCCATACGCACGTACATTATATATAATGTATGAAAAACGTATAACTGATATGTGTATGATTATAATAGAAGACGTTTGTTTACGATTAAAACGAATTGAAGTTGAGAGTAATGACGACGCTGAATTAACACTTGGTACAACATTATTTGAACTTTATCTAACATTACAGCGTTATGCAACATTTGGTGGTGTTTTTTGTTTGGATGGTTTGTCAGATATGAAAATAAAAAATTATCACGAGTGGTTTAGAGCTGGGGTTGCACATTGGTTGGATATTGCCGTTTATAAAGCGCTAAAACGTATTGAACGTGCAGTTGAATTTGATACACTTGAGCCAGTTGATTCGAGTGTTCAGTACAGTTCAAGTGCCGTTGATACTCTGACAATATTTTATCAAATAAAAGTATTTTGGACACAATTGGCGTGGCCAGATGTTGAAGGTTCATATACATTTATTGCAAAAATAATTGATGACATATGTAAATGTTCCATTTCTTATGCTGATATGATGGCAGCTAAAGTTGAAAAAGTCGATGAACAATTAAACGAATTGGAAAATACAAGTAGTGTTTATGATAGAAAATTTCAAGTATCAAATCCATGGTGTTTTGCTATAAATAATATTGATTATATCAGAACGTCAATTGCACCATTGGCAAATGATTTGGGTCTTGAGTCAATAATTGAATCACTTGGTGAAAATAAAACTGAACAGGAAGCCGAACGTTGTCAACGTACATTGCAATTGATTATTGACAATGCAACTGATACAGTGAAAAATAAAATAATCGAATTATTACAAGTTGTTGCGAATAAAATGCAACCGGCAATGAATCGATATTTAATGGAGGGCGCTGAACTTATTGACACTACGAGCAATGCAATGGATCGTTTATTGCATTATCTCGATTCAAATATAACAACTCTACATGATAATCTCAATGATGATAATTTTCAACGTATTTTATTAGTTATATGGGAAATAATGTCTGAGACATTGTATAAATTAGTTGATACCAATTTAGAAAAACGCCGACCACCATCGTTTTATTCTAATTTACATCGTACACTTCATACATTAATACGTTTTTTTAATCTTGGAGCTGATGAAACATCAAATGTACAAGTATTAAATAAAATTGAGCGTTTATTGAACTTGCACGGTTTGGAAACTGCTGAATTAATTCATCGTTATTATTTGGAACGTGTCGATGATCAAAAAAATATTGAGGATTCATTAAATGGAATGTTAACTGTTCGCGCACATTTTATCGACAATTTATTATCAATTCAAATACTTAATGCCAGAAATTTACGACCAATGGATAGCAATGGTGAGTAATTTTACGATTTAAAAAAAATCAATTTTAAAAGTTATACTAAAAAAACAAAAAAATAAAAAAAGATTTTTTCAAATTTTGACGTATGAAAAAAGAAAAATTTTCATTTTATTCATGATTATTGCCGAAAGCCGATGGGTGACTGTAGCGATTCGTGTGCTGAAAAGAAAAAAAATTTATGGAAAAAACAAAAAAAAAAAAAGAAAGAAGAAAAATTTGATATAGAGTTTAGTTTTTTTTTTTTTGTTTTCAATTTTATAGGAGATTTTAAAAACAGGCTGTCGACACTTGAGCGCAAACTTCATACAAAAAATAGACAACGATCTAAACATAAAGTGAAAGAGGTGAAGACAAGTATGTAAAGCATAATGCGATGCAAAATTGTTATGCCTCCTCATCAATTTCGTTAATTATAAAATCCATTAGATTCTATTATTATTATCATTATATATATAAATATATATATATTTTTTTTTCATAAGTGCCTGATATTATTAAAATATTATTTGATTGTTATACGTGAATAAATGGAGGATTGCATGGAACGTATTGCATAGGCGAGAAAATGATTTTAAATTTTAAATATGAATTGTCGATGATAAAATTGAGATTTAATTATAAAAATTCGAATTAAAATTTTTTGTTTTCTTTTTTTTTTGTACATTCATATTGCAGTTGCATGTATCGTTTACATTGGGATCCCACGGTTTTCACTCTGTTTTATTTCAAACTATATTTATTTAAATTATCATATATTTGTTTATTTATCCGTAGGAAAATGTGATCCGTATGTCAAAATGAGACTTTTACCAGAGGATAAATTTTATGAAATCAAATTACCAAAAACTCATGTGCAAAAAGAAACTTTGTTTCCACTTTTTGATGAAATTCACAACATGTAAGTGATTTATAATTTATAATTTGATTTATACTATTTATATTATTTGATTGAATATATTTCATTTTGTTTGTAGTCCTTTAACAACTGAACAAAGAAATGTCGAGAATGCTATTGTCGTTTTTGAAATTAAAGACAAAGATTTTTTACGAACGCGTTTTATGGCTGAAGCATTTTTACCATTTAGTGAAATACCTGATAATTCATCAAACTGCAAATTGGAAACACTTGATCAGATTCATCTGAAATTGTCACGGCCCATTAAAACTTGTAAGTTGAATTGAATATTATAATATTAAATCATAAAATGACATAATCGATTGTGTCAATTTTTTGAAAATTATTTTTCATTCGTTTCTCTTTATTATTTCTTTTTTAGCCACTGACGCAATAAATGCACTTCAACATCGAAAAGGCGACAATCAAGCAATGGATTTTATTTCGAAACTCAATACAAAGTTGAATGCGAGATAATTTCATTTCAATTAATTCGTTGAAGAATGAATTTTCAATTAATAATGTATAGGAGAAAAAGAAACAAAAAGATGAAGAAAGTCTTGCAGAATTTTTAAATTTATTTTTTTCTTTATCATCTATTGTTTTTATTATTAATATTATTATTATTATTATGCATAATTATTTTACTAAACGAACGAAAGTGAGAAATGTTTCGCGACAAATTTTTGGCTGTGGAAAATATCAATCACGATCTTGTACGTTCAGTTACATTTTTTTTTTTTTTTTTTTTTTTTTTTTTTTTTTTTCATACCTGAAGTACCGCATTTGAATGCATTTTATTTGTTTTTCCAATTAATTTTTTATCATTATAGAAAAACTAAAAGGCTGAACGAGTGCAGCTTTCGCGTAATAATTGAATATCGACATTGAGATTGAGATTGAAGAGGAAAAAAAAAAAAAAAAGAAAAAAAAATGAAATTTCAAATTTTTTCTTTCTTTTCTTTTTTTTTTTTCTCTGTGCCTTATAAATATTTTACGAAAATTGTAAATACCAATTTTGTCTTCGTTCAATTATATGAATATTTATACAAAAATTACTCAAAAAAAAAAAAAAAAAAAATATTATGTATCAATTTATAATAAAATCAAAAATCAGAAAAAAAAAAGATTAATAATATTTTTATTTCAAATTTCTGTGTCTTTGTATGTATGACAAATAAATAAATATTTATTGTTTTTTTCATGTTATTTCAAATACTCATGTGTATTTGAAGAAATTGACATTATCGACAGTGATAAAAAATAATATCTAATATTTCTGCAGACAATATATTATCGCATATCATCAAATAAAAAATCTGTACATGCCATAACAGATAAATAAAATTACAATTCAAAAATATAATCATACACTATAAACATTTTTTTTTTTGTTTTTTTTTTTCCTCAATAAAATAATTAGACAAACAAGGAAAAAAATTTTTTCCGATCGAATATCAAACATTAAAAACTATCATTTTTAATTTTTAATAATCAAACACAAAAAAAAAATAATTATAATAAATAAATAAATAAAAATTACTTTAAATCACAATAATATATTTCAACTGGCAATTCAATAATTCTCGAATTGTCAAAAATTCTTGAATTAAAATTTATATAAATAATACTGTGCCTTATTATTATTATCATTGTTTTTTTTCTCTTCTATTTCATACTCGTCAGATTATTCTATTTATTATTTACAACAAATACAATACGATTTGACATACATTCGAAATACGTGACAAATAAAATTATGTTCTCTCATTGAAAATTCAGTAAAATGATTTAATAACATGTGTCATGCACGTACACGTGTCGTACAAATACATATGTATATTTCTAGCCTGCACGAATACACACTCACATATATATATATATATATATATATATATATATATATATATATAACATTAGGTACAGCTCTATATTGTAAATTGCATATTATATATAGGGCAAGCTATTACCTGCCTGAGTGCGTTCCTATATATAATAGAATAGGGAACAACATTAATTTCAAATATTCGATTAATAATACGGAACAAGGTAAACTGTCAGAAATTTATTGTGTTACACCATCGTGAACCTATACATATATATAAATATATGAAATAGTCAATTTTTGTTAAGAATATTGTGTTGATTCTACATTGTACAATTTAAATATACAATACTCGTGAATTCGATTGATATAATTTTTATTCCGAAAGTAATTTACTTATTTTTTTAATTTATATATATCTCTTTCATTATATTCAATATAATAATTACTATTTAGCAACGTGTTCAACAATTCATCTATTTATTTATTTATTATTATAATTTTTTTTTTTTCTTGTTTTATCATATTGATATTTAATTGAATCGAATGATGTATTGTTACGTATGTATGTGTTGTAAAATTTAACGCGTGAATTATATGATCCCTCATGTATATATATATATATATATATATAAAATATGATATACTATTTGTATTTAGACAATATGTAATTATGGGCGGGGTTGAAATTGATCAATATCTCGATGATGTCGGTTTGTATGAATCGGTTTTGACAATGATCCATCGTATTGCCCAATATTCTACTGGAAATAATATTTTTATTCTTAATCTTGACATAATTTTACAACGAAAAAAAAAAAAAAAAACAAAAAAACAAATACCGTAAATCTATTTGCACCCTTGTTTTTATATTATCACACCAGAATAAACAAAAAATGAGAAAAAAAAAAAGGAAAAGGAAAAGAAAAGAAATAAATAATGAAAATAATAATATCGTTATTATTATTCGTATACAGTTGATCCATATATAAAAGCAAATTCTCCCTCATTTTCCAACAACCCCCGCCCCGCGGTTACGATATAATCCGCATGCCCATCCCCTATGGCCACTCTGTTGCTCCATAAATATATATAAATATATATATATATATATGTGTTTTGAAGTGACGCTCGTGTCATTATTTCCATCGCCACCCCTTGGGTCGATTGAATGAGCTACGCGCGTGAATCGAAAAACAGTTCGCACAACCAATACACATACACACACATATATAAATATATATATGTATATGTATATATATCAAGACAAAAACAGACTGAGGATACGACTGGATTTTAATCTCTGGTTGACAGTGACGAGCTACTGACACGATGATTTGTTCGGACATTCAACATATACCCCCTCGACTTCTCTCTCCCTCCTTGTCCCATCACCACTTTCCTTCTCTGCTCGCCAATATTCTTCTGTATCCTCTCTTTCTCTCTTCCTCTTTAACCTCCCACCCTTCGACACATGTTCTATATAAATATACAGGGTGTTTAAAATTATTAAATTTAATAATATAAATTATTTCATGAAATTTTTGTACAAAACAATGATGTAATTCAGTAAATTATAAATTAAATATTGCAGTGGAGAATAAAATTTTTGAAATAAAAATAATAGATAATAATAATAAATATATGAATAATAATAATAGTAGATAAATAATAAGAATAATTTTATAATATAATTGATAAATAAATGGTGATAAGAAAGAAAAAAAAAATTTTTTTTTTTTGTTATCGATTGTATTTGATGTGTGACATGAATTTCATTAAATAATAAATCAAAATGGCGAGTTGTACGAGATGACGCATGCGTTATTGAATTCATCAATGTATATTTCTTACACACCTGGGAGCTTTTGGTCAGCAATTTGGACAATCTGGTATATCTCACACTGTTCCCATATCACATGAACAATTCGCATATATATAGAGGGAGAGAGAGAGAGAGAGAGAGAGAGAGGGATACAAATATGCATGCATGTACATGTTATAACGAGTCACAACCAGATGCTTTGCAGAAGGCAGTTTAAGCCTCGTTGGGTTTGCGTAGACACGCGCCAACACCACCAACGGTTTAATACGATCGTAATTCCGATTTAATGCCGATTTATCGTCCCACCAATTGGTATGTATTTTATACATATATATGTATGTATGTATGTATATAAAGGTGTGGGGTAGAGTGGAGAGTTCGCGGTATCAATGGGTGGCTCACCGCGCAATTTCATTTCTCTTTTTCACCCGATTTCATCTGTACTCGTTATACACACGTGTATGAAGTTTGTTTATATATATATTTATACAAATGTATGAGTGACTTATACAAAAAGTTGATAATGTTAACAGTTAACCCGATAGGTAATAGTGTCAATGTTGCTTCAGTCACGTTCAGAATATGAATGGGGGTGTGTATTTTTATTTTTTTATTTATTTATTTATTTTTTTTTTATTCAACTACTGTGGCATTTATTTCAAGTTCTCTCTGTTTTTTTTTCTTTTTCTTCAATTCGCAACCAGTACGTGATGGCGTGGCAGTTTGTCAGATTAAGAATAAATATTGTTTGGTTTTTTTTTTTTTTTTTTCATAATGTCGCGATTTGTACGAAAATGTTTTCAATAAATAATATCGTGGAAAGGAAAATTGTTATTGAATAATAAGCAAAAAAAAAAAATACGAGTATATACAAATTTATTAATAAATATCTATGTGTAATTTATATTAAAAAAAAATTTTAAGTTGAAATTAATGAGGATTAAATTTTGGAATTTTTGGAATTTCATTCGGGTATTTTTTTTTTTCTTTTTTTTTCGAGAGGAAGGGAAACGGGGAAAATTATTAATTAATTGTTAATTTATGTGTGAGAATAATTAATGGAAATAATCTTAATTAGAGTTTAATTAAACAATTTTTTTTTTTTTTTTTTTTTTTTTTTTTTTTCAATAACATTTTAATTTTATTCACATTCTGATATTTTCCGTTTATTATTTATAACTGTGATTGACTGTGAAACAATACACATTGGAATGCATAACGAATCAATACAATATATTATATTATATATATATTCTCTATGGTAATATGAAATTTCGCGCTTAATACAAAGGCCACCCCCTTCACATATTTAACGTATTGTCCATCACGTGGATTACAATGACAGGCTTGAAATTGCATACTGACTAAAAATAAATTAACAAAAACAAAATTTACCTACAATTTTAATTTTTTTTTTTTTATTCATTTTTCCCTTCATATACACTCACATATTGATAAGAGAGAAAAAAAAAAAATATAATAAAATATAATGAAATGAAAGAAAAAAAAAAAAAATCAGGAAAAAAATATTTCATTTTAAATTTTTATTATCAAAATTTTTTTTTTTTATCAGCAAAAATAATAATTGTATATATATATATGTGTGTGTGTGTGTGAATTTTGATTTGATCGAAGCATCTGCCGTATGTGTAAATGTGATGGAAATGAACGTAAAGTTATGAGAGAAAAAAAGATAGAATGGGAATAAAAAATAGACAAATATAAAAAAAAAAAAAATTGTCGAGAATATATTTATCTCATTGAGCTCTTTACAGTATTGAAAAAGAGACAGAATCCTCTACAAATATATATTCAAATTTTTATCCATGAGATTATCTGTCACGTCATTCAAATTCAAAGATGTAAAATATTGAGAATTTACCCACATTCCGTTACGTGTTATGTACAATTGAATAAAGAGAAGAAGAAGAAGAAGACGAAAAAAATTGAATTTATTTCTAAATAATATCTTTTCCCAAGTCTACATTGAAAAAAAAAAAAAAAAAAAAACTTTTTTTTTGTTTTTTCTTTCTTTTTCCACTTCTGTTTTATCGTGTAACGAACGAGTGTAGATATAGTGGGGTCGGTTAGAGCGTTAAGATTGGCCGATAGAGTGAGAAGTGTCGCGTTACTAAAGCAAGAAAAAAAAAAAAAACAAAAAAAAAACAATACACGAGTGAATGGCAGTAAGAGAAAGAAAGAGTGAGTAAAAACATGGGAGTTTTCGCGTCGCACGACGTAAAATGAAATAATTTTACGTAAACTCGTTTGGAGTATTTAAACCAACTTCTCAACACCAAAATGCATTGAAAAGTCGTTGGTAAAGTGAAAAATTATATGCATTTGTATTACATAGAAAATACTTGAGTAGAAATAAAAAAAAAATTGTAAAGAATTTATTCGCAATTTAATCCAATTAAATCTAAAAATTACATTTTTTATAAAAATTTTTTTTTTCCGGAATAATAAATACTTTATATACTAATTCTGTCTAGACCATTATCGTGACTCTGAAAATAATTACAGTATAACACTCGTACTAATTCACACACACACACACACACACACATACCCACACATAAATACAATTGTTAATACGTTTGAGTGTATACCTGAAAGTAAAACAAAAAACTCAGAGAAGATAAAAAAAAAAAACAAAAAATAAAAGGAAACAATTTAATTTTTTATCTCTCTTTGCAAAGGTCATTTGAAAGCACCGGATGGTCCCTCATTCAAATAGTATTTTATCAATCTCTTCTCCTTGAGAAAATACACACACACACACACATAGAAATATATCCACATATACATTGACACGTGTATGCATGTGTAGAAAAACGTAAGTACTTGATGGAGAATCGGGTCCGAGAGACGGAAGTCCAAGACGGAAATCCCAATGGCCGGAAGCCAAAGTGAAGAAGCAATGATAAAGAAAAGATTAAGGAGTCAAGAGAAAGAAGACACGGTGAGGATAAAAAAAAAAAAGGAGGGGATAGAAAGAATGAAAGAAAAGAAATAATAAGAAATATAAAGACGTGTGTGAGTTAAAGAGAAGGAGGGATAGAGGCAGGTAGGAAGAGGTAGGGAGAGAGAGAGGAGAATGTGGATATAAGTATCGTGGATAAAAGACGTATCTTACAAATTGGTATGTCTACTCACGAAAACGAAAAGAAAGCGAGACAACTGCATTTCCATGATAAAGAAATTGTTTTGTCTTCTTTCTTTTCTCCTTTTTTCTTCATCGTTGTAGGTTACTATTATATACAGTCATTTTTATCACAACGTTGTTAGCTACTGTGACAGGCTGTCGTTCATTCGTTCTTTTACATGTTCTCATTCAACTTGAATTCATGCAGAAATATACAGGACAGTATACAGGTAAGAGTGTACATATGTACGTATACACAATTCGTAAGGATTTATTTTTATTATTTTTTTTTTTTTTTCCTCACTCCATATGTCTCCTTGTGGATATGGGTCTAATATACACATGTGTGTGTGTTTGTGTGTGTATATTTGATATTTGTGAAGGTATAGAGAATTCCCCTTTTGAATGTTGGACAATACAACGAGTGAGAGTGGGGATTGGGGAGAGCCGATGCGACAGCGGTAACGCACGAGTGTCGCGCGCCGCGCAGTCTCGACGCCTATTGGGTGAATACGAGCCCGCGTCAACCCTCGTATAACCAGTTGAGCGCGAGTTGCCGAGTTGAACGGTTGTATTTGCCAATCTAAGTTATACGCACCTGCGTAAAAAAAAACGTGTCTCAATTCGTGTAATAAAAATTTAAAAGAAAAAAGAAAAAAATTATGAAATTCAATAAAATATATTTGATTATTTATTACGTATAATTAAATATAAAATTACGTTATAATATTTTATCGTATATAAAATATAAATAAGAGGAAATAAACAAAATTTTTACTTTGATTATCGGATTATTATAAATTTTATTTAATTATTGTTTGTGTGTGTATTATTTTTGCTTTTTTTTTCTTTTTTTTTTTTTGGTTTTTTTTTGGTTTTTTTTTCTTATACCAATACGTGCGTGAAATTATTTATGTTTAATCATTAATAATAATAAATAATAATAAATAATAATAAGTAATAATAAATGACTGGAGGTGTTTCATTGCAATTATTAATTCAATTTTCAATGGGATAATTTATTATTTTTTAAATCTTCGTCAATTCAATTTTATTAATCTTAATTTTATTTATTATTATTTTTTTTTATTGTTCTTTTTATTTTTGATATATAATTTATCATTAAACGTGTTATAGACGATATATTATATTGTCGTAAATGAAGTGAAATTTAGTTTCGTGATTATTTATTTGTTATTGTAATTATCAAAAAACGGTGTGCGAAAATTGGTTTTTTTATTTTTATTCATCATTATTTTGGTTTACATTGGTGTTATCAATAATTAAATATTATATATTTATATATATTTACACATTGTATTCGTGTGCGGGTTGCGATTAATCTGAATTTCAAGAAAATTGATACAAAATAAACACAATAAAAACATTGGGTGAGTAATTGGATAATAAAATTTAATTTTTTATATATATATATCATAAAAAGTTATACATTAATTAAGAAAATTATTTTATAAATAAACGAAAAAAAAAAAAAAAGAAAAAATAGAAATAAATGAATTGTAAATTGTAAAATGAATCACGTGAATATTTCAATTTTTCAATGCAAAGGGGAAAAAAAAAAAATAGAGAGAAAAAAAAATATCACAAATATTCAGATCATTCATACAATAATACAAATAATTATTAATAAATAAATATTAAAAAAAATAATAAATAACTAAAATAGAAGAAAAAATATAAAATAAATGAAAATGTGTATGTGTGTGTTGTGTACATGAAGTTTGTGAACTTATAAGAGAAAAAATAAGCGAAACAACAACAACATCACATCAAGAATAAACACGTTCAACGAACTTATAACACGACCACGAGAGATGTGAACACACTACAGACTCGATATGCAGCTACACAAACGGAGATATAGAAATAGAAAAAAAAAATCCATCTATACGACATTGATGAAAAAAAAAAAAAAAAAAAATCAAAATAATATAAAACGATAAGAAAAAGAACCTGCTCAATCACGTTAGTTTTATTATTATTTTTTTTGTTTCGTACAATTGTAGGACTACACACATGCACGCACCTAATGCATCATTCGAATATATATATAAACTATACATTAGAGAATGAGTGCAAGAGGTAAAGAAAGAGCGACCGGGTGAGGAGGACGACGACGACAACGACGAGTCGAGACGCGAAAGGGCAGGGAAAAAAAAAAGTAGAGTGTATACGACTGGATCGAGAAACGATGAACGAGTTGGAGAGAGAGTAAACACAATGCATGTTACCATAGACTCTCGCTCTATATATAAATATATATGTATACATATTTTTTTTATTCTTGCGTTTAAATATTTTGAGCGCTTTTATAATGGGTTGTATAGCCGACGGGGTCATGGCGGCCATTGCAGCAATCGCTTGGCTCGAGTCCCCAGGCGGTTTTTCCATGAACGGGATTAACGTTTCAAAATAAATAAAAAAAAAAAAAAAAATCTCCCCGTTAACTCATATCCTCATTGACCCCCTTCTCTTCCCTCTCTCCCTCCTCTTTTTGTATTCTCCCACATTGCATTTTATATACCACCCTGTCGTCTCCTGACCCCTTTTGACCACTGAATTGGGATCGTATTGAATGAAAACAAATCGTATTTTATTTCATATGCACAATTTCATCAGCTTTGTACATGTATATGTGTGAAAAAAGATAAAAAAAAAAAATAATAATAATAATAATAAAATAAATGAATAAAGGAGAGGATGAGGAGTGAGAGAAAAATAAAATAATTAAATAGGTGAGAAAAAAAGATTGGGAAAATTTACATGATTCTCTGATGTTGAGAGATATACGACGAGTGTATTAAATCAACCTGCGGCATTTGCACACACTTAATCAACGATCATTTAACCACCATCGATTATAAACTATATATATATATATATTTATAATATAAAAGATCAGATATGTACGTTGGGGAATAATTATATCCATAGAAAGATGAATATATATTTATGAATATGTACATGTAGTGGGATATTTTTGTGATGAACGAGTTTGTTCACGCCCGCATTGAGAGTTATTATTAAACTCTCTCACGTCAAAATCGAAAATTGGTGATTATGTTGAACATAAAGATGAGTAAAATATATATATGTATGAGTCGAAAAAAGAAAGAAAAAGATAGAGTGGTGTGTGGCACATCTTGCTCGAGTGTATCTCATCGTCACGAAGTCTTGGATGATGGAACAAAATCCATTCGTCTCGCGTACAGTACATACATTCACATATATACATATATAAATCTCCAATGTATATATATATTATATATTATATATGATAGTGTTTAAAAGACCTTGCGCGCACGCGGCGCCTCATAATGTTCATTATTCTTTGTTGTTTTTTTCTTTTATTTTACTTTTCAAATTTTTTTTTTTTTAACTTTTATTCTGTCTTGCTTAACATCTTGGCCCTCTTATATATATATATATATATATGTTGCATGTATGTGTATATCTGTCTATGTGTACCCTTTTACCACTTCGAGATACCGCCGAGTCGAAACGAAAATTACTCGTAACAAGATTTATTTCATTTAAATGAGGATGTGCGCTAGGCGCTTTCGTATACCAGTTCTCCTTTAAGAAATAAAAATGAGAAAAAAAAAAGTCGAGAGCGATACAGAGTGAGAGAGGATATAGAAGGAAAGAAATATATATTTCTCACACACTGTAGTGTTTCAAGTTTGTATTTATACGTATATTTATAGGTGTATTAGAGAAGTAGGTGTTTGCTGCGAAATTTCTTTCACGAGATCAAAGAACATTTGGAATAAATTTTTTTTTTTTTTTTTTTTTTTTTTTTTTTCTTGACAGACAAGCCTGAACTTGTTCAATCAGGACACGGTTCAGATAAAATACACGCGGAAGCTTCATTAATAAAATTTCATATCTGAAATATATTTAAATAAATTTGATATTACTCAATATCAATATTTATTATCGTGTAAAATAATAAATAATATAATATAATATATTACATTAATAATGTACAAGTTGGGGTTTTATTATATTATTATTTTTCTTTGAAATTTTTTTTTTTTTTTTTTTTTCTCTCCATTCGCTCTTTCGTCTCTCCACGAGTCTCAGAGTCGATTAATCCGAGAACTTTGAACGTACAAAACACACAACAAAAAATATTTGACGTATATTGCAAGCAACAGCGTGCGGTCATTGCTGCTATATATATATATATATATATATATACATAATGGCGAATGGAAAGACAAGAGAAAACGTGTGTGAAAGGTGTGACACGTGTCAGTTACACGCGCAAGGACCATAGCGTTAAAAACACATCATCAACACACGCGCCTTTAATTCATTTCAAAATTTACTTTTACTCTTAATCATTTCAATTTCATCTACAAATCTCATTTAAGTCACATTGAATATCTCAATAATACAATATATTATAATATAATCTATAATATGATGAAATATAATTTGAAATAGAATATTATAAATTTTATACTTCACGTATTGATATTTATTGAATAGATGAAACACTCAGAGACGAATATGTCTATGTACTCTTTTATCTATATTATTCAATAGTTTCGATTGCGTACACTCGTTTTACTTGACTAGCGGCGCTTTATATTTCTCTTTTGCAATTGTATATAACTTTATTATCTGTTTATTCAAGAGCTCAAGAGCATATGCAGATATCCATGTGTTGCTTTTTTTATTTTTTTATTTTTCTATTCACTTATTACGATAAATTGCACATGATCAATTCAATATAAAATGTTGCAATTTATTGAATATTGATTATGATGAAACTATGGAATGTTTATATGTACTACATAATTTATACAAGTATTTATGGGTATTTATCGAAAATTATTATTTGTGAAAAAGTGGATACTAAAGTAATAAAAATTTTGAAATATTTAAAAAAAAACCAAGTTCAAATTAAAATTTGAAAAAAAGAAAAAAAAAAAAAATCTTTTTCTCGTGATTTAAAAATGTCAGAGTGAGATACTTATTTTTACTGTCAAATAAACTTATCGCAGATTTTCAGTTTTAATTCTCTTACACATCATGTTTTTTTTTTTTTTTTTTTTTTTTTTTTAATCTATTTATTCATTCTACGTCCGGACGATCTTTCTATCTCACTTTGTCGTAAAAAATAAAAAAGCACGGAGAGAAAAATGAAAAAAAAAAAAACAATAACAAAAAATAAAAAATAGGTAACATGGACAGCAACACAATATTAAATTATTCATGGAGACCTGACGGATGTGGCGCGCGTTGCTGTTGTTGGCGCAACCACGCGAAAGGGCTCGTGTTGTTTGTCGTCGTCGACGTCGTAGAATTGTCGAGGGAATACTGAATATATATGTCATTAATTCTCATTTATGAAACTGTTTAGCGCTGTGAAAACTTTAAACCTGACTCTGCATCCCAATGGATATATAATAATAATAATTATTATTATTATAATTATTATTATTATCTATGTATAATTTAATACAGCATATTTTGTTGAATTATATTAAAATATCATATTTATAAATGTGTGTGTATGTGTGTATGTGTGTGTGTGTGTATAGTTTATTTAACTTTTAAGGTTTGATTATGAAATTGAATTGTAGATATTTTTTCATTTTGGTATTTTATAAAATTCTGTAAAATTTATTATCACTCTGTTGTAATAGGGGAATAATAAATATGAAATGCAATTTTATTTATTCATTCACAGGATTCATAAATTCAATTCATATCTACTCGTATATGCGTGTATGAATGTATATATATATATATATATGCGAGTGTGATTCCATGTACTTTTAGTAAATTATATGGAGGATAAATTCACAAGAAGACTTTTCATCAACTAATTCATTTTTACACATTTCTAAATGTCTCAACTTCTCTATTACGTCATTGTATAATAATTTATAAACAAAAGTATACAACTTTTTTTATTTTTTATTTTTTATTTATTATTATTATTATTATTATTATTATTTTTTTTTTTGTAAAATTCATAATAATCTCAATATTAAAATTGTATCATCCAATAAATTCTCACACATCATCTTACACACAAGATAAAAAAAAAAAAAAAGTAGAATTTTTTTTTTTTTAAATAAAAAATGAAGAAAAAAAAAAATTCTTTTGTCCCATTCAACAATAAAACTATATATATATATATATCCCCCCCCCCCCCCTCCTCCTCCCTCCTCCCTCCTACTCTTCTACCTTGATCTCTTTTTCACTCATACATACACACTGACACACCCACACACTCATAAATACACATATAGTCATTGATTGTGGACATGCACACGCGTTCAACTTCCCCATGGGAGACACGCGCGTGCATGCAAGATAGCAACGACCGATTTCACCTGTCCGTTAACTTTACATGCAGTGTAAAACTTGCGTTTTATATAAACACACCACATAAAAACTTGACTTCATCCCCCGTCACTGAAGGGTGGGCGACGCAGAAAATTTCTTATACATACATAAACACTTTGAGTATACTTGAAGTATCGTACACGTTTATACATTAAATATACCAATCCCTTTATTTTGCAACGACAAAAGCGAATATGAAACGAAGAGAAAGGGAAAAGTCAAGGCATACCTCAAGGGATATAGTCATGTGGCCTTTCTACGTATATATATATGCATATAAGAGTGAAAATGTGGCTGGCAATGAGGGTAGGGTAATTGTTTTGTTCCCCTTTTCCTCATGTACTTTGCATCTCTTACACTTATATACTCCTAGTGGTATATCGTTCCCCTTTTTAACTCTATCACTATCTCTGTCTCTTATATATATATAATTCACCCTCACTTTCGACATATCTACAACCCCCTTGAGGATTTAGTAAAATGCGAGATGACGAGTGTAAAAGTGGAGGAAAAACGAATGAAAGTGAGGGTTCATATCCGCGCGCACGCGTGCGCACGTATATATATATATATATGTGTGTGTGTGTGTATATAGTGGTGACGTGTTTGTGGTATAGTAGTAATTACGTAGTGTAATATGTGAAAAGCCTTGACGAAATTACGACACGTTTGGTAATATTTTGTGTGTAGTGTGTGTATATGTGGATGAGGGTCATGGCTACTTCCGTTTTATCATTATCAACGTTCGTGTAATGTATAAATGTATTAAATATATATATATATTATATGTACGTGAAGTTATGTTAATTGTCTGTTTAATTGTGGTAGAAAAGAGTAGGATTTCATTATCAATTTTGTGTCGTTTCATTTTTTTTTTTTAAATTTTATATACAATGAATTTATTTCGATTTATTTAATTTAATTGAGGGACGAAAAAATTTATATTGATCATTTGAGACTTATTACTTTATTTATTTTTCTTATTGTTATTATTTATTTATTTATTTATTTATTTATTTATTTATTTATCATATCATGATAACTGTAATTTCGAAGAAAGAACGGAATATTACGTGTAATGTGACACTATCGACGTCTGTGAACACACCGAGAAATACATAGACAGACGATATACTTATTAAAGTGTACGATCGCAGTGTGAAAGTTGAAGTTTATTTTGAAGTATATAAAAAAAAAAAAAAAAAAAAAAAAAACGGAACAAATTTGATATTTATTATTATTATTATAAACTATTTTAATTTTTTTTTCTGTCTGTCACACTCTCATTCACTCTGGAAATTGTTCAGTTCTCTCTCTACCAATTGCAAACTGTCTCAAAGTCCGTTGCAAAATGTTATTTGACATCCGGGAACAATTTGCCATATCCTCATAACTTCAATGTACACATATACACACACGTATATAGGTCATGAACAGAACGAAATAAAAAAAAAAAAAAATCATGATTATATGTATATATAAATATATATATAAGCAGTGGGTTTTTGGTAGCATGAAAAATTTTTTGGTGGACACGAGCTCGAGAGAGCTCACGCGGAGCCATAAAAATCCGCAGTCTCGGCGTTTATCATAATTCACGTGAAGCCCCTGTGGTACATATCCACGACGGGTCTTTGCGCGCACAGCATCCGTGAGTAACGTAAAAAAAGAAAGAGTAAGAAAAAGAGAGAGAGAGAGAGATGAGAGAGGAAAGTTTAAATTCCATGGCTGATGCCGGTAGCAAAGGAACGAGGACCTCCATGCGCTGCTGAATCGTTTTCGCTCACTGTTATTTATTTTTTTTTTTTTCTGCTTTTTTTGTTTTTTTTTTATTATTTTATTTTTATTTATTTATTTATTTATTTTTTTTTTCGGGAAGATATTTCTCCCTCGCTTCTCGACTGATCTGTGCCTGTGCACAGAATAAAGAATCGAACTCGTGTGTGCACTGCGATCGCTATCTTACGTAAAAACACGTCGTCGTTGTTGTCGTCGTCGTCGTCGTCGTCTTCGTCGTGCACGCTCGGCCATTTTTCTGTAACTATGTATGTATATATTTGTAATCACATTCTCAGTGAAATTCAAGTAGGTATTTATGTACACACGTGAGTATAGGTATTTATTTAGGGTTTAATTATATAAAAATATAATTTTTTTAAATTGTAAAAAAAAATAATAATAATAAAATTAAATAAAAGTAATAAAATTAAATTATCGGAAAGAAAAAAAAGAAATAAATACATTTGTACACAATTTTTATTTTTTTTGTGATTTTTATATTTTTAACTTGTGTGTGTGATTTGTTTCATTTTTATTGAGTTTCACGTGAAACGTATGAGATTTTTTAACTGCATTTTCAGAACATTATTGCAACACTTGAATACATTTTATCTTCATTCCAACAAGATTACTATCCAATTACTCAATTATTTCTCAAAAAGAAAAAAAAAAACAAACAAATTGAACATTGAAGAAAAAAAAAAAAAAAAAAAAAAAAGATAAACTGAAAAATATACAGATGACCAAATTTACATATTAAAAATTCCAGTGAAAATTTTTTTTTTACTTATAAAAAAAAATTTTTCCCACTTTTTTATAATTATTATTATCAGTATTATTATTATTATTATTATTATTATTTTTTTTCATTTTCCTCATCATTCTCTCAAGTTATTTAAAAATAAATTTCAACGTGTGATACTTTACATTATATTATATATAAAAATTTCACCATAATTCTACGAATTGTAGGTCGCGATTCTTCTCTTGATCCTTTTTCGTCATGTGTGTACAATGTACATGTAAGTCACATACATATGTATATATATATATATATATATATATATATATATATATATATATATATATACGCGTCTGAAATACATACATTTCAACTTTGTACCACGACCTAGAGCACGTTTCTCTTCCTCTCTGTGCGCAATGTATCTCATATAAAAGAAGATCATTTTGAAAAGTGTTATTCATAACGTAGATAACACGACTTGCATCACATATAACTTTATATATATTTCTTCTTTTTCTTTTCTTTTATTTTTTGGGCTCCAGTGTACGAGTTGTGAATATAAGTCGTCCCTACCTTTTGCTCGAGATAACGATAAAGTAAAGAATAAAGTACACACACACACACACACACACACATCCACACACATATCTGAATCATGTTCACAGGATGACACACAATTGTGGAATTACTAAAAATGACTTTGTGGAGATTATAAAAAGTATAAAAGTATTTATTTGTTTCACGATATCTTTCAATACATTCTTTTGACAATTATTACTGTTCCACTTTGATATATACGTGTGTGTGTGTGTTCTTTTTTTGTTTACTAGTCTCAACTACGTCGCCAATCTATTGGAGATAATGTGCACGAGTTGGGAGTCCTTTTACTCTATAGGTTTTTTTTTTTTTTTTTTTTTTTTTTTTTTTTTTTTTTTTTTTTTTTTCATTGTACTTTATCCAAATGACTGCGCACACTATCTACACTAAAAACCATTCTTCTCATTCTTTATAAGTATGTTTATCTTTATATAAGTTATATATGTATAAAGTCAATGGGAAGAGGACATTGTCTATTCTTCATTTGGTCCTTTTCTTCATTTTTCCATTTCACGCCGTATATTCGAGATTAGTTGGGGTTTTTTTTTTTTTTTTTTTCCTATTTTTTGGTAATATTTTTTCGTGTTTTACGGAGAGATTATCACCTTGGATTGATGTTTCAATGTGAGTGATGCCCGGATGGGAGACTGATGTATCCGATTTCATGGATTTTCTTCTGGGATTGTTTTTCTCAGTTGTGAATGAAGATAAAGATATGTATAGATATAAATGTACAATAGATAAAATGAAAAAAAATATAAAAATTCAGTAGAAAAATAACGGGAAAATGAGAAATAATAGAAAAGAAATGAAGCGAAAAAAAATTGGCGAGTCTCCTGTACAATTTTTACAGGAAAAAAAAAACAAAAAAAAAATAAAACAAAACAAAAATAATATATAAAATGTCTCGCAGGAAGGAAAAAGTTTGAGAAAAGAATTGACTCTCGATTAAGACAATTGTGGTTGGGAATGACAGAAGATAAAAAAGATTTTGTTTTTTTTTGTTTTTGTGATTTTGAGTCTCATGGTAGTATTTATAAAAAAATAAAATACAAGAAAAATGTGTGTGTGTGTGTTGTATAGATGTGTGAGAAATGAAGAAAATTGTCTTGGACGATGAGGAACAGACACAAGGGACTGTAGACTGCAGGACGTATTATAGATTTACCATTACGACCGTCGCGAGCGAATGACATTATTGGAAAGTCCCATGTGGTAAAAACAAAAGGGTTGTATATATACAGGGTGTTTCAACCGTATACGTATAGAGTGTTTTTTCGTAGTGCGATGTATTTATATTAAAAACCAAAAAAAAAATTAAAAAAAAAACGAGATTCTCCAAAAGATAAATCCATGATCATCAAAATGAATACAAGGTGCTTTATTAAAATAAAAATTGTTATGTAATAGAAGAAATAAATGAATAATTATGTGAATTTTTTTCCTTCTTCAAATTCAAATTTCCTATTCATATTAATATTGATACACCCTGTATATTTGTATGTTTAATAAGATTGAGTGTGGAATGATAGAGACGTCGTGGAAAAAAGGAGAAGGGGAATCAACTGCAATTGACTCGTGAATTATATATAGAGAATATTGCAAAAAACTCGTCGTGAAAGATAAATGGGAGAATTATGTTGAGTTATAAGAAAAAAATGTTCCTCCCTCCCCTTTTTTTTCTATTTTTCTTTTGGTTTACTCTTATTTCTTCTGCTGATTCTCCGAATAATTTCGTTGAATATTTTTATTTACATTTTTTATCTTTCGATATTTTTTTTTTTTTTTTTCTTAATTTTTTCTATCGTTTGCACGTAGATAAATAAAACAATTTTATTTATTTATCTACTTTCTATTTTTTTTTAGATTACAAAATAAAAATGAAAAACATAAAAAAATAATTTTAATATACCAAAAATTGACAGATCGTTATTTATAATTTATATGAAATTTGAAAATTGTCAATTTTAACTTAATCCTAAAATGACACGTGATATTCATATAGAAGAAAAAAAAAAAAAAAAAAATTGAAAAAGAAAAAAAAATCTTGAGAAAAAAAAAAAGTGTACGTAGTAGTAGAGAAAAAGCCAGAGCGAGCTGAAGATTAATAGCATGATAGTATTAAAAGCAACAGACACTGTGTAAAATAGAGAGACAGAGAGAGAGAGGAAGAGAAAGGGTAGAAACCGAAAAAGAAGAGAGAAAGATAGCAAGACTAAGTAAGCAAACAAGAAAGAAAGAGAGGACAAAAAAAAAACAAACTCATTTCACTTCTATGTTACTCTCTTCTCTTCTTCATCATTTTCTTTTATTTTTTCGTGTATTCTCTCGTCTTTCTCTTACTATCTTCTTACTCTATTCAACTTATACTTGCACATATACCTATATATATTTATCCAGGAAGAAACGAAAAGTGGATAGAGAAACTTCTCTTTGCACTCGTCGACTCTCCGTCGTGTGCTTGAGACAGAAAGAAAAAAAAAATAAATAAAAAGATAATAATAATAAGTAAAAAATATATATATATATATACATATTTTTTTCGGAAAGAGACAACGAAGCAAATGAGAGAAAGATAATAAGCAGAGTGGAGAGAAGAGTCTAGACCGATTAGTGTTTGGTTCGCCGGAACTTCGAATGAGCGAGCGTCGCACTGAGTATTCGAAAATTGCTGTATATAAGAGGGTAAAAACGGCGTTCCGGAAGTATCTCACTCCACAACCCCTTTAGGCATCACGGTGTATGGAAGAGATAGAAGCCAAAAGACAAATAAAATTCAGGAAAACTTTTATTTATTTATTTATTTTTTTTTTTTTTTCTTCTTCTTCATCTTTTTATTTTTAAGCTTGAAATTTAATAGCCCGTAGATTTTTATTATAAGATCGTATAAAAATAAATTAGAGAAATTTTAAAAATATTTAATGAGTCTGATTTTATTTCTTAATTTGTTTTTTTTTTTTTTTTTTTTTTTTTTCAATTTTCTAACATAAATTTTTAATGAATTATTCATTAATGATATGCAGATATTCAAACGTTGAATGAACAAATGGTAAAATTTATATAATTAATAATTCAAAATGAAATTTAAATTTGTATTAATAATGATAATTATTACCGTGTTCAAGTGATGAAAATAAGAAGAAAAAAAAAGAGAAAAAACCGAGATATAAAAGGGGGGAAAAAAAAAAAATAATAATAATAATAATTAAATAAATAAATAAAAGCAAAAAGCAATACCACGACATGAACGATAAGAAAATAAATGTTTGCACTAATGGAAGTAACTTGTTCAGCATGACTTGTCAATTGAGAATGAGAAAGATGGAGTTACTAATCGAATTTTCACGAGTCTACTTCACTCAATCGTATTGAATGATGTGATAACTATATATCACAGTTTTTCACAGTAGTTTAATTTTCGTCTTGCTATCGCGAGACATGAGACGACGACGACGAATACAACAATAATAAACTGCAACGCTTCTTGCGTGTTCATTACTGTTGACGCAATTTTCATTACATCATTCAATTTCATATCATCTCAAATTGATTGTATTTTATCAACTGTCGCAAAAATCAATCACGGAAAACATGAAAATAATAACGAATATTATGATAATAATTATAATGATGATCATAAAAAAAAAAAAAAAAAAAATGAGAAAAAGTGGGAAAATAAAAAAAATAAATAGATAAATAAGAATGGCCCATTAAATAAATCAACATTTTGCTTTGACATTCTCAATGTATATAAAACATCGCATTCCTCATCATAAATTCTATACCACACATTTCTTTACTTTCTTCTTACTATTAAGACGAGAATGAAAAAAAAAAAAAAGTAATAATAATAATAATAAAATAAGTAAAAATAACCTCAACCTACCTATCATAGATATACACATCTTTTTATATAATGTGTATTCAATCCTGTGGATAAATTGATTTTCACCGAATAGCTTTCTTGCCAGAATAAATTCCTTCCTGAAAATATTTATTATTATTATTTATTCATTATTATTATTATTTTTTTTTTCTGTCGAGGGGTATATAATGAAAAGAAACATAAAAGAAAAAAAGAAGAAAAAAAAAAAAAACAGTTTCACCTTCTTCACTACCAATTCCCATCACAATTTCGAAATAAAAGCACAAAAATATCAAAATGTAGAATATTGTGAGAGAGAAAAAAAAAAGGGGGAAAAAAAAAGAAAAAAAAACAATGACTAAACATAATAACAAACTCTTCAATTAATATCGTACACTGTGAAAATGATTATCTTGAAACTTCCTCTACCAACGATATATATAGACAAAGTATTTTGGAGTTGTTCGTACTCGCATGTAATCTTACTTAAGCTCAATAGAGAACATTTCTTGGACTGTACTGGTTGGCCAAGGTGCTAGGGACCGACATCTCAAGAGAAATGTAAGGAGAATTACATTCATATCTATATATATATAAATGAAGCTGAGGAGGAACTAGATATAGGTAACTATCTAGTGTGATTTCCCTTGGGCAAAGTCGGCCGATCAGTCGATCGAGTGGATGGTTGAAAACCGCAGTGGGAAACCTAATATCCCAGGGTGTAAACCCATCTTCTATATACGACGATAAAGAGAAAGTGAGTGAGAGACAAAATACATTGGAAGAAATAGAGGGAGGGAGTTAGTGGTATAAAGAGGACTTTGGATACTGGGGGGGTGAGTTTTTGCGCGCGCGTGGAAACTTGAGATCGTTTGTGAGGGCACAAACTTTATTTGAACACGATGCGAATGGTACATACAGTTGAGAATAAAGTGTATAGAGTCGTTTTTGTGTCGTGTGTATTATTCTGTGTATTATAGCGAGAGCTTAATCGACAATATTCAGTATAAAATAAGGGAGTAGTTGGAATATAGAGAAAAGGGGATCGAGAAATACTCGGTGTATAACCCTCGAGCATCTTCCACTTCATACACGCGCACCCTTTTCTCAAATAATTCACATCCTTTTTCCGCTTTTTCCTTTTTATTCCAGTCATGATCGATTATGTCACGCTTTTCCATGTTATATTATTGAGAGTGTCTCTACATATATGTGTACATGTGAATTTAATATTTTATGGTGATGATTTGGAATTTTATTCTGTTTCAGTGACTCTTCAATATTTCAATTACTTTTCTTGTGAAAATGACATAAAATAAAATTCTTGCATTTCATAATTATAAATATTATCACTAATAAAAAAATTTTATACGTGGTAATGTAATGGTAGTCATTTTGTATTTGCCACTGTATACTAAAGTATATAGTAAAAAAAAAAAAACAAACAAACAAACCGAGTTAGTGAATGTTAAAAAATTTATGTGCAGAGAAAAAGAGAAAACGATCAAATTTGTGGTGATGTTTTTGATGTGTTTTTTGTGCGTGTCGACATAGGTCGATAATTATTCCCACACTCTCACTCATTCATTTCCAAATATTTCACCTAAACATTTTATATATTTCTCACATTTTTCATTTCATTCAATACCCCCAACCCACATATATTTACGACAGAAAAATAATTATAATTAATATGGAGAATAGAATAAAGAAAAAATTTTTTTTTTAAATATTGTTAATAGAATAATAGAATTCATTGATGTATATAATTACAAAAGTTTTCACTGACTTCAATTCAATTTTCACAAATTAATTTCATGTATTTTTCTTTTTCAATTCATTCTCTCATGTGAACCTAAATATATATATATGAATTGTGATTATACAAAATAACTGATTATATCAATAAATAGAATTTACAGAGAATAAATTTAATAATTATATTCAAGCTCGAGTGAATAAAGCTTTGATATAAACGTTAATTCAATGGCAACTAATACATTCATTTGATCATTGAAATATACATAAATAATATTTATGTATAAACATTTATATAAAATGCATATAGATTAATTAATAAATCCTATAAATTGTATATATAATGATATTGGATTATAAATATAATTAAATTTCCCCTCTCCTCTTCTTCACTCTTCATTCCCCTACCATTTTTTCTTTTGTTTTGTTTCGTTTTGTTTAATCTATTGAACTCAATCACACGTGAAGATAATTAATTTTTAATCAATCAAAATATTTATATGAATATATATTTATTAAAACAAAAAAAAATTTTTTCTTGACAATCAGAGAAAATTATAATTTAAAAAACTCGAAATTAAATAAAATGAGAGGAAAAAACTTTTTTTCTTTTTTTTTTTTTTTTTGTCACTTCTATTTACATCTATCATTTACATCTAAATTTTTTTTTCTTGGTTTCTTGTGTATACATGTAGATACATTATACGAATGGGAGATGAAATTTCAATGGAATTTCAATGTCCTAGGTATTCATGTTGACGATACATCTAACGATAAACTATCGCGATATAGAGAAATATCTCTTTTACTCTGTCGTTGTATGCATGAAAACCGAGAAATTCTTGTCATGAGTGGTTTTACAAATGTATTTCAAGATAAAGCAATACAATATTGGTATGAAGGTGAGGAAAAAAAAGAAGCCGGACATTTAAAGATGAAAAGGGAAATATATATATATATATATAAACGGAGCACTATCGAGTAGTCAAAATCCCAACGACGATGAAACTTATAAATTCATTTTATTCAACGCCTTTCTAATTTAACGAGACCTCGGTTTTTTCATTAACATTAAACATTCATCTGTATATTAATTCAATACGTTCACGAGTATTTTTTGATACTTTTTATATTCGAAATAAATTAAACGCAAATATATAATATATTAATATTTGAAAATACATTATGTTCATAGATGTGGATGTTCAGAGAATCTGCGTTAAATTGTCTCTCGATGCGCGTGCAATTGCTTTCCTCTCAGCCGTCACAATCATAAATATATACATGTATGTGTATGTATGTATATATACATGTGTGTGTGTGTGTGTGTGTGTTCTAAGTGCGGAATGTCGGACCTATATCGAGTAGTAGTGCGTTCATTGAACTTGGATAAATCAATTTACACGATAGAAAAATGTGTATGTACAGGATCAATGAACGTAAAAGAACAGAAAGAAAGAAAAAAAAAAAAAAAAAAAAAAAAACGAAAAAGAATAAAAGAAAAATGAGTATCAAAATGAAGAGATGAATGTGCAAAAGAGAACAAAAGAAAAAGAGAAAATAAATGGAAAGTGGAAAAAATTAAACACTATGTGATAAAATGAAATTTAACATTTTTTTTTTTTTAAATATAGATCGGTCCTTTTTGTGTCACTCAGTTCCAACTTAAATAAACTGTATTGAGTTTTATTTTATTTTATTATTTTTTTTTTTGCTGTAAAGGAAGAAGAAAAAGAAGAAAAAAAAAATATTTTAGTTTAAAAAGAAAATGTTAGGAAAAAAATAAAGAATAATAAGATGTGGAGAATGAAAAAAAAAAAAAAAAAAAAAAAAAAAAAACATAAGTAACAAAATAACAAAAATAAAAGAGAAAATAACAACACAAAATTCAAGTGGATTCTTTTCGAAGACAATTCCCTGGACAGTCGACTTTTCACAAATTAGGTTTTCCAGTGAATCCACATTTCTCTTTGAACTCACCCTCTCACTATCACATAGTTTTTTATTTTCCACATTTTTTTTTCTTTTTTTTTTTTTCTTTTTTCTTTGTGCCTCATCCGCGACCACTCCCACACCCGCTCACTCACTCACTCACACATACACTCAATGACGTATGCAATCGTATAGACACAGACAGAAAAAGAAGTTCTACGTCGGAAGCCAATAGAAAAAAATTCGATTTTCCTCCCACGTCCTCATTCCTCAGCCTCTTTTCTCTCCCACACACATATATATACACACACACACACACACAAACACATAAAAACACACATGTTCATTATTGAGTTTGCCTACATTACATTTCATCCTCTCAATCACCCTCTCGACCTTCTATATATTACAACCCTTAGAGACTTCTCTACAAAATCTCGGAGAAAAAAAAAAAAAAATCATTTTTTCCTTTTTTGTTTATTATTATTATTATTTTTTTCCCTTCCTATACATGAAAATAAAAGATTAAGTACTTAAATTCAATTAATATTCGCCAACGTTGATGTTTAATACCAGAAGAGTGATAGTTGAGTTTAGATGACACGAAATTCATACAAGAAATCCTCGTACATAACATTATCAAGTCGATATACACATATGTATATATTGAAAGTGATAGTGAATTTATATATAATATTGTATATTGGCATATGCATGAAATACACTATTACATTAACTTGGGTATTGCCGGCAAGCACAGCGATATTATTCGATCAAGAATACTCGAGAATACATTTCACGTATGTGTGGGTGTATGTGCAGTTGTGTGTGGAGACTCACGAGACTAGACTCCAACTCATATACTTAAGTTTCTCTCGTTTATTCTTACTCTGCATTCAAACCATCAGAAGCACCTAACTGTATATATGTCGTCGTCAGCTTGACTGCTAATCGAGTTATCGATCGTAGTTTCAACCAATCGAGTTAGGTAGAAAGAGGAACATAGAGAGAAATGATTGCAAAAGGCAAAATGAAGTAGCTCGATTCATTTCATTATTATTTCATCTATTGTACAATTATCTGTAATAAAGTATACATAAATATATATATTTATTTATTTATTGAGCAGATGTCAACGTATATGTATTTGAATAATAAAAAAAATAGAAAAATATTTGTGTAATAATGAATATCAGAAAAATATTTTTTGGCTTATGCGTATGAATGTAGAGGAAAATATATGTGAAAATTTGGAATAAAATTTCAATGAAACAAATCTCCAAGATTGTTTTGTAAATTATTTATTATTTTTCGTGAAGTTGAAAATCTAAACGACGAGTATGCAACAATTGTTGCATAGTTACACAGTTATATTTTTTTATTTACATTGCATCTACACAAAATTATTTTTCAAAAATAATAATAAAACGAAGATGAATGTTCAAATGAATATTCAAACAATTCGTACATGAGAAAATATGTTTCAATTGAAATTGTAAAATATATATATGTAATATTTGGAAAATATAACAGAGAAGTTGGGGGATGTGAGTAAAAATGTACACGCTCGTGTCTGTTCATAACGCGTTTGTCAGACAACACTTGACGATAATAAAACAAGACGTGAAAGCAAAAGATGTATATTCAAATATGAAATAAAAAAATTATAAATAAATAAAAAATAAGATGGAGGAAATGGTTGAGGCGTGTACAAGAGGAAAAACAAGAACATACAATATATAAATAAATCTATATATATATATATATGGTGAATATGTACTAAAAGAAAATTCCAATATGTCTTGAAACTGCCTCGCGCGTGCTTGGAATGCATTCGGAGCTTTGATTGTGCCACGAAAGCATATTTTTCTGTTACTTTCGATATTGCACAAGGGCTTGTCTTCATAACTGTACGCGTATATATATTTGTCTCATTTTTATATGCATGTCTGTGTTTTATTTCATTCACTTGTGGCTTTTTTTTTTTTTTTCTCATCTCGATCTACTTGTCATTAAATTCACGATACATTTGTGAGATTAATATTTTATTGAAATGGAAAAAAAAAGTAAAAATTGTACAAAAAAAAAAAAATTATTTTCAGGAAATTAATTATTTATGATGACAAAATTTTAATACAAAAATTTATTTATTTTGTATTTTAATATCAATTTAATTATTATATAATTATTAATTGAAAAAATATTTAAAATTAATTTTAGAAATTAAATAAATGTACAGTTCAATATTGAATATTGAAATTTAATATAAATTTGAAAACAAAATAATAATAATAATTATTAATTATTATTAGTTTATTTATAAATTTATCCATGTCAATTAATAAATTTATTTCTTTATATAATTGCAGGTGATGTGTGTGACCAGCACAAAAACTGGTTGGAGAAGCCAAACGAATACAGCCACACGTATTACTAAGGTTTCATGTACTAAAAAAAAGTAAAGACCAATACAAGAAAAATAAAATAAAAGAGAAAAATAATAATAACCGACAAAAGAAAGAAAAAAAGAAAAGAAAAGAAAAGAAAAAAAAAAGTACCAGGGAGTTAATAAAAGTGTAAGTGTGCGTGTGATTGCGATTACACACGTCAAAAGAAAATAAATTAAAAGAAAATAAAAAGATTAAGTAAAATAAATAATAAATAAAATAAAATAAATTAAATTTGTATAAAAATCGATGATTGCAATTGATAAAATAAATATAATTAAATACGATTAAAAAAATTAAGTGTAACGTACCCTGTGGGGTACGGTAAAAAATCGAAAAATACCAGCATCAAGATAAAGCCAGTGTGTTTGCGGTGGCAGGATGAGCAGAATCGGGTGTTGCCGTTAGTGGTGGACACCACTGTCGGCGCACACGGGTCTTCGGGCCAAGAAGGGGGCCCCAATTACGGCCCCCAAACGGGCCAAACGGGTGCACCAGTAAACGGTGGTGCGACAACAATCCACCAATCCATTGATTTGGTTCAACGTGAAAAACGTATTCACACGTACCGCAACGAAATTAATCGAACGGTAGAACAGTTGGATAAAACCATCGTGCCACATAATTTAAGTGACCGTTATATTAATCGGACATTCAGGGATTTTTCAGTAAATCCATTAGCTAGTGAAAATCTCATTGAAACGAATGTGACACGAACGGAAATTGGTATTGATCGTTTGGACAGTGGTGAAAGAGCAACTGGTGTTGGACAATTTCGAATCTGTGCCCAAGTACTAAACATCCCAAGTGAAAATCAGCCTCAAATATCACAAATATCCAATAATAATACAAATAATATTTCCATAAATAATAATAATAAACGTGGTGAAAAATTTCTCGAAATTCTCGAGGGTTCAAATCAAACAATTAAGAATATTAACAAAAAATTATTGACAATTACAAAAGCCATGACGCCCACATGGTCAATACGCCTATTAGGCGTAAGTTGCGGTTCGGTTATTTGTGCATGGGGACTATTACTTGTATTATCAGTGCTCAGTGGAGCATCACACAGTACGGGAATTGGCGGTTATGGTTTTGATAATTCAGGAACAATGGAGGATCTTAATAATGCCAGGTGTCCATGGGCATGCTCGTGTGAGGGACAAGAATTAGACTGTTCCGAACGTGGTCTCACTCAGGTTCCAGGTGACTTGGCTGTTCTCGCTGAAAAATTGTAAGTACCACAATCTTTCTATTTGAATTTCACTGTTATACAATATCAAAATTATTTTACAAAGCAATGAAAATAATAATAATAATAAATATTTTATTTTAAAAGTGGTAAAATAATCAATGGGACAAGACAAAGGTATTTAATAAATTTAGCAGAAAGCCATTAACAAACGCGTCCATTTAATTAGCATACGATTAATATTCCATGTGCGAATGACAACGACCACGATGTCCATATCGATTGTATATATATATTCCCAACTATTCAACATACGCACGTATATGAATAATATATATTTTCATTTTATTCGTGTTTCTTTATTACTCGTCATCACCGTAATAATAGTAGAGTCGTATAATTTTTCTTAATTTCTATTATTTATATATCTATATAAATTAATTATGTATATAAATATAAATATAAAATTTATATGTCATGTGTAAAAAGGATAGAATAATTGAATAGCCAATATAATGTCAACACGACTGAGTAGGATGTTATTTAATTGAATAAATTTTCATTTTGATAAAATATCAAGAATTCAGAAAAACAAATGTAAAAAATACTCGAATTAATATTGAAAGATAATAATCACCGGATATCATCAATATCCAATGAATTATTATAAGAAATTATTGTGGAATATTTAAAAACACTGGTCATTTAATAATCATATAGTATTTTTTGTTTTTTTGTTTTTTTTTTTTTGTCTTAATTTTACTTAATAACTCATTTATAGATGTTTTTTATACGTGAATATATATGAATATAAGATAAAGCTTCGTATCCTTTATTTAATTAAGTCAATGTACTTTCATTTGTCTCTTTTCATCGTACTTGGGGTCTTGTTAATTGGCACGTGATAACAAATGATATTTCTCCCGGTAGTTTAACATTCACATATACATATACAGTATATAATTCGTTTACATTATATAAATTCAGGTGTATGTATATAAATATATTATATACCTTATTATCTTTATATATTTGTAGATATATTTACCCCTGAGGTTGCATTTACGACCTCCAAACGACATTCCCATTTGTCTGTCTCGGCTTCACGAAAACTTTTGGGCAGTTATGAATTATAGCAACATTAGGGCCTTGCCCTAACGAAAATTTCGCGTTTGATCTAGAACTTGATGGGTGCGAGAGAAAGGCACGATGCTAATTGACAGGGAGATAAACATGAGCAGATAAAGGAGGGTTATGTAGTCGTAAAAAGAAAAAAAAAGAAAATAATGGGAATGATGGAGGGCACGCAGCAGAAATAATATAAATAAAAATAAATATAAAGATTGAGGTTATGTATAAAAAACATTGTGGGTGAATTTTTCTCTTTTCTTTTTTATTATTACGGACTAGTCTACGTCGAATTTCTTTTTTTTTTTTTTTTTTAATATTAATGATCCGAATGCATTCATTGTTTCCTCTGAATGTATTTTTTTTTTTTTTGTTTTATTTATTTCTTTTCTTTTCTTTCTTCACTTCAACTTTTCCACCACCCACGTGTCTGTCTCACAGATTATTTCGATTGATTGAGTGCAGGTTTTATGTATGTATGTATGGCCTACCTGTTAGTTCAGACATTTCGATATGTAAAAAGATAACCGATGGCAATACAAAACGAGAGAGAAAGGAAATGAGAAGGAAAAAAAAAAGGGGGAATGTACGAACAGATGTCTCGTGTTTCTATATCTGATACGATGTCTACTCGTTTTTCTTATTCTTTAGACTCTTTATTTTATTTTTTCAATTCTCAGTCATCTTGACATATCGAAAATGTCATATAAATATATAGACACAAATTATTATCTATATATATATATAGCTATATCCAATTAACTTCAAATATTGAATATATTTATTATTCATTGTCACTCTTGTTGTAATAAGAATTTCGATTGAATGATAAAAAATGAATTGTTCATATTATTTGAATTCACTGTAACTCTTGTAAAAATTATATGACTATTTTTACAAAAATTACAAATCATTTAAAAATGCAATTTTTCTCTTTTTTTTTAATTCTCCGAGTGGGTGAAAAAAAAAAAAAAAAAAATCTTCAATTTATGTGATGTGTAAATTTATATTGTAATTTTCACGAATATATATTTGAATATTTAATAATAACTCGATATCGATGTAAGTTTACATTGTAGACACGTATATACTAACACTATCGCCATCAGCCACTTAAAATTTTTCGATTAGCCTGGGTAAACAGTAGTTTTGTAAAAGTAAACGTGCACACACTCACTACTGTACTCTTCTATAGAGTTTATTGTTTGAGTAAAGTCTATACGTTACGATGTTTTTCCAAGTAACATTCCAATATGGACTGTAACATGAGGCCGATAAGTTTACTCATTCCTACTTACGTATACATACATATGTATATATATACGTGTGTGTATGAGTGTTCAGATGTATTTCTTTGTCGATTAAAATGTGTAGACACGAGAAAAATTCGATAACTTGACAGATGAAAGACACAACAAAAAAAACAAAGATAAATAGGGAACATACAGTAGAACCAACCGATAAATCAAAAATCCAAAATATTAAAAATGTTGAGATACTTTTATCGGCATTTGCCGATTAAAATCTCAAATAATTTTATATCATTGTATATAATGAACAAAAAAATGAAAAAAATTTTAAAATAAAATGTCCAAAAAAAGAAAAAAACAAAAAAAAAATGAAAATATCAAGAAATATATTTTATCAAATATTCACATTAATTTGTTATAAAAAAAAATAGATGAAATAATTAGAAAAAAATATTAATTTAAAAAATTAATATTAGAATGCTTTTAAATAATTTATCATTTACGTGAAATAACTTTTTTACAATTAATAAAGATGATAATCATAATAAAAAACAACAAAGAAAAAAAGGGGAAAAAAATATACAGACAAAATTCAATGAAGTACAACCCTAAAATGGAAAAAAAAAAAAATTAATAATAATAATAAATAAATTATACAAAATTTTCGTAACAAAAGCCAAACGATACATGCAATATAATGTCGAAGAGAGTAATATACAAGAATAGGAAAATAAAACGATACAAATAAAAAAGAAAAAAAATGGAAAAAACAAAACGAATTATTCGGTAAAGGTGTGCACGCACGAAGTTGTTCGTAGCGTGCGCGCTCGGCTCTCGATTTCAAAAGTTATGTTGTCCCAGGTAGGGGGAGGAGGAAGTGCGTCGAATCGCATTAAATATTTATGTTTTTCGTCGAGACACACATATGTATATATATACGTAACATACCTGACTTTCGTTGGTCGATCCTCATCCTACCCTCCACCAGTCAATACATACACACACACACACACACCACACGAAACAATTTTTTTCCCTATCGTTGCACGAAAAAAAAATATAAAAAAAAAAAAATTGCAACACAACGTGTACCTATAAATTTAAATATACTGTTGATAAAAAAAAAAAAAAAATTTATTTCCCTCATTATATTTGTCTATCGTGACTGTAAAGATATTCATTTGTGAGAAAAATAAAAATTGATTATTGAAAATTTTCTATTGAAAATTTTTACGTCAAGAAAGAGAAATAATTAAATATAGCAAGTCTTTGGAATATATATATATATGTTCATTGATTATTTACAAATGTGTGTGTATATGTATGTATTAAAAAATTGATTATTTAGTCGATGTATGCCGTAGTCCATTCCGTTAAACGACTTTGTAATTCTCCACACGAGTAATCCCAAAGATACGGTTCAATGAATATTCACGTGTAGTGCATATGCAGGATTTCTCTTGTCGGGCGTGTCTGTGTCCCAGGGCCCAGTTAGTGACATCAAAGATTCACTATCGACATGTTGGAACTTGAAACTAATGGGTCCCAATGGGGGTCACAAGTTAAACAAAGAATTATTTAAGGGGTTGTTAAGTGTTTCTTTTCTTTTTTCAATTTTTTTTTTTTTGTCTCTTCTCTCGATTCAATGTGGATAAATTTTTTTTTTTTTTCTCATTCTTCTACGATTATCGCGATATTATAAAACCCTGGGCGTGGTTTACTGCAATGGCCGACTCACCGTGTCAATAATTTTTATTTATTTTATTTCATTCTTTCGTTTTTTTTCTCTATTTTTTTTTTTTTTTTTTTTTTTCTTACCCCTCGTTCCTTATTGTTCTCTCTTCTCTTCTCTTCTCATTTTTCAATCGTCAACCGAACTAATTTATGTATTTTAAATTTATTATTTTCCTTTAATTTTCATGTTTTTATTTATTTATTTATTTATTTTTTTTGAATATATATTATATTTTATTTATTTATTATGCATTTTTATTTTTCTTTTTCGAGAAATATTCGTTTGTCTGCCAACGTTCCTGAACGTGATCGCGCATTGCATTGCTCCGTTCAGGATTTTGGACAATTACATCGACCGACAAAACCTCCTGGGGCTGTAAATATATGTACATAGATACACATGTATGTGTGTATTTATACGTGGTATGCTTATGCGCATCCACGATCACCGGAGGCAACAGACAGACATTTGAGGGTGAAGGACGATAGATTAGTAGAAAAAAAAAGAAACGAGAAAAAAATTTCAAATGTATTTATTTCACGCTTAATTCACGTTTTTCTTTTTCTTTTTTTTTTTTTTTTTTCTTTAACAAAAAAAAAATTATATCGATAAGATAATAATAAATTAAATTAATAATTAATTAAAATCATTATGAAATATATATAATGATTGAATTAATTTGAATAAATGAAAATTTTGATACTATACATGTGATTGTACTTGACAGTACTTGTGATTATATATAAATAGAATAATTGGAAATGCGCCAAGTTCACAATTGAGACTTTTACCATGTGAGCATGAGTAAATTGACAATAAATCAGGATTAAAACACGAAGTCAAAATGAAAGAGAATTGTAGAATGAAATACGCAAAATAGAGAGTACAAAATATATAGTTCAAATTCACATATGTACATATACATATTTAATCACCGAGTCATATACCACAATGTGGGATTTAAATTGAAATGATTTTAGACCTCGTTGTCAACGTACAAATCTTCCAGATTGTGTTCACTCATTTGTGTTCATTCACTCTCATATCTCACTTGTCTTTTTGTTCTCACATTCAGGCATCTATTGTCATCGGATTAAGTAACGCTCATTGCATTTCACTCCTTACAACCAACACAATATAATTTAAATAATTATTTATTCACGATTAAACATTATATTTATATAAACATAATAATTGTAATATATAATTTTATATACTTTCATTACATTGAAATTTTACAATTTATTCTCTTTATAATTATAAAAAATTTTTTTTTTTATATGAATTTATAAATGATAAAGAATAGTAATGATAAAATAAAACGTAAATGATTTATATGCAAGAAAAAAAAAATTTTTAAATATAAAATTACAAAATGCATAGGTCAAAAGAGAAAAAAGGAAAAAAAAAAAAGGAAGAAAAAAATAGTGACATATAAAACAGACACAACCACGTTACATATCCCGTGAATTATATTATTCAATGTATCGTGTTGCTTGTGGTTGCTAACACGAAATGACGCGGTGACAGTGTCGCGATGAAGGCACACAAGTGAAAAAGAATAAAAGAACGAAAGTGAGATAGAGAAAAAATGTGTGAGCGCCAGTTTGTGGTGTGAGAAAACGGCGTTTCTTCAGCCCCAAAATTTATTGCCACGCGCCGGTTACAAGCTCGCGCAAGAAGCTTACATAAAGGCTTCCTTCTTCTATTCGCTTTTTATTTATTTTTATTTTATTATTATTATTTCTTTTTTTTTTTTTCTTTTTTTTTTTTATGTTTTCCACGCGCGTGCGACCGTGAGCGTATTCCAACATTATACACAGACGTATTTTTTCATATACACACACATACACGCAGATAGAAAAATCTTTCGTGCCCTCGGTGGCCACGAAAAAAAAAAAAAAAAAAAAAAAGGGAAAGAAAAAAAGTTATGGCTCCGGAATGCCATTTCCATGTATTTCCCTCGCACTTTCGCGGGTGTCTTCTTCTCCCCACTAAATTCTCTCACCCCTTTCTCATCCTCTCTAGTTTCCTTTGTATGTATACCAGTGTGACGCGTACGATCGTCGTCGTCGTCGACGTCGTCTTTGGCGTCGTTGCAAACCTTTGACCTGGGAATCTCTCACCACCGCGAGACATTAACATTTATATTACTCGTTCTCACTCTTCCTTTACTATTATTTTTATTTTTTTTTTCTTCTTTTTTTTTTTTTTTTTCGAGTTTTTCAACTGGCCCGCTCACTCTTCCTCAATGTTTCTCTTTTCATCCGTTCCGGGGGCGCCGCTCTAAATTTTTTCGGACAATAGTTTGTATGTGCGTCCCGCTGTGAACGCACACGGTCATCACCTTTTTCCCTCCTTTTTTTTTTCTCGTTTATCTCTCACTCACTCTCTCTTCCTCTCTCTCTCTCTCTCTTTCTCTTTATTTCCTCCTCCTTATTTTTCATCTTGTTCATTCTCTTTTACCTCTCACAACTTAACTCGCGATCGTTCTTATTTTCCTTTCTCTTTTTCGGCAGACGCGCGTTTCTCGAGGGTTAGTTTGCTTTCTCTCTTTCTCTCTCTTCCTCTCTTTCACTCATTTTTTTTTTCCATACTCACTCACTCACTCTTTCCCTCCCTCTACATATACATAATATTGCACGCGGGGACTCCATGGAGATTTGATCGAGCGGAGGATAAAAAAAAAAAAAATATATAATGCGACTCTGAGGGTGGCGCAACGACGTACATAATATATGTATATATATATAATAGTGGTTTGGGTTAAATGCTCTGTGTGTGCGGAGAGTTGATCGATATACAAGCCCAAGTGAAGAAAGAAAACTGATTTGTACAGGGTGTACTAAAATTTTACAAATTTTTCAAAAATATTTTATGATAAATTTTATTTTATGTCAAAAAATTACCAGTATAAAGTATTAATAAACGTGATAATCAATTTTATTTAATATAAGTGCGTAAATTTTTATATAAAAAAAATACGAAATTTAAAAAAAAAAATAATAATAATAAAAAATTTATAATATAATTTTTTTTATTAATAAATTAAAATATTGTATCGAGATTATTTCGTAATTTTACAAGTAAATTGATAAATTAATTCTATAATTATATGAAATATATATTCAACTGTATAAATAATTAAATGTGTCCAAAATATTTAATAATCAATTATATTATTATTATTATCGACGATTTACCAGATTACGTGAAATCTCTAGTCGACCCTGTATATGCAATGTTATAAGGAGAGGGTTTGTAAAGAAAAGGCAAACGCGATGGTACTCGAGAGATGGCTAGTACGACGTTGATAGCACCAGGGGGCTGCTTTGCACCTCGATTACGCAAATTTTATCGTACCCAAGACCGTATATACACACACACATATTTATATATATAAATGTATATGGTGGTTTTTCCAACCATCTCTCTATAACATCGTACTCTTATAGACACGGCAATTCACTTTATTATAAGGATATATATATATATATATATATTTTTTTTTTTGTATATAAGATAAATCTTTGGTGAAAGTTAATTGAACAAGTCGCATATTCTATATATATTCATCTGACATAAATTTAATAGCAATAAATCTTTTTTAAACTAAACCAGTATTAAACTATTTTCCTACATTTGTATTTGATATGTATAAATTAAGAATTATAATGAGTTTTGTATCAATATATTTATTTTTATATCCAATTATATTTGAATAATACGATGGGGGAATTGAGGAGAATAAGAGAAAAAAATGAAAGTGGGAAAAAAAATTTTCTAGCTCTAATTTTTTTAATCTCTCAATATTTATGACGTAGTGATTTATTAATACGAAGTGAATCAGAATCTGGTATGGGGTATAAATGAAGAAGGAGAGGTGAGGAAAAAAAAAATATAGTAATAAAAAAAAATACAGGTACTTTAGTGAGGAAGGGGTGATATAAAAAGAGAAGGAAATAAATAAAACGACTGGTGTGAGAGAAGGATAAGGATAAACCGAATACCGAACGCGCCTGTCAAAACAACTCCAATCCCGTTCGTCTGGCTCATGAACGAGCCTGCATTCAAGTCTATATATATATATATACATTATATACTTAGTGTTCTTCGGGTTTATTTATTTCTCACTCTGATTCTTATCCTCTTCATTTGTCTGATATTTTTTTTATTTTATTATTTTTTTTTTCTCGCGACATTCGAGACATTTTTGCCTGTGTTTTTTACTAAATAATCTTTCTACTCGTATTTCAAAATACAATTCAACTTGAAATATTTATATTTTACAATATAAATCCGAATGTGTCGAGATTATAAAATATTTAGAACACAAAAATCGTCAATTACTATATAATACCAATATAAATATTAAAATGTTAAATAACAAAAAATAAATAAAATCAATATCACCGTGTATTCTATTATTTATCCAATTAATTATTTATCATATATTTTATGAGTTGAAAAATATAAATTTATCAAATTTTTATACATGAATAAATAAATAAAAAAAAAAAATAACAAAATATTTTTAGTAGTAATTATATATAATAAACATGAATTATATTAATTATTAATAATAAGATAATTTAACTATCAATTACAGGTTGAATTGATGCTAATCCCTTTCACTTTGTTTCTTTCTTTATACTTTTTTAATGTTCGTTTTATTGATGCTCATCCTCTTTTGGTAATCGTTTGCAAACGCTCCCCAAAAACTCCACGACTTATTGTCTGTATTGTATATTTATGTGGGTGGTTAAGTTATTTAAACAAGTCTCATTAAATAATTAATAAAATATAAATAGCCGGAGAATATAATCGTGGGTGTTGAATATATTATGACAAAAAATTAAATAATAAATAAAATGTAGTGATAGTTAACATAAAATTTTCATATTTATCACTCATTGAAAAATATTTTAAAAACTCTAAGAATTTATTCGATACCAAAACAACCGACACACTAATTTTCGGCATTTTTATATTATTTATATCCTTAAAAAAAAAAAAATTAAAAAAATTACCGGAAGAAAAACAAAAAATTATGATGATTATGATAAATATTAAATATTACAATTTTTCATATTACACACAAACCAAAATTATTTATTCTTCCATTATCATTATCTTTATTTCTCTCTTTCATATTTATGCACTTCAATCTTTTATCGTCTTTCCTGCATCTTTCTACTGCTTATGTGGCTGCAATTATTTCCCTCTTCGTTTTATCCTCACCCACCATTTTTTTTTTCTCCCTCATCTCCTCTCTCGTCATTCGTTTTTTTTTTTTAAATTTTTTTTTCTTTTTCTCCTCTCGTATTCTCGACCTTGTGTGTGGAGTAAGAAATGGCGGAATTTATATGTATACGTGTGTGTATGTGTGTGTTGTTGTAAAGGACAACAGTTAAAGAGATGACGACGGTGGTATAGAGTAAAGAGATAGAAAGAGAAGAGAGAAAAGAGGCTTGTCGAGTGAACAAAACCTGTTTTCTTCACTGGGGTCTCACCGACGCCGCGTGCATATACTGTTATTGTTTCTCTCACGAATGCGCACTCTGGTGAAGAAAGAGAACGATGAAAGGAGCACAAGGGGAAACATGAGAATGTTCGTGATGAAGAAGGAGAAAAAATAAAAAAATAAAAAATAAAGATGGAGGTAAAATAAAAAAGCTAGAAGGAAGACGAGACAAATCGAGGGATAAATTAGATAAAACGTAAAAAATTTTTGAATACAATGCACACAGTGATATAATAAATTCAAATATATATATATATATATATATAAAAAAAAATTAAATTAATAATTTTAAAGTTAGAATTTTCAACATTGATGAAATTGATGGCGCCACTATTATTTATTCAACATTAAATGATTGAAATATGGCTCAATTAATTATTAAACTGAAGAAAAAATAAAATAAAATAATAAATAAATATGAGAATAAATTTTTTTTTGTTTTTTACTGCACAATTTGAGAGAGTTTAATGGTGATATTTTTCATTATGTGGCACGTGTGCCAACACCAACGCCATTTCTATTCCCGTCAACGGCCGGCGGCGTCGCGGCAAGAGAAAACGAAGACGCGTGAATTTTCCCCTCCCACGTCTTATTCACCCCCAAAAACGTAAATCTTATTTTTCGCACCCATCTTGAAAACAGTATTCCACCTTTTCTTTCTCACTATTCATAAATTTAACTCAAAATTATTAACTTGAAAAAGTTTAACTGCTACGTCGCGTCTATTGTCTATGTAATACAATAATTAATTAACCAATGAAAAAAAATTAATTACAATTATTTCTCATGTTTACATACACGATAGAAATATAATTTTAAAAATAAAATAATTCACTTGTTACAGTTATATAATAATAAATTATATAGATAAAGATAATTATATTAAAAATGTGTAGTAATAAATGAGAGAAGGAGTAAAATAAAATTATTTGCTCAATTAACGATTTCTTTATGATGAATGTTTTGTTTTGTTTGATTTTTTTCTCTTTTTTTTTTTTTTTTCTCGAATAAAGTTATCAAAATAAATTTGGCCAGCAGACGGTTTTCGACATGTTAAAATATAATAATAATATAAAAAAAAAACAAATAAACAAATAAAATATATGAACAAGTGCATCAAACACGGACACGTAGACGACCCAGTTTACACTTCTCGCCTCGTCAAGTTTTTCCAACTCTCTCGACAACGTCAGCCAACAACAACAACCACCTTCACCAACACCAACACCCCAAAAATCTACGTATCTACATTTTCAATAGAAACGACCTGGCAACGTAATACAATGTGGACCCATTCGACCACCCACCCAAATATTTGATGCACCAATGGCAAACATTTGTAAAATACGCATTACGACATTATATAAAATGTTGTTACAAATTTTTTCTCACATCCATTCACACACACACACACACACACACACACATATATATTTTTATTTACCTATTGTACAAAATGTCAAGTACGTGTTGGGCATTGTGAAAAATTTTCAACACGTGTAAACAAGTCATTGTAAATATATTTGACACGCGAGACGCGTTAAGATGAACGATTAACAGGTTTAAATGTGCAAAAAAAAAGAAAAATTTGGAACACTGACAAATAAATAAACTATAAATACATATATATATATATATTTTTTATGCCAACACATTGATAGAATATTCATTTTAAAAAATTCGAAAAATGATATATATTCACACATAAATTAATAATACAAAATGTATAAATCAATAATGCAGCACATGAGAAGAAGAAAAAAACAAAAAATAATAATAATAATAAATAAATAAATAAATAAATAAATAATTAGATAAATGATGGTGTTGTTAAAGCATCAAAGACATTAATATTGAACTACTTATATCTTGAGTAAAGTATATTTATCTATAAATACCACATATATATATTGAGAATAAATATATATGGATAAATCGAATAAAACGATTTAGTTAAAGTACTCAATGATTATATATTCTCTCGTTACTTTCTCGCAACAACCATATTATATTTATTCTACATACATATTTTTTTATATATATTTATGTATGTGGTTGTGTGTGTGTGTGTATGTATGTGTGTGTATGTCGATTTCAAGCGCAATCGATCGCTCGATCGACCAAAGAGAAACGCCCTATCAATCCCCCGTGGATATATCGACGCCGCCTCTTGCACTTATCCAATCGACTTTGCGCACCTCCTCAACTCGACCTTTCGCATCACCATCATCACTGATTGTATATAGTGTTTACATATGTATATAAATATATTTGAAGTTAAGTATATGGCGAGCAATATTGGTGCTCTAAAACTTTCCCACACATGATGCCAACACGTTTTGCCAAAACTCATTTTCACGATTATTTCCCCATCGTTCTCATTTTCTTTCTCGGTCTCTTTTTTTTTCACCGTTTTTTTTTTTTTTTCGCTTTATTCATTTACACACGGAAATTCGATAATGTCAAAGACAAAATGTCAACTCTCATATACTTTTGAACGATTTAATTTTAAATGAAATTTGATTTTGATAATATTAATAGACAATTTTACTTTAAATTTTATATTATTTTCATAGTTTAATGTATTTTTTGAAAAAATTTATCAACATGACAAAAAAAAAAAAATAATAATTATACAATTATTTTTATTATTTTTATAAAATTAATATATACTCATTCGTATATATATAGACTTTATATATTATTAAAAGATTGTCTGTCGAGATTTCAGAGAATAAATTTTTTTTCAAGGATTATCCGCATATTTGATATACACATGCGTTCAACACTAGTAATTATTTATTCTATACATGAGATCGTCTCGCAGTTTCATCTCTGATATCATAGAGAAATAAAAAAAAGAATAAATAAATAAATAAAATTGTGAAACCGTTTATGTCCTTTTTTTTTTCTTTTATCTAAAATTAAAAAAAAAAAACAAAAAAAAAACAAAAATATAAAAAATATAAAAATATAATTAAATTAAAAGAGGAAAAGAACAAAGATGGGGAGGCAGAGAGGAGTTAAAAATAATTGAAATTGTGTCCAAGATGTGCGATGGGTGAAAGCGAATTTTTAAAATGATTGTAAAATATCAGCCTACATAAACATCTCCATATACACATAAAAGATGTTGGAACGGGCGTGCATATAATTGCATAAATGAATAAAACAGTGAAGCAAATGAAAATAATAATAATAATAATAATAATAATAATAATAAACACAAGACATGAAAAATCCAAAATAGACACGGCAATATCGAATATATTTATTAAATAGAATAATAATCGGTACGTGTCAAACATTTTATCCACTGTCACGGGCAATTTGTCGCGTTAATCTACCATGGAATACAATTCTCACACGAATATATGTATTTAAACACGTCTATATATATATATATATTTATATATATATAAACACTGTCCCTGTATGAATTTCTACCATATGGAATTTCAATGGCAGTAAGACAAATGCAATGAAAGATGAACTACTACTACTACTACTTCATCAGACAGAGTATGTCAACGCAACCACCTCATTAGCTTATTACACAACTACATATATGTACATTCATACATATATAATTATATTACATATATACATATATATAGTTTACGCACTGAATAATGATGAGGAAGCAATGAGGATGTGGGCGCGAATATATAAACCAGAGCTCGCAAATCATACTTGAAGATATACGCGTGTCTAAACGAGATTCCATCTCAATATATAGAGTATAACTAACTTATTTTGCGTGATGTATCCTGTATGCATCGTCATTATCATGATTTTTTATTTATTTATTTTATTTTATTATTATTTTTATTTATTTATTTATTTTTTTTTTTTTTCTTCACCATCAATTTACATTTTACACTTTTTTTTTCTTTTTTTTTTTATCTAATTTTCTTTTCCTCCCTCTCTATCTCTGTGTGTGTGTGTGTATGATTTTTCTTAGTGTTGGAATATATACAAAGTCCGTTAAAATATAATTCTTCCATCAGGTGTGTATAGATATTTATGTATGTTAAGATATGGGCGTGTACGTACACGCGCGAACGTGTATGAACCTGCATATCATCTATTATTTTCCTCTTTGGATATATAACATTTTACCACATACACATGTATATATAGATATAAATATAGGCAAACATGATTTTATAAGTGGTAACGTTAACTTTAATAATTTATTGAACATTAAATTAATGATAAATATATAATTGCGATGACAAGACTTAATTTTTTTTTCTTTTTTTTTCTCTCTTTATTTATTTATTTATTTATTATAAAAATTTTTTTTTTTTTTTTTTCTTGATTGTGAGTAATAATAAAAGAGATATTTCAAATGTAAATTAATTATAATATGTTCAACGAGCACGATGATAACATTCAAAGCACAATTGTACATAAATATATATACGGACTTTGTTGTTTCATGTGCAATTCATGTGTTTAAGAGAGCGCGAGAATGAATATGAGAACATAAATATTATACTCACACATACGTATATGTATATATGTTTATAATAATACAACAATGAGGAATTATATACATAAAACGTACACGTGAATGCGCGCGAATGCAAAATGCACATTCTCTCTATCTATATAATTTTCATCGCGATGGGGCCGTGCAACGCGCAGGAAAATGAACCCATAACCTATCGCTGTTACTATACTATCTATCTCTACTTTACCACTACTACTTCTACTACTACTACTACTACTACTATTACGACTATGACTATGACTATCGCCATGTTACTTTACTCTCATCCCTCGTGTGATATACGCCCGTCAGCCGCGTCGACTATAAATCACATCTGGGTGAAATGCATACCAAATTAATAGTCTTGACCCTTGGTAACTTGGCAATCGCGTACCGCAAAATTGTTTACAACCTCATATATACATATAAATATACATATATACACGTGTCTATATTTTTAAAAAAATTTTTTTTAATAAATATGGATAATAATGTTAATTAAAAAAGGAGAAGAAGTCGAAGAAGAAAAAAAAAAAAAAAAAAAAAAAAGTACAAGAAACGAATGAAAGTTTTTCTTGACTAAAGAAAAAGTAATTTCACATTCTGATTATAAATTTATTATTTATTCTCATAATAGTTTTTTTTTTGTTTTTTTGTTTACGTGTATGATGGAAGAAAAAGAAAATGGTATTAAGAATAATTTTGATTTGTGATGAGATTTATTTTTAATGAAATAATTAAAAAAAAAAAAAAAAAAAAAATAGTAATAATAAAGAAATCGAAGTAGAAGAGAGAAAGAAAAAAATTATAAATTAATTAATTTATAGGGTGGATTATTTATACCAAAAAACCACCTGCGACCCTTTTTTTCCCTCCCTTCATTTCTTCCCTAATATACATATATAATCAACGATAACAGCAAAATTAATGATAATAATCAATATTAATAATAATAAAAATAAAAATAATAATATAATGTGAATTGTTGTTTTTTTTTTTTTATAATTATATCAAAATATTTCTTGTTTTACTTTAAACACTGAACACAAGAAAAAATAAATACGAAAAAATATGGTGAAATTGTAAAGTTTGAAGTGTGTGAGAGTGAGATAAAAATAAAAATATCACAATTTAATCTTATAATATTATACAAATAATTGAAATATATTTTATAATCAACATATTTTTTTATTTATTTATTATTATTTTTTTTTTTCATCATTATTTCCCACAGTATTCATTCCATTACTTCCCTGTCTTCACCTCTTTTTTTTTTCCCCCCCGTACTTTCTTATTATTATAATTATAATAACAACAATAATTATTATATTTTTTTTTTTTCACGATGTTTCGTAGGTACGTGTAACATTTTTATAATTAGTTTTTTGCTGCCCATTTAGGAACGTTGGGGGTTTATATACAAGTCCGGAAGTAGAGAAGAAATGAATGAAAAGAACAAAAAAAACAAAAAAAAATTACAGGAGGGAGAGAGAAAGGTGATAGAGGAAGGAATAAAATCAACAGTAGAGTGGAAAAAAAAAAAAAAAGGAAAGGAAAGAAACAAATAAAAACATCGGAGAGGGAAGAAAAGATAGAAGGGATGGAGAAGTGAAATGGGATATAACATGTCAGAAATTACGGCCACGTTGTCTTGACTACGTGACACGAATGTTTAATTGCTATTTCGCACTAGAATTTGTATATATATATATATATATATATACATATATATGTACGATTATATTTTTCTTAATTGCCACGATTAAAACAATAAAATCCCACGGTAAACCCTCTCCTCTCCTGTCGTCTCTCAGACCTTCCCCTTTATCTCTCTCGCTTCGTTTACTCTTTTTTATTTAAGCAAAAGCAAAGAGGAAAAAAAAATTTTTTTTTTTTTTATTATTGCTATGATTATTATATATATATATATATATTTTTTTTTTTTTTCACTTTTGCCAATGTCATTATTAAATTTTTAATGGAATGAATTTGAAAAAAAAAGAGAAAAAAAAAATTATTATTTAATATCAACAATTAAAGTAATTTTATAATTATTAATTGTAGAATAAAAATTTTTCACGTTTTTATGCGGCTATGAGAAATAACTTCACACTTGAGGCGAGGATAAAAAATGAAAAAAATAGAGAAAAAAAAAATAATTATAATAATAATAATAATTAATACAACACGAGAATTAATAAGGTGTGCTTTGGGTGTATGTTCATGAATAAAAAAATTTTATTTTCATTTTTATTTATTTTTTTTTTATTATAATAAAATTGAATAAATTGTTTCATTCTCTACAAATAATACTATCCCACTAATAAACACGAGTAACTTTATGATAATAATAATAATAATTATTATTATTTATTCATTTTTTTCCTTCATTACTAACAAGAAAAAACCACTCGCAGTAATTATAAAATTATGTAATAACTGAAAATAACAAAATAATTTGGAGAAAAAAAAAAAAGAAAAAAAGAAAAAAAAAATGAAATACAAAATAAATATATTAAAATTTTATTTATCAATTGTATTCTTATAATTTGTAAATTATTAATTCACGATATTGTAATGAATCACTCGATAATTGATACAAATTATAGTAAGTGATATGACATTTATAAACGATATCCGATATAAATGTCATGTAAAATCAGTGAAGAACTAAATAATTTTCTCTGCATACTCCAGTAACTTGTATGTACATACCGTCATCACACACACACATACACACATACACACATATATTACATATATTACATATCCATCCATCTATCAACCAAGTTTTGTCACTTGTAAGTCGACAAGTTGAAACAAGTTCTTGCTTACTTGCTGCTTTGACGCCCGTGTCTCTTTTACTATCCACATTATTTCATGCGGATCACGCGCGTGAAAATCGTGCACACACTTTTGTATAAATATATATATATATATATATATATATGTACTTATGAAACATCAGTAAAGAGAGTTGTATATAGATACACACATATATATATATGTATAATATAAATCCGTGTGTGCGTGTGACGATGGAAAATAATTAATATCAAAGAAACAACGAACGTATATATATAAAATCAGTGGAGAGACAGAATAGAATCTCTTTGAAGACGATAATTTCAAGCTTCCGTTCTATATATTATAACCTCGTCAAAATACTCACATGAGCCTTTGACTTGAATTTAATAGGTATATATTATCTATAGTATATATAACAACACTAATACTAACTGAAATATCTTAAAGGATGTGTGGTGGTATTCTCAACTTCAACACTAAAAACTCATTAATCTTCGTGACTTGCAAACACAATTTGAAACAAGTTTTTTTCTAATTATTTCAAATGAATATTTTATGAGTAGGTAAAAATTTATTTCAACTTTATTTTTATACATTTATTTATTTATTTATTTATTTATTTTTTTCTAATATATAATCAGTGCTACCATAAATATATATGTATATGTGTATGTAATAAATAAAGATACATTGTGGGGGGTCGGTGTGTCGTCTTTGGTAGTGCAAAGTGACGACGCCTCGCCGCACATAACTCGTTTCATTATTCGCCTTTACACACATACATTTTCTCCCTTTTCTCACTATTCACATACACACAAATTCAAATTATTATATATGTATATATAGACACTTGGATGTACTTCATTGCAGACGACTGTGTGTCTTCTTCCGCTTGGCTTGTTAACGCAAACGTAAACGCAAGCTATAAACATGACCGAGTTGTGGTTGCGGGCCAACACCTTCTCTCTATCATCTCTTTCACTTCATACTCGTATATATATATTTTACAGTCAACTATTATACACTTTATCTGTCAATAAACCGTAGAAAGACAACGAAAGAAAAGAAAAATAATAAAAAAATATGAAAATTTCATGGAAGAGAAAAATAAAAAAATTTATTATTTATTATATATATCGATATATTATTATTATCATTTATTTTTTTTTTTCCTTTACTTTTCTCTTTTATATTGAATTAAATCACATCAAATTAAAATTCTTTCCAAATTGTTTTTATTTCTTTTGTTTAATATTTATAAAAGGACTCTCTTCGGGAGGTCTACATTATTTTGGACCATTTTCTGCCCATATATATAAGAAACAATTCTAACATCTCCCCATTACTACACACACATCTCTTTATTAATGTAACGCACAAGTGCGTACTTGAGTGATTTGTATACACTGCAATTTTTGACCCTTCTCTTATGCAAATTTTTTTTCATTTATTCATTTTTTTTTATTTCACTCACGTACTTGTCTATTCAATTTTTATTTCCCTTCGTTATCTTTGTTTTCTTCGTCTTCTTATACTTTTGTTTTGTTCCCTTTTTTTTTTTTGATCTTTTCTTTTTGTTTTCGTTTTTTTTTTTTGTTTCAAATTTATTATTACTATACAGTACCCACGACCTACTTGTAAATACAATTCACATGTACATATATACTTAGGCACCCCACACCATTGCTCCAATTACGAGGAGGAATGCTCATTTGGTAAAACGACAAAAGAGGAGTGGTGAAATGAACAGTGTATGTGTGGAGGTAGGGGGAGGAGAGGGGGATTAATCGTAATGGACATAGCGACCACTTTCAGACTATTATCGAGCAAATGCGTTTTCTACATTACCCCAAAAAATTTTAATTCTCTTCTCATTGTCAATGTATAAATAAATTATCAATTAAATTAATAAAATAACAAAGTGAATTGAACAATTGAAATAAAATTTGTTTAATGTATTCAAATATATATATATATATATATATATTTTTTTTTTCTTTTCTTCTATATAATTAATTTCATTATTTATATCGTTATGTGAGTGAAAAAGAAAAAAAAATTTTAATACATAACAATACAGAGTAACGCAGAATATTATATAATTATATTAATATTAAATAAATTATTTCTTTGAAAATTGAAATTGATTATTTATATTTTTTTTATTATTATTATTTTTTTTTTATATTTATTCCACCGAAAATCATTAGTCAATCATAAAATTAAATTTTTTCAATATAAATTTATTAATGATAATAATTATAATAAAAACAAAAAAAATTTGAATTTTCACTATTATTATGATAATTAAAATTATACAATAGAATTTTGCGATAATATGTAATAACATAAAATTTTAGAACACCCTGTATACAGTGTACAGTCCAATTTTGATAACAGGAAGCGACAAATTGGAGTAGATAAAAATAATAGCGATTTAAATGTACTAATAATAATAATAATAATAATAATAGAAATGTTTATATTTCCGTTCATAATATTTATACAATTTATAACAAATAATAATATACATAAATTGATATAGATACATGAAGAAGAGTAAAAAAAAAAATGTACAAAACACAACTGTGAATGTATTTGATTGTATTGTTGAATGATGTCCAATATAATATTTGTTATATTAATTTAGATAATATATTATATATATTATACATGTATTTATATATAGAAAATAAGATGCACGATGGGTAGACAAGAGACGATTGAGATATTCACCACAATGGACATATTACATTGAATTAAATTTGAACGTGCGTGTTCGCGTGCTTCAACTTGTATTGACTTTTTCGTCGACGAAATGAAAAAACCGGGCGGCCTAAGCGGGGGGTAAACCGATGAACATGTATATATGTCATTAATTTTTTATATACTCGATATTATATATCTCGTCTTCCTTTTTAATCTTATCATTTATAAACATATATAAAAAAAAATATATATATATAATTTTTTTTATTATTATTCATTATTATTTATTATTTATTCATTATTATTATCATTATTATTATTTTTTTTTTTTCTTCGTTTATTTTATTTGTGTTTAGCAAATAAAGTAGTCACACTAAGTTTTTTTTTTTTTTTTATATATTATTGTATGTTGATTCGCATATTCTTATACATAAGTGTATTTATATAGATGTGTGTGTGTGTGTGTGTGTGTGTGTGTGTTTGCAATGTAATGTATGAGCCGGTTTACCAATGAGAATTTATTGAGAACTCGTGGAACGAGTCGATTCGTTAGCACTCGCTTGTCCCCTCAAGGAAATTGGATACATATATATGTGTATATATTTGTGGACACGAGACATTTTATATATTTTTTTTTTTTTCTTTACTTTGCTTTTTTTTTTTTTCTTTTCATTTTATTTTCGGTGTCAACCAAAAAGTTAGTTTCTCAGAAGTGGTGGAAGAAACGTGTATATTGAAGTTGTTTCATGTGACTTTTTACACTTTGAAAAATAAAATTATGTCTGAGTGTGAACAGTTTGATGATATATATATATATTTCAGGGGATTTATGCTAGGGAAAATGGTGGCGGAAAAAAGAGAAAAAAAAAATTTTTTTTTCCGTTTCAAGTCAAGAGATAATTGATTTTTATTTTTTATATTTTTTTTTTTTTAATTATATTATTTCTATTTTTATCATTGTTGTTATTATTTTTTTTTTTTCCTTCTTTAATGTATATTTAATGATATATCATTGCATTATACGATAAAATGTATTGTCGTATTCACTTTACTGTGAAATATTCGAATGTCATTGCACTCACACTTTTATTTTCATTATATATAATATATAATTCATTCCCCTATTTTACTTTCACCATCGCACCTTGTCCTTTCCCATACTTCACTTGAAAAAAAAAAAAAAAAAAAAAACGAAAGAACAAAGACACAAATAAAATAAAATAGAGAAAAATTCTAGGGAATATTGAAAGTGCACTTGTAAATATTCGCACATATTTTTTTTTTTGTTTTTTTTTTTTCACTCGCTCTTCAACACATCCAAGGGGGATGTATTATGTACATAAATGAATAGGTGGAAATAACAGGGGTAAATTTTATTTCATATATTAAACGTCCCTCGATGTATTTAACACTCTGTGATGTCCACTCGAGACAGTCAAAGCTGTTTAAACACCCTCAATACATTTCTTAATTCACTATTTATATTTTATATGACAATGTATAGTCGTCTCACGTTTCTCGACAAACGCGTGCCCATTTTTAAAATTCTTATTTCATTCATTTCATCATACAGTGACAATCCTGTTAAATATATATATATATATACGTATATAATGTGAGACATATGTATACATATGAACAATTGTCCCGCAGTGATTGAGGCATTTGGGGCGTGGGCAAAGGTCTTCACTCATTTTATTCATTCATTCATTCATTCAAATACACTCTCCTCAATTTTTTTTTTTTTTTTCTACTTCTTCTTCTTCTTCTTCTTCTTCTCTATTTCAGTTGCTGGTTATGTGCACGATGAATTTCTCTCACGCTCTGTTAATTCAAGCATGTATGTGTGTGTGTGTGTGTGTGTGTGTGTACGTTTGTGTTTGTGTAGATTTTGTCGATGACAAACGAGTGGATAAAAATAGAAATGCATTTTAAAAATTTTAGGGGATGAATACACACAGAGACACATTGTAATACGTTAAAAAAAAAAAAAAAGATTATAAAAATAGAATAAAAAAATTCTCGACTTTTTTTTTTACTATTTATTTCTTTAATCCAATTCATTTGAATGTAATGAAAATTAAATTTTACATTGATAATATTTGAATTAATTTATTATTGATGATTTTATAATAAAAAATATAAAATGTGATTGGAATTTTAATATTTATTATCAATGAATATTCAACAGTGATAGGGAATTATTTATAATAACATTATGAATATGAGATAGCATGTGGAAATAACACGTTATTAAATTGGTATACAGGTGTGTTTGTGTGTATATATTAATTTCATTTTATTATATATACACAGAGTTGTGTGTCTATTTACTCCTGTCAAAGGAAAACATGACATTACCACTTCAAAAACTTGTTACGTTATCGTGATAAAGGGCCAAAAGAGATACGTGTTAAACAAAAATGAGACGTATTGCATGATGTAAACACGTGTAAATTATGTTCTGACTTGTCACAACTTGTATCAAATGATTGTATATACGTTTATGTTGCTTTTACATTTTGGGTAGAGACTTCCTGAGAGGAAGTTACATCAGCGGCTTTACGGATGAAACGAATGAAAGAAGAGAGCGAAACAAAACAAAAAAAAAAAATATATATATATATATATATATATATATATATAAGTTTTTTTTTCTTCTTTACCATCACCCTCGTCTTCTTCATATTAAGAACGACTTTGACCTCCTGTCGTGCTCTTACACTCGGGTGTATTTTGCCTGATTTTTTTTTTTCCCTCTCATATTTTTTTTTTTTTTTTTTTTTTTTTTTCTCTTATCGTTTTGATGGTTTACTTATTTTATTTTCTCATTCTCTACCACAGTAAATTCTCGTTACGCTGTCAAATATAACGTACGTTTATGTATCACGTGATGAAATTTGGGTAGGAAAAAAAAAAATCCAGGTGTTAAATCACAATTTTATATTTCACAATTTTTCTTTATAATTATTTATATTACTCTCATTATTCAAAATCTCCATTTTTTTTTTCTTTTTTTTTTTAGTCACAAATATTTTTGTATACTTGAAAGAAAATTAAAAATTATATAATTATCCATGACTCTATTGAAATAATTCGAATTTCATTGTTTTATCAATTCAAATTACATAAATTTTACGCAAGAATAAAAGTAAAAAAAATTATGAATCGTTATTTTTTATTTATTTATTATTTATTATTATTATTATTAATTTTTTTTTTCGTTTCTGTAAGTTGTAGTGATAAAATTGCGAAGAATTCATCGAATTTCCACGTAAAAATCTCTTTATCCATTACACCAAAACATTCCATTTCGTATTATCCATATAAGAAATACGATAAGAGAGAATTTTTGGATGATAAAACGAATCATTGAATCACGCTTTGTGAAATTCCACGTATATTTCCATCATATAAATCTACATCCAATAAATTATTCCACTGTCATTCCAAGAATTTTATTGAACCCTCGAAATCCTCATAACAACTTCTGGTCTACTTTATTCATGTATATATATATATAATTATTTACTTTACGAAAAAGTTTTTCAGGCATTTACTTGAACGTAAATTGCAAAGTAAGAAATTAATTGTTACGCAGTCAAGAGTTTGATTATCTTTTGCCCTTACTACACCACGACACATCTCGTTTATTTCATTCACTCTCGTTTTACCTACACCCCCTCGTACTTTCTACCCTACTCCATCTACGTATAATATATATATATATGTATAATCTTTAGTTAGTCTGGAGTGGCGTCGCCAACGTCGACACCACTGCTACCGCATGGCCGCCAGGAAATTAGCAAGAAAGTCCTTTTCTCATTCTAAATAATGGGATGAGTGTGAGAATAAGAAAACTGTGAAAGACAATGGAGATAAAGTCTCGGTGAACCAGACGATGACGACAAGACGAAATGGCGTATATTCACTGTACCGAAAATATTTTCCTGAGAGTATGAGAAAAGAAGCCAAAAAATAATGAAACGTTTTTTTTTTTTATTCTTTTTTTTTTCTGGTTTCTCCTACAATTTCGTGCACGCACGAACGTATCTCACAGACTGTGTACATAAATCTATATATTTAAAAAGTATAAAGATACTATTTACAATTTGTATTTGCAAGTGAATAAACTGTTAAATTTATTTATAATGACGATGAGAAAATAAATTCACGTGTCTGTAAATTTTTATTTTCTTTTTATTCTCAACAATTATTATCATAAATTTCCGTATTTGCGTAAAAAAAAAAATAATAATAATAATAATCATCATCATCATCCAAATTTATTTCTAATATTTTATCAAAACAAATATATTCATAAATATACAAATGCAAATGGGTAAATTAAGTGAGCATACATTTGAATATTGGAATATAATTCACGGTATACCGTAAATAATGATCGTTCATCTAAAGAGAGACGGAGAAAGATGGATCGATCGATCGATTGATGATATAATACACGACTTCCGGGTAATGAGAGCGGTTTCGAGGTATCGCGCACAGTTAACCAATCAGTCTCGGTACACTCGATTGAACCAATCTACAATATTGCAACGTATATTACCTTTAAACACACGCACACGCACACACACACATATATATATATATACACACACACACACAGATACATATAAATACATATCTTATATCATACATATACAGGAGAGTATTAAATTAGGCCCGCGTGTGCGCATCTCATGGCATCATCGAGATTATTGCACACGGAGAAATTTCCCTTGTATACTTGTATTTACTATATATACATACATACGCTTATATAAATATATACATACCTGAATATATATAAAATTATCATTTGTCTTCATTTTATCCTCGATTTTTGTATTTATAACATATTCTCAGTGGTTATTCCATAACGGGTTAACTTGACCATTTTCTACTCACTTTAATTTATTTAAACTCACATTCAATCTCCTCTATATATATATATATATATATATATAAACATATATATTCATACGGGTATGTATCTATTATATGAATATGTTAGTGTGTGTATCTGTGTGTAATATACGCAGGTATTTTTGTGGTTGATTTTCGGACCACCTTTAACGAATTCGTTGGCGTTCCAAACGACCCACACGGCTATCCACAAAGTAATTCGACACGTTCGTGTCTAAATGAAGGAGACACGAATACGTTTATCATTATAGAACAGAAGAAAAAAAAAAAAAAGAAAGAAAGAAAAAAAAAAATTGTAAACAAAACAAAAATGAAGAATAAAGGAAAAATAAAAAAATAAATAAATAATAAAAAGAAGAAGAAAAAAAAAAAAAAGAGTGTGTTCAAGAGATATCCATTTCTCTTTGATAAAATATCATATAATATATTTATTATTATTATCACGATTTCTTTCTGTTTAATTAAAAAATGAGAAATAATCATAATTACACGTGGTATTATTTTTGTAAAAAAAATTTTGTTGTTGGTTTTTTTATTATATATTTTTTTTTTTTTCTTTTTTTTTTGTGATTGTATAAAATTGAGTTAAATATAATTTCAATTTTTCTTTTAGTATACAATGTATCATCAATTAATTAATGAACATTTAATAATGTTTGGTAAACTTGATATTGAAAGTCAAGCCTGAATGTTGTAAATGTCGTAAAAGGCGTGTATGTGTAGTGAGAAAGTCCACTTAATTGAATTACCTTACTACCCACAACACACATACGCATACGAGTTCGATGTACGTTAAGAGGTTTGCCACAATGTTCTGTTCCCACTCATTCTCATAATGTTCTATATATAGAAACGAATATATATATATTTATATTTTTTTTTTCCTTTTACACTGTATATCGCAACCCTCCCAAACAAAATTTATCCTTTGACCATGTAACGATCCCGCGTAAACTAAACTTTAATCATCGTGAATCCATCACTTTGACCATCACCGTCTAATCATCAATTTAATATACATATGTGTGCATCGTATGCGGTAAAGTTTAATAGATGAATAATGAAGAGGAGGGTGTGGTAAATAAGCCAATAAGACCCTAGTCGATATACATTTAATGAATTTAAAATCGACAATACATAATAAAAATGAAAAAAAAAAAAATAAAAATTGAAAATAAAAAGGAGAATTTTAATTTTTATTTTATACTCTTTTTTCAACTTCTCACCTATGATTTTCCTTTGATTTTTTTATTTATTCATGCATTCTAGATTTATTTTCATGACCTAGACACTGTTGACAGCTTTGAAAATACTATAAAAAAAATATATATAAAATTTCTGTGAATCTCAAGTCGTTTATTTTATTTCTCAATTTTATTCTGTCCCATTTTTTTTTTTTTTTTTTTCTTTTACTCTTTAAATCTACACCCACACACATTCACACCTAAATATATAATATATTATTCTTCCGGTTTCTTATCATTACTCCGGAAGCTATTGGTTTCCGCCTAATCGAACCAACCAAGTCAACTGTGATAATGATAATGCGATTGCAAGAATAAAAATGCAGTTTGAAATTTCTTATTTTTGTTTTCTGGGTTTTATTTTTATCTCTTTTATATATATAAAAAGATAGACAATGAATAAGATCATCTTTGATATTATTTCATTTTATTGATTCATTAATTTTTTTATTTTAATTTTTTTTTTTTTTGCATTTGATTTTTTCAAGATTTTTACGTTCTATTCAATCTCATTAATTATAAATTCATCAAATTCATTTATCAACTTGATATTTACATTTATATTTATATTTCTACAATAATTATCTACCCATTATTTCTAATAATTTATTATTATCATTATTTTTCTTTTTTTCTTCAATATTTTTTGTTGTCTATTGTATTCAATTCAGATTTAACGGTTTTTGAATTTGAAGAAAAAAAAAAAAATAATAAAGCAAAATAGAAAGAAAAATAATCATATATAATTCCTCTCTCCCTCTTATACACGCAACTTATAAACGATTAAATTTTATTATACCTATGAATATATGTACACGTGGCAAATTATTTTCATTCATGTCTGATCGTGCAGATATCTATTTTCAACGCGTTCATTCATCTGAACGAAGAATATTTTCTAAAGCCATCAAATCATTTTTTACAACCAATAATTTTTCTTTTATTCTTTATATATATATATATTTTTTATATCCACATTGATTATTTTTATTCTTATTATTATTTTTATTTCGTTTCATATATTAATTCTCTTTCATATTTTGAGGATAAAGTAATTTATTTGATATAAATGTGCGTGTGTGTGTGTGTGTGTGTGTGTGTGTTTTATTGTATAATGTGAAAAATGATTTTGCAAAGTAATCCCACAGTGATACTGAAAAATACGACATCATTCACAAAATTTTACTCCATTCGTTTTTTTTTACATGTAAATGTACAGAGGGAAAATCAGTCACTTGGTGGAAAAAAGAATAAATTTGTATTGGACGTATATACAGATACGTACATATACATATGATGGAATATTCATGACGATCCCCGTGAATATATTTCACTCTGAAAAAAAAAACTGAGATCACAATTCAGTCCGCGACACGCTTCGACAAGCAACATTCAGAGTTTTCTCTCCTTTTTCTTTCTTTCTTTTTTTTTTTTTTTTTTTCTTTACCTTTTGTCCTTTTCTCCAATTTTTTTTTTGATCGTAAAAAAAATGAAGATGAAAAAATAAATTCCTCGACAATTCTATCTCTTCCTCGTTCTCTATATAGATCTCATTCCATCCTCTACGATTTCTTTTTTAAGCCCGGGCGTATATAACGTCACTTTTTCGATACACTCCATTTATATATCTGTGTGTGTGAGTGTGTGTGTGTACAAATAAAATAGAGAAAATAAAAATTGCTTCATCAGCCGTTTGCAATTTATCTCTCATTCACGAGTTTTCGCTTGAAAAAAAAATATTTTTCATATTGTTTAATGTTATTTTTATTATATATTTAATATAAATTAATATGACTATAATTAATATTTATTCATCTATTTGATTACTTCTATTATTTATTTGTTGATAATAATTATTAAAATTCAAAATTTTTATATTTCAATTCGTGTTTTTTTCCCTCACTTGTCTATATCACCTGACGATAAAAAAAATACAAATAATTGTAAATTTATTCATTCAAAATACTAATACAATTCAAAATCAATTCTACCATACTATAAAAATTAAAATAAAAAAAAAATATATGATAAAAACGATTTGGAGTTTCATGTACATGTAATGGATATAATAGTTAAGAAGAATATTCTTGTAAAGCGTCGTCACTGCACGTTCATCTTTTTCCTCCTCAAATTAGCCGCTGTCTGCTCGGGTATTATCGATAATCACTTGAATTATCTTCCTCGAAAGAGAGATATAATGACGATGAGATTATCGGGGCGCACATTTCACCAACGCAGGAGTGTCTCAACAAAACATCGATGCATTACCATCACACAATTTCTATATATAAAAAATAAATACACACACGCACACGCACACAGAAATAAATATAAATGTGTCATTATATGCTTTCATTACAGCGAATAATGACACATCCGGTTAAATTAAAAATAATAAATATACAAAAAAAAAACAAAAACAACAAAAAAAAAAATCTGAAAAATATTGAAAATCATTCAATCCCATATAAAGTATGAAATTATATGTACATATATAGACGGTAGAAAAAATAATTTTGCCTGTAAATAAATCGTGTGTCGTACGACGTTATTAAAAAAAAATGAAATAATAATAATAATAATAATGGATGTGGTATCCGTGTAGTTGAGAATTATATACGAGTTAGAACGAGTGAGTCGTGTATGAGGAGAGAAAAAAATAATAATAATAATAAAAAATAAAAAAAGTAAAGAGGGATGAAGAAGAGGAAGAAAAAAAAATTGTGGGGTCTCACTTTAACGATCGCTCTCGAGTTCTTTGGCGTTAAAAAAAAAATATATATATATATATATATATATATATATAACCATAACTGAGCGCATTATCCAAAAGGTCTTTCCTCTATGACGTGTATCACACCATTGACAAAATTTATATAGATCGTATAACAGGAAATAACAGGATGAAAATGGTAAAACCTGCGAGAAAATTCACCTTATTATTAATTTTTATATGTACATAAAGTAGATAAAAAAAAAAAAAAAAAAAAAAATAATAATAATAATAATAACAAAGAATAAAAAAAAACAAAAAAAATATTCCCATGATTTTTGATTCTGATTTTATATATTTTTTTTTTGTTTATTTTTATTATTCGCGAATTTTATTACTTCGTTTTATTCATTATCATTATTATTTTGTTTTGTTTTTTGTTTTTTGTTTATTGTTATTTTCTTTTATGTATAAAATTTCCATTAAAAAAATAAAAAAGTAAATTGGATCGAATGTCACGCATGGTGTTCTATTGCATATCGTATCACATTGTGTATATATATATATCCATATCCATAAAGATAATCGATATCACATTGATGACACATTCGTACTCACACACTTATGCGATACGACCATCAAATACAATCTCATGAATTTCGGGAAAAATATCCATGACGAATGTTATAACGTATGTGTCAAACTGATTGGATTCGAGTAACACGATAATTAATTGAATGACGAATAATTTGTTTTTTTTTTTCCTTCATTTTAACTTTATTTTTACTCTATTCTCCATCGAATTTTTTTTCAAAATTCAATATAACAAGTGTATAATACAAATATACAAAATATAATATAATAAATAATAATTAAATAATATAATTTTATACATTTTCTAAATGTATAAATAAATACATTGACATATAAATATATTTGCGAATAATTTACAGTGGGAAATTCGTGTTTCATCATGTCTTACAATTTTCCTATAAATACATCTGTGAATATATTTCCCTTTCTCTTCCACTCACGATTTCTCATATATTCAATTGCTACTTCTTGTCTGTAGGTCACATGAATTTACTCTGACTGAGGTTGATGAGAATCAAATGTGTACACATGAAAAGACAAAGACAAAGTGAGCGTGGGTTTGAAGGACTCATTGAATTATCCAAACTAACACCGACGATTGTCGGAATTGTGGTTAAGTATAAAATGAGAGGATAACAAATGAGAAAGACAAGAATAGTATTCTCTCATAGAAAATGACACAGAGTGAGATTGTGGAGCGAAGGGGGGGGATGAAGAAATGGTGGCTAATCCAACGAGAACAAATTGTAGAAATGAAATTAAACCCAGAAAGTGCACCTTGCCGTTGCATTATGCAGATTCATGATCGTATAACGTGAAGTTTAGCAGTGCTACGTCAGCACCACGACACCAACACATAAACTTTACCAAGTAACACACTTGCATTTATATATAGTTGAAGATTTGGAGTATATAGTTGAATAAAGAGAGAATGAAAGAAAGTGAAGAAGAGAAAAAAAGAAATTTATATATATCTATATATATATAATAAATAAATAAGTAAAGAAATAAAAGGAGGAAGATAAAACTATTTGTGTCTGCGTGTTGGCTGCACGAAACCTTTATAAACAATTCTTTTTCTGTCGTGTTCATTTTTTGTTGTTGTGTGTGTATGTGTGTGTGTGTGTGTGTATTCTTTTTAGCTTTGGTAGATTTCTCACATTCACAGAGGGTGAAAGTCGTTGCGTTGTGGGATTTACCGCAAAAGTCAAAAAAAAAAAAAAAGTATGAGGTAACACGCGATATAAAAGAAGCTCGACAAACTAAAGCAACGAAATTTATAAAAGACGCCATAGAAAATAATATACACACATATATACGTGTAGACGTGTGATATTATTGACAATAGTGTGTTATATAAAAAACGATAAATTATAAAATAAAATGAATAAAAATTAAGAAAAAAAAAAAAAAAAATTTTCACGATGTAATAAATAAAATTTAAATGATTAAAAAAAAATTTCTCTCTTACATATTTAAACAAAATTTTTTTTTATCTTTTATTTACTTCTTAAATATATATATTCTTAAGGCGGATTTTGGTTTTGAAAAGTTGTTGCACACTACTCAAATTAAATCCCTTTGGATATAATGAACTTTGGATGTGCGTCGTCAGTCGCCCACAAGTGTAAACTTCAACGAGAGTAGCTTCGTGGTTTTAGTTGGTGGTTTTGCTACAAGATTAGCGTTCAAACCAAAAGAGATATACACTATACATACATACATATATAATTCATTTATGTTTATATGCGTATGTAAGAGAGAATGCGGATGTGGTGTGTGGCGTTGAGGCGTGTATAAGTTTTAGTGGGTGGAAGTGATATAGGATGGACACAACACATCAAATTAACTCTAAAACATCGTAACACACACACTCACACATATATATACACATACATATATACACATATATTTATATAATATCATAAGATATTTATTTTATATAATTTTTTTTTGTTTTTATTGTGATTTAACCGTGAAATTTGATATTATATTTGTATTTGTTCATTGACATGGGTTTGACTGTGACATGACAAATAAATATTGTATGTAAAATTTTTATATATTTGTATATATATATATGTGTGTAATTAATGTCACATCAAAACGTATTATACAACTGGATGAACATTAGATTGATGATATATAAATAAAATGATGTGTGGATATTAATTTAAATTTTATTCTTTAATCAATTGTGTATGGATGTCAAATTATTATTATTTTTATTATTATTATCATTGCTTTTTCGATTTTTGTGATGAGATTTGTAAAAATATTGTGAAATTTTTATATACATTACAACTATTTCTATTTATTATTATTATTATTTTTTTTTTATTAAGATATTAATTGTGAATTTATTTGATTGTTGAGATAGACATTTATAGTGAACATTTGTAAGAAAAAAAAAAAAAAAAAATCGAAACAAAAAAAAAATTATGAAAGAGAAAGATTTTGATTAAATTGTCACAGAATAATCGATGTTAATTTTTATATTTCAATGAAGTTGTTTACGTATAATAAGATTAGTTGAAGAAGCTGGTCTAAAGAATTTCAATAATTTTATGTTATGAATAATATAAATTTATATACAATTGGTTGTGTTCGATGATTTGGTCAAAAAAGTGCCATATTGAATTTATCAACGCTATTGTGAATATCTACACATACAAATGTGTATAAATATATATAAATGATATGTACATAGTCGGTATTCAACGAAATACACAATTTTACATATATATATATATGAAAGAGAAATTGTTGAGATTTTATATATAGAAGTGCACAATCGAATACATAAATAACAGAATGTAAATGTGAATATAAATTGCAATTAACATTGTAATATATTTGATCATTAATTTAACCTGAGATTTCAATTTATTACTGATATATACATATATAATAATATATTTCTGTTATATATAATTGATAAATAGAAAATTAATTATGCAACTGATTGAAAAATTTCTTTTTTTTAAAATGACATCTTCAATATTTTTTTTTTCTTTTTTTGTTGCTTTTAATTTTTTGGTTTTTTTTTTCTTCTCTTTTTTTTTATAGTCAATTAATTGATACATATTGGAATATTCAGTTGACATATCCATTAGTACCCAATAAAATATCAAACATAAAATATATATAGAAGAATAATATTAATATTAAATGTATATATGTATATGAATATGATTCGAGCGATAGAAAAATAAAATTTTTTTAATGGAAATCACGATGTATGTGTTGAAAGCTATGAATAAAAACGATGAATCCATATACACATAAAAAGTATATATTTGTGAATGCAAATGTGTGTGTGTGTGTGTGTGTGTGTATATGTATGAAAACCAGTGGCAATAGAGTGAGAAATTTTGAACGTCGTGGCCCTTTAAAAAAACCATTCACAGAAAATGACAAAAGCAAATGGGGATAAATATAATATGTGCACATATACACACACACACACACACACACGCGTCTAGAAAAAAAAAAGAATATTATTTTTCTTTTTTTACTACGCCTTTTCTTTTTTTCTTTCTCACCTTCGTTCCCTTTCTCAATTCTGTCATAAAAAAAAAAAAATAAAATAAAAATTCAACTCAACTTCTTTCACCTTTCGATAATACACTTATACACTCAAATATATATATATATATATACGTATATGTAAGTTACACATCTGTTGCGTTTTTAAACATTAATCACGAGATAATCCTTTTTATGTAAACCCCTTCTTGATGCACGTTACGGTATAATTCCTGTCTGACCCTGTAAATATTAGAGAACACTCATTTTTTTTTTTTTTTTTTTTTTTTTTTTTTCCTTTATCTTTTTCTTTCTGTCCCTCCATATTCTTCTCTATATTATCATTCTCACATAATTTTTATATTCGTATATTATTCCACAGATTTTTATTCACATACACTACATCACAATTGATACAAGCGCAAACCTGTGAATATCGCATATTTGGGGTGTAAAAAATAAATTCTCCAGTGAATTCTTTCGATTTCTCTGGTATATTTTTATGGCATACCTTTGCACAAAATCTTTTTCCTTATATACATATATGTATATAAAAAAAAAAAAATAATAATAATAATAATAATGATAATAAATAAAAAAACTTGGCATATGTGCACCATAAAAGACTGCACGTACACACACACATGTATATACATTTTATGTATACGACGGTATATAACTATTACTATATGCACGTAAATATGTCTTGTCTATATACATATATATATATATATATATATATATATATATAGACATATACATATACATATATGAAGTTATGCGTGGGTATTTACAACGCACCGTATAATGTCAGCGTCAGGTACGCGAGGTACCTAACGAGTCGTTAAACTTTGCAGTTTACTCTTAGCATGAGGTAGCTCAGAGAGTAGCAGTGAATGCACAGATGTCTCTCTACCATCATCACATATATATACCCACATATACACGTATATTAAAATTTTTTTTTTTTTTTTTTTTTTTTTTTTTTTTCAAACTTGCAAATAAAAATGAATAATAAAATGAAATATAATATTTTTTATGTACTCGAATTGATTTGAAGTGTCGAAAGAGAAAGTGCGAAACGACAATAAATTTACAGTAAAAAAAAATTTAAAAAACAAAAAAAAATTATAAAAATTTAAATAAAAAAAAGTTGTAAAAATTATTATTATTATTATAAATAATGATTATCATAATTATAATGATGAATATAAAAATAAAAAATTGAATTAAATTAATTGATAAAAGTATAATAAATAAATTACAAGTGTAATGATTTTTTATTGTGTATATAATTAGTGAGAAAATTATGGAGACAAATGAAAAGAATGAGAGGAAAGAAAAATGAAAAAAAAAAAAGAATTAAAAAAAAAAATCACAGTGGACTTTTATAATTATGAGTGGGAAGGGAAAAGTGGGTGAAAAAAAAAAAAATAAATAATAAAATGAGGAGAAACGGTGAGGGAATAGAAAGAGTGAGAAATTCTTAATTGCCAACCTGTGTTGGATAAAAGCCCACCATTTGCTTCTGTAAATTATAGTGTCTCGTCATCTCTTTTCCCCTCTGATTATTTCAACCGCTGCATCTGTGTATATTTATACATATTCATCTCTTTCTCTCTCTCTTTCTCACTTTCTGTCTTCTATCTTTCCATTAAACATTTAGTTTATTTTATTTTTCTCAGTTTATCTTGTTGTGACTTTTTACCGCAACACTTTATATATTCACGTTGAGATTAAATAATTCAATGTATTATAAACTTCTCTTTATTTATTCATCTTTTGTATTAGTATTATTATTATTTTTTTTTTTTCGTTCATTCAATAATTTATTTTTTATTTTCATTAAATATATTGAGTAATTCATGAATGCGTTCAGTTGATTATTTATTTATTTGTTTTTCTTCTTTTTTTTTTTTTTTTTTTTTCGTCGTGTGAGTAAATATTTTTCTTCGATATTTATTCAGAGAGAGCTCATAAAACAAATTACGATTGAAACTGATTTATTCACATATATATATATATATATATAATATGTAAACGTAAAAATTTGTAATGCATGAAAATATAAACGTAGAGAAGAGTTGCAAATGGGAAATGCCACTGGCGTTGTGAGTTTAATTTCGTGGTCTTCTATGTACTGCATACGAATATATATTAGGAGGAGGATAAAAAAAAAAAAAAAAAAAGTAAATAAATAAATAAATAAATAAACTAATTAAAATTATTTAATATAATTAAATAAGAAAAATTTAAAAAAATTGCCAAAGAACGAATGACAAAATTCAAATAGACATTCTTCATTTTATCATTGTAACTTTAAATTTGAAATAAATAAGATAACACTCTAACAATCATTTTGTTCACTATGAAATTGTCAAGAGAATCATAACGATACGAATCACCGCAATGAAAATGCTTTTATATATACATATATATCTATATATCCATTCACATCCGACCGAAGTCAGAACAGACGTGAAATATCAGTAGTAAATAACGAGATCTCGTTATATCGACATACGAACAATTCGATTACACTGACTGGTCGCAAGTGCGCGCGCGCATCATCGACTGTTCAACTATCAATCCGCGATATAGAACTCAGTGGTCGACCAATCTCATCGATAACGTTCATATATACATACAAAGAGACACGAATAAATATACAATATACCAATATATCCGTGTGTGTGTGTGTGTGTGTACATGTCATATCATATCCGCTCGTTATACCGTGAAACGAATGCGACGATCCACCTCTGCAATGTCCACTGCGACAGTTCGACATTTTTCTACTATTCCGAGAAAAAAAAAAAAAAAAAAAAAAAAGTATATAAAAGATGTGAATAAGTGAAATGGATAGGATGAGAGTACTTTATAAAAATTGACGAGTTTGTGTGTGAACACGAGTATTAAAAGGGATGAAATTTGACGCGTGTTCAAACTCAGTTCAAGCAGTGCACTCGACGTTGACAGATTCGGACACGCCAGTGATGAACATTAACGCGCTACTATACTGTTAGTGTCGTCGTCAGCATTGCCAATTTTCAACAAGTTTATATATATACTCACACACTTGTATATATGTATAGACAGATAGATAGATAGATAAGGGTCTGCGGACATGAGCTGACATATCGCGATAGGTATTTTTCCCTTTGGGAAAACGTGCAAAAACGCAAATTGGAGAAGACAGAAATGTTGAAATGAAGAAATACGAATGTACTTTGTCAACTTAATAGACGTCAAAGTTCTCAAGTCCATTTAATAAGATAAATAATTGATTTATTTATATATTTTTGTGTATATATATATATTTATATTAAATATTACTTGATTTAATATTATTTATATAAATTTATCTGTATATTCATGTACCTCGATATATGTTGAGAAAAAAGTCATGAGTTTAAAATATACGAGCCTACAATTGCATTCACCACGCATTTCTCAATGGTAATAAACAAAAAAAACAAAAAATGAATGATAATAATAAAATACGTATATTCAATATATATATGTGTATTCAGTATATATATATGTTCCTTATGTATACACAAATTACATTGAATATCCACTATGATATATCCATATGGGTATTTCATCCTCTCGTAAATATCTCATTGTCAGACCATTTGAGCATCATTCATCCCCACCTCTTCGTTTACCCTTTCCACCTGCGGCTAAAATTCAAAACGATCGACCCTCATCAACCCAAACTACACACACAGAGAGAGAGAGAGAGAGAGAGAGAGAGAGAAAGTAAAAATGCATCATCAGAGTGTACGTTGTGTACGCATTTGTAAGAAGACTAAAAAGAAGAAGAAGACGAAACAAAAAAAAAAACAAAAAAAACGAAACTAAATTTACGAGTGTTAAGAAGATGAAGGAAAAAATTGTAATTTTCAAATTTTTTTTTTTTTCTTTTACTTCTCGCGTATTATTTATATTTACAATAAATTATTACATCAGAATATCGTGTTCTTCACACACAAAGTCATTATAACAAGATAAGAAAAAAAAAAACAAAAAAAGTTTGAAATAGTTTAAGTTATATAAAATGAAACAAATAAACAAAGTTAAAAAAAAATATATATATGATGGAGAAAAAAATAAATAAATAAATAAATAAATAAAAAGAAAGAAAGAGAGAGTGAAAGAATTAAAATACCACGGCAATTCATATTTCCCTAAGTATAACATATTGCACTTAATCCGGGAATTTATGCGAGTAGAATTAACACACCTAGTGGAATAACAAAAAAAAATATATATATATATATAATAAAAGATATTAACGAGAGAGAAAAAGTGCGCGACGAGAGAGTAAAATAAATAAAAAATGTGGGGTGTGGCGTGATGTGGTAGCAAAAATTACACATTTCAACTTGTCCACACGTAAAAACTACTCTCATTCCATTGTGTGTGGTCATAGAGACACATATTTCTCTATATAAAATGTATAAATATACATTTACACATATTAATAAATAAATAAATAAATATACAAATTTATATACAGTAAATGAATATAGACAAGTAAAATGAGAAGACGCACGCAATTCACTACTCTCAATGTCCCCGACAAACGGAGTGTGAATGCCCAAGGACATTGTGATACACGCAATAATAATTACATACAAAAATAAATAAAAATAAAATAATAATAAATAAATAAATAAATAAGTAGAATTGAGAGTGAGTGGTGAGTATCTTGAGGTATAAAATAAAATATATAATAAAAACAAAGTGAGTTAAATAAAATTTAAAAGAAAAAAAAAATAATAATAAAAATAAAAAATATATAAAAACGAATGTGAAATGTAAAGCTAAAGAATATTATATATATATAAAGAGAGAGGGAGAATGAGGGTGAGGGAAAATATATAAGGGTCGGTCTCGCATGTCATAGGCATATATTCCAACGTGACGTATCAAAGATCCTCTCTCATAATATATATATATATATATATATATATGTGTATATATAAATGGTATATAAGAGGGTGAAGAGCATAGCCTTTGGGTCAAAATACGCGGCTGCTGCTTTAATCCGCCAATTTAACACAACTCAAAGCATTCAATACTCATATATATATATATTGCTTATATACTTATTCTACTTATATATATGTACTTTACGAATGAGTATGTATGTATGTGTATGTATGTGCAGGGTAACGATTTATCCATTATTTCGTTGTGACTCGTGTCAAGGAAAATTATTCGTGACATTTTTTTCCCAATCGTATCATGTGGCGAGAAGCCAGAGAAAAAAAAAACTTGGAAGAAAAAAAAAAGTGAAAGAGTGAGAGAGAGAGATACCATAAGGGAAAGAATGAAGTAGAGGAAAGAAGAAAAAATATATATATATAATTTTTTTTTTTTTTTTTTTTTTTTTTTTTCGTTGGAATTGTTCAATTTTATTCTATTTATTTATTTATTTCAACTTCGACTTTATAGATAATTGAATTGAATAAAAATTTAATAATAATTAATTGATATAGGTATTATTATTTTTTTTTTTTATTTTGCGTAATCGTGTCAATTTGCATTTTTAATTTCCGCCCTTTCGTGGCAAAAACACAGTCAATCTCCCCAGTTTCATATTCATTTTTTTTTTTTTCAATTTTTCCGTTTTATCATTATTATTATTTTATTTTTTTTTTTTTATTTTTCAACATCGCCCTTTATTTAATTAACTTCCCTATTTTCTTACCATCAGTTTCCTTCATCTTTCACTTCATATATATAGTTATGTATAACAGTTCAGTCTTCAGAGTTTTGAAAACAATTTTTCAATTAAGTGAGCACAAATACAAGAATTAATTGCTGAATTTATATATAAAATTTATCATATGCAAATCATCATGTGTATAAAAAATATATAGATAAATTCATCACTTATATACATTTAAAGTGACATAAATTAATTTAATTCGAAATTATTTACATAATATTTTACTATAATTTTTTTTTTTTTTTTTATAATCATCATAAAAATGTATTATCGAATGTATTGACAACTCGTACTATTTCTCTCACTTCTACTCAATCGATCGTTCCACTTGGCATAAAATTGAGGAGTGAATCTCTCACGTGAACGAAAGTATCTTGGATATTGAAGAATTTCAGTCCTGTTGCATCAGCTTCTCGACCGCAATACAAAAAGTGATTGCTTCTTTTTTATCCTCAATTTCTATCCCACCCTCATTTTCTCTCTTGTACACACACACACACACACACACACACACACACACACAAGTACCCGTTTTTTTTTTTCTTTTTTCCTATCGACGAGTTTTCATCGTCATCGTGTGTTTCGTATTACCCTTATCGTTGCTATGCACTGTGCATTCTTCCTGATAACATAACCCCAATCGCTTCTGAAATGAGAAAAGGAGAGGAAGGAGAGAAAAAAAAAAAGAAAGAAAAAAAATAAATGAAGATATAAAAAAGTTTACCAATATTTTCCAATAACATTGAATTTTATATTGTGTAATCAAAAAAAAAAATCGTTGAATATTCGATCGATTAATGTTTATTATTTCAATTGATTCATCTGTTATTATAATTTGTTGATGGTAGAGAAATGAATGGAATCATAAATTAATGAAGTGATAAGTAAGATAAAATTTATTATAAAATTGGATTATTTGTGTTGAAAATTGACACATATCATTGCAATATTTGTTGGTTGTATTATCAATTTAATTCAACGAACAAAATTTTGTGGGAACATAATAAATGAATTTATCATTCAATTAATTCACCAAAAATACACGTAATCACTCATTTACTCATACAATTGAGAATTAAATTTATTTAAAAATCAATTAGATGAATAAATAAAATTGCATTCCACATTGATTATTTGGGTGTAATAAAGTGATTGTGAATTTCACAGAATTTCAATGAAATATTATACAAAAAAAAAAAAAAAATATATAAATTTCAATGAGATATATTTTGGGGTTGAGTGATAAATTGACTTTGACCACAAACAAATATACATTGAAATCAAACAATCAATATATAACATATACAGACAATATAATTTTAACAAATATATCAGTTAAATATTCCATTGTATAAAGTGAATAAATATCCAAATTAATTATCAAAAAAAAAAAAAAAAAAAAAATACTCGTGCACTGGAAAATATTTCAATAATTAAATAATCCAATAAAATTAATGTATAAATATTTGGATTTTATGTACACAATTAACACCATCAACATTTCATTCTACACTTACAAAGACTCATCACTTTTAATTCCCTTCAACTTTTATATTTTTTATCATTCTCTTCTTTCATCATCATATTCACGTTTCATCTATACACATATATATATATATGTGTGCATTATGTGTATACATATCGAATGTAAAGTTAATATAGAAGACTGTTGTGAAGCCCACGCGCGCTTGCACGTCAAGGACTTGCAACCGGTAATTGGCTCGCAGTGCCTTTTACGTAGGCAAATTGTGTTAATAAATCCTGTACTCATAGCACGCGGCAGTAATTTACAACAAGGCACGCGGGAGGTGCGATAATTAATTTATATTCGCTTTACCTCTATCTTTACTACGTACCAACTCTTATTACACATTACACAAATACATATATATATATTATAAAAATTGAATTTATTCCTCACAGATTTTTCATTTTATTCTTTTGCAATCAGATGAGACAATTATTTGATATTTATTTTTATTCTTTTAATTTGAATTTTAAATTTATTTATCAACCAACAAATAGAGAAATTGAAAAATAGTTAGCAAAGGGACTGGAATAAAAAATAAAAAAATATTTTATGTATCACAATGCAATGATGAAAAATGATAAAAAAAAAAATATAAAAAATATAAAAAAAAACGAGGAAATTCTCGGAAAATAAATATTTCTGTCATACCATATTTCCACATGTAGCAAAATAATATTAGAGCAAAAGTGATTTATGATCCATGGAAAACAAATTCAGTTTATATATACGTGAAATTGTACAGTAGAAATGTAAAAAAAAAAAAAAAAAAAATGCCAATAATAAGTAACAGCAAATAAAAACAAAAAACAGGTACAATTTATTTATTTTTTTTTTTTTTTTCTGTATTAAACGGTTGCATTGGACGTAAGACCATTAATATAAATATTTTTATATATATATATTTTTTTTTTTTCCGCCTACTTCTTTTTCTCTCCCTTATACTCCATTTTATATAATTCAAGTCGTATGATGAGATTATTCCTAGAGGTCAAGAACACACTCACACACATCCATATCTATATATAAGCCCACGACTACTTTTCGATGGGGTATTGAATTTCGGACCAACCCTAACCCATTTCCGTTGCGGATAAAAGCACAACTGAAAAATGTAACTCACGATCAGTTGTACAGAGGCATCAGTTCATTCTCTCCTTTTTTTTTCTTTATTCATTTATTATTATTATTATTTTTTTTTTATTCAAAATTCCCTCATCCAATATATTCCTACATATCCCCACTTCTCTTTATTTTTTTCTTACACTCGCACACTCATCTCATGCTCTCAAATATTTTTTTAATACATCATATATCAAATATCAAGATGATATAGAAAGATGGGACAAAAGATATAAATAGTGTAGAAGTGATAGGGCTGATGTGGGGTGTAATTTGAAAAAAAAAAAAAAAAAAAAAAAATTAATAATTGTAATAATAATCTTTTTAAGAGAAATGAATTTAAATTCACCCTTTTTTTACCGTGTTACAATTAAGCTCATATGGTTCGTTGAACGACTTGTAGTATTTTATTTTTATACACTTTTCTCTCTTATACTCTCTGTATTTTATTAATCTTGTATTTATGTGAGCTTTGTATTTTGTATTGAGTTTTAACCCTCTTTTTACTTCTTTTTTTTTTTTTTTCTTTTTTTAATTTTCATAGCGAACATGGGATTAATGGCAGGATAATTAGTATTTATACTTCGATGATTTTACGTATATGATTTCGTAGGGGTTGAATGAGATTAAAAGATTTTTTCTTCCTATTATTATTATTTTTTTTTTTTCATATGGATTTATGTAATGATGATTAAGCTAATACTCGTGTTTACAGTTTGTGTAATTTTTTCTAATGATTATTGAAAAAAAAAAAAAAAAAACAATTTTTTTTTTTGATAAAATCAAAATAAAAAAAATTGAAAAAAATTTTTTTTTTTTCTGTGGATAGAATTTCCATGATATTTCAATATAAGATGCAATTTGGTGAGTCTGAAATTTCTCAAACTCAAAGTATTTAAAAAGAAAAATTTCAAGAAACCTTCAAAATCTTTCATTTTGACTTCAACTAATTTATACTCCTCGACTTTCTCACTGCCGTTCGTCTTTCCGAATACGATCCACGCGATTATTTGTAAGGGGAAAATTTTCTTTAACGAGACGCACGTGGCACTTAATTAACCGGAAGTGTATACCCTGAATTTTGAAACCCCCCACTATTCCCTTCTCTCTTGGCCCCGTCAAAATTTTACATTTAAAATACCAACATCCCTCAGTCACAATTGCACATTGACAACTCATTGTAAACAAATAACATTAACAAATATATTTATATTAATACAATGATAATAATAGCACTATTACACAAATACACACACACACACACACACATAAACTGTACAACACAATTAAATCGAGTGAAACGTATTATCAATAATAACAATGAGGTCACGTGAAATTCGATACGACGTCTACGATCAACGGCAAATGCATGAGTAGGTGGTCGTCTTAATCTTGAAAAAAAAAAAAAAAAAAAAAATACAGCAAGTCTCACACACACACACACACACACACACACACACAATAAATTCATAATATAAACAATTGATAATAACTTGAGTATTTTTTTTATTTAGTCATAATAGAAAATAATTCATCTGTATGAAAGAAATATTGAAAAAAGTGAAAATAATTCAAGTTTAACAGATGAGTGAATTAATAAATCGTGACGGATGACAGTGAATACAGTAAAAGAATTATATATATATATATTTATATAAAGTAGTATATGGTCGTTGTCTTTGCTGCGGTTTCACGCGTTAAACCGTAAGAAATGGTTTTCTCTTGAGGCAATATAGTAGTATAGATATATTATGTGAGCAGGCATACAGACCCGTTTGGTGAAGTTAATAAAGATATATATATATATATAAGGTGACCATATAGCGTGGGCATTTAATATCAATTTGCTCGTGGGATACGACTCACCCTCTCTCGTTTTGTCTACGCGAAATAAGGTAGGGAAAAAAAAAGCGGTGAAAGTAAAATAAAAAGGAAAAAAAATAAAAATAAAAATAAGAAGGGAAAATGAGAAAGACAAAAGGACGAAAGGACTACGGACGTTGATGTTGGCAATGGGGAGTAAAGAACTGGTGGATGAACATTGGAGAGTGCAAAGGGGAATGTGAGACGAGGGAGAAAACGACGACAGTGGAACACAGTACCAATGTGGAGAAGAGAAAAAAAAATAAAATAAAATAAAATAAAATAAAGGAAAATGAAGTGGAAGTGGTGGGAACACGAGACGAGAAAGATGAACGGGTAGAAAAGCGAAGGTGGTTGTACTGGGCGAGAGTTTGGTAAAACATGAGGGTGGCTTTTGGAAAGAGACATGTCTATGTGTGTGTGTGTGTGTGTGGTGGTGGTGGTGGTGGTTCTTGGGGTTTCATGGAATTTTCGTGGTAGATTCCATCTTCTAAATAACAATGAGAGCAAGAGAAAAGCCACTAGAGAGAATTGCACTGCATTCAAGAATTTATTTATTTATTTACTTATTATTATTTTTTTTTTTTTTTCTCTTTTTGTTTCAATCTTTTCTATTATTAATATGTATTTCTTCCTACCTATTTCTTCTTCTTTTTTTTTGCATCTGTTACTTTCCATTTCACAACATTCAAACAACCAGAAAGAAATAATTATTTTCATTCTTATAATTCATATCAAAGTTGACTGAAAATTGAAAATAATATTAAATTTATTCATGTTTAGACTTGGTAAAGTCATCATTCCCTCGTTTCTTCATTTCTTCTCTTCTTATATCCGTCACCCATTACATTTTCTCATATCACAAATGATATATATATACATAAACTTTTGCCAAGAGACACTCATTTCATTTGCAAAAATATTATACATACGAGACACAGCTGCCCGTCGTAGAATCAAATGATTTGCATTGCCTGCAAGAGAAACTGGTATATAATAAGGAAACACGAGTAAATGAGTGAAAGTCGAGGATAGACTGATAATAATATTATGTATAGAGAGAATGAAAATGATACAAGTGCGTGTCGTGTTGATGGTTGTGGTGGTGGTGGTGATACGAAAATACACGCACTGTACATTAATAAGTTTGAACATTCACATCATCTTTATGCTTTATACACATACACAAATGTATTCATAAATATATTTAAACACTTTGTATATATAGTGATGGTTAATAGAGAAGTAGTCGAGTGTTATTAGAGTAGAGGTATACGCATAGACATGACCAAAGTTACTTCATCAAAGATTATAACTGAAGGATATGGGGTGTGTGTGTGTGTGATAATGCAAAGAGGGTGGAAAAGGTCTTCATTGCCAATTGATATCATTCTATTTTGTATCTAGTCTATATATTATATAATATATTTCCTAAATTTTCATTTTCCCCTTATGCATTTGTCATTTAATTTTACATACGAATATATGTATATGTAGTTTATCAAACCCTTTCAAGAGTAAACTATACTTCAACATCATCAAGTGACTACAACAACCGACTTGAGAAACAGTAAATTACGCATCACTGCTTGTCTATGTGTAATATTCATCCAAGTTTCACATCAATGCAAAAGAGCTTCTTCGTATATTGTATATATATAATATATAATTTCTCAGGTCGTTGCATGATGTATTTCTCTCATGGTTCGACTAACAGAAATGCAATTATACCATCAAGAAATGTCAATTTGAATTCACTCAAATTCATTTATACAAAGACTTATTATATATTATATATTAATATAAATTATTATTAAATAATATTCGTGATAAATTTTTGGAATAATAAATTTTTATATATGAACATGAACATTTTTTTTTATTTATTTTTTTTTATTTTCCACTTTACATTTTCCCAAGATGAGTTTACAAGGCTATATAAGAAATGTATATATAAAGAGAAGAGAAGAAAATGACTCGGTCTATTTGGTAAAAGTGCGCGCGTGCAAACGACTCTCGTCGTAGTTTTTTACGAGCACGCATTTACTATTTGGGGAAAATAGTGGGCACATTGCAGTATATACGTATAAATAAAAACTCGAGAATATAACGTTATAAATATTTAAACTTTGTTGAATTTCACAGTGGAAAATGTCGTACAGATAGAATTTAAATTCAATATTTATGTGGTTATTTTTTATCATTATTTTTTTTTTTGTACTATTTTTATTTATTTATTTATTTATTTATCTATTTTATTTGATAATTTTTTTTTTTTTTTTTTTGAAATTCATACTTGACACGTTAAAATTTGTCTGTGATTTTTTAATTGTACAAATAATAATTGAGAATGGATATAAATAAATTAAACACTTTGAAAAAATTGTTTCAAATAAAAATAATATATTTTTAAATATAAAGTCTGTGTGTGTGTGTGTGTGTGTAATTTGTGCAATTTGATATGTGTATTTCAAATACGTCAAAGGTCATTTGTCTCGTATAGGATTTAACGGATTAAAGATAAAATACGAGAGATAGGGGAGGTAAAGATCAACTTTTTAACATTGAACAAAGATATGAGTCGACAATTTCTACTATGAACCCATAGACCATGACTCGCAACTGTTCATTGAACACTTCTTTGTCCACAGTAATTGAAGGAGATATAATCCTTTTAGTCAAAGATAATCGATAATAGCTCTACATACATATATATATATATATATATACAGTCTGAAATGTCACAGGAAAAGTTCAACGTGGAATTTTATCAATGAATTGCCCAATTATATAAATGAAAATAAAGAACATCTACATATAAACTGATAAAGTTGAAAAAAAAAAAAAAAGAATATAAATCCCTTGAATTGTAATTATTAATAATTACAAATTCGCATTAATTCTTCATTTATATTTTTCATTTTTTTATTTTCACCGTGACAATATTTCAATCTCAATAGAACAAAAAAAAAAAAAAAAAAAATCGTAATAACTGCAAAATGGTATAATCATCATAGTCAAGATCTTGACAAGACTAAGAATTAAAAAAAAGAAAAAAAGAAAAAAAATTGAAAAGAATATTGAGACTACTGAGCAAAAAAAAAAATAACTGACAATGAACAAGCGCACAAAAGTGAAAAAAAAAAAAATACCCATTGAAAAAAAAAGAGTAATAATAATAATGAAAATAAAAATGAAGAAAAAAAAAAAAAATAGTGATAGGGAGCAGAAAAGTTTTTGAAACAGCTCCAGGCAAATTTTCCATCGAGCTTATTAACTATCCAACTACTTGTACATATATTTATATATGTGAATATCAATGTGTGCGTTCAAAGTCGGACCCTCCTTTCTTTTTATTCATTTTTCCTCCCTCTCAAAAATACGAAGGAGACGGTCGGAAGTGTAGCGAGATGAGACATTGAAAATACAACATTGACGTCAATAGTAATAGTAGTAGCAGTGAAAATAGTGAAGGTATATATATATATATAATAATATAACGACATAGACAAAGTGAGGGCGCGTCTTTGGTGTTCGCCTCTTGCAACCCCTCGAGGCCTTCCGAAACCCGTTACGACAGGTCTTTGTTAGCTTGAAATACTGAGATCTCCCTCGACCAACGATCTAATACCATCTCAGCCTACTTAACAACCGAATGTCTACTGACTATACCACCTCATCATCCTCTAATGTCCCTTTATACACCAACGACATTCAATTCCCATACATGTGTATATATCATCGTGTACACGACATGATGATGGAGAACATATGAAACTCATACTCAGACTGTAGTCTCATTCGCAATTCAAACTGCCATACGTCTCTGAGTAAATTGCATTCATAGATATATCTACTTAGGGGACCATTGATTCAAACAATTGGACTTGAGTGTACGGCCAATAATATTGTGATGTATTGTATATAATTATTTAATTCTCATTTTGTTCAAATAAATATATACATTTTCAAATATATATGTAGATTAAATACAATATAACTGTGCGTTTATCTAAGTGCCTTGTGTATGTATATAAATATAACTGTGTGTCTGTGAATAAAGATATATGTAGGATTGTTTTACCTTGCCAAGCTGCATCTAGAAATGCAAAGTTTTGGACAACGCCACCAAACAATTCTGTGGCTTCCGTTTACCGTACGGTTGGCATCTCTACTCTCACTAACTCTCTTTCTCTCTTATACTTTGTCACTATTCGTACGTTGTTTCTCTTAGTTTATATATATATATTTATTTATATGTGTGTGTGTGTGTGTGTGTGTGTGTGTGTGTGTGTGTGTGTGTGTTGGTAAACTAGAGGTTACAACAGCATAACTTGGCCATGAATATCGGAGTACGGAACTAATTAATCTTGCTTGGCTCTAAAAGAGGCCAACGTGGTACATCCGAATTCATATCCGGTACAATTTGCTGTTATATATTGTATACACTGCGAAAAAATGTTGGGAAAAACATTTGAAATAAATACAAAAAAAAATTATATACGAGAAAAATGTTGATATAAAATGAAAAAAAAAAAAAAAATAAATAAATAAATAAAAATATTGAAAAATTGGTTGGAATAAAGGAGAGAATAAAAGAAGTAACAGTCATAGAGTGATATCTTTTTGGCAGTTAATATGGTCAGGAAAGAGAAAATTAAATAATAAAATTAATAAAAAAAAAACGGTTCGGGTGGTGGTGGGTGTATATTTTCCTCCAGAGGTAGATCGAAAGTTTTTCTTTTTTTTGTGTATGTATGAGTGTGTGGATGATCATTTGCAAAATTTATTATTATTATCATATATATTTTTTTTTTTTTCTTCATTCGTACAGTGATATTAATATCTGAGTGTGAGTATGAGTTTGTTTGGAGGTGGAGAAAAATGACTGAACTCATTTCCGGAGAGTTTGTCGTCGTTGTCGTGAGCGAATAAACGTAAGAAAAAAAGTGGAATTTTTTTTTTTTTTTTTCCTGTTTTTGTTCTGCAAAAAATATTATATGAAATTTTATATAAAAATAATTCATATAAATAAACAAATAAAGATTTTATATTATTTGGAAAAATTTTAATATTGTAAATTTTTCATCCACCATTTACAGTTTTATAGGTTTGAATTGTATTTTTATGCGATTTTATGAATTTTAAAATCTCAAGTAGAAAAAAAAAAATACAAAAGAAATTTATGTCTATCGATATTTATGAACACTTATTGATATAAAAGAATTTTCCTGTCGTCTTGGCAAGTTGTAGTTTCAGTATTTTTCCGTTTTATTAATTTTTTTTTTGGTAATAAAAATTGCATTATAATAAAATAAATTACAGAAAAAAAATACAGAACAATATCTTATATTGACTGTGTATCCTACTAGAAATGAGTGCAAAACTTTTCGAAAATTGTACATGAAAAAAAAAAAAAAAAAAAAAAAAAGATATGTATTATATATACACATGTCTAAACCCGTGTTGTATAATAAAACAATTGAATTTCACAAGAATAAACGTGCAAAAGTGAAAAATACATTTTTCTCTATATTTTTATAACATCATCTTCACTGATACTCTTTTCTTGTTATCCATTCTCTTTGTCTCTATTTCCGCTTATATATGTCGATATAATTATGTCATCTCGTCGTATTTTTATCGATAATCTATCATGTCTTATCTCGTTGCAATGAAACAAAAGAAGAAGAAAAAAAAAAAAACGAAACAAAACAAAACAAAAAATATGATTATCAAGACAAGCGCGAACAGGCACGGACAGGTCTTTGCCTTTCTCGATTATTTTCTATCGGGATATGAAAAAAAAAAAAAAAAAAAAAAAAAATCGCACTGACGATTTTTATTCTTTTATTCTTTTTAGAAGTACAAGATACACTCATATATAATATTCACCCCGCTTTTATTATTATTATTATTAGTATTTTTTTTTTTTTTTTTTTTCTCTCCAACATTGACTATAGACGATACACACGAGTATTATCTGGAGCGAAACGTGCTGGCTTCAGGGCAATAACGGTCTACTGGATAAATCCACGTAGACGGTAAACAGTGGCAAAACATATTTCAATCAAAGTTGCCTGAGAGCTAATCTCAGGGATATGGCCAAGCGAGGGAGGCGGTGGTGGTTTTCTCGCTTGCATTTGGGGAAGTTTCTGCGTACATTTATATACTGAATCGTTTGCCAGATTCTCAATCATATACACCCATGTATATATATATATATATATATATATATATATGTGTGTGTGTGTATTGGATTTTCTACGACAAATATATCCGAAAAGAAGTAACAAAATTCACATTTAGTCCTTGTGTCGTTGTGTACACACTGGTAAAGAAATGAAATAAAGAACGATATGAAAGAGAAAAAACGCCAAAAAAAGGGAGACTTTTATGAGAAGATTTTTTTTTTTTGTTTTTTTCTTTTCTTTTTGTTTTATTTTTTATAACTGCGATGTGTTTTGGAGTATTGGAGTTTTATTGAAGAATTATTTTTGTGATGCAAATTGAAAATGATAGTTATTTTAATTGAAATTTTGGAGAAATAAAAGACACGATACGATGACAATCGAAAAAATTCGCAATTCACTTCCATTCATCAAATTCAGTTTTTTATTTTTTATTTATTTTTTTTTTTATTATTATTATCTCTTTATTTATTGAAATTTTTTTTTTTATATATCTGATAAAATTCTTAATCCAAACAATAAAAATAAAATGTGTGAATGCATTTTTTTTTCCGTTGCAAAGAAAAAAAATATATATATCCCAACTCTCAAATATAAATAAAATCTGAATCCAGAAATATATAAAATTACTCATAAAATTGCTCGTCTTTTGTACAACAATAGAATTTTATTTTAATATTTCTTATTCATCGATTCTACTCTCATAAAATTCAACGAGAAATATATCACTATATATCTACTCTTTATCATTATTTCCCTCTCGATTATTCCCCCATGGTCATTCTCTTTCAATTACCAATACCAGGGGAATCTTAATTGCCGCCATTTCCTATCGTTCTCTCTCAATTTGAAACACTACAACTACCCATTTATAAATATTATAACCAAAAAAAAAGAAGAAAAAAAAAATAAGAATCATATGAATAAATAATTAATGATTTTATGTATATAAAAAATAATAACTCGAATAATCAAAGATAAATATTAACATAACATTCCATACAAATGATTTATCAAATATATTTTTTCATGAAAAATCGTTTGAAATAAAATAGACATGAAGAAAATGTGGTATCGTTGAGGGGGAAATGTGAAGAAATATATGAACAAATGGAAGAGGAAGTGAACGAACGGGGGAAAGGAAATGAGGAAAAAAAAAAAAAAAAATGAAATGAGGCATAAAGATGAGAGAAAACACGATATAAATAATAATATAAATGATAACGATGAGATGACGATTCGTCAAAACAACTCAAGCATAATTTTATTATTATTATTATTTTTTTTTCTTTTTTTTTTTCGGTAGATAATGTCGAATAGAAATGTTGGAGAAATTGATTTGGAAAGAACAAAAGAATCTGGAAAAAAAGGTGTACAGTGATCACACGAATTCACAACTAATCATCTAGAAAAATCACTTGTATATGAACAATTGAAAATTTTTTTTTTTTTTTATTGAAATTATTGAAAAATATTTTTATTTTATTTTTTTCATCATTTTGTACGAATTTTATTTTATGTAAAAGTGAACGCTACTATTTTTACACAAAATTTTTTGCCAAATCATGCCAAAGAATAAATGAGATAAAATATTTCAAGTGAATCAATATATGTTGCTTTGAAAAATTCAATCGCTTTATCCTGAAAAACGATTCATTTACATATATCTGTATATGATTTAGATACATATGAAAACTTGCAACCGCATCATTCAATTGTGATTCATCATTTTCAAATACTATTTTATTCATATGTAAATAAATCAAAAAAAACATTTTCTATGAATAAAATAGAGAAAAAATTAATATCCAACGTAGTGAGTCGTTCATTAAACGTTATAAACACGCAAACATTTATTGAACAAAAAAAAATGAAAAACAGTAAAAAAAAAAAAACAAAAATAAAAAAAAATTTGCAAATATTATGTACAAATATATACATATATTTATTCACAGCAAATAATATACCTGGAATTTATCAAAGGGAAAAAAAAAGGGTAAGAGAATGATCGAGAAAGTGTGAGAATAAAGAAGAAATAAAATTTTAAAAAAACGTACAATTTTTTTGTACTGTCAGTAAAATGAATTATTTTTCGTGGAATGTGAATGGTTTAAAATTATCCCTAATGTGTCTACTCTGGTGTCGGCAAATAAATAATAAATATGATGATTGCGTTGGAGGGCGGATTTGCACACGTAGCGTGAGGTGGAAAAAAAAAAAAAAAGAACATGGACGTACAATACAAGTTCGTGGCTGTTTGCTATACACGTACGTGTCTATACGTAGTTCGTTGAACGCGTTAATGGCCGATAAGATTTTATCTCTTGTCACTGGTTCACCATCACTTATATATATATATATATATATATATATATATATATGTATAGTACGTTGGTCATCTATTAAATGAAGCCCTACAATATTATATATTATTTTATTTAATTTATTTATTTATTTTATTTTTTATTTTATTTTTTTTTTTTTTCATTCTCAACATGAAAATAATACAAGCGCTCAAGCATCTAGTTTATCTCATTTTTATTTTTTATATATTTTTTTTTATTCATAATAAAAACGAGTTCTAACAAGTATCGACACATTTGTAATTAATCGTGAGCATATGAATAATTGGATGTATACAAATATAAGTTTTATTTCTTTACTATGTATTCACAACTCTGTCGTTATATTGAAATAGAATTAGAGATAAAAAAAAAAAAAAAAAAAAAAAAATTGTATTGAAGAGTTATCGAATTATCATTTTTTTTTTTTATGTATATATATATACACAATCGATAAAATAAAACTCATTAATAATTTATATCTATCTCACAATTCAAGTGCATTATCGCGGCAATTTTTTTTTTTTACAAAATATAATCATTAAAACAAAATTGAAAAGAAAATAATGGAAAAGTATAATAAATGTATAAATAAATGAATAAATAAATAAATAAATAAATGATAGTAATAATTTTATAAAAAAGGATACAAAAATGATATATATATATATATATAGATATGATGGAATAATTTCATATCATTTTCATTCATACAAATATATAACTCTCATGAAAATCTCCATTTCATTTGCCAACAGACGTGTCACATGGGAATGCGGTTAATATACGAACGCAAAATAAATTCAACTAACCAACAACACCATCAAATTATATTCATAGACCACAGTATAATTATACTTCTACATATATATATATATAATTTACAAACTCATTCGCGTTGTGTCTATGGAGAATTGATGACAATTTCATTGTACAATATACATTGTACATTGCAGGGTGATATTTGTTTGCACAAACTTGCATTCATAATATCGAAAGTTTCTATATTAAAATATTGTTGGTGAATAAAATATTACAAAAGCTCATAAACAAAAAAACACAAAAAAAAAAATACCATAATAAAATAAGTCAAATTATTTTATTATATAAATTTTCTCAATTCTCAAATAATTATTAAACACAAAATTAAATTAAATAAAAATACAATTACCTAAAATTCCCAACGAAATCTAATCACAATATTTTTAATTACATAATACTATTAATATCTTTATTGTTTTTCATTTTTAACTGGGAATTTTTCACTTTGAATTCCATAACGTTAAATTTTCCAACTCACTATCATTACAAAGAAACTATTTACGTTACATATAAAAATAAAAATAATAAATTGAATAAATGAATAATACATTTATATATATATATATATATATATATATATATATATATCGTTCAGTATATATTTCCAACATCGTAAAAAATGTCACGAATAATTACAAAGTAATTTTCAATATTTTCCCAAAGTACATAGTCGTCGTCGAGGCGTGTGACACTCGTGGAATGCAAGTGGTCGTGCATTTTCATACAAATTTACATATATATATATATAAAGATAAAACAAAGGGTAACTCCAATTGTAATTAAACTTCTCCCCTTTTACCCTTTTCACCACTTCCCTTGGACACTTTCGCCCTCATTCTCATCCCAACCGACTCTCATACTCTCAGTCGCGTCATGTTCTATCCCTCCATTTCTATACACTATTTCTCTCATCGTACAAGCGATTTCTCGATATAATTAGTTTTCACTCCATCTAAATATCCCTCTTTCTACCGTTATATATTTGTATTTGTTTGTGCGTAGTCTGTAATATTCAATTCGTGTGCACTTTTGTGCGTTCTCGTTGTTCGTAAAATTTTAGCAACACTCAACTTTATCAAACTGCTTTTGTGGGCGCACGTTTTTCACTTCATCTCCCCTTCATACTTATATAGATATATATTGTCTACTCTACTGAAAACCAATGGATTCAATTACAATTTATGCCTGCGGCCCAATACAAACAAAAGCTACACGCACGACCCCATCGTGTACATTTATAAATCTGTGTTGATATATATATATATTTTTTTTAATATTTTTATTTTCATTATCAATTACAGCATTAATTATCTAAATCCTTCATAAAACAAATGCATATTCATCAAAATTGAATAATAAATATATAAATTATCTCAAAAGTGATTAAATAAAAATAGTAATAATAATAATAATAAAAAAATAATATAATGAATAAAATTTTTTTCCTAAATATTTACAAATGTACGATAATAATTTAATTCAAATACGAAATGGAATAAGACAGGAATGAGGAATTTCATCTTTCAGTGAAAAGTGAAATAGATTCATACACGAATATACATTTGTATATACGAGATGTACGAAAAAATATATATATTCAGTGCAATGTAACCAGCTGTAGCGTTTGCTAATGGTTGAAAAGACGGAGTAGTGCCAAAAACGAGAATGAAAAACATTTGCATTACACACAGATATGTAGACACACACACACTTATTTTCTCACTACTCTTATGGATTTATTCAGCACTTGGAGTAGTAGAATATCCCTACTATTTTCATACTCAGACATCAGACTCAATCTCACTCGCTACGCTTTTCTCATTATCTCATCCCTCATTCTCTTGCACATCCATCGCGGATTACTTGATATTCCAGTTGAGTATCGTCCGTTGAATAATCGCCTCACAATTCTCACACGCGCATTTAGTACACACTATTTCTATACTACTACTATTACTACTACTACTACACTCCCCCTTTCTATATATGTATACAAATGCAGAGAGTGAAGATTATATATCTAGACACTTTACAACATTAGATCAAGACTTTATTGATGTACGTCAATGGTGAATTTCACGTGGAAAAAATAATAATATTTTATTTGATATATTTTGTATTGAAATAATCGAATGAAATATTTTGTTTTTTATCTGTGTAATTTAAAATTTGATAAAACCTGAAATTTTTTATTAATAATCATATTTTTCTTTATATTCATAATTTATAAACAAAAAAAAAAAAAAAAAAAAATGTTAATTATCAAGTGGAAAAAATATTTTATTTTTATTTTATTTTTTTATTTTTTTTCTTTAATTTTTTCTTGTCAATTTATTTTATTTCATTTCATAATCAAAACTACAAACAATTATTTTTTCACACAGTAATAGTAAAAAAAAAATTTTTCCTATACAATCAATAACAAAAACAAAAAAAAAAGTAAAACATAATAATAATAATAATAATAATAATAATAATAATAAGATAAGCGAGAAAAGTGCGATGTTAGTATCGCGCGCGCGAGACTAATATACACGATAGCGTGTCGCATGATTTGCAGAGACTTTTATTGCTGGCAGATCTTTCGACTCGATACAGTTATAGCATAAAAAAAGTACTGGGGAATAAAAAAAAAAAAAAAAAAAAAAAAAATCGATGCACCGTATATTATTTGTACGAGAGAGAAAAAGAGAGAGAGATGTTGCAGCAGATTGGACGACAGGGCGGCGCTACAAGTGTTCGATCGTCGGTTTACCAACGGGTCAACCGCGCACTCTCTTTTTCTTCCACTCATTTGCGATATAAAATCCCATGACGTGTGAGGAAAGAGAGAAAAAAAAAAAAAAAAAAAGAGGAATAAAACAGAATATTCAGAGATATGTAGAGATATATAAAAGGGAGAAAGAGTAAATTCTCTTTATATGACTTGTGAACACGTGAGTTTTGTAATTTTAAGCCACTTTAATTTTTTATTATTTTTTTATTTCCGTTTATTATTATTTTATTTATTTATTTATTTATTTTTTTTTTTCATTTTTTTTCTTTGTTTTTTTCTTTTTTATTATTCTCTGTACTATCTCATTGTGATCAATTTACCCTCAATTAATTTTTTTTTTTTTTTTTTTTTTTTTTTCTCTCATGTCTGTATAATTCTGGATTCATAAAATTTCCTTCAATAATAATATTCTCAATACATCAATTATAATTCTATCTAATAAAACTTATCCAATACCCGTACGAATATTTATTTTATCAATAATAATATTTCATCTAAATCCCAACGACACAATTTGTACTTTATCTCATCAATTTTTACATGACAAAGTAAAATTACATGATCGATTTACAATAAAAATAAAAATGAACAAAAATTAAAAAAGTTTTTTTTTTTTTTTTAAATTTTTTTTTTTTTTTTATAATAAACCCAGACTTTATAGGATTTATATATAAATATTTACGAAACATCCGCGACACATGACATATATATAAATGAAACCGCAGGTGTGTGTATCGTCTGGTGAATATGACGTAGCTGTTTAAATCCTGCCACCATATTTCCGGTAAACTCTACACATACATAGATAGATACACTCACGCACACACAGACATTCGTTTTACCACTCACCATTCTCTCTCTCTCTCTCTCTCTCTCTCTCTACCCTCATCCCTATTCCTATCCCTGTCGCTTCATTCCACTCCCTTTATTTCTTTTTTAGCGTCACATTGCATGATCGATGACCAACTAATCGTTCATATTTACACACCGAGTAACACGGTCCTACCATTTATATATTCCACGCTTTTTATATGTATATATATATATATATATATATATATATGTGTGTGTGTGTGTGTGTGTGTGTGTGTGTGTGTGTGTATGTGTGTGTATGGAAAAGTAAAGTGATGTACATCCCCCTATCACGTGTCACTTCACTTTTATTTTATTCCACTCATCCTTTATGTTATTTTCATAATTTGATAAATTTTTTTTTTGTCTTTTTGTTTTATATTTAATTATATTTTATCCGCTATTTTATTCTAATTTGATTTAATTTTTTTGTTTTTTTATTATTTATTCATTTATTTATTTTTTTAAATTTAAATATCAGTATAATGTGAAATATCGAGTGTCCCACCGTGTGTCGCAAGTTCAAAGAATCACAGAAGGGTTGATATCCACTTATGTATATATGTGTGCGTGTATATGTGTATGTATATTTGGGTGTATTGTCTCGGATCGTTGGATTTTACGGATTGCTAACACGCGCGCGTGGTCTCTCGTTGGAATTTCAGTGAATTTCACGTTACCGCAGGCTGTGTTTCTATTGTCAGTACAAGAGTGTAGAGGACAGAAACGTGTGTGAATGTATTAAACACGAAAAAAAAGAAAAAAAAAAAAAAAAAAAAAACAAGAATGAAATAAAATGAAAATAAATAGAGGGTGAGAGTGAGAGGGTGGATCGCTGCGGTTTCTGTCGCTTAATTCGAGTGGTGAATTTCACAGCGTTTAACTGTCCCACACATTGCAGACAAAAAGGAAAATTATACATATGTATATATATATATATATATATATATATATATATATATATATATATATATATATATATATATATGAATTTGAATTTCGACAGTACTGAAAAGATTTTTTATTTTATTATTTGTTGATTATGATTATACTTGAATGTCAAATGATTATTTATATAAATGTGTGTACGGATTTATTTATGGAATTGTTGAATTTTTCATGGGAATGATTGAGCGGTAAAATATAGAATAATTGAATATTGAATTTGAATATGTGCGCTTAAATTACTCAATTGTTGACAACTGATATATATATACATATTTTTTTTTTTGGTTATGAATTTGTGTGGTAAACAATTGGAAAGTCATGTGTGTATTTGAATAGTCATTGAATATTCAAAATATGTACATTTATATTAATAAAAAAAAAAAAAAAAAAAGAATAATAAATAGTGTACACAAACTTTGATTATTTAATTATTCAATACAATTTATTTCAAATCATGAAATATTTATGAAAATTGTATTGTTTGTATGTTGTATTTAATGATTGTTAAATTTATAAATAAATTTGTGGATTTAATTGGAATATTATCAATTATATTATAATAAATTATATTTTCTAATTATAAATTTTATATAATTCATCAACACTCTATTGTATAATTTAATAATAAATATTTAATATATAACTTTATTTATTTATTCAATAGATTTTTAAATCAAAAAATTAAAATTTGTAGATATCCAATTTATTTTAGAACTATAAATATTGAAAAATATCATATCACATATCAATTTTTTTCGCATTGAAAAAGAAAAAAAAAAATAATAATAATGATAAAACGTGAAAAAAAAAAAAAAGAGAAAAAAAAATAATAAATCAGAAAAAGTATTCGAGGAAAAGGAAAGAGAAGTTGGTAATATTTAACACACTCGAGTCACTCCATTGTTTCAGCCCTTTCTCATTCTCATTAACTCTTTTTCTTTTTCTCTCGCTTTCTCCTTCATCATGCCTGACTCTCTTTTATTCTCTCTAATATTTGTCCAAGTTTTAATGCTCAGCAAAGGAGGCAAAAGCCCCGAGAGAAGGCATTAGCCTCATTTCCCAAGCACTTTCCATCCAACCATTACCAAAGTTGGTCACGATTAAGCCTTGAACAAGTAACTCGCACCACTACCACCACCACCACCACCACCTTTACTACTATCAGAAGCGTTGCCCAAGCTTTTCTTTACCCACAAGTAAAAGCGCATAATTTTCTTTGCTCTCTTTCTATCGCATCGCGTTCTGCATTTTGTATTCAAAGTTCTATTGTAACAATCGAGAAAACAATGTAAATTAAATCTGTATATATATACTATTATTAAACAAATCTTATTAATTCAATGTCTTTGACATTATGTGAATAACAAAGTATGAAAAACTTTCATAAAATTCATACAATATTATTTATATAAATACACGAAATTTAATTGAAATATCATGAGAAAAAAAAAAAAAATAGAAATTACATAATTTAAATTTAATATTTCTGTGTTTGAGATGAAAAATAATTTCAATTCTGTATATCAATGGCTCAATTGAAAAATAAATTGTGATAAATCATCATTAGTTAGATATTTGAATTATTGAGATTGATAAAATAGAAAATAAAACGATTGAAAGAAAAAAAAAAAAAAATGAAACAAAAAAAAAAAAAGAAAAAAAAAAGAGAGACCAAGGATCGTCGACGATAAGAGAGAAAATACACAAGCCCTTGGGCCATCCCAAGGGACAATTCCTTGAGCAAGGGAAGGACTCGAGGGATGAAAAAAAAAAAGAAGAAGAAAAGGGGAGGAAGACTCTTTATTTAATATCCTCAGGCTGGTGTCAAGGTATATATATATATATATATATATATGTGCATTTGGAGTCGCTTACACGACTTTCCTCTCGCGGCCATTCCAACGTTCAGTGAAAATTAGATACTATATAACATCTTTACGAAAGTGTGTAGACAGGGAAGATGTAACCACTGCACATTCAACGAAAAAGGAAAAAAAGAACGAAATAAAGAAGAGAAAAAAAAAAAAAAAAATTAATAAAATGGATAAAGAATAAAAAAAAAAAATTTTTTTTGCCACTGCAGCAATTTTTTTTTCCCCTCTCTTATTACCTTCCAATATATACATAAAGTTTTTTTATTTATTTATTTCATTTTATTATAATAATAATTTTTTTTTTTTTTTTTTTTCAAATTCTCATGTTTTAGGAAGTCGTGGTATAATTCGATGTGTAGACTATTTCAAATGAAAAATACAACGTCTGCAGGAAAAGCCCATTTACCACTTGTTGAAAAAAAAAAAAAAAGAAAAGAGAGAATGAAAACAGTGGGAGAGATAAATGGAAAAAAAAAAAGAAGAAATGAAATAAAAAAATAAAGTTAAACTTTTTTTTTATTCATTCATTTTTTTTTTTTTTTTTTTTTTTTTTCTCCGCTCCTTCAAGTGGCGTTGGAACAAATTCACACAAGATCTTCGTTAGCGTTCAACTTTTCCAACTAACGATCTCGACGAGTTTGTGCTGATTTACTGTATATATATTCACACCACTTTTTTTTTTTTTTTAATTTTTTTTTATTTATTTCTTCGTAATATTTTTTTATTTTATTTCACTTCTATTCATTCATTTTATCTCTCATTATTCATTTGTTCGACATTAACTTCAGTATAATTTTTTTTTTTCCAGTTACTTATAAATTTTTATTTTCCAACACTTTTTCAGTACAATTCTTACCTGATATTATTTACCATCTTTATTTCATATTGCACAACTGAATTTTACTTTGAAAACTTCTATATTTATGCAAAAACTCGGATATATTCACTTGTATAAATTATACATACGATCATATATATATGTATTCAAGTTAAAGATATAACTGGATAAAATGCTAATAAGTGTCATGATCGTCGACATTGTCGTTGTGATTTGTGTATATAAAGCCACAAGTTGGTGACTACACATCGAGAATAGAGAATTATAACAGACTAAGCTTCTCATTCCTACAACAATATACACACACACACACATATATATATATATATATATATATATATATATATATATATATATATAAATACCTGAGTGTTCTTTGCTTGAGAAATAAGCTCCGGAAATGGCTCTTCTGTTCTTGGAAAGTTGCCGCACACTTCCGGGGTAAACTCGAGAAAACGTTTTAGATACCGTATATTAACAAACGTCGCATGAGAAGAACATTAAAGTGAGGATACTACCGTCACTATATTACTCTATATACACATTTTAGCATAAACAAAAAAATACCTCAACTTTTTTTGTTTAAAAAAGGAAATTTTTTTTTTTTTTTTCTTTTTCTTTCAAATCAAAAAAATATCACTTTTACTCTGCCTGTAGACTATTTAACCTGTTCAAACTTATTCTACGATATAAAAACTCGATAAAAAAAAAAATAAAAAACAAAAAAAAAAAATTCTCAAACTTATATATTCACTTTATTCGATTTAATTATATATATATATGTTTTAAAAAAAAAAATTTCTTATATATTTTTCATCTTTGTAAAATATATTTTAAAAATTACGTATTCATATAACGAACGTGTTTGAACCTACACACACACACACACACACACACACACACACACACACACACGTTTGTATTGCACCGACGCGTAATTTAACAAGACGTTTATGGTTTCATGAGCGGGTATTTACGTGACGTTGCAAGAGACGAGGGATTATAAAGCAACAAAATCCACATATATATATATATACATACACACATATACCTATGTACATATATGTGTGTATGATGTTTATATGAAGCAACATCAGCCCCTCGTTTTGCGCGATTACGTCTATGTGGCCTAAAACGAAAGGAGAATATCGAAACACGATGAAAATTATTTGACGCGTGTAATGCGATTTTTATTAAAACTCACCCTGTACTATTACAACACATACATGTATTTATTTGTTTGTCAAAGAGTATCGCATTGCAATAGTCACTCAATATTTCCCAAACTCTCGGTATACTCATACACAAAATACAATTAAATATTCACATTTCAAATTATTCATGTTAATCGTTATTATATTAAATATTATATCAATTTTATTTTTATCTGTTTCAGGTAAGTAACAATTAACAAAATGGATAGTTTTGTATTGATCTCCAACAATTCCAAAGTTACGGTAAGATAAATTTACATTTTTTTTTTTTTTTTTTTTTTTTTTTTTTTTTTTTTGAAATTTCATCTGGGAATTTATCAATCGTGCCCATTGTTGTAGATTGTAATTAAGTGTGGGTGAGGCTATTGGACACTTCCTCTAATCTCATAAATGTACCAAAAGAATAATAATAATAATGATAATAATAATAAATTATATGTAATTTAATAGATGTATATGTATATATGTATTGGTTGGAGTATGTAATGCCAAATGGAGTTGAGAGAGTAGATATATCCTCGGGTCGCCATGTCGAGAGACTCTCAACTCGAGAGAAACGAGACGACGTGGCTTTGCCATTAGCCGACACCCGTCGTGCACCGTAAATACAGGTCTCCGTTTGCTAATTGGCAAACATCGAGTACCAACGCTTATCGCGATTGACGGGGCGATTTTTGCAAATTATAACTGTCCAGGAGTTGTGCGCACGGGGTTTGGCCATTTTCTTATTTTAATTTTTGTTTTTTTTTTGTTTTATTTTTTGTTTTCTTTTGTTCATGCGCGTGCGCCCAATGTTCATCTCAGCCAACTCTCTCTTATTTATTTATATTTGATTTCTTTCATATATACTCGCACACAAATATCTATATATCTTTTACATAAATAAATATTTTATGAAAATTCAATGATTATTAGTTTTATCGTGAGTACAAGTGGTGAATATTTTATTGTTGATTGATGAAAAATAATTGCGTTAATTAATTACTTATAAACATATTAATATTGATATTCTCATATGTTGAATCATAAAATATTCCACTGCAATCACCATTTAATGTTTTTGACATTTATTCTAGAAGATATAAATAGAAAAAAAAAAAAAAAGTGGAAAAAAATTTGAATTAAAAAAAAATAAAATATAAAATATTTATATTTTATTTAAATATGTCCAGTGCAAATTTACGGTGAAATTACGCTCCATTTTTGACAGTTATGCTCACTGAAGTGTCAAGTTTTTTGTTTATTTAAAAAAAAAAAAAAATTATGTATAGATATACATATAATGCAATAATATGAATGAGTTCACGCATGTAAAATAAAAATTCAACAATTTATTTATTTATTTATTTATCATTATTATTATTATTTTTTTTTCATGTTGAATTCATTTAATGAAATATTTTACAGTTGGATAAAATTTTATGTGTGGTTGCCGGTGATTAAAAATATAATTTGAAAAAAAAAAAAAAAAAAAAAAAAACAGAATCTAATTTTTTTTTCTTTTATTTATTTTGTAGAGATTTGTTTGTTTGTTTGTTTGTTAACAAAAAATGAAAAAAATAAAATAATAATAATAGAATAAAATTTATAATTAAAAAATACACTTGGGATAACATGGCACGAGATTAATTTCATATTCGTATATACCCAATGAATTGAAATACATAAATTTTTATTAAAAAAAATCAAATGTCCAATTGTAAAAAATTAAAATTATATATAATTAAATCTATAAATATATTATAAATTAATAATTTGTCTATTGCGATGAATGGATAATAAACAATTGAGTGAAATCAAAGAATTAAAAAAATAAGAAATAAATAAATAAATAAATTATATGACAATTAATTGAAATATTTTTTTATCAGCTACTGTATGTAATATTAATATGAATTACAACGCCATATGCGATATGATAAATTTGCTGTGTTCGCAGTTGTGTCTGATATTAAATTATTGAAGGAGTATGCACTCGAGTATTGCGAGTGGAAAAAAATTGGAACTAGAAAGAACAAGAGTGAGATGCAAATATATGAAGAAAAAAAAAAAAAAAAAAAAAAATGAAACGAGAACGAGAGTGACTGTGGCGTCAATTGCCCATGTCACAGACTCGTGTATGCAGTCATGTGCACAATATATATAAAAATATTATTTTTATTCTGCCATTCGTTCTATTTATTTATTTATTGCACTTTTTTATTATTATTTTTTTTTTTTTTTAACTTCAACCAAAATTAATTTCAGTGGTCAAACGATAACTCATATACGTCACTGCTCTCATGGACGTATCTCGGACGAGTATAAAAAATCTTTTGTATATTCATATGACCTCATATGTTTTTACTTGTTGATAAAGGAGAATTAAACAAAAAAAAAAAAAATTATAACAGTGAAAATATATAACTAGTGACGAAGGAAAGGGGAAAATTAGAGTGGACAAAATTTATCCTTGCATGAAATGTCATTTAGTTTGTTCGCATCACTTGCGCGATACTTTGTCAATTTGTCAGAAAATCGTGTCGTGTTTAATATTATTTCATAAAAAAAAAGAAAAAAAAAAAAGATAGAATTCATTGATCAATAATTTGATGAATAATTTAATTTTTTATAATTGAACGTACCAAAGAATTAAAAATTTTTTTCTCTTTTAAATTTCCTACCTCCTCAATATTTAAACTCTATCAACTTCAAGTGTCAATATATGTAACAACGTAATCGAGTGAAACATGTTTCAACATGTTTCATCAATGACGTTGAACTATACTCATATATATTTCACTCATCAAAGGAACCCGCGGCGTTTCTACACGAGAAACGGCGCCGCAACCTTCATCGTCTAGTCGACACGCAATCACCGGCATCGATAGACTTACTCGCACACAGACACATACACACAGACACATTACATTCTACATAGCACGTAGACCTGCAATTATGTAGGCCTAACAGTTTAGACCAAGAGTATAGAACTGTGCGCACCCGGAATGGCTAAATTAATTCTCAGGCTATGTAATGGCGATGGTTGATGTGAGAGGTCGCCGCTTCGTCTGGGTCAAAAGCTCTTTTGTGAATTACGTTATCAATCGTATACATATATATATATGCACATTTATCAATCCATCTACATCTTCTGTACTCCCAAACTGAATTTAGCAATTAATCAATTATACGAATTACTAATTTAGTATACTGATTAACTCAATAATAAATATACAAGTGTACAATTTAAATTATTTTATTAATGTAGTTATTTATAATTCCCAATGTTGATTAATCTCATAAAAAATTTATTAAATTATTAATTTATATTATCTAGCACTTGAAGTTGAGTAGTAGGAAAAAAAAATATTTTTTTTTTTAATTTTTTATTTTAATTATAGTTAAACTTGTCGATAGGTAAATTTATTTTACTGTCTATTTATGGTATTTTTTTTTTTCTTGTATTTTCTATTATTCGTTCCAACCCGTTAACTCGTCGTGTACGTATGTGGTGTACCTGTATGTGTATGTGATTTTGGTTTGCGTGGGAGTACATATAACCAACGACCCGGAACCTCAGCTTTTCTCTTTTGTTTGTGCGATGGTAAATATCTTTGGCGCTCGTACACACCATCGATATTTTATTCCATCCATACAACTCATATTATGCGAGTAGAGATAGATAAAAGTATGAAAGAAATATTTGTAAAAAAAAGTTGAATTTTTTAGTAGAGAAAAAAATATTTGAACAATTTCAAGAATAAATACAGAAAAATAATGAAAAAAAAAAAATGAAAAAAATTATAATTAATTCGTTCTATTTCATTCAATTTCACTGTTATTATGAATGGAAAAAAAAACGAAAAAAAACTGTTTTTATTTTTGATAATAAAGAATAAAATTTACAATTGGATATCGATAATATTTTTTTTTTTTTGTTTTTTGTTTCTATATATTAAGGGACAACTTTGATTTTCCTACATTTGTCGTGTTTATTTTCCAATTTCATGGTCAATCAATATAAAATTATTTCCTATAAATAAATAATAAAATGTAAAAAAAAAAAAATATATATATATATATACATATAATTGTTTATTTAATAAATATCTTTCTCCCATACCCATGAACAAAATGTAGTCATTTTGCATGCATTTTTCACCGACGTCTTTTTTATTTTTCCAATTATTATTATTATTATTATTATTATTATTATTATTATTATTATTTATTATATTTTTTTTTTCTCACCAATGTCACGTCACTATATACACGTCGATTTATAAACATCTATATATATACACACACACACGTATACCTAGACATTACATTTAAATATATATATATGTATATGTATTGGCGAGGATACTCCACCCAGGATGTAAGCGTAAAATTTATGTACCACGATAAAAATTCCTGTCTCGTCGATGTGCCAGAGAGGGTAGAACGACAACAGAAAAAAAAAAATATATATATATATATATATCAAAAAAGGATAAAAAAAATAATAATAAAAAGTGCAAAAAGAGAGATAGAGCGCGCGTGCGAGAGTGTGTGGAAGAAGAAAGGAGGAAAAATTTTTGCAATCGGGCTGTTTTTATATAAAGTTTTGCCCAAAGGAAGTGCTCTCGTGAGTATATAGATGTGCTCTTGCGTAGGTTCATAATAAAAAAATAAAGAGAATGAAGAAAAAAAAAAGAAAAAAAAAAGAAAAAAGTCGAATACGTAGCAAAAGAAGATGAGGAAGATGAGAAAAAGGAGAGTAAGGAGAGAAATGAAGAAACAAACTTATTTATCGTTCTCACTCTCTCTGTCCAACTCTTTTATATAACATATATAAACTCTATATATATATATATATATATCTTCCTTCATCTTATTCTGGTACGTCTCGAGTTGTTATGCCTCGCCCACGATATATATTTTTGTTTAAACTCGTACCCAAGAAAGACAAAACTCTTCTTTACGATCTCCTTTGCACAGAAGGCATATACATACTCATACAAACACACATGTATATATATATATATATACTAGATTGTATGTGTGTGAGTGTGTAGTTGATCGAATAAATAGCTCGTAATGTAAGGATAATGCATACGCGTGTTGCAATCGAGTTCGCGAATTCCACGAATGCTCTTTTGCAGATAGTAGCTAAAGTGTCTTTATATATATATATATGCAAGTTTAGTTATATGTTATAAATAAATAAATGGGTATATGACAAAACCGCCTACAGAATATCACAGTGTAACTTAAATACCCATATGTATCCATACTTTGTTTTATATAAACCAAAAAAAAAAAAAAAAAATGTCTGTTAGACGATATTGTATTAAAAAATATAGGATATATATTTATATATTTTATTTACATATGTATGTGTGTATGTGAATGTGATTATTGGAGTGTAAACATTTTCTTATCTAACAATAAAATTATTTTACACTGCCACTCAATAAATTTTAAATGCTATTTTAACATGACTAATAATAAAGAGGCAAAAAAAAAAAAAAATTGTACACATAATCGTAAAAATTGAAAAAAATATTTTTTATATATATATATATTTATTTTTATTTTATTGAACAATTAATTTTTTAAATTAAAAATTAAAAATTAAATTTTTTTTTTTTGTTTTTTTTTTTTCCTAAATTATTTCGATTATTATTCGTATAATTATGAATAATTAAATATTAAATAATATACTGGAATAAATATCAATAATTTTCTATCTATTATTTGTTTATATGCAAATTTATATGAACAATAGGAAAAAAATAGCCGGTTACTTTGTGGATAAATTCGTGAAAAATAGTATAATAGCTGCCAAGAAATAGTGTAAAAGTAGTGATATATAATGCAAAATTTACTGCATTCTCCCAGCCAATAGAGTAACGCCCTCCAACAACTATAAACAGGTGCATATACACATACATAAATAATATATATATAGATATAAATTTATATAACACATGCGTACATTGTATATGTTCACGTTATTTTATTTGAGTGCGGCTACACTGCATAAAACGAAAGACGAAAGACTTTGCGCATATGATAAAAGTATATATATATACATATATATATGTAAACATTTCTATGAGTGTGAGTATTGGCAAAAAGCCCAAGGTGACCGACCAAGGTGCCTTGTACTTTGCCGCGAACAACATTGGCACGTAATTGACCTTTGATCCATCGCTTTGGCGATCACAGGATTCCCCATTACTAATTTTTCTTTACTTCACCCTATGTATATATATATATATATATATTCTACCATGTACTATAAATATAATAACAAGAAAGAAGAAAAAAAAATATGAAATTGAATTTGATTTTAATTTAAATTGTACGATGTTTCATATAAATATAATGAAAACAAGACAAAAATTTAAAAAGTAATTGCGGTTTTTCTGCAATTTTCTTCTTTCATTCCAGATTTGTTTTCTATATATATTTCATTATTATTATTATTTGTTTATTTATAGTGGATAGTTATTCCCTTTCCCTAAAGTGTTTGTGATATTGTTGAGACAACGAACCAGCCAACAGGTTCTCATTTTGTTGCATGTTTGTGCCTGCTGGGGAGGTCAAGACTCTTTATCTTTTTCTCTTTTACTCTGCTGTGTGCAGAGTTTTGATCAGTCTGGTGTGTTCAGTATACAATATATACAAAGTTATATATATATATATATATATTCTGGGCAGAGATACTGTTAATGCGACCTCACGATCGCGATGAACGTGGCAATATAGGGAGAAATGAGATGAAGAAGAAGAAGAAGAAGAATATAAGAAAAGAAGGATGTGTTTAACATCCCGCGAGACCCAACCGTCACGAGCGTAGTTTTCGTTTGCACGAATTGGTGGCTGAGGTCTGATCGTACAAAACTCTTTTTTTTTTTTTTTTCGTTTTTTCGTTTTGTTTATAATCGCGTCTCTTGTATACATTTAAATAAAAGAAAAACGTGAAACAACGAAAAAAAGTGTAATAAGTAATTGAGAGAAAAAAAAAACAAATTTAACAAAAAAAAAAAAAAAAAAAGTTGATCACGCGATTTTCGTAATGTTCGCACGAAAATAAAAAAAATAAAAAAATAAAAAAATGAGATAAATCTGTGTAATTATGTATAATATCATGGGAAAAATTGAATGAATGTATTTATTAATATACAGGAGATTTTTTTATTATTATTTTTTTTTTTTGTTGTTATTTATTTGTAAATTATCAGTGGAATTTTGTATTGAGGTATTTATTTGTTGAGTAATATGGGAATGGATCAAAGAATTCAAAAAAATTTTTTTTTTTTTTTTTTTTTCAAAAATTCATAAAATATTTAATCTGTCTCGGGTTTATAGCAAAGAAGTTAAATTTTAAATTGACGTTATTATTTACCAACTTTACGAAAATAAAACGAGTTTTGAATCTTTCACTTTTCACATAAATCATTAGATTTTTATTCACACAATTAAAAGACAAAAAAAAAGAACAAAAACAAAAAAAAAAAATAAAGAAGAAATGTAAAAAGAGAAGAGTAATGAATAGAATTAAGTTGAAAAATATCTCTACAATACTAAAGATTCACATAAAACATCAAAATTCTTCATTAACAACATTACATACAGAATTAATTGAAGTATCCAATCACACAAATAAAGTCAGAAACAAGTGCAACAAAACACGAGTGAAATAAAACTGAATTAAAAGAAAAAATATAAATTACAAAAGAGCAGAAGAGTAAATGGAAAAAAGTAGAAAAGAGAATAAATAAATAAATAAATGAATAGATAAATAAATAAATAAATAAATAAATCCAACTCTTGACGAATAATTCTTGCATTGTGTATAAATCACTCTCTTTTCTTCTACAACAGTCTCTCAATCCGTTTGTCGACGAATTAACGTTAATCCCCCTGTGCACGGATACTTTTTTCCCCACATCATTTCACTCAAGAGATTTCTCTTATACCTGATGCCGTCCGCCGGAAGTATCTCTTCTTTACTCTACTGTACGCTCTTTCTTAATATTACACTTATATATATTCCATTATTCCTCTTACTCTCTCATGAAAGCTCCACAAATCGAAATAGTAGAAAGTCAGAGAATAAAGGATTAATATATAAAAGATACGACTTCTACTTTACCATAATCTCTCACTGTACTTTAAACATTTAAAGATTTTGTATGATATTTTTTATATATATTTATTTATATTGTTTTGGATTCTATCCAGAAATAATTTGGTTGCATAGAATGAAGAATTAGGCCAGTAGACACGAATAAATTCCAATAGATAAACTTATATTTGGGTGGAAATCGTATAAACGAAAAATTAAATTTTACAATGTTTGGATACATTTTAATTTATCATTAACCAACACTTTGTCATTTATTATTATCACAATTTCTTTCCACTTGTTTTTCACTGTCTCTCACTCATTTTCCATCTTATAATTCAATCTGTTCCGACATATTTTAACTATGCAAATGAATTTGAAATAGTGAAATAATTCAATAAAAGTCGTCACATCAAATATGGATTATTTTTTTTTATATATAATATAATTATTTTCTTCAGGATTTTTTTTTTTATTTCTTTTTTTTTTCCTCCTGCTTTATATATATATATATAACGCGGCGCTTTTAATTAAATCGATTGTCATATGGCAGCTTACAATTCTTGTCACTGCACACACACACACACACACTGTCACTGTCACTGCAATGGTTTCATGGCTTTGAATTACAAACAAACGCGATTAACGTGTATACTATTATACACATCACATTGGATTAAACAATTATTTTTACACATGAATACATTAGTGTGTATACAAGGTGTAATAGTATATAGAATTTATTATAAATTCATCGTGAGACAGGTGAAATAAAATGATTTTGATTGAATAAAAAAAAATTTTTTTTAAATAAAAAAAATTAAAAAAAAACTGTAACATAAAAAAATGAATGAATGAATAAATAAATAAAAATAAATAGTAATAAAGTCACGCGATATATATGCAAGTTCAAGTGAATAATTTGCACGTTGATTTTTTTTTTTTTATTATTTTTTTTTCCTTTTGTGACCACCGTGAAGTGGCAAAACAATCAAAAGATGAATGAAAAAGTGAAACGGGTGCACGTGCGGACAGGCAGAAATAAAAGAGAGAGAAAAAAAAATGATAAAGAAAGACATAAAATTCGAGAATAAGAGAAAGAAAAAAAAAATCGTGGGTTTTAATTCAGGTATTCATTTATATTTTAAATCAAATTCTTTATTTTATAATTAATTTTTTTTTTTTTTTTTTTTCATTTCTCTCACCATTTTTAAACTCGTATCGAGTAAATTTTTATTCATTAATCAGTCGTGTTGGAGAAACATTTGGTCCATGAAGATGACGATTATCTGTCTGGCTAGTAAGTGAACATCACGACCATTCATACTTGATGATTTCTTTTTTCATTTTTCTCTTTCTCTCTCTCTCTTTCTTGTTCTCTCAGTCATTGTATATATATATATTATATAATGTATATAAATATATATAATGTGCTGCTGTGATTACGAAGATAAAGTATCTATCCAAACTCACTTCACTCTTTCTCCTTTTCACATTCTCCCGTTGACCGTAAAAGAAAAAACGATGGAGAAGAATAAAAAATAAAAAAGAAATAAAAAGGGAGAAATTTTGTCTCGTCTCACGTCCTATCGTAAAAACGCAGGGCATCAATTACATTCTCCTTCTCATTTTATTTCTCTATCCTTCTCACTTATTTCATTCTCTTTCACTACCTTTTTTTTTTTTGTCTTTTTCGTTACTGTCTTCACTGTCGTGGCAATTTCAATCCACGTTCTGCCCGACAATCGTCAAGGCCCACCCGGCCATTTCCGTCGCAATTTGTCACCACAAAAAAAAAAAGAAAAAAAACATACGAGCGAATGAAAAAAAAATCGAGTAAAGAGAATCAGAATTTATTTTATTATTTTTTTTTTCTTTTCTTTAAATAAAAACAAAATTATTTACGATATAAAAAAAATTTTTTTTTTTTGTTTCAAGGTAAGAATAAAATTTTCTTGTCCACTGAAGACCGATACACAAGGAAATAATAATAAAAAATTAAAAAAACAACAAGTCTGAACTTGTATAAAAGATCATATCAACCATCTTGGGTTTATTAGACGTGTCTTAACATATTTTTATTGCAATTGACGGATCAACTATTCAACTTGTATCCATAACTATCAATTCTATATCCTGTAGATACTAAAAATACCAACAAAACATTGTCTGACTTATCTTATTTAAATTATAATCCTAATACTGAGTAGGGTAATAATTTTTCAACACATTAAAAAAAAGAATTGAGAAGCTCAACCAAAATATTTATAACCCCAATCTCTAATTATAAATCACAAATGACACGTTGAAACTTGTATATTATATCAATATAAATATAAATGTACATATGAAGAAATATGTAAATAAACATATATATATATATATACATTATATATATAGACTTGAAAAAACGTTGCGTTGCGGTTGTCGTTGCTCGCCATTGAATGTCAGCCACCACTTAATATCTTTGCGCCTCCTTATTTCCGCGTCGGTGAATATGTAAGTTAAAATATTCCGTGACGAATGCGCAATGTTCAAAAGAAAATGTAATAGGGTAGAGTATATACACGTATATACATATGTATATGATGCACAATATATTATACTATATAATATTAACGAGTTAACTGAATTGCGTGGCATAACAATACTCCAGTTAGTGGACACTAGACATTTATCCAACATTTGTCATGACTTATTCCTCTAACTATTTCCATCTGTACATATATTATATATTTATATATATATACATAAAAATTCTTAAATTAAATCAGTGAAATTTATACGAGAACTTAAGTTCATAATTTCCAATAACTTTCATACAGAAAAATAAATAAATAAATAAATCAAAAAATAAAAAACTCATCACACAATTTATAACGATAATACTTGAATTCCAAACCGAATTTAATACTTTTTTTTACTATTAAAAATCACATAAACTCGAATCATCTTGGATGTCATTGTGTAATTTTATATTTATAAAAAAAAAAAAAAATTGTACGAAATAATATATTTTTCATATTCTCCTTTCCCTCCCTATTTCTTTATCGTTTATATAATTTTTTTCCACTATTTTCATTTTTATTATTTATATATTTATTATTATTCATTATTATTATTATTATTATTATTTTTTTTTTTTTTTATCAACAACTTGACGTCCTCCCACGTGTGGAATATACCAAAGAATAGTCAGTAAAGATGTGGAGAGGTGAACAAGAGGGTGAAGAGCGAGGCATAACTCGAGTATTGTTCCTGCGGGGCCTCAACGAGCAAGGCATTATCATTATTCATAAAGAACAACATGTATATATATATATATATATATATATGTATAAACGAAGCAAATATGCATTTGTATATATTTCTATGTACTTATATTATATTTATTGTATACATACATATGTGTTATAAAGTTGAATTATTTTCCTCAATCTTTCTCGACTGAGCAGGAACGAATAGGAAAAGACACGTAGCGACACGTTGATCCCCTCTAGGGCCATTGGACAATATCAAATAAATAAATATATATATATATGAATAATATATATTATGACTGTTGTACATATGATGCAAATGCAAAATATATGTATGGGAAAATAAGCGTGATGAAATCACATTTATACAATTGTTAACTAGCAATTGAATATATAAATAAATTTATAATAGATCCTGTAGTGAATGGTGATATTAACCAATGTCTTATAAATATTTTTTAAATAAAATATCATCACTTGAAAATTATTTACCAATCATTTTATTTTTGCAAATGTTTTTCATTTATTTTATTTCACTTATTCCCAGCATTTTTTTTTCTCTCTCTCTCTCTCTCTTTCTCTTTCTTATTGCATTATTATTTTTCATTTTATTTAGTTTTTTGTACACTTTCATTTTGCCTTTCTACTCTCGGTGCATTCGTGTCTTTTCCCTAAGGGATAAAAGCAGTCGGCAAAATTGTTCCAGAGATTCGCACCGGGGCACGTACGCTCTTAAATCGCCCACGCTCACTGCTCCCAAGGTTCTCAACAAACTCGCATTTATATACATATATATATATGTATATAATGTGTAGGTATAGTAAAGAGTCGTAGGTTTAGTTGCAATGTGATGATGATGACGATGGAGATGTGTAGCACTTGTGCGCACGTTTGCCGCAAGCCGGAGTAAACAAGTTTGATCTTGATAAACAAGGATTTATTGCAAGGTCGATTCTTTGATATTCCTAGTAGTGGACCAGGAAAGACAATGATATAATCGGTTTTTTTTTTTTTTCTCAACCACATTACCAAAGACAACTCTTATATTTTATTTATCAATCAAGTTTAATTCATTTACAATTATTTTATCATAAATTTTCACACTGAAATTGCTACCGTTTAAATTAATCAATTGATACTTGATAAAGTTTGAAAAAGACAAAAAAAAAAACGTTTTCATTCATCATCTGAATATTTAATTTAAATTTATGTAAAAAAAAAAAAAAAAAATGAATTATTAAATCAATTCAAATATTATTAATCACCTATAAAATATTATAATTAAAATTAAATATTGATTATTACTTTTCAGACATTCTGACAATGATATAATTAAAATTACATATATTTCCCTTCCAGCAATTTGGAAACACATGAAATTGACAAATATTTAATTTCCAATTCATCTCGTCTCACTAATAAAAAATTGATAGGAAAATTTTTATAATTCAATGTCGTCTTCATTTCTACATTGACATTAAAACGTTCAATATCCGTCTATAAACTAAATCATTAGTAACGTCAACATCCAAATGACATCTATATATCTACATATCATAATTCTGTATAAATATATACACACACATATATATAGATATACATTACTCGTGCATATACACATTGATAGATGAATATGTGGAGCATCTGTCGACATTTGCATCATCAGCATGAATATACCCACTACAATATAACCAATTACCTACAGTACTGGTTGCTGTTGTTCTAGATACATATGCATCTACCAGAATTCAATAAGTGTGTCTCGAGTAAACTCACACGGATCTGCACGTATTCGCACGTTTGTATGTACTAGTGTGCTTGACTTAACTCAATTGACGTTAGCCATAGCGAATAGATTTACACTGTGAAACTCTATGCTGTATTGACCACAAGCTAGAGAAATTATTTCAGATGATGATACAGAGAATATATATATATATACATACACAGTGGTACTTCTTACAAAAGTGTTAGTAGTTTATATATCGATGTGTGGAAACGCCAGTGGTCCAATTTACGAAATAGCTACGTCCTCGAAACTCTGATCACATTCTATTTCTACACGTATCTATATATATATATGTTTATGTATTTGTGAGTATAGATATAGATAGAATAAACCTATTAAGAGATTCTCTTCCAATTTCTCTCGCCATCGTATTCTTGTAAGTCTGTGTGTTTTTTTATATTGATAAAAAATTAATTTGTATGATTTGCAAGTTTTTTTTTTCTTCTCTTTTTTTTTTTTCCAAATTAAATTTCAATATTTTTACTGCCATTGATTGATATTATTATTATTATTATTATTATTATTGTTATTTTTTTGTTTAAACAAAAAAAAATGTGGAATATATCCGATATTTCATAATGAATATAAATTATTTATTGATTTTTTTTTGTTTTTTTTTTTTGTTTGTTTTTATGATATTCCGAAAATTTAATCATCCTCTCTATGACAATTGAACCCAACTACCAACGAATGTTAATAGTGACTATGTGATTTATCAAAGTGGCGCTATCCCACGCACGTTCAACATTTATTAACACAATCATATATATTTATATGTAAGAGAAATATATATTGGTAAAAGCGGCAGCGATGAAATTGCGATGATGCTAGAAACGATCGTTGGGGAGTTACAACCATTGCATGGATATTTATCTAAATTTTAACACACATATAAATATATATACGTGTGTGTGTGTGTGTGAGTGTGAAAATACGTAAATAGATATATTTACACACGCAAACAACCAAATATCGCGCACAACCAAATGACTTTCATTTTCAACTCTCACTAATTATTCAGTCGGGGATGTCCAATGGTACTCGTTTTGTTTCACCAGCTCGCGCTTTTGCAAATAAAACCGGACATCCAGTCTGGTTGATCCCACATATATATATATAGATAAATTAAAAATCGTACTTTTATTTGATATTTATATATATAATTATTATCCATTGAATTTTTAATTGTAAATAAAAAAATATTTTCACATTTTACAAGTAAAATTATGAATATTCTGTATGAAAATTTCAATATAAAATATAGAGAAATAATAAAAATTAAATTGGATATTGTGAAATTTTTGAATTTAACATTGAGTCAATAAATAAAAAAATTGTTGATAATAAAAAAAAATAAAAAATCTGTGTGTGTGTGTGTGTGTGTGTGTGTGTGTGTAATAAAAAGTAATTGTCAATCGTGTAGAGTAAATTTTCATTACAATTTTTAATTAACCACATACAATACAAATATCAATTTGAATGCATGTAAATGGGTATATCAATACATAAAAAGATATATATATAATATTATTATATATAACAGTTGATTAATTATGATATAACAATACACGAAGAATATTGTTGCATGAATAGTAATAATTTTCTATAATGCCACAATAATGGTGAAATTTCTCTCATTATTATTAATTGGCTGTTGCACTAACAAAGTTACACAATGTGAATATCCATTAATAATTCATATTTTCCATATAAAATATATTTTCTTTGATATAAATTTATTAATTCAAATCCCAACGTCATAAATTATATTTTATCATTTGAAAACAAAATAAAAATAAGAAAATATTTCCAAAAAAAAAAAAGTGAGTGAGAAAATAAAAAAATAAATAAATAAAAAAAATATATTTTATCTTTTCAATTTATTCTGATTATTTAATTGATTATTTTCATACATTTACTTATGCATTTATTATAATTATTTACTGTTTTTTTTTTTTTTTCTTCTAAATAAATGCCCACTGATAATATTCTAATATTGTGTGTGATAACTGTCGAACATTTAATTGTGTATGTAAAGAGAAACGCTCCATTTACTTTACACATCATTGATCAATATAACAAGATGAAAAACTCGTTTTCTCATGTTTAATCGATCATATGTATTTCGTTATATATTTATTCATTTATTTATTTATTTATTTATTTATTTATTATCTGAGGGTTGGACATGAATTAAGTTAACATGATCGATAAGAGTGTCACATATAATAGTTGATTTGTTTAACAGCTAGAACTTATAGCTTCTGGATTGTAAAGTAATATAATACCTTGTAGTATTGTGAATGATAAATATTTTTAATTCACAAAATAATCAATTGATATTTCATGTTGTAGAGCATTTCTCAAGAAAAAAAAAAAAAAGAAAAAAAAATATGAACCTCTAAAATAAAATACTTGCCCTTCAGAAGCACCTCAATCATCTCTAAACATCAATACTCTCAAAAAAAAAAAAAAAACTACAGAATAGAAAAAAAAAAAAGAAAAACCACTCGCATTCGTACTTTTTCATTTTTTATTCTCCTTCCATCATCAATCTAACATATAATTCCAACAAAAACAATTCCCCTTTTGTGCCATATAAATATTAAAATGAAGAAAAAAATAATAATAATAATAAATAAATAAATAAATATTTCTCACAATATTTTTGTCTTTTTATTTAAAATGTTTTTTTTTTTTTTTCCAACGTGTCTAACAGTAATCGAGTCGTATATGAACAAACAAACAAAAAAATATTTCAATGATGTATATAAAATATTAATAAAATTAAAAAAAAATAAATAAATGAAATTGAATAAAATTGAAAAAAATACAAAACAAAAGAAAAAATATATAATAATAATAATAATAATAATAATAAAATATAAAATGAGATGAAATGTGAACGTCATACACAACGTCGTCTTGAAAATACACCACCAAATATTTATAGAGGCACCACTCGCTCCATTGCCATCCCCCGTGAGAGTGGGATAGATAATTTATAGGAGCGTATACACGTATAAACACGTACAGACAAGTCTCCATGTCGTTTCTATATAACTTACGCTCCTATATATATATATAACATACCAAGGTGTCATTTCCCCTTTTGTATAATGGAGGTAAGAGTGAAAAAGGACAGTATATATATATATATATATATAAACAACAGTAGTGTTTTTAGCCCCCTTAACAGTAGACCCCACTCAAATATTATACATATATATACTGTGGCAATGGTGCGTGTACGCACGTGTGGTCCCAGTAGACATTTTATCTCGATTTTTTATTTTTATCCTCCCCTCACTCTTCCCTGTCTCTTTCTCATCCTTGTTCAACCACAAATAAAGAAAAATAAAATAATGAAAAAACAAAAATAGAAAAAACAAACTCATTCAATCATTTTTATCACGAATAATTACACATAATTTTTCCTCCTACCATGAAATGAATAAAATAAATTATTACTATTATTATTATTATTATTATTATTATTATTATTATTATTATTATTATTATTATATTGTCAAATAATTAAATTGGATTTTAGATAAATATTTGGTGTGAATGTCATTGAGTTATACTCGTGTCATTATTTTTCTGTTATGATTAAAAAAAAAAAAAAGAAAAAAAAAAACGATTAAGAAAAAAAGATGAAGATAAAATTTGTGTAGTACAAGATTATATTTCTTTAGAGATTCATCATTTAAATGTATAGGGAGGGGTGTTAATGGTCGTTGTGAAGACCTCGGTCATCCATCAACTCGTGTATACCCTCAGTTTCTACATTTCAGCTACTGATTCGTCTGTACATGATAATATATATACATAAACACCAACTATACAAGTATAATATATTTCCATATTTTATTTATCCCATGTACCATTCCCACATCCTCAAATACAATAATGTCCCTGAAGAAAAAATTTAAAAAAAAAAAAAATAATAATAATAAAATACTTTTCTCTATTTGTTAATATAAAATTTAAATCAATCATCGACAATTTCATTATCATCATCATCATCATCATCATTTGCCATGATAAATAAAATCATTAATTATTATAAATTCATTTGCATAAAATATCAATGATATTGAATACAAAATGTCTAGTATATTTTTGCAAATTTAATAATATTATTTTTTATTAACGAGTAATATTTTATTTATCATCAACTGTCTGGGGTATAATTAATGAATATTTCAAATAATAAAATATAAATGAGTCAATTTTTCGTGACAATTATTTTTACTTTATCACAATATATATTTTATGAATACTTTATTTATTTATTTATTTATTTATTTATTCTCGTTCTTTTGGATTATTAAACTGCATGTGACTCTTGAAGACGTCACGCCGTGAAACGTTTTATTTTCGTATATTCACCAAGTCTATGTATATATTTAATTTCATCACTGGTAATATATTGCGATCTCATTGCGCGCGCCAAGATAATTTGTCCCATATGTATATATAAAGAACGTAGTGACTGAGAGAGAGAGAGAGAGAGAGGAGAAAAGAAAAAGGAAAAAAAAAAAATGCGTGGTAAATAACTCTCAGATCGTTCATCTTCCACCGACACATGGGCGGAGAAATACAATATTTATTATTATTATTTATTTATTTATTTATTGTATTTTTTCTTTTTGTTTTATCTTTAGATACTCTAACATATATACACCCACACATAAATTTCTATGTAATATATTTATAGTAAAATAGTTATGGAAAAATTATATTGATGTTGAGTTAATTAAAATTCTTATCTGCATCTTATACAGGAATGAACAACTTTCGACAAAGTTTCATATCGCCACTCTTCAAATTACGCGATTTTTATTCGATAAAATCTTATAATATTACAACAATTAACCATAATGACTCAACATATTTAAACTATTTTCAATATTAATTATTGATAATTAAATAAAACCAATTAATTACTCATAATATAAATTTTTTTTTTTTTTCTCATTTAAACAAAAACAAAAAACAAAAAACTCACGTAATTATTTTGTCCAATTAAAAATTATCTATAAATAATATTGAGTATATTAATATCCACAAATAAAATTTAATATATAATTAAAAGATTAAAATTAAAAATAATAATAATAATAATAATAAGCTTGCAATACACGTCACATCCTTCTTCTCTCAAACCAGACGGAAATGGACAAAGTGTTCGAGGAACTCACTCACGATGTATTTTCAAAAACGCTTTACGTGACTCAAAGTCATTACGCACAAAAACAGAGTACTCTGCAATATATAAATATAAATATATATGCGTCTGTGTGTGTGTGTGTGTGTGTGTGTGTGTGTTACTCTTTCCCTCAATTTTTTTGGTTTTTTTTTTTTACACACATTCCAGTTGGCGACGACCAGTCGATTACATTGCCCATCGTCGGACGGTGTTTTATTCACCACAAACTTATAATACTTTGTATATAACATACGTATATAAAAATTATCTATCTCTCTCTTTATACATTATATACATGTGAAGATCTACAGTTGAAGATAATGATCGTGCAGTCACTAAAAAATAAAAAAAATAAAAAATAAATGAATGAATGGATGAATAAATAAAAATAAATGAAATAAACGCGTGCAAAACTTTTGCTTCTAGGCGCGTACTTTTCACCCTTCAATTTTGAGCAACATATTTCTTGCATGTATGATATGTGTGCGTGTCTTTCATGTTTATTTCTTCTTTTTTTTTTTTTTTTTTTATATATTTTTTTATTTTTCATTGTGTAACATAAATATATATATGTATAATATACTGCCATAAAATTAACTTGGCCGACAATTGCTTGATTATAATTTGATATACACCAATAAATAAAACGTAAAATTAAAAATACATTTCATTACAAATAACATAATACAAATTTTTTCTTTTTCCTCCTATTATTCTTCATCCCTTAAAAAATAAACAAATATTATTTTTTATTTATATATTTTTTGTTTATATCAAACTTTATTACATATATATATATATATGTGTGTGTGTGTGTAATGCAGATACACACACGCTCATGAGAGTATCTGGTGTTGGTAGACCCCCAGGGAATTTGTTACGTCTCTTATTCTTCATATGTATATATAATATACGTGTGTATGCGTGAACGTGCCGGTAAAAACATGTTTGCTACGTCCAAACAGTCTTGTTCTCACCAACTATATAAAATATTCTTCATATATACAGAGGCTACTACTACTACTACTACTACTACTGCATTTCGTATTTCGTTTTCTTGTCACTCTGCCTTTACGTCGTTTTCTCTATCTTCACCAGTTTTATTTTTGTTTTTTCTCCTTTTATTTTTTTACTTTTTTATTCTTCTCTATTTTATATACATCAAACTATTATTTTTTTATTTTTTTTTTTTTACTTGTACAATTTTGTGTGTCACGTTACTGACATAATACACGTGCCCACGGTCTATATATTTATAAACATATATACATATGTATATTCTTTGAAGTAAATAAAAAAATATATATCCAGGTATACAAAACACGAGAGAGTAACTTTTGAATATATGACCGTGGAATATAACGAGATAAAGATATTAATAAAAATGTAAATAAACAAAATAAATAAATGGAAAAAAAAAAAAAATTCAATGAAGATGAAAACAATTAAATTATTTTTATTCATATTTGATTTATAAATCAATTGTTGATTTTTTTTTTTATTTATTACTCAAGTATCATATACATCATTGTTGTATTGTGATATTGTTGTATGAATTTAAAGAGAAAAAATAAATAAAATAATAATAATAAAATAAAAAATAAATTACATCTGCCTTCTTTACTCATTCATATATTTTTTTTTTTTTTTCTCATTTTGCTTGTTTGATATATCATTATTATTCATTATTTGCATGAATACACAATAAACTGCATCAACAACATAATTTCAATGGAATTTAAATTGTAAACATTGCGATTACTTGCATTTATTCATTGTATGTGAAGATAAAAAAGAAATAATAATAAAAAATATGAAAAAAAAAAAAATTAATATGTGAAGAATAAGATAAAGAGGAAAAGATGAAGAATATTATATCAACTATTATTTATTTCCTTCACGAATGAGATTGAGGAGATAATACATATATATATATGATATAGTGGACACGTTGCGAGTCTCAACTTGTTACGTGGGTGCAAACGCACGCAAAATCTCTCCCATATACTCATATTTCCACATGTATAAATCATAATAGCAATTAAGGTCGGTTATATTCAAAGTAAAATGTATCAGATAATACATATTTTCCACTTGATGAATGAAACAATTTGATATTATATCCATATTATGTGTATACACACGTTTTATTATTATAAACAAGTGCAAATATAAATAAATAAATAACTCCAGAGAATATTATATATTTTTTATTTCAAATCCCAATAGAAATCAAAGTGTAATATTTTTCAAAATGACAAGTTTGTACTTTGAAATATTTAAAGTCTTGAAATGATTTATTTTTTTATATTATATATATATGAAGAGTGAATAAGGAAAAGAAAAAAATGAAGGTTAGAAGATTATAGAATATCGTGGTGAACAAAAAAAAAAAAAAGAAAAAGAAAAAAAAAGTTTACCACAAGTGCAAAACTTCGACGCGATGACACGTGGGAAATCTTGTGGCCACATCAACTCAAGTCAAAATGCATTGACTCACATTTTTGCCACAATCTTTAATTTATAACTCAGAAGCCATGAAATTTTTAGCGCACACTTTGGCTATAATATTATTTTATATATAATATTTTTCACAGATTTCCCACGTGCACTTGTAATAAAAATTCATAAAATTTTCCAAAACAAATATTTATTTATTTCATCATTATCAATTTCAACATGAATTTCACTGAATTTCATTTTCTACTTCTCCTCTTGTCATCAATATTTAAATATATTATTTTTTTTTTTTAATCTTTCAATGAAATATTTCATCAACCACATTCTTATATTAATATCAATAATCTCATGCAGAATTAATTTTTCCATTCAGAAACACAAAAAAAAAAAAAATCCCATTACTATTATTCTATCGTATTAATTTATTCACAGACATTAAAAAGTTTTAACACATAAATTTATTCCGAATCAACTTTTTAACTCTTATTCATTTTCCAACGACTATCACAACTACTTACCACCACACGTCATTTACAAAAAAAAAAGTTCACGTGCATGGCTTCAACTCGTATGCCTATACATTCATCTTTTACACTCGCAATCCACCTCTCTCCTACACTCATCTAATCTACTTCGTCACAATACACGCAATCTTTTACATTTTTTAAACAAAAAAAAATTTTATAATAAAAATAATAATGATATTTGTGATTTGTGCACGAACATTTTACTTTCACTCCAAATGTAAATGTATTTTTTATAATTCGTTTTTATTCTTTATTCCTTTTTTTTTTTTTTTTTTTTTTGTTTCACCTTTTTTCATATTTTTCTTCTACAAGTCAAAGAAGCTGAACAATAAATTTTATATATTCATTGAAACTTGTTGCTCCTACATGCAATTCATAATATTTCCAACAAATTCACATGTACAAATGCATATACATAAATATAAATTTTTAATTAGTTGAAAAAAAAAAAAAAAAAAATAGATGAAATTTTGATGAAAAAAAAAAAAAAAAAACTTTTATTTCAATTTATTCTTCTGTTATTTTATGATTGTAGAAAGTTTTGAAATTTAAACTTGACAGTTTTTTTTTTTAATTTTAATTTTTACCTGTGCATACTGAACAAATAAATCCAACCATTGAATATATATATTTTTTTTGTTTTGTTTTTCACCATTGTTTTATTTCTCTCCGTCTCTTTTATACTATTAATATGTGGTCCCTTTAGTTATATTCCATCAAAGACATATAATACACAAATGTGTGTATGAACTCAAGACAATTTCGATTGCATTTGCAATAACAAATGCGGTCAGACACTTTCCATTGCAGTTTCAAACCATCGTGGACATTTTCCATTACCGTTGCAAACGCTTTTCATTACAGTTACATTGGTTTAAATTATATTCTCTCTCACTTACTCACATTTTTCCTTTTTTTGTCTTTACCCACAACTCGGTTTCAGCAATTTTTAATTAGCAAAACTTCATCTGTGAGATCTGTGTATTTGTGTGTCTGTATTATTATTTTATATGTTATACGTGTGCGTATCAACTAATTAAATTTTTACCAAAAAAATTTTCATCATTAAAAAAAAAAAAATTTTTCTTCATTTTACAAATTTTTCCTTCCTCTTTTTTTTCTTTGATTACATTATTATTTTTTTTCTCAAAATATAATCAAAATATATAAAATTAAAAGAAAAAAAAAAATAATAAAAATTTATTTAAAATAATAGCTCAATAAAAATAGTTTAAGACTTTTTTTTTTCTCCTCAAACTTTTACTCCAACCATCAAATGCAATCAAAAAATTTACGCCACTTAATGCATAGCAATTATAAGAAATATATATAGTATATCAATGGGCAATTGAAAGAGCGATAGCCTGTGCATACATCAACTGCTTGCACACTGGCATTGAAATTTAACATTGAGCTTCATGACGTATCGTAAATTCCATGAATACATCAGTGCCCATTTACTCAGTTGCCTTTCATCAACTTTACCCAAGGGCCAAACTCACAGAAGAAAGACAGAGAAGTGAATAACTGTGAAATAGTTTTCTCTATTTCATTCCTGAAAATAGTCTATATATAGAGAAATCGATTCATTGAAGGAGACGCATACGCTACTCTCAGAGAACGCGATCTTGTGCGCGAACGATAGAAGCATCCAATTAAGGGACCGATTGAGGAAGAGAGACCCTATCGTCAAGTCGGCTGTTCAAAGAACCACCTACCTCTTCAATATATATTGAGTAACGCGGCTTTTAAGTTGTCTCTTTATATCTGTCTTTGTCCATTGCTTTCACAGGTGAATCTCGCATTTTATTGAAAATTCCCGTATCTATTTTTGTATCATTAATATCTTCTCAGTATTGTATGTATATATTTATTCTTTATTTATTTATTTTTTTGTATATACTTTTGATTTTTATTTTTGCTGATGAGAATGTAATATTAAAAAATCCAAATAAATTGAGTGTGTGTGAAATGATTGAATTTGAATAAACAGAAAATTAATGTCGATGTGGATTGAATAAATTTTACTTGTCACTATAAAATTTTATTTTTTTTTTTAATTTTGTCGAAGATAAATTGGAACTTTTTTTTTATATTTATTAACTCTCAATCGACAATAATTTTATTCAGAATAAAAATAATAAAAATTTAATTTATTTTTATGACATCATGAAATAAATTCAATAAAAAATAATAATAAAGTAATTGTTGATTTTTATACAAAGTATTTCAATAATCAACAGAGGAAAAAAATGTGTCAAAATCGACAAATTCACTTAACACAACAATATTATTTCCTGAACATAAACGATACGTAATAACAATATAAAAAAAAAATAAATGAATAAAAAATTGTACGAAGAACGTTCGCCCTGCACATTTATGAATTATAAAGTGAACTAGTTTTTTTCAGTTTACACTTGCACAAGTCGATTTATTGATCACAATAAAAGTTATAATGTCATAAGGCATTGAAATGTCAAATTTAAAAACTGACCTTTTTCAAAAAAATAATATAAAATACTAAAAACTATATATCACATGTAGATAATAGAAAAAAAAAAATTTTTTTAAATGAAAAAACAAAACAAAATATAAATCAAAAAAAGTATTTTCATAAATAAACATGAAGATGATATAAATTTAATATTAATTTGTAATATTGGCCAATTGTGGTGAACCACAGAATAAAATGCACTGGGTGCTGTGATGACAATGAAATAGGGTACGAGTAGAAAAATATAAAGGAAAAGATTGAACCAAAAAAAAAAAAAAAAAAAAAAAATCAACGAGGGTACGACGAGGTGAAACGTAAAGAGGTGATAGTTGAAAAGAGGAAGAGACCACTTTGGTATCGCAATATCAGTAGCCCACACGTGGTGTGTGGTAGTGGAGACTGCTATTGGCACAATAAGGGTGAGAACGAGACATGTGCTGGTGCCATAAGTACCCCCAGATATCGAGAATTGTACTAGATACGTACATATATATATATATATATATATCTTTTATGTGGATGTAGGTGTAACAAAGAAGAGATAGACGATGTGTGAAAAGAAAGAAAGAAAGAGAAATATATTTGAAATCTCAGGATTTTTTCATCATTTTTTTTTTTTTTTCTTTGTTTTTAATATATTGAATGCAATGCAGTATAAGAGTGAGATAAAGAATATGAGAAAAAAATACTTGATGATGTTTGGGTGGATGTTGATGTGCGATGAAAATATGTCACACTAAAATATTTTCGAATTTATATAAAAAAATAAGAATAAAAAATTTCGAGAAACAGATAAAGAGAGATTAAAAAAATGAAAAAATAAAAAATTTAATGAAAAAAAAATTTATTTAGCAGTTGGAAAATTATTGGGAAAATAATTTTGAAATAAAGAGAAATATTTAATTTTTTATTTCTTTTTATTCATTTATTTATTATTTATTATTATTAATCTTTTTTTTTTCGTAGATAGTCAGTGGAGGGACAAAATTGCCACGAAAAAAAAAAAAAAACAGTTCCAAAAAAAAAAAAATAAGGAGAAAAAAAAATCGTGTGATAAATCCCAACTGAAAGAGAAAAGAGAGTAACGAGAGAAGATCAACGCGTAAATTCACTGCCTTGAGCAATATCTATATACACGCGGATGCGCTTAAACTCGGCGATACCATAAATATAACGAAAAATAGCTAGTAATTTTACCACGTCATAAATTTCGATGAGTTGTTGGATGGTGTATATGCTGGATGCGCCAATGTTAAACGCAAAAACATAAAGAAACTCACTCACAAATACAAAAACACACATAAATACATAAATACATACATTTATATATATATATTTAAATAACGAAGAAATATTCAAAGTTGCATGCTGTATATACAGTATATACAGTAAAATATAAATATATATATAAAATGACATTATACATAAAGTCAAGTAAGATTGACGTGTCACGTTAGGGAATATAACGTCTTTCCCCTAAATAATGTAGTCGACAGACAAGTCCTGACGTGTCACGCTGAAAATTGAAATGTAATTACTTGGCTCTGCGGTATTTAGGTATTCCGGTCACAATATATACATATATATATATATATATATATATATGTATATAAGAGATGAACTGTGTATATGAACGTGTCAACATGCGGACACTGATGTCGTGCGAGAAGTGAACGAGATAGATAGAAAGGGCGAGTGTGAATATGAGAGAAAATAGCAGTGAATTTGTCGAGTTTTGTGAGGTTAAACCCAACTGGTCTTGAAATTCAATTTGAGATTCACTCTGGAGCGATAGATGAGTTCAATGAATGACCCATGGAATGTATCTAAAACAGGGAGGGTAAAAGAGAAGGAAAGAGGAAGAGAGGGAGTGAGTGAGAAACACACACACACTCACACACACGGAAAAAAAAATGTTGAGATGAGGAAAATACCGAATGACGGGGTATGTGTAAGTATATAAGTCTGCATGAGAGAGTGTAAAAAAAAAAATGTGAGAGAATGAACCAGTGGATATATCATGAAGGAACGTGAAAAAATTTTTCTCTTTCACGCGTTCGTACATTCTCGACATACACACGATACGAAAATATATTTTATCGTGATTGACGTAGAATTTTACACGTAAAAACTAATCCAATTTACATTAGAATTATTCATTTATTCAACTGAAAATTTTAAATTACCTATATCATTTTTTTTTTCCAATTTTTTTTTTTTTTTTTTAAATTTCCCCTTTATATAATATATATATGTATATATATGTGTGTCACTGTGACGTTTATTGATCAATTGGACGAGGGGGTGAAGAATAGAAATTGGGTAGTGGAGAGAAGAGACAGAGAGTGAGTAAATGAGTGAGTGAGTGAATAAGAAGGGAAAATAAAATGGAGAATATGGTGGTGAACGTGCCAAAGCTTATACTGATGCATTCTATATATTTATACTCTCTTTTTCATTTTATTTTATTTTTTTTATTTTTTTTATTTTTTTCAACTCTACATTTTTTTCTCTCTCTCCATTTTATTCCTTTATCTCTTTTACATTTTTGTCTATTATCCCTCTCGTTTCACTACCTTTTGTGTAGGATATGGGTAGTGACTATACTATACGGTAATCAGACGCGCGATTCTTCCTGTGGAAATCATCCAGGAGATGCTTGACCTACTTGGTTATAAATCTCCCTGATTTTATATTGCACACTTGTAATAAAAAAAAAAAAAAAAAAATTTTTATTTTTTTTTTTATTTACTTTCTCTAACAATATTTTTCCCTCATTTTCATTCGCTCCCAACTCTGCAAATTTTTTATTTTTTTTTTTAATTTTTTTTTTTTGCATTTTTAAAATTTTTCTGATATTAATTCATGTATTTTTTTGTTTCGTCCAACTCAATAATACAAATGAAAATGAGTTCTCGTGATATTTTTAATTTTTTTTTTTTTTTTTTTTTCTCTGCTTTTTCTTTCTTTTCTTCTTCTATTCTACTTTTTGTATCACTTTATGTATACGATATATGGTACGGAACTGGATTTATAATCATTAAATTTATATTTTATTACAATGAATAAAAGAGGAAAAAAAAAATAAATAAATAAAAAAAGATGAAAATGGAAAAAATTATTTTATATTGTAATTGGAAATATTTCAACGGATAATTACATTGGATTAAAATTTCCATCATATTCATATTTCTGTACAATTAAAAAAAAAAAAAACTCGTTGATATAATCACACTTTTTGTATATTTCATTTGGACGATTATTAAAAATAAAAGAAAAAAAAATATATATGAATTCAATATTATTGATTTCACTTGATGAGATGCAATATTAAATATTCAAATAAAATTTATTCCGTGATATAATGCGAATATGAATCGAAAAATATATTTTTTATCATGCATGAAAAAAAAAAAAAAAAAAAAAAAAATGATAATATCAATAACAATAAATCAATAAATATAAATGAAATTTAAGCGTCGAGTAATTAAAATTCTATTTGAATTTATAATTTCTCCTATACCACATATTTATTTATATATTTGTTTCACGATGTCGTGTCAACGCCATTTCAATTCATTTGAAATAGGGAAAAAAAAAAAAAAAAAAAAAATCACACGATTAAATCATCAATGAAATATAATCGAGAAAAATATATACAAAATTAATACTTTTCAACGTTATTGTTCATCAATTAATAAAAGTGCGGGCAGAAAGAAAAAAAAAAAAAAAAAAAAATTTAGAAAAAAAAAAGTGACAAAAAAAGTTAATAAATAAAAATGCACAATTTCAAAATACGATAAATAAATTCAACGTGAACACATCAATGTATCTTACGATAAAACACATGAAATAGAAAAAAAATAAAAAAAAATAAAAAGTTATTTTTTCCTCTCATCCATTTTATTTATTCATTTATTCTTCTGGTTTATATAAAAATATATGAAATCGATCGAATACGTTGCACACATCGTGAGACAAAAAAAAAAAAAAAATAATAAAAAAAAAAACCAACCCCAAGTATACAGGGTGTGAGAGCAAGCACATTGCCAGAATATTCGTTTCGCTCAGTTGCAGCCAAATGCACATTGGTACATGTTTATACAAGTATTCGACTCGCGGTTGTGCACCAGGTGTTGGCATTTACGACCTATACGTGTTTCAGTTGTCGTCGACGTTCACAACGACGTCTCCAACGTCATCCGCTTGCTCACTATATATTTACATATATATATATATACATTACAATCGAAATATATACAATAACCATCGAATTTCACACAAGTGTCTAACGATCCATAAGTAATAAAACAAATAACAGAGTACAGGTGTGAATCTCCACATCAAAATATTCTCGTTCAATATTTCTCTCTATTTATATTTATTTATTTTATTTTTTATATATATACAATATTATATACTTACTATATATGTACCTATTGCATTGATATACGTATCATTGTTCATTTATATTATTTATATTATTCAACTTCTTTTCGTATAAACACATTTTATGTCGTGTCATCAAGTTGTAAAACGAAAAAAAAAAAAAAAAAAAAAAAAAAAATTATATAAATATCTTGACAGAATATTCTGTATCCCTCTTACACTCATAAAGAAAGTGGAAGAGACAAAAAAATAAAAAATAAAAATATGAAAAAGTAAAGAAACGCAAGAAGATATGTTGGAAGTGAACTTTTATTATTATTATTATATATATATATTTTTTTTTTACTTTTTCGTTTTCATTTTATTCTTTCACGAGTCACATTGGGAAAGAAAGTTTGCATAAAATATTCAACCGTGCAATGTGATTTCTAACTTATAAAATAATATTCGTATACTTTATATAGATAAACGTAAATTCTGTCGGTGCAAATTTTTTTTTTTTTTTTTTTTTTTTTATCACTTTCTTCTTTCAAGTGAATAATATTCTAGTGTTATTTATATACATCGATACATAAATAAAATAGAAATAATAATAGAAATACGAATAACAAAATTCAACATCACGAGATAATGATAAAAATATTGACAATCATATTATTGATAATTAATAAATTAAACAATTCATGACACAGACATAGATATTAAGCTGATGTTGTGATTGTTTGATTCAAAAAAGGAGAAAAATAAAAAAATCCAAAATAAATATTAGTATCATATAATACAATCCGTAACATAAACAATTATTAATATTTGATGAGCATGAATGTATGTATGTGTGTGTATGTATGTGTGTGTGTGTCTAGCTGATTTTAGTTTTATCAGCAACACAGCGATTGTACACACCGAATAAATTTCCGATAAAATACATACACACACATATGTATATATATATAGATAAATAAAATAGAAAAAGAGGGAAGAGATTGAATAAATGAGAGAGGAAGGAAAAACACTAAAGAGAAAATGAGCAACTCACCCGACATCAGTGAACGCCTTCGTATTATGGATCTCCAGCCCTTTATTTACTCGACAAACCTCGCACGGGTGTACCACCATAATATACGACTAACACTAGTGTTATATATATAGAGTTACAGCCATAAATGGAGTGTAGATGTGATATAAGAAAGAGATGATGATGATGCACATTTCAAACACACACACAACACCCTATCAATATTTCTTATTACAAAAAAAATTTTTTTTTTTTTTTTTTTTCCTCTTCTCTTTATTGTTATCATTTATTTTCTACTTATTATTATTTCCCTCTATTTTCACATACTCGTCTCACTTTTACTCACTATCATTTCCTCTCTATTCTCCCCATCAAAATTATTATATTGAAAAATTTTCATGATTTCAACAAATAAATAAACAAAAAAATATTTGTTTATTTTATTCTAAACAATTTTGATTAAATGACTTGTCTCGTGTATTTTTTATTCTATTTTTTTCATTTTTTTTATTGTTATCCTGTAAATTGCAAAATATACAAATTTGAAAAAGAACTCGTGTATTTTTTTTTTTTAGTTTTTTTTCCTGAACAAAGTAAAATCGATTTTATGTATAAAATATAAAACTAAATAAACTACTACTGTAGTACACGAATTGATTATATATATGTATATATCTGTAGTGTTTTAGTGGTTGTACAGTCAGGCAGCAAGACTGTAGAGGCACAATTTAGTACGTACAAAAGACAATCATAGTGAAACCCTTTGAGCCAATATTGACCCAAGTTGCTATTGCAATAATGGATAAACGCGTATGGGGATAACGATGACAGAGCATTTATATGTACACACATTCAGACGATGTTTAACTCTATATAAAAGACAAGAGTAGATATATATGTATATTTGACTTGGATAGATGTGTATAAAATAGTTTTTATTTATTTATTATTTATTTATTATTATTATTATTTTTTTTTTTTCACGAATCGCTGCCACTCTCATTGTCATTGCACTCGAGATTGCGTTTGAACAGCCTTTGCTTGAAATAACAAAACAAGTCGAAAATACATATTTATTTATTTCTCCCCTCGTCACTTTCCACATTTTTATAATGTTACATTTATTTATTTTTTTATTTTTTTCATATAAATTTTTGTGCAATTTTAATATTAAATATTATACAGATGAATATATTTTTTTTATTTTATTTTATTTATTTTTTTTTTTTTCATCAATCGAAATAGACGTATAATGAATGAGGAAAAAAGAAAAAGGAAAAATGAATTTTTGTATTTGCAATACGTACACATCATCAATGGTGGATTGTGGTACTGATTCGTGGTATTTTTCCCTTCGTTTATCGCAAACTGTCACTCCAACTTCCGCATACTCACATTTACCTCCCCAAAAAAATAAAAAAATAAATAAATAAATAAATAAATAAACGCAAAAGTTATACTACATAACGTCACACAGTTTTTTTTTTTTTTTTTTTTTGTATATATCGGTATATATATCATTTTTATCTTCAACCCGCGTCTCCACAACTTCCTCTCTCTCTCTTTCTCTTTCTCCCTCGACATATATATCTGAATGTGTAGAAAATATATACAGATCGGATGGTATACTTTATTTTTATTTTATTCCTTTCATTTATTCCGCTTTGAAATATGAATTTGTTTTTCGAAAGAGAAAACAGCGAAATTTCCCTTTTTTGGCTTTCAACTACGACACCACAAAGAATACGTTTATATTTTACCTCTTTTGTATTTTCATCATATTTTTTTTTTTGTCTTCTACTTCTTCCGTTTCTTCCTTTTTTTTTTTTTTTCTTTTATCATATAATTCCCTTCAATTTTTTCTACCCAATTTTTTTTTTTTTTTTTCAGTATATTCTTCTATCATTTATATATTTTCATCCACTATCAATATTTTTTTTTTCCCCTATTCAAATCACAATATGATTAAAAAATTATATTTTTCTTTTATACCACAATATTCCATCTATTTTTTCCTCTCTCCCACAATTTACCAATTTTTTTTCCATCCCCATTGTTTCTAAATTTCAATTTTTATACACACAACTGCAAATGAACATAATAAAAATAAATAAAAAAAAAAACTAATCTATACAAATTGCGAGGACTGTTGGTGCATTACACTAAACAAACGCGTATATATGTGAAAAAAAAAAAAAAAACAAAAAAAATATAGGACAACGTTCAATTTCAATTGTTCTCCACTCTATTTTTATTTTCATTATTATTATATTATTATTATTATTTTTTTTTTTTCCTTTTTATCAATACCCCTTGTTTTATATCCACCACACGGCTATATTTTCCATAGCATTCTTCAGTGGCGAGTTACGGTCACTATGAAAAGCCGCCCCATATATATTCAAAGAAAAAAGAAAAGAAGAAAAAAAAAAACATTCTATTCCAGAATGTTCACCACGTTCCATTCGAATTACTTTTCTTTTTCGCTCTTGCTCTCTACCCCCATTGCTTTTTTTCTCTCTCTCTCGCGCGCGCTTTCTTTTTTTTTCTCACTTTTTCTATTTGTTTTTCTCACTCACACTCTGTTATCAGTTGAATGAATATACGCGTGTATGTATATGTAGAGAGAACATGGATGAACGCAGCAGTTGAGGTTTCAGCCTTCACCAATCCCGTCTGAATAGTGATTAAAAGTGCTTCGTTCAATCTACACATGAATGAACAGGAAAAAAAAAAAATCACGAATAAACATGATGCTACATACACGTCACTGCATCGCCTCACAGTAAATTCACGAAACGCAATATCAATATATATACGTATATGGCAAAATTATCGTCTTATTTTGGATTATTATTTTTTCGATTTTTTTTTTTTTTTTTTCCCCATTACTTTATGATCTTCGATTCTATTATTGTTGTTCATTCTTTCATAAATATAAATTTTTATTTCCGTCATATTCTCGATTTAGAATCAACTTTGATAATTGAAAGTTATACCATCGCTGAAACAATTGATACATTTTGCTGAATATGATGAAAAATACAAAAAACGTCTCTACGTCTTCTGAATTTTATCAATTTTTTTTTTTTTTTTTTTTTTTTTTTATCATCTATAAATTCTAACTCTATTTTTCACGTGATAATATCCTTCTTGATCTATTCAACAGTGCACATTGTGTGACAAGTTGAAATAAAAATGTGTATAAAAATATCGAGGTGACTCGAGGGAAGAAGAAATTTTTCACCAATATATTTCAACAAAAATATAAAAATTCAAAAGTTTTACGTTGAAATAAGTTATTCTTAAGAATTATTAAAACTTCTTGGTCTCAATTCCATTTTGTTTTAGTCTCTAGACAATGACGAAACAAAAAAAAAAAACAAAAAAAAAACAGTAAAATAGTAAACGTAACGCGCATCTGCTTTTCAAAAATCCCCACGAGTAATATTTCCAACTGCATATCTTTATATATAATAGAAAACTTGAGAGCTTTTTCAACATCATTGCAATACGAATAGGAACTTGCGTTTTTAATGAATCACCACATTATTTGTAATATCACTTTTCTTGTTTGTTTGCAACCGTAAAATTCGATTAATTAACTTTGAAACAGTAGAATTTACAAAATTATCCAATAAATTATTTAATAAATTGACAATTTTCTATCGTATTAAAAAGAAGAAAAACAAAAAAAGTAATAAATTGAAAAGGACATTGAAGAGAAAAAAAATGTAATATGTGGTAAAGTAAAAAAAAAATGAATAAAAATTGATTATTAACTCAAAATTTCAACAATTGTTGGCCTGTTCTGTGGTATAAAAAAATAAATTGAAAGTAAAGTAGTGACTTTGATATGATAAAATGGCGTAGTCTTTGAATATCACTAACATTATATATATTTATATAAATGAATTTTACTTAATATTTAATAGTAGATGTAGTAGTAGTAGTAATAGTAATAGAACTAGTAGTGTAGAAATATTACCAACCTAACCCAACTACTTTTACTTCTCATCTTTCGCCAAACTCTTTTGCACGAGTAAAAAGATCGCGATTCCGCCAATTTCAAGATAACGATATCCGCCGGAGACGTTGGGAGACGGGTAGAGTAGAAGAGAAAAAAAATTGGAAGAGTACAAAAAAAAAGAAAAAAAAAAGAGAAGAATTGTAAAAGGAGATATATAGGAAGAAAGAGAATGGGGAAAAAAAAGGAGAAAATGAGTCGAAGAGAAATAAGAGAATGAGAAAGGTGAAGAGAAGAAATGAACGCTATAAGACACGAAATATCTCGTTTATCTTAGAGTGAGTATGAGAGAGAAGATGTTAGAGATTTGGCCGCAAGGTGAGAGAACGCTTTTTTCGATTATCACGATTGGGTTGAAGAAAAGCGAACACAAAAGCCCATATCTCTTAGTTAAATACCTCGTAGAATCTGTTCCTATTAAACTTTTGGCCTCTTTTTGTCTGATTCATTTTTTTTTTCTTTTTCTCGCTTTGTTTCTTCCACTATTTTCATAACAATTGATTATCTTTAATTTTTTTTATCAATACAGTAATTATGAATAAATTTATTTTCATGTAGATAAAATAAAAAAATTAGATAAAAAATTGATTTATTGTGAATTTTACATACAATTAAATTTTGATGATGTGAAACATAAAAATTATGCAAATATAAATGAATTTTCGCCCCGTCTGTTTAATTCTGATATCGATATATGTATACGTTACATTTTTTATTTGCCATATATTAAATATTAATTGTACTTTAATAAATATCAATAATAATTTTTCAAAACTCAAATACAATTAAAAAATAATATCACTATATTAAATTCTTTTCGCTACAATAAATTTTGAAATAAACAGTAAAATCAAAAATAATAAAAAATAAAAGATGAAAATAACAAAAAAAAAAGATAATAAATAATAAATACATACAAATTCAATTTTATCACCTTGCAACATTTTCAAACATAAAACTTTGACAATTTTCTATTAAAAAAAAAAAAAAAAATTTCTGCTTTTTTTTCTACTTTTTTTTTTTTTTACCAAAACGCACAAGGGATATGATATATATAGTCCGAAGTTGTACATATAACTGAAGTACCTCCCAATTGGTCGACACTCGGGAATGCCACATGGGTAACAAACAAACGCGCGTGTTTGCAGTGTTGAGAATGAACGAGAGAAATCCCATTGTCCTGACGAGCTTGTTTCTATGCAGATGAGATATACGCACAAACGGACGAAACTCCGCATCGCTACCTCAGTTTCTATATCTACATACCCCAACCACTCTCCTCTTTCACTCTCTCTCCCTCTCTTATAAATATATATACATATACATACACGCATACATGGACAATCTACCGTCACCCTTTTGCTTTCCTTCCGCGATGGCCTCCTACGTCCATTCTTTCTTTTTATCCGCACGCGCATTTCAACGCCACCGCGACGCGTCTCTCATTCCACTGTGCTCATCCGACTTGTTTTCACTACTATTTTTTTTTTTTTATTCCTTTCTTCCTCCATCTTGAATATATATATATCTGAATGTATATAGAAAAAGTAATACGGACAAAAAGGATTGAAAAAAAAAAGTCCACTAGCGGAAAATAACCCGCAAAAGCGTCTATGCACGAAGTCCCTTAGTTAACGTGGATTTTTCTCTTCTTTTTTCTTTTTTTTTTTTTTTTTTCACCATAGTTTTGTATTTTATTTTGATGTTTTTGTTGTTGTTGTTGTTGTTGTTGTTGTTGTTGTTTTTATATATACGTACACATATATATAAATATATATAAAAGTACGCAGTGAAACCAACGAGACGCTCCAGCCTTTCTTCCGTACTCTATATTTACTTTCATTGTATATAAGTGCATCGCTATATACATATATATATATATTATTTTTTTTATGCCACTATGATTCTATATTTTATATATATGCCCGCCTGTTTTTCACTGTCGACGTTTTTTTCAACATGAAAAAAAAAAGAAGGAAAAAGAAAATAAAAAAAAAAATTATTCATATTTTTTCTTTTTCCGCTTTTTTAATCGTGTTTCAGTATAAAATTCGTTGATGTTAATTATTTGCCAGAAAAATTGATTCTTCTTTTTCTTTTTTTTTTTTTTTTTTTGTAAATATATATGTATATAAGTCTACAGTGTAAATTTCTCTATTCCTTTTATTCTTTTTATTCCGCAATATCAGATGAAATATTTGATATGTTGAAAATGGATGAATCAAATTTCAATTTTAAAAATTTTGAATTTCAATTTTGTTTATATATTTACCTATTAGCTATTTATTTATTCATTATTCAAGTGATATTGAATGGATTTTTCGTAGCTGAGATTCATATGATTTTTTTATGATTATATTTTTTCTATTTATTCATATCGAATTATAAAAAAAAAATATTCAATAAAATATGTATAAACATTCGTACATGTGTCTATATAAATATATTTTAAATAATAATAATAATAATAATAATACAAATTTAATTTATAAAAGTGAAGAATTGAATAGAAATTAAAAAAGGGTGCGGATTCGTGGATTATACGAGTGCGGGCAACGTAAATTACAACACGCAATAAATCGACTAGAACTGCCTTTTTTCTTTTTTTTTTTTTTTTTTTTTTTTTTTTATCATTTCTGAGATTAATGTAGGACATTAACAAATGACGATGTCTATTTAAAATTAATCTCACTATAAAACTCATCGAGATTAATTTTCCCATGATTTCCATGCAATTTTAAAATCCCACAAAATAAAATTTATGACACAAAAATCTCACGAAACTCAATACTCAATTTGACAAATAAATAAATTCCAATATTCAATCATATTTACAATAATGATTGTCCGCATTCTCTATTCTCCATTCACCAACAACTCAAAAATATCCACACACACACACACACACACAGAGAGACAGACACTCGTTGACAGCAATCAAATCACTACTGAAATCTATGACTATTTTCTAACATTATCACTCATACATACAAACATCGAAATATCCTAAACTTGCCACTCATATCCCGAACATGAACACACAACAATAATAATTCTATACACATCAGTGATGAGACAATATTGAGGATGACGAGATATATAGCTCATGTATATTAAACGCTTTGTCTATTGTTAAACACCGTATATGTCTGTACATAATCGCTTTGTCATTACGTTTATGTCTGTTATGTTGAACTGTACATGATGCATTTACTTATATATATATATATATATATATAATAGTCGATACTTTATATATTCACCATCAACTGCATAGAGAACGCGTATTCAATTGCGCCAATTCATAAAAGACATGAGCACGCGATTACGCAACGGCGTTTTACAGTTGAACAATTTTCCATAATTCTAAAGTACCAACTATACATATATATTGATAAAAGCTTTTCATAATAATCATATGACAATAAGATATATATTAAAAAAGTAGTCGACATCAGTGAAATAATGACAATGCAATTTTATTTTCAACGACATAACCATCAACGCAATTATTTTTAAATCGACTAATTTTTGTATTGTTCTTTTTCTTTTTTTTTTTTTTTTTTGTTCTGTTACAGGTGAGTAGACACATCCACTGCTGTAATAATAATTTTATTTCAACCTTTATATTGCTGTATCGTAAGTGCAATTACGTATGAATAATAATTTACTCGAAAATTTTCATAAATTACTGACTTGACAATATTTCATATTTATTTCACTGAATATCAGTGAATATTTAATTAATCATTTCATTTTGATGATATTCAAAATGAAAATAGTATAATTCAATAATATCATATGATATAATTCACATATAATAACATAATAAAATAATAATAATAATGATGAATATTATAACTTTTTTTTTTTTTAATTATAATTCAAAAATAATTTAAATAATAAATTTAATTACATCCAGATGACACTTTGAATTTAAATTTAGAATAAAAAATATATATATATATATATATATTTATATACCATAAACTCAGACGTTTAAAAAAAAATAAAAAAATAAGAAAAAACGCGAAAATAAAAATAAAATAAAGAACAGCGAAATACTTCAAGACAATTGTACAGTCAACATAAATCGTTCTCGCGCGCCCCAATTATTCTTTAATTCAATTATATCAACACTGTATATATATATGAACTACGTAAATGGTCGTTGCTGTACTTATTTCCGTACATACCTATATACACATATTGTTATCGTTCAAGCGAAACAATTGGACCGACGTCAGTCACTTCCATCCAATGTTATATATAAAATGAGCATGTGCAGATGAGTGGCATGTAAGAATGTATATATATATATATAGGTTGGTAAAGGAAAATGACTGGGTCGTGAGGTACTTGAGAGAAAGTATTATATACTTCACTACCCACACTCGCCCATACTTTTTAGCTCGTTATTTTTTTTTTCTTTTTTTTTTTTTTTTTGCGTGCTACACATCTTTTTTTTTTCTTCTCTCTTCATCCTCTTAACTCGTCATGCACTTGGATATACAGGCATTTTCTTACTGGTAAAATCTCCGAAACTATTATGCGGGTGTATAAATTAATTTACCACGAAAAATCGCCAACATTGCGGATGGATTAACTCAGTAACGGGGACACAGTGCATAATCTGTTTCATTACTTTTTACACGGATTTTTTATTTATTTATTCAAGTCAATTTCGCTCGTTTTTTTTTTTTTATTATTTTATTTTTATATATTTTTGGTAGTGTTAGAGCCACATGTTCGTCGTTGTCACGAGCGATTACCGTTTTTCTTCTTCTTCTTCACTCTTTGAGCATCATAAATTACGTAAACGATAAAGTAAAGAGACAGTAGTTGATATTTTTTTTTTTTTTTTTTTTCGTTTATAATCGTTAAATATATTATGAAGAAAAAATAAATAAATAAATATAACACGGCAAATATTCAAAAAACTATATAATAAATAATAATAATAATAATCATTTTATTTTATTTTATTTATTTAACTTTTATTTTTTCTTTATTTTTTCTAACACTTAATATATCCGGTAAAAATCTAGAACTCATAATCTCGTAGTTAATTCCACTAATTAAAATTTTTAATGTTAATAACCACACAATATTCACACGCTCACATATATATGTATACATAAATAAACACATACACGTGTTAATAATGATAAGAGAGTGTGAGTGAAATATAATGCGTCAAAACAAAATTTTTTTTTTTTTTTTCACAACCTGTACAAACTTGTACAAGCCACAAACTTTGTGTTACTAACTTATTCATATTTTTCTTCTTCTTTTTTTTTTTCATTATTATTATTATTATTATTTATATTATTATCATTATTATAGATATTTTTTTATCTCACATGGAATATAATTATTCATTATAAACATAATATACAGCGTGTACCGAACAACTACAGTATCGAATTGAGAAAAAAAAATTTCTTCTATTTTTTGTTTTTTTTATTTTTTTATTTATTCATTTATTTAATATTATTTTTTTTTTTTTCACCCTTTATATTATTAAATATCTGACACGACTAATTTCGTGTATTCGGATATCTCGACAGTAATTATAAACAAAAAAAAAAAAAATGAATTTTTTTTTTCTTTTTGTTTATCATTTGTACACACACAAATTTTTGTGTAAATTAAATATAACCCATGAGATATTGATTACACAACTTGAATAAAATTGAAAAAAAAAAAAAAAAAAAAATTGAGAATGATAATAAACGGAATTTTATACAGAAGATGATACAAATAAAGAGAAAAAAAAAAAAAATTATAAATTAAAATGGAAATTGAGTCAAGCGTGCGAGAAAATATCAACAACAATTTGTCATTTTTATTTTTTATTTTTTTTTTTTTTTTTGCATTTCAATTCGTTATTTACAAGATTTTTCATCCACTTTTCACGTATATATTTAGATATATGTCGTTTCATTGACAATGCTGGGTACCATCCATCTCACTCGCACGAGCGTTTATCGTGACCCAATTTTTCATATTGTTGCATATAAAAAAGTCTATTTTTAAACAAAATATTTCGTTCACTTGTTCTCTTTCTCTCCTTCTCTTCTACATATATGTTTACAATAGAATATATTTGTATGTACTCACGTGAAAAAAATATCTCAATCGCGTTCAATCAACTCCACAGTCCAACTTTAATTCACAATCGGTATCTACGCTGCAACACAAAATAAATCAATAAATAAATAGATAAATAATAAAATTGATATGCGGGTGTGTGTGTTAAACAAAAAATAATAAATAAAAAAGAAAAGACAAATAATGGAAAATAATAAAATGATGTGAGTGGAAAATTAAATTTATTTTATCTTACTATTTTTTTTTTTCCATACCACGAATTGTCCTATTATTTACGATGTTACGATATCGATATTGTATCAAGGCCGAACTATCTCTTCAATGTTTTAATGGAAAAATCGTTTCAAAAATGATCAAGATGCGGTTTGAATTCAGTAGATACGAGTACGAATGAGATTGTTGTACGTGTTTGCATTCACAATAAATATCTACGCATATTTCATCAAAATATTTGTCAAAATTAAATCCAAGATATTTATTATTATTTATTTATTTTTTTTTTTTCAAATTTTTTGTCATATTTCTACATTAAACAAAAAAACCAAAATAAATTTTTTTTTTCTCTTTCTGATTTTGCTCTAAAACTAAATCAACATCAATATCACACACACACATACAAGAAAAGGCAAAAGTAAAATGTACATCCGTTTCCGGATGTAACATTGTCTGCTTTTTTTTGTTTTTTATTTTTCCTCCTTTTTCTTTCACAAATGAAAACCTTCTATCAAATATATATATATATATATTAACAATACATAGATAAACATATATAGACAAAGTACACGCGGACGTACATTGAATCGACAATTGAACAATGAATTGCCACCACACAATTGAGGTGAACGATTTTTCACTGTTGCGGTTATCCAACAGAAAAAAAAACAAAAAACAAAAAAAAAAAACTCCATTGTAAATAAAATGAGCAAAAAAAATAATTGTAATAATAATTATAATTAATACAATAAATACATGAATTATATTAATTAATACAAAAAATATAATTTCATAAATGATAATTAATTAATATAAATAATAATAAATTTTCAGAAATAATATAAATTAATTTTCTTTCGTATTTTCATTGTCGAAATTAATTTTCTCCTTGCACTATTAACCACTGCATATATATATATATATTGTCATTCTCTTTATAACTTCGATTAATACAATAGAATTCCCCTGCTATTATACAACTCAAGAATCGTTCTATACAGTGAATGCTTATGTGAAATGAGAGTGAACATCAGGGAGAGAAGGTCATCGAGCCAAACCAACCAGAACAATGGACCGTTTGAACGTGAACATACTCACACTGTTCACTTCTATGACAATCGTTTATACTCTGAACAGTTTTCCCTCTCCTTTGCTCCTCTCCCCACCCACCCCCCACTACCACTGGACAATTTCAAGACGCCAAAAGCGACTCATCCCTCATTATTTACTCATTTTCATTTCATCCACTATCTCAAATTGAATTTTTATCTTGTACAGAAAAAAAAAAAAAAACAAAACAAAACAAAACAAAACAAATGAATAGACAATACAAATATTTATCTGTAAAATCGCATTTATCAAAATCTCAAAACGTTCCTGACTCATTTTCCAACGGAAATCATTACAATCACATATTCACATATATAATAAATATACACACAAATAGAATTGACGTGGTGGAGTATGAAAATGAGGGGTGCGGTTAACCTCGTAAATCGTCTCGTCTCACCAATTATTTAGTCATGTAACAACTTCCCGCTTTGTGAATAGTAATCGTTGTATGAGCGCGCGTGCGCGTAACAATTTTAAACTCATCGCGCGCTCAAATTCATAACTGTAATCATCAACTGTATACGAATTATCACCGGATATATAAATAAAAGTTTATATGAACTTAATTCATTTCATACAAAATATTCTATACTAAAATTCACACACACACACACACACATATAGAACTTAATGTTTTATTTTTCCGATGAAATTTAATTTCAATAGTATTTTAGATTGAATACAATTCATTATCTCCACAATATAACGATGTGAAAACTATTTCACTTTCAATATATATATATTTTATTAAAGAAAATGTCCCAATATATATTTATCGTAAAAAGTCACAGGTGAAACTGAGAAACTGTAAAAAATTTACAAATACTGCAGTACGTACATGCCAATAGCACATATATATATATATTTGTCGTATGGCAATCGTAAAGTCGATTCAGGATGAAAGCTATTGGTTTTGGGTCGAAAAAAAAAAAAGAAGAAAAAGAAAAAAAAAAGATCGATACTATACCTGGCAAATGAAAGAGAATAACGGTCAATATACGTCCGTATTGAATAAAAATGTTTTATTGGTAGATGAAGTCACATTAACGAGCACCATGTGGATATGAATACGTATATATATATATATTAATATAGACGTTCAATATCCTTACTTATATATGTATATACATCAATGTTTAAATGTATGAGGGAGAATGTGATAAAATAAGTTTTTATCGTAGACTTGAGTATTTCACAAACGTCTTTGCACATCTCAAGTACTCTCATATTTATTCTATTCATCGTATATACTTATATATGTATATATAATTATAGTGCAGACTTTGGCACACAAATTGAATATATACTTCAATAGTTTTTCATTATTCTTCGTTGAATTATGAATATTTATGTGAGATAAAAAAAAAAAAAATTTTTTTGTTTTTTTTTTTTTTTTCATTTTAAATATATCGATTGTAAAATTTAATTTAATAGCAATAATTATAATTAATAATTTTTATTTATTTAGTTATAATTATTGATACATTTAAATTTTAGATGTAGATATATTTTGAATGTTCACATGTACAGGGACAGTGAACAATTAACGTGACCACTCGTCCGATAGTATGCGAGGCAGATTGTGTTACCGTAATTGATTAGGTACCGGTAATTGCCGGTAATTAGAGCACCGAGGTACTAATACAGCTTACAAATGAGAGCAACAGAGAGCGGAAGAGGGAGAGGAAGAGAAAGAGAATACTTTTGTATATATATTGCAATGCGCACTAACACTAATGACTGCAGCTTCACTCACATTTATCCCAGAGGACATATCGTGTTCTACTTTTCTCAATAATCCAATCATACTCTATTTTTACCCACACTACACTAACCTCTTCTACTCTATTTTTTTTTTTTTTTTTTTTAACTCAATAAATAATTTTTCATCATTGACAACTCGCGGAAATGATTTAATAAAAAAAATAAAAAAATGAAAAAATAAAAAGAAATTTTAATTAAATTAAAAATATGAAAATTAAATGAAAAATACAAAAATATAAATAAATATTTATATAAATTTTAAAAGTGAGTGATTTGTATTGTAATAGAGATAAATATAAAGATAAAATTTTCATTCATCAGTTTGAAAAATCAGTGAAATAAATTTTAAAAAAATTTTTCAAATCAATTTTTTACGTGTCAAAATTTGAATCTCACACGTATAACCAAAAATTTATCTGTACTATTATATTTTTATATAATTTTTTACACTCACAAATTTAATTTAAAATAAGCAAAAAATTATTTATCCGTACACAAATAAATATTTAAAAAAAAAAAATTCAAAAAAAAAAAAATAAATAAATATCGTCAAATATTAATTTTAAATTAATAAAACACAAATCACACACATCCATATTATTCCAATGTTTTACACTGATAAGTGTGGTGTATGTGTGTGTGTGTGTACTAATCACTGAAGTCAAACTAGGATTAAACCTGAGAATCTAGACATTACATACCATATACGTTTGTATTATCAGAACACTCAAGAGCAAAGCTAAATCTCTCCTTTGACAAATATACACGACGTATTTGTCTACATATGCGCTCTCACAGCACATTCTACTATCTCATACATCAACGAATCTTGAATTTCTCGAATTGACCAATGCTTTGAATAATCAATGAGTATATATCTGATTGCCAAATTTATTCGGTATATAATATACATAATTTCCTAAACATTTATCAAATACATAAACTCAGATCACATCACAATAAACAAATAAATAAAAATTTTCATTCCAAAATTTATCAACTCAAAAATAAACATTAAAAATATAAATATAAATATAAAATCAATTAATAAATAATAATAATATTAATAATAAGGGGGGGGGGGGGGGAGACTGAAGAGAAAGAAGGAAATAAAAATTAGAGAGATAGAGATAGGAAGTAATTGAACTGTATTGTACTGTTTGAATATCATCCAATTCTACGAGCAACGGCATCAGCAATAGGTGAAGCAATTGGTGGTACATAGTAACGCGATACTGTAGAGATTGGTATAGAGCAGATAGATATCAATCGTTAATGTAATTCGAGAGAGAGAGAGAGAGATCACAACGCATAGAGCGTCGAGCCTAATTACATCATGACCTACATACACAACAACCGCTTCTTCCACTAATAATACACTTTATTTATATATAATTGTATTAAATAGTATTTATAATATAATAATAATAATTTAAAATGTATTAATTTCATTCAGACTTTGATATATAAAAAAAAAATTTATTTTTATTTTTATTTATTTATTATTTTTTTTTTTTTTTTTACATTTAAATATAAATTACATTGAATTCACTTGGTATAAACAAAATTAATTTGATAAATGTTAAAATTTCATCTAATAACAATCTCATTAAATAACTATAAAATTCTTTCTCGAATTAAACGAAGTAAAGAGAGAACGAGAGAGAGAGAGAGAGAAGAAAAAAAACAGAATTTACTAAAGAAAGATGAGTTGAGAAAGAAATAAAAAATGAAAAAAATTCTTCAACACATCTCTCAAACCCTTTGTCGATGATTCGAAGCGATTCCATATAAGATATCAAGACTTTATCTTTTTCTTTCTCCGTCTCACCTTCAATCTCATCTCTCCCCCTAAACTCTTACCCTCTATCTCTCTCTCTCTCTCTCTCTCTCTCTTTGTTAATCGATAACATCTCGAAAAGTTTTTCCTCCTTACCTCAACGATATCGGACCGATGAATCGAACAACATCCCGTGGACCCACCGCCGCGTTACCTCGCGGCTTTTATAATGCGCACACAAGACGATTGTACATATCCTTCTCACTTTTTCACTGTCTCTCTTTCTCTCATTTCCTCTACTCAATACTACTTCACTGCGTACACGAGAGCAACAGCAGCTGATGTTCAGTTCTTACAAGCGGCTTCTCAAAGTCGATGCAAAACCGCCAAGGCCGTAAAATCCTCACGATCTCTTTCAATGTATAAAAATCTACATATACGTATATAATCGTGTAAATATATTATTGGTATTCGGAACATTCGGATTTTATTGAATGAAAAAATACTCGAGAAATTATACGAAAAATTCATTTTTAGACTCAATAAATTTCATCTTCTTCGACTTTTTGCAAAGAAAAAAAAAAAAAAAAAAAAAACTGCCATAAAAAATGAAAAAACAAAAATAAAAACAATATCCAATATATATATATACGTCGTTTGATGCAATAAAAGTAGCCATCAGGTGTCGCATCGTGTCAAATATAAAAAAAATTCAATTATCCCTGAATTACAAAATATAAAAAAAAAACCTACATCAATAATTATATTGGAATTTTTTTTTTATTTTTATTCCATCAATTTTATTTTAATCTCCTTCCTCTTCTTTTTTTTTTTTTTTTTGTTTATGATATTATCATTTTCTGTCTTATGTACTATTTTTTTTTCTGTCTCTCTGTCTCACACACACACACACATAGGGATGAATGTGTATGTATACACAGTGAACCATAGCGTCAAAATCCACTATCGCCAGAATGCTGCTTACAGGCGATGACTATAAAATAATCACGTTAACCCAGTTTCACTCTACTACTTTAACTATATATATATTGTTCTACGGTCCATTTGTAGACCCCTTTGTCGCACGCATGTGACAACTGACAAAGCAGCACGAAAAGCAACAAACAAAAAATCATACAAAAAAAAAAAAAAAAAAAACTGGCGTGATAAAACCAAAAAAAAAATAGTCGTGAAAAAAAGCAAAATAAATAAAAAAATAAGTGTAAAAAATAAATTAAAAATTTCTCTTCTAAAAAATTTTTTGTGCATTATTTGTAATAATATAGCAAACAAAAGGAGAAAAAAAAAAAAAAAAATTGAAGATGAATAAAAAACAAAAATAAATAGATGAAAATATGAAATATTTCTAATCAAAAATGTAACAAAGAAATACGTAAGATTGCATTTTTGTATATATATAAAATATATGAAATGTAAAATTAATCAAATCATAATAATGAAATTTGATTGGTCCATTCGCGAATTTATGAAAATTTTTTTTTCATAATATTATTTTAATATTTTCATAAAGCAGAAAATATACAGAGCAAGAAAGAAAAATTGCATACGTAAAGTTTTGCATTTGAATTTATATAAATAAATAAATAAATAAATAATTGTCTCAGAAGAGTTGAATTTATAGAAACGATAGAGAAAACATTTCACTTAAATTGAAAATAAAAATAAAACTTAATAAAATAGAACAAGACCAAGAATAAAAATAATATTTGGTGAATCTCATTAAGATAACGTACATCAAAGTGAAAGCAAGAAAGAAAAAAAAATTATAGAGATAGAGAGAAAAAAATTGTCTAAAGTGAATACAAAAAAAAAAAAAAAAAATCCAAGTCAGACAATAAGTTGAATAAAATTGACGGGTTAGAACACGTCTATACTCGACAAAACACATAACAACGCAGTCTATCCAACGCAGCACAACACATATCCATACACCGTAAAAAATAACAAAGCTAAAAAACAACTTAATATCAAGAGATCATTAGTAACACAGTGAAGATAAAAATAAATTGAAAATAAAAGAAAAAAAAAATAATAAGTGAAATAAAAATATAAGAAAAAAAATAAGACGAAGAAAAAAAAAATGAGAATATGAAAAACAAGAGCAGATGTCTATGCAACGGTAAAAAAAAAAAAAAAAAACAAAAAAATTGAATAAACAGATTGACGCCAACGACACGAAGAGTAAGAGGAGCGCGTTGGAAAATCTTCGTTGGATGCCATGTCGTCGTAGTCGTCGTAGTCGTCGTGGCGGAGAATTTACCATCATCATCAACGAACTTCCTCTTCAGCTATACCTCTCATCTTGGTATACGCTCTTGCTTTACTCATTCCTCTCAACTTGCACATCGTCGTTCCATTCTTTTTAATCACTAGCGCCTGTTTCCGCCGCATTTGTCTAACGAAGATGTACCGTCTTCTTTTCTTTATTTTTTTATTATTTTTTTTTTTTCTTTTTTTTTTCTTTTTCCCTTTATATTTTCTCTTAATCTCCATCTTCGTCTTTTCATCAATATTATCTTAACTATACAGTATAACTACTATCTACTACTATTGCTGATTCTTTTCACACCTTAATAATCCAATACTCAACTTATCCTATATAATATTATATAAATTATCAACATAACTTGATGTCATACAAAATTTTCTTCCTCTTTCATTTATTATTTGCCTCGCTAATTTACAAGTCAATGACTTTCAAAAGTATTTATCTCATTGTATATAAATACGAATATGAATATCTATGCATATTATTTAATCTATTGAAAATTAATTAATAATTTATCATAAAAAAAAAAAAAAAAAAACAAAAAAAAATGTACTTTTTTTTATTTTTCATCAATTTTATTCACTTGAAAAACTTTATTCATATTATTTTCAAGTACATTCTCATATATATATTTTTTTTCTTGATAAAAGTCAATATAAATAGAGCATATCGTACCGTAAGATCTGTAAATGCATTGGAATTATAGACTACGCGTTCGTGCAAACTTTTCTTTTTACTTACATTTTTTTCATATACATATATATATATATTTCCTTTTTTCTTTTTGATATATATGAAAAGGTTTTTAATGTCTCCTTTTTGGTCCTTTCGCGCTATTTCACATCGACCAAGTGAACCCCCCCCCCCTCCCCCCACTCACACACACTCACAGTTTCATTTTAGTTCTGCTTTTCTTCGCCGTCATCGACGCGAAACGAATTCGAATTTCAACCCGCGAACACATACAAAAAAATCCATCAACGCAACAGTAAAAAACAAAAAAATCAATATCACTATTTCAAACTTATAAAAAAAAAAATTCTCATAGATTATTATTATTATTATTATCATTATTATTATTATATTCAATATGTAATGATAAATAATTTCGAATTTTTTGAAATTTAAAAAAAACCAAAAAAAAAATTAATAATTTTAATTATAATTCAATTTAATTGATCGATATAATTTAATTAATGTAATAATCTGATTTATCAGATGAATCACTTTACTAAAACTCAACTACTAGACATATTCATATATATATATAATATTTCAAACGATTTGGAATAATTATTGTAAAAGAGATTTTCAACATTGCTCACGCTTGGACGATCATTTGATGTGGTTGAGGTCACTATTGCATTAAAGTGGTCGCATTTACATCAATATATATATATCTATCAATCTTGTCTGGCTACTTGGACTATTTATGTATATATATGTGCATCTTATATTCTCTTCTCAAACCCTTATAACACACTATATCTTATAATATATACAACTTTGACATGCCAGGATATTGCAAGAGCCAAGGGATGTTTGAGTTGCCAAGTAAACCGCATTCTCTATCTCAAACCTCCGTCGAAATTTTCCATCTCACTTTTCCACCAATTCTCCTTACACTCACATTCACTATGACTCTATCTCAATCTTTCACTTCAATTCTATCCACCTATTTCATTCCTCTCCATACCCAACAAAACCACCGTCTAATAAGGGATATCATGGAATAGTAAGTGAGATTTTGGATGTAAAATACACACACACACACACACACATATACACAGCCATAGCTTTTGTATATGAGTAACACGAATGAACTTGTATTTTCAACGTTACGCTAAATTGCTGTTTAATTAATTTTGCTCCACTTACAATTGTGCAGTGAAGAATAATTGTATATGTTGTTGGTTTAAATTGACAATTTATATTATAAAAATATTAAATAAGAAAAAAAAAATAAATAAATAGAAAAAACGAAATTAATAATAATAATAATAATATTATTATTATTATCTTTATATTTATTCGTGTGTAAATGAGAAGAGAAAAAAAATGCGATGTTTGACAAAAGTATCAAACTAGATGGAATTGACATTGAAATGCAAAGAAAATTTATGTAGCGTATAAGTAGAAAAATATACCCACGTACAGAACAAACAGACAGACAAACAAAAAAAAAAAAAAAAAAGAGAAGGAGAGAAACGATAGATAATAAAGAGAGAAAATGAAAAAATATCTATATAAGAAAAAGTATAGAAGAGTGAAGGAAAGAAAAGAAAAGGAAAAGGGAGAAGGGGAAGAAAAAGAAAAATATATAAATAATAATAAAATAAAGCGAGGAAGAAGACATAGAGTGATAACATTCGAGCTGTGAGCTCGACGTATACGGAAATATTGTGTCGCTTGGGTGTACTGAAATGGAAAAAGAAACGCGACTATTAAAGTTCTATATATATATATATATATATATATATATATATATATATTTTTTTTTTTTCTTTAGTGCAAGTATCGACATTGCAGTTGCAAGTACTGTACGTCACGCGTCTAAAAGAGGAAGTAGATAGAAGCGTTTGATTTCCTCTTTCTTCCTGTTGGATCATTTGTGCATCTCTCTCTCTCTCTCTCTCTCTCTCTCTCTCTCTCTTATATGTGTACCGTTTCTCTACTCTCATTCTCTCGGTATCTATTTATCCACGTCTCGTTTGCTTTTGGTATTTCTCGTATCACTATATTGTACATTCACATCCATTGAAATTCCTCGGGAGATTTCTCGTACAGCAGCTGCTTCATATCCAAACTCTTTTTCTTTTGCTGCCAAACACACACTCAAATCCATCCCTACCTACATTCATATACATCCATAAATATATATATATATATATATATATATATATATATATTAGTTTGTGTTTATCTTCAATATTATCACGTTGAAAAGTTTCTAGTGATAGTAATAAATGTAGAGGAAAAAAAACAAAAAAAATTCCATCAAGTGATTGAATAAAATGGATTGAATTTAAAATTATTATTTTTATTATTGTTTCAAAAAAAAATTTTTTTTATTGTAATTGGACACGAAAAAAAAAAAAAGAAAGAATAATTATAATTATTATTTTGTCAAGAGTTCAAATCACAAAATAATTATAATAATTTTATTTTTTTTTTTTTTCGTATTTACTGATATATAACGAAAAAAAATTAAAAAAATAAAAAATAATTCTTTGAAATAATCAGTGCAACAGCGATGAAAGTTGTATATAGGTATAAAACACAAGAAGAAAAAAAAAACGAAAACGAGAACAAAAAAAAAAATAAATAAATAAAAAATTTTTTTAAAAATCACTGGACTGTACTAAAACTTGCACCCACAATAATTTTTTATATTTCTCTCTTCTCCGTATTTACCTCACATTTTCCATCTCCCACTTTGCACGCTTCACAACACGCAGTCGAGACACTGATTGCAATAAATTGCCAGCCGTTTCTGGTATATAAATATAAATATATATTGTAGAGAGAGAGAGGCCAAATGAGTGTGTATATTCGTGGTAGTAGTGAAGTCCATGAAACCGTTACCAGTCCCTCTCTCAACCGCCTCTTATTTTACACTTCTCTATCTTTCTCACATCTTTTTTCATCTCACTTGTATTCTCTACAGATTAAATTAAATCGTTGAATTGCACTAATTATTCAATGTCTCATTCTCTCACACTGTCGTCTCTCATTACATATACATATATAATTGCATATACACCTCAAGTTTCATTTAAAATCCGTAAAAATAATTTATTTAATTGTCACAAGTGAACGAGTGAAATAATAAATAATAATTATAATTATTATTATTATTATTATTATAATTAATTGTAAATAAATCATGTGTTAATATCTGATAAATTTTAATTATTCACATTTTTTACATTTTAAAAAGTAGTAAAATCAAGAGAAATCAGACAAAAATAGAAGAAAAAATGAGGATAATTTAATGTTGTGCAAGAAAAAATTTTAATTGTAATAGTGAGAGAGGATGAATATTAATCTGGAGAAAATGTGTCCAGGATATTAATTTCAAAAGGTTAATGACGCGATGCAACAAACATGTATACATATATAGTTGGGGGTTGTATGCAAGTTTAAATGTGCATAAGGACTCAACGTAATGCGATTAGACGTGCAACTTTTGTGCTTTTACCCTTAACCCTCTCACCATATGCGGTAACACATGGCTATTATTTATTTATTTATTTATTCATTTTTTTCTTTTTATACTAAAATATATTTACATATATGTTTGTGTAATAATATAAAAGGATTTCATTTTGCTTTTTACGTAATGGCAATTACAAAATAATTTTATAAAGACAAATATTTTTTTTTTTTTTTTTTTTTTGTATTTTCTCAGTCATTAAATTTACATATAATTCACGTTATTTCAATGAAATATAAATTCACATTAGATTGAAAATAAACAATTTATCTATATTAAAATGAAATAAATAAAATTCAATTGAAAATTCATAAAATAAATTATATCAAAACCAAAATTTTCTCTCTTTCACACGCATTTACACATAATATTTATATCACTCTTATAAATATATTGTTATTATTTATTTAATGACCACAAAATTCAGATTATAAGAGAAAGAACTGTAGGCGGATGTGAGAAAAATGTGGGTGTTGCACTGCATTGCAGACATTTACCCACACACAAACACACACAACTGCGAATATTATACTCAAAAAAATTCGAGTACGAAAAATTCAAGAATAACAAACAAAAATATAAAGAAACAATTATAATAATAAGTGGAGACTCTGGAGAATAAATGACGATGAATGCAAACAAAAAAAAAAAGAACCAAGCGGAGGGAAGGAAAAATTGAAAAAAAAAGTTCTGAATGCCAATCTACTGTATCTACTGCACATTCCCCCATGAATACCCTCCAACATAATTTACTTATATATCACACATATATACAGAAGTAAAATGGCGTATATGGTAGTAAATATATATATATATATATATATTTCCTCACTATTCTCTCATTGGTTATGTGAGAGGAACCTCTTTACTTATTCATCGTGCATTTACTTAGACACTAAGAGGCACCACCAGAGAATTCAACGACTCCTTCGAGGTATCTAAACTTCCATACTGGCCTTTCTCATCGAATCTGAACAGCCGAAACTTTTCCCACACCACACACACACACACACACACACATACACATCTACAAATATATATATACCAAAATGTATGCATAAACCATCCGATCTATCTATCTATCTATCTATCTATCTACTTATAAGATCATCTCTATATATCAAACTGACAGGCATTTTCCCAAATCCTCGCATTTACTCAACTACAAATCTGTGCATTGAGTTATTGAAGAGACAAGACTTTCAATAGAATATTTTCTCAATTAAATAATTTACGCGATTTTATTTAATTTAATATAATATTAATAATTAAAAATTAATATTGAATATATTTGAATTTTTATGTATAATCATTGTAAAACGTGTTCATTTTTTGTTATTATATGATACAGTTGAATCAATTGTCCCCGCGGTAATTTGAGCTGCCCGTGTTACGCGAACAACAGAGAGAAATACACCTGCGATACGCCTCAAACTAAATACACATACACACTCACATACACATATATATATATATATATAAAAGGATGAAGAAGATAAAGAAGATGCGGTGAAGAAAACGAAGAGGAATACAAGAGAGTATAGACAAGAAGCAACGAGCAAGAAACCGTGTAATTTTACTTTCTACCCGCGTTTGCCCGCAGGACTTATATGCGCGTCGTTTATATCTGCTTCTGTATTGCAAGTATAAACTTGTATTCTATACGGCTACTGTGATTACTGTTCTCTCGATTTATTTCTCTCTTTTATTCACTTATACCTATACTTATATTTATATATAAATCACATGGGAAAATCTTGTATGTAGAATTTATCCAAGACAATTTTTATATTATTGTAAATATTTCATTTTTAATTTGTTTTTTTTTATTTATTTTTTTTTTTTTCTATCATAAGAAAAATAAATGGGAAAAAAAAAGTATTGAAATGCAGTGATGAATAAAAAAATAATATATGAAAAAAATTTATTATTATGTTAGATGATTTTCACACTTATTATTATTATTATTATTATTATTATTATATATATATTTTTTTTTTGAATTTTTTATTGCCATTATTTGCACACTAGACATCTCCAGTTATTACTATTGTTGTTGTTGTTGTTGTTGTTGTTGTTGAATTTTATCAATTTATTTTTCCATTCTATTCATACGTACGTGAAATTATATGGAGGAAAAAAAAAATGAAAAATTTTTTCTTGTAGTGAACGAAAAAAAAAAAAAAAAAAAAAAAAAAAAAAATTAATTAAAAGAGAAATTGTGTAATAGTTTCAAATATACCTTTTTTTTTCATCGTTTCTTTAAATTTGCACTTTATACAAAAATAAAATACACTTGTGATTGAAATAAAAAAAAAAAAAATTTAAAAAAAAAAAAAAAAAGAAAAGATAAATAAATAAATAAAGACAATGTTGATGATAATCACGAGGAAACAGTTTGTGACAGAATATATATCACGGAAAATAATTGAAAAAAAAATAAAAGTGTAAATCGAAGACAATCGAGGTCAATGATTTAAAAGCACAAGTTAAAATAATAAAGTTGGAGATATAGGTCAAGTGTTAAATGTACAATAATTGTCAATTACTATACAGTATTATATTATAAAGCAGCAGTAGTGGCTTTTCACGTTTTCTCATTGTCGACGACGTTATCGCGTGACCATGAATGATCGATGTTTATGACCGGATTAAATAATTCAATGATTTCCATTGTATAGCCTCAACTTTTTATCTGTGTATTTAACTGAGAATAGTTTCTGGATCGACATCAATATCTATTTTATACAATATTTTGTATAATTTGTGTAAATTGAGTGATGGATTGGACATCACCAAGGTCGTCTATTCCCAAAATGTCAATTTAAATCTTATTCAAAATTGTACAATTGATATCCTCATATTTGATTTATCAACAAAATTTTATTTAAAATTAATTTCTTAAACAACAACAAAAAAAAAAAAAAAATCATATCTAAATGTATAATAAATTTTTCACGTTACTCAAAATAATTTAAAACTCCAGATGCATTTTACTTTTACTCTAACATTATTGATAAACGATAAAATTTGGTTTACGAAAAGCTTGAACGAAAATAAAATGACAAATATAGAAATTTCGTAAAGGCAAGAGTAGACATCGACGTGCCATAAATTGCATGGCACTTCCGTCCAACGAAACGTTCGACAAACCATCTACCTATACCAACTATATCACCTATCCCTCTTTTCCTCTTCCTCCTTTTATCCCTTTACATTGATAAATCACACGCTACAAACCGTTATGAGACTGTTCACCCGACCATGGGTGCACGATCATTCGCGAATTAGGGAATTGAATCGATCGGAATTGCGCCTCGTTGCGTCGTCGGGAAAATAATAACGGCGGGTATATAAATTTTCCTCTCTTCCTACCTCTATTTCTAGGTATACCAAGGGGTGGATATTGCAAATCGTTTTCATTTACATACATACATATATATATATATATATATAAACTCAGTATAAAAATTAATATTTCATTTTCAAACATCAACGACACTAGTGCAATATAAAAATTCCAGTTTTCTTTTATATTCATGACTATCAATAAAAATCAATCGTTGTTAAAAATTAAATTACAATTGTTAAACAAAAAAAAATCTATATAAATATATTATTTTTTTTAAATTCAATCTAATGCTTTAAATTCAAATAAAAATTAAAAAAAAAAATATATATATATATATAATTGTGTTATGGATAATAAAAAAATTGATAAATAAATGAAAATATGTGAGAATGAACTTGCAGGAAAATAAAATTACATTAAACTTATAAATACATAAATTTGAAATTTTATTTAAAAATAAAAACAAAATATAAAAGACATTGAATTACTTATAAACATCTGCTCACGTTTTTTCTCACTTTTAATTTTTTTTTTTTTTTTTTTTATATTTTATTTTTATTTCATTTCTCTCTTTATACACATCTGTATATACACATTGTCTCAACCAATAAAAATCCACAAGAGTTTCTCTCTCTGCACGCATATGAAACTCATTCACTTTTTATTATTTTATTTTTATTTAATATTTACTAGATAGTGCACTACTTGTGGATTTATTTGCCTTTCATCTTTACAGCAGAGGCAAATTGTATCTGTCATTGATGTATAAAAGCGAATCCTCATCCCTCATTCTCTTTCCCTTTCATATATATATGAATATACTGACATATTCCACATGTATCTAGATAAAACTCATAAGAAAAGAAACATCTCTCTCTCTATATATCTCTATCTCTTTCTCCCATTCCCTCCTTTCTCATCAGATAAAGTCTTTTTGCGTATACGCGCAAGTGAATGAAAATAATCCAAAAGTAGAATTACACTGAAATACAACGTCAAATTTATCTTTTCACTCTCAACAACAAACAAAAAAATAATAATAATAATAATAATAATGATAAATTTTCTATATATAATTATTAATCTTTTATCGTAATTTTAATAAATATTTTTCAAAGAGAAACGGATAATTTTGATACATATTTAATATTTATATAAATACAATGAAAACAATGAAGAAACAAGAAAAAAAAAACATTGTTTTTTTTTAAATAAATTTATTATTTTATTCATTGAATTTTTTTTAATATATATATATAATAGTGAAACAAAATTATCAAACAGAATTGAATTGATATAAATAGAATTTTGAATTTAATTATTAAACACTGATATAGTGATGTAATGGTAATAATAAAAATAAAAATAGTAACGTGACTTTGACAGTGTTGAATAGAGAGTATTCAATCACACGTCGTTGGGCGTGGAGAATAAGTTGTGCAAGTGCTACGAACACGTCTCCAATAATCACGGCCACGACACAACGACACGAAGTAAATGTAGCAATAAGCCACTCTATATAGCAATAATAATACACGATGAAGAAGAGCCTCAGGGTTGCATGCACAGTCATGACAGCTAACCGTGACTTGTCCAGACACACACATATATATATATATATATATATATATATATATATATATATAGGATTTTACGAAAGATGTCAATTTGTATATTTGTCATGACTCATATGAATGTCACTCGCGAATAAAGGGCAGTGAATTAAATGTAATTGCACTGTACGAGTCAATAAAAATTGAAATGAAATGAAATGAAATGAAACAAAAACAAAAACAAACAAAAAAAGTAACAGAAAAAGAGATTAATGAGTAATATGAAGAGTAAATAAAAAAGGGAGATATAAAGATAGAAAATTAAAGTGCGGATAAAATAGTGTACAAGAGCCGGTGTAACAACAACAAAAAAAAAACTAGATTGACCGATTTGATGAATGTGATGCAACAGAAAATCCTCTCGCATGATTATTAATGTGAATATAATGCAACAGACACGTTTATATATACATAAATATATATAAATATAGATATATGTGTGGGTGTGTTTGTGTATATGATATCACTGAGTGATAAGGGTGTTTTATTACATTCCACTCGGTCACTCTCTGATCCTGGCGTTGTCCGATTGTGACGCGATCAGATTTCCTATACACCAGACAGTCTGTCATATTTATCTTTCAACTCTTTCCCAATTTTTTTATTAATTAATTAATTAATTCATTCATTCATTTATTCATTGTTTTTTTCTCTTCATTATTTTCAATTTTACTATATTTACATTAAAAAAACAAAAAATTTATATATATAGATTAAATTTTTTTATTTATTGTCAAATAAATATTTATATATTGATATAATTATTCAAATTGGCTCCTATTATTTATTTATTTATTTTTTTTTTCTTTTTTTTATGATTTATATCAAGATTTTACCTTGTTCACAAAATATACTACTTATTGTACATCTCAAAAGATGAAGCGAATGGCAATAATCTACCCCTCGTTTATACACTCATTTCTTTTTTTCTCCCCAAAATCTTTCTTATATTTGTCCCTACTCACACACACATATATATATATATTTATGTACCACTCGCAATTCCCTTGTCGCGCAATAACTAAATGACGTGCTTGTCCGACAATAAAGCGACTTTATTGTTACAAACATAACATATATTTGTTCTATAGAAGGAAATAAATAAAGGAAAAGAAAAAAATTGTACAGACATTTGGAAAGATTGAGAAAATATATTATAAGCAGTGCTCAAAAATAGACACGAAAAAATATCATTTTCTTCTTGGATAATATTAAAAAATCTAATAATAAACAGAAAAAAAAAAAAAATTAAATAAATAAATAAAAAAAGAAGTAGAAAAATTTATATAATAATAAATTAAAAGTAAAATTACGTTATAACTGAAATAAAAATCACTTATTATCTCTTCAATTACACCCACGTATATTCAAGAAAAATACTCTCTCTGTAATACTTTCCCTCTCACACATTCTCTATAAACTCGACATAGAGTGATGGACGAGCAATGCGAGTCTCCGTGCACGGGAGTAAATCGCACTGGGACTGCAGTTATGCAGTCTGCCTATGCGTCACTCTCTCACTATTATGCGGCCTTGGTTATATAGGTTGATATATATATGTATTTGTTAATGTATGAGTGTAGAGAAACGTGGCCCCTGGGACAGACAACGTTGAGTGAGGGTAGCAAATATACTCACTATATTTCTCTCACTCCCTCAATATATATAATGCGAAATCGAGAGATCTACACACCCCCTAATTCCTCCACTATCACTTCTACAAAATTATATTATCTCACATTATGTGCATATATATACATATATTAATGTATCTACTCATCTTTATCGCGCTGACAAGTCTGAACTTGATAACCCGTGACGTTTTTACGGATTATTCTATCATAATATTCACAAATACACGAATGAAAAAAAATTAAATTAAATTAACACTCAATGCATATTATTCATGATGGAATATAAAAACCGATTAATCACGCGTGTAATTAATAAATAGGGTGTTAAAAAAATGACATGCCACACACAATTCATATATTTATATATAGGTAATCAGCTCAATGACATGATGGTAAAAAAATAAAAGAGCCAAAAAAAAAAATAAAAATCGAAAAAAATATTGTGAGAGATAATCTCGTGGATTATCTTTTACCGAGGGTCCCATAAATTTTTACCAATATAATTCACACATATACACATGAAAATTACGTGGATTTACACGATGAGCTTTTAACACTGCGTAAAAATTGTTTACAGAAAAAAAAAAAAAATTGCAATGAATATAAAAAAAATTTTTAATTTATTATTTTTTCCCAATATAAAAATGTAAAAAATTCATTTAATTCATTGACTATAAAATGAGATGTGAATGAGTTGAAAATACATGATATATACATACAATTGGGAAGATACGATGGGGATTGATGAAATACACAAAAGCAATTGGGGCAATGTAAAAAAGGCTGTGAGAGTGATAGAAAACGTGAAAATACAGAATGAGAGATAAACAAAATGAAAACTGCTGAAACAAAAGGAAAAAAAAAAAAAAAAAGATGGAAATAAATAAAAATAAAAAATAAAGAGAAAAAGAAAAGAGAGTGGGAGAGAGAGTTGAGCGTAGAGCAGTAGATTCGACCCGTTTCCAGTCGGACGACGATGAACGCTCCAACGAATTCTTTCGATTCGAATCACACACACACACACACAGAGTGGAAAAGAGAGGAAAGTAGCGGGTGAAGGGGAGTAAACCAGACACAGAATGAGAGAAATGAGGGAAAACAGAGAAAAAGGATAAAGAATCGAGTGATTGTATATATATATATATATAAAAAGCTCTCGATATTTGGTGTATTGAGAGTTGAATGAAAAACGAAGAGTAAAAACTACTTTGCGGACTCAAAATTTTTTTCCAATCGTACTATCAACCAAGCGATAAAATGAGTTTCAAGACAAGCATCGATTGACAATATATACCTATGTAAAGATTTCTTGTTTGAACTTGCAACAGGAGCATAAAGATTCGAGTAAATATCTCGTATAAACTTGTTTATGAAATGTCTATAAATAAAACTCAGTACATATATATACATATATATGTATAATCTATGTATATATAAGAGGGAAGAGTCACGTTTCAACAAGGGACACTGAGAATGATTTTAATTAAAATGCACGAGGACGTGCGCGCCTGACAAATTGCCATGAGGCTATGGCTATTGTATAAATCATTCTCTCTGTATCCCTCTGAATAAAAGTAACTTTGTTACATATATACATACATATATATATATATATATATATATATATATATATAGAGTTTCAATATAAAAATGAGTATCGGACATGACTGTTTATTCGTGAAAAATACCATGAGATACAGTTATGTATATGAGGGGTGTCATTTTTCGACAAGTCATAACTTGCTCGACTAAACATCAATTGTATATGTGTACTTAATTCATCTTGCTTTGCATTAGTTTCCTTTTTTTTTTTTTTCTTTCTTTCTTTTCTTTCTTTTTATACTGAAGAGAAAATAGAAATGAAGAGGTGGAATAAGAATAATTATATATATAACTTTACATGATCATCGTGAAGTAGCGATTTTTTTTGTTCTTTTTTACGTAAAAGAATAAAAAAAAAGAAATATTCCAAGTATAATGATAAAGTAAATTGAATAAATAAATAGATGACTGAAGAATTGAGAATTGTACATATATATTATGAATAATAACATGGAATTTTGATGAAATAGAAAATTAATCATGTGAATAATGGATTTGAGGAAAACAAAAAAACAAAAAAAACAAAAAAAAAAAACGAAATAAATAAATAAATGAAATGTGGAGATTGTAATATTCGAATAGTGAGTGTCATCACGAGATTTATCTCAAGGAAAATATTTAAATCTATCATTTGTATACGTAAGTACGTACTACAGTTTTTGTAAGTAAATAAATTCAAATGGAATAAAATCGAAAAGTCCGTTGTCATAGTCAAATGATATAAAAAATAAAATCCAAACTATTCACACGCTCTTCAACAAATGTATATATATAAAAGTGTGATAAAGTATGAGTTTGAAATAAAGACATCACGTCTTTGAGTGAATACAATGGATGGATGAGAGTAGTGGCTTCTTAGCATTCGAGATTGCATTAGTCAAATTTTCACTCGCTGTTCCACAGTCCGAAGCGCATTGACAGTGACAGCCAAGAGTAAAAATACGAAAAGAAAAAGAAAAAAAAAACTATCAAATGAAAATAAAGAGAAGTAGAAAACTAAATCGGCCCCCGAGAGATGCGACAAGTTCAGAGACGTATAAACGAGTGTGTGTGTGTGTGTGAATTTTCTCAGGGGATTGTAAACCACCGTGCGATAGTTGTATGCGTATATGTGCGTATTTAAACGTATTCGTGTGTGTGTGTGTGTGTGTGTAAATGTTCCGACAGTACCTCGTACATATAAAGCCTGTGCAAACGCAAAAGTGAGAGAAAATAAGAGAGCGCGAGCGTGAGCTTGTAAGCATCGCGATGTAATGCGAAACTAAAACAGAATTATCTACCACTCCGTCGATCCCGTCGTGTCCTAAAGCGAGAAGAAAGCGAACGCGCCCCCATATTGGAGGGTGCATTTTAACAGGAGGCAAAGAGAGGGATGAAAAGAAAAAAAAATGAAAATGGAAGTAGATAAAAAAAAAATATATATATATATATATATATATGTATATGTAACGGAAGCAAACTCTCCTTCAATGTTCATAAAATTCTATCCACCGGTTATACATAGATTCTTATACATACACAAACATATATACGCACGATATTGATCCTCATACGAATTTCTTGTTCAATCTATATGTGCATACCTGTGTGTGTGTGTGTGTGTGTGTGTGTGTGTGTGTAGAACCACTCCCAAATGTTTAATTCTCAGCTTTTCAATGAAATTAAATTTTGAAGAATAAAAATAATGAAAGAAAAAAAAAAAAAAAAAAAAAAAGAGAGAATATAATAATGAAAAATAAATTGGTATATTGATCGTTTGATAAATGTAAATGTAATTTAAAAAATTTTATCTGGTAATTTCTGTGTGTGAGAAAAAATGTTTAAAAAAAAAAAATATTTGAAAGATAAAAATTCAAAGTATTTAAATTTGCACACTAATAAAATCATCTCTTTACTCATATCTCGATTTCACTGCAATACAGTCAATATTGATACAACATCAAGCCTATCATATTTCAATACTATCAGTAATACACACAACACACACATACACACACACACACATTCACAAAAATAGGTATTTTTATTTATATTTATTTTTTTTTTATTTTGTCTATCAAATCATCATATTCAACGTGAAATTATTAATTCTCTATTTAATAAAATAATTCGTGTTACAAACCAAACAATATCAATACAATATTATTGATTATTATACATAGATAACTATATATGTATATATAGAAAGAGTTGGAATAGAAAATCGCACGTATACTCAATATATATTTCTATCGTGTACGCACGCGACGAAACTTGTTCGAACGTGCTTTCGTACGATTCGATAATGAACTTATCCCGAATGCGGCCCCACACACACTCACACACACACACATATATATATATATATATACAAATAGATTATATGAGTATGTGAACTGGGTGGTTGAAGAGAGGGAGAATGGGAGGGAGATAGAATTGAAACGGGGTATGATGAGGTCACGGGCGAGTAACAAGCACATTGAATACTACCTTGATTGGAGCTTCGAATGCTGGCAACGATACATCGACGCTACGTCTGATGCTGTTGTTGCTGGTATTTTGCTTCAGCCTTCGATTTGATTATGTTACTATGCGCGACGATCAAGCAGTAGTAGCAGCAGCAGCAACGACGACGACGATGTCGATGTCGATGTCAAACGCGCATGTAGAGAATAATAATATTATTCGTGTGTGTGTGTGTGTGTGTATGTTTATATAAAATTGAAGAAATGTGTGAGATACTGAAAAATATCGAGAAGAAGAAAATTCATATTTTATTGAACCTCCATCAGTTGGAGGTAAAAAAAAATTTTTTTTTTTTTTTTTTTTTCATTCATCAAAATCTGATTTTATTATTTATTTATTTTTTTTTTGTTTTAATTTTTACTTTAATTATACTCTTTAACGGATAATTAAATAAAAAAATATGGACAGTGAGTGAATATATATATATATATATATTGTATATATTTACTAACAAGTAAAAGAGAGTACTTTTTCACGTAATGATTTTACAACACGAGACATTATGATCCATGACGCTCTTATTACACTGCACTCGAGCTGCCGCACCGCAGTGTATTTTATCACTATAAATATATACGTATGATAGAGTGTAAGAACATTCAATACACACCACGATCCCAAGCATTACTCTGTAGTATATCGTTAGACAAAGTGATTTACGAGCACGAGTACGATATATATACGAGGCGAGAAGCATAAAAACATTTTCGACTTTATTTTTCTCTTACTCTTTTATTCCTTCTCACTTAACTATCATTAATATATATGTATGTATGTATGTATGTATGTGTATGTGTGTGTGTGAGAGAAAGTAAATGTGTATGTATGATTAATTCAATAGATGTCGTTTGATCGTGAGTGACTAATCGTTTGAAATTATCATTGAGTATGGACATTGAGTTTAATTGTCGAGTTTGTGTATATTCTAATCGTCCAATGACAAGTTTATCAACTTATTTATGTGTTTTAATTCAAATTCAATTGTTTTATCAATTGTTTGATATGAAAAAATTTATAAAAAATTTTTTTATTGTTGATATATTTTTTTTTTTTATTTTTTTTATTTTTCACTTTATCAAAAAATTAAAAACAAAATAAATAAATAAATAAATAAATAATTTTTCCACTTGTATTAAATAGTAAATAAAAATATAAATATTGAATTTATTAATTTAAAAATATCATAAATTAATTGACAATTTATATTTTACAGTGTCAATTGTCTCTTCATTAAAACTCCACAATTTTATTTTATTTAACAACATTGTAAATTCAACGTCGCCCCAAATTGTCCACTTAATTGTTTCATCTCTTTCAATCACTCTCACTAAATCAGTAGTGACCATTTGTGCACGAGAACTGACCGAACAACTGTCGACCAAATCAAACTCAAGTATGTGCAACACAAAAATAATAAAACACTCACATTCACTATTATTTACCCTTAATACAAACTCAAAATTCAATAATAATAAAATATCCAAAATACACTCACATTATTTTCATAACAATATCTTATTAATTATTATATTCAATTTCTCATCTATATATATATATATATATATATATATAAATATATATCATAAGAAAAATACAATTATTGTTTATGATATAAAATATTTTCTCGCAATATAAAACTGCAAATCGCTCAACGTTTGCATTACCACCAATGGCGCACAGTAGGTATAACACAACGAATAAACGTGAAAATTTACATAATCCTACGTACATTTCATAATGACATTTACCACTGCAACGTCTCGCCACAACTATTTCTACACTACTGCATTTATAAATACATATATATATATATAATGCATTTAAACAAGACTCGTACGTATTTATTCATTTATATTTTATTATAAAAATAATTTATCATCTGTATATGAATATTTTATTATATTTTTTTTTATATTTTCCTATTTTATTTTCATCATCACGTTTATTCGTCAAATGTGACGAAAATTCTTCAAGCTAAATAATAAATAATAATAAATAATAAATAATAATAAATAATAAATAATAATAATAATAATAAATAAATAAATAAAAAAAAAAAGAAAAAATAAAAGTGAAAGAATCGAGAGATAAAATCAAAGTAAGAATAGCAAAGAAAGAAATACATACAAAATATATACATCTATATATACACACGACAAAATTCTCCCTTGGGCTGACAATCTCAAAATGTATTTGCTATATATATATACATATGTATTTGTATATATGTGCGGTCGCGTCACATAAAAGATGCTAATCTGAAACGGTAGCTCTCGCACTACTGCGAATGGAGCAACGATTCGATGTGAATGTGTGTGTGGTATATATATATATATATATATATATATATATTTGTACGTGAATATTTGTATAAGTGTGTGTGTGTGTGCGTGTGTGTGTGTGAATGTTCGCCAACTGTTCACTTGCCGGAGGAAAGCAAAACGAAAGAGATCCGGGGAAAAGATTGGTACAACCCCATTCACGGAAAGGAGAAGGATAGTTATGTGTGTATGTGTGAGTGAATTGGAGAGAGTATGAGAACGAGAGAAATGAGACATGCACTCAACGAGGACTCGTTAGTTTTGCTAATAGACGCGCGAGAGAAACGAAAAACGAATCGCACACTCGCTCCCACTCTCTCTCTTTCTCCCTTTCTTTTTAAATGCGAGTATGATAAGCAAAGTTAACGACCCACGTGCAGATCAATCTCTTTCACCTTCAGCTAATGTAACTCGATTTCCTGCATTTATTGTATACATAATTTATACATATAAAAAAAATGAAAAAAAAAAAAAAAAAAAAAAAATTTGTCTGATGTATAAATATTATTTTTTATTTATTTTTATTAATATTAGATGAATTTTTTTTTTATTATTCAATTTAATTAAAAATGATTGATTTATATTTGTTCTATATTTATTTATTTATTTATTTATTTATTTATTTATTTTTTTTTTAGTTTATATTTAATTTTATCAGATCGAGACATTTGATGATAAAAATTTTAGTTTTTGCTTTATATTTCTTTTCTTTTGTCTATTCTCGTGTATCTAAATCGGTTTATTCAAAATAATTAGATTATTACATTACAAGAAAATAGGTAGAAAATTGCAAAGGGTAGACGAGTACTCTCATCATCATGATTTACATACATTTATGTATATATGTGCGTATGTATTCGTAACGGACCGTGAGCAAATATTCACAACGGGAAAGAGAGAACAAGAAACGACGAGTCGAATACAAGTGTGTGCCTGAGCTAATGGATTCGCGAAGCGTCATGTTCACTAACACTTTCAAAAGTATACACAATATATATATGTATATATTGTACATAACACAAACTCCATTAGTATATATAGATAGAAAGACTAAAGGTAGACTATTCCTTTCTTGTTGTCATGTCACTTCGTTCTCTCAACACTTTGTCCCTTTTCTCTTTACTTTACTGAGTCATATTGTATACTATTACATATTATATATATATATATATATATACTAAATGTTATAATCGCTGAAATGCTAGAGAGAGAGAACACTACACGTACTCTCAATCTCTACAAACTCTTGTTAGAATTAACAGTTAAATTCCACATCGTCTGATTATGTATGAATGCAATTTTATTTATATATTTTTTCTTTTTTTCCAGGTCGAGTTATTTGTGTGTAATTTTTATTTTATCATTTATTTTGGTAGATTGAATAGTAATATAATTAATGAAATTGTTGTTTTTTTTTTTTTTCGTTTTTTAGATTTCAAATGAATTCAGGAATTTGTGTAATATTTATGGAAAAATTCAAAAAATAAAAAAATTAACATTGTGCAATATTATATTTTTTATTTTTATCATGAAATAAATATTTTTTATTTATTGAAAGAGAGAAAAAGAGGGAGAGTGTGAGAGTGTGAGGGAGACGGAAAACAAAGTGGTTTATTTATTTATTTATTTATTTATTTCAATTTTTTTCTACTTTTTTTTTATTATCGAAAGAGCCAACACGCGTGAAAATGTCATCCATTTCTACACATGAATATTATTGTCCCGAAATCCCGAGCTTTTATTCAAATTGGTTGTAAATATATATATATATATATATGTACTGCATATTTGAAAATTCATTTTACATTTTGTAAATAAAAAACTATTGCTCGAGAAAGAGGAAAAAAAAAAAAAAAGAGCCGAAATTGCAAATTTTATGAATTATTCTACTGCATATTTTTCTAGTATTTTATTTATTTATTTATTTATTTATTTATTTATTTATTTATTTACTATTTTTTTTTTTTTCAATTTTTTTTCGTCCTCTATTTCCATTTTATAATTTTTTCTACATGTCCCATATCAGTGAACAATAAATAAAATAATCCAATCATTAATAATTTGTCAATGAAAATTATAGAAATTTATAAAAATTTTCATTCACAACATTTCAAAAAATTCACAAATAAATAAAAAAAAAAAAAATCTCATCACAAATACTTTGTATTTCAATATAAAATAATAAAAATAAAAATCATATAAATTTCATACATTCATATATATATATATATATATATTTGAATGTGACGAATAACATTTGAGAATACTAACGACAGAATTTATCACTTCAACACATAATATTTATTCATATGTATTATATGGCACGTGCACAAGCACGTTCAAACTATATATATATCCACATCACTTCCCTCCTCGTACATACCAACGATGAAGCTCAATGATCGTAACCTGTACGAGCACGCAAAAGCCGATAACCCTCATCACGAGACTGTGGCTATAGAGACGCGCGCCAAATACTCGTCTATATGATAATGTAACGTGGAATTTAAATTAACGCAACCGGCGATTGTACAACGAGAGATAACACTCATTATAGTACGTCTTGACATTGCGACATTCTCACTCTTAACGAGATATGTTTCATTTTGTATATCTCTACACATATAATACAAATGCTCAACTCAATTGCATCGTGACACACGTGGATAATAACAAATATTTTCATTGAAATTTAAATAGAAAAAAAATTTATTATTAATATTATTACTATTTTATATTTTTTCATAACTTTTATTTTTAACACGTATCATTAAACTTTTTATATACACATGGAAATGTGTACTTTAATTGATCATAAATATTAAATCATTGATCTCATCTCCCCCTTTCAAACACGTACATTCGTTCAATTATTATTATTATTATTATTATTATTACTAAGTTTAGATTTAGATATATATATATGTAGTTGAAAATGATCCTAGTGGTGGATAATATAGATGAAAAATCATAGGGAGAAATGTAATTGTATTTGAAATGATCTTTGCACGTGACTCACACGCGACTTTATATAAAAATATAAACATCTTTATATTTTATTCAATTAATAATTATTATTTATATTATTATATTCATTCAATTGTATTTATATGTATTTGAATATTTTTATTTTTTTTTTTTTTTGTTTATTGGTATTTGTGGGTGTGCGATTTTAGATATACCCGTGACCAAAAAGTTTGCCAATATGTAAATAAAATTATGTGTATGTGAGAGAATTAGATACGCATCCTACAATTATTCAATGAATATATGAATAACCCGAGCGTCACGTCGGACGATATACATGATGCACATGTAGAGTTGCAATCACAACTGTAAAACACGTCTGGCTACTGTGGATATTATACAGAGTAGAATACAGTGTGGGTATTTTCAAAGTTGGATTATTATAATTATGATGATACGTGTGCAAAGTCGATTTAGTTACTTATTTATTTATAGAGAGAAAGAGAGTGGAAGAGGGCATTATGCAATTTTGCAGTTGATATAGATCTGGATATTCACAGATGAATACATCTTTGTATTTCAAACATTCTCCTGATTACAGATTGTATTTTAAGTAGATATATATACATATGAAATTGTAAATGAGATTTTTTCACATATTTTGAGAGTATGGTATATATAGTTTGAATAATTTACCAACGAGTTATGAATCAATGAATAAATCGAATATTATCCAATTTTATTTCATATAAAAAATAATCAAAAAAAGAAAAATGGAGAAAAAAATCCTTTCACAATTTTTTATTATCATTAAAATTTCCTATCGCACTATTAACAAAATTATTAAAACAATATCCACATCCATCTACCCATTCACAATAAACAAAAAAAAAAAAAAAAAAATAGTAGCAAAATAAATTTCACCGCAATCTATATAAACAAAGTTATTTATTTTCTAACAATATATAAACCTGTTCCCCATAATGATCATACATTTAATCGCATGTGTGTATATCTCGAGAAAGGGCAATGATAGATTTCAACCATCCACCCCACTCCCCAATCATTTCTTTTCAAATGCCGAAAAAAAAAAAAAAAAAAAAATTTACGAAAGTTGGAAAAAAAAAAAAAAATTATTGGGGCACCACCCTCAAGCCCATTAACAGCACCCCCGCCTGATAATCCCAAGGCGTATGTCACGATATTCCAAATGGCATCATAGAGAAGGAGGAAGAGGGGGAGGGGGCCCACCCTATACGAAATTGCTTTACCATGACACAGCTTTCCCCCCCACCCACCAATCCTCAACCCCAATCTTCTTAGTCGTCGTCACAATATTCTTCTATATACAGCAATGATGTACGTACGAACAAGTACAGAGGGGGTTCACTCGATTGAAGAAATGAATAAGGGGGGCGGTGTTATATGTGAGGGGCACTGGCGGAAAATAGTTACAAAACAGACGTCACCGTAGGGGGGTTGTAATACAATGGGGGTTAAGAAAAAAAAAAAAAAAAAATTATTCCGTTGGCATGAGAGAGGAGAAAAGTGTAAAAATATTCTGGGCGCCCCCTTCGTTAGGATTCGTCTTGTATATTGCGTGGATCCTATGTATTTATGTATGTACGTGTGTGTGTGTATATATAGAATGTGAGTATCGGGATGTATGAAATAGTTGGGTTTTTAAATCCATGGGGAGACGTCGAGTGAGATTAAGAAAGACTTGCAATGTCCCATGTGCATATGTACATACGTCTGTTTATCACGATTGATGTACGTGTCGCTGTGAGATATATCGACAAAAATACAATTGAATATATATGAAGTATTTGCATTATTTATGATAATATAATAAATTTTGTTATTAAAAATATTTTTATATACTTGAAATAATTTTTTATCGTGTAAAATTATTAAATTTTTTTTTTTTTTTTTTTCGATTTTATATTATTTATCGTACTGCAATATAAAATATTAATAAATATATGAATATAATAATTTTTAATTTGTATATAATTTTTTGTAATATTAAAAAATAATAATAACGTAATAGGATAATATAATTTGTGTAAAATTAACGATTAAATACGCGTACAATTGTAATTTTCTTTCGTGGTTGAAATGCGTGTGCACTTTGTCGAAAAGGCAATCATCACACGAAAAAAAAAAAAAGAAAAAAATATATACACAACATCACATGAGATAATATGTAGTTGCCAATATATACAGTATATGAGAGGGGTTGGTTATTTCCCCATGGCTGTACCACACACCAGCCACTCGTTATGCCATTCGCGCGTACACATAACACACACACATACACACACACGCATTACATTTTACACAAGGGGTAGATTTTAATGTTTTTAATGTAATTCCAGCTATGAAGCAAGTGAAATACCCTCTCCCCATTCTCTTTCTACCGATACATTACACACACACACATACAGATATATAATTCGTTTCAGTATTGGGCCATTGCATATAAACTATCCGAGAAATCCGCTACGACATAAATCCCCCGACAATTTCATTCGCTTATCTTTTTTATTTTTTATTTTTTTTTTTTATTTTATACAATATAACAAACATAAACAAACACAATTTTTTTTTTCCACCCTCTTTTCATCATTCTCGTTCGATACTATTACTGTGTATATGCAGTGAGTAAAGAGGTGTATACTCTGGAATGTTTGTATGTCCGATGCAATTTCGAAAGTGCCTTCAACACTGCGGAACGTAAATCTATCAGGTTTCGATCTTCTACAACGTCACTTACGTCTTTGCACACACGTAAATTCTGTTTTACTCTTATTTATCCTTCACTTTTTTTTCTTTTTTTTTGGTATTTACTTAGGTCTAAAAGTTCATTTCACCTTGGACAAGTTGCTGTGTTTAATTTATTTAACTCATTTTTATTTATTCACAAATAAATCGATGAAATCGAGAGAATACTAATCGAAAAAAAAAAAAAAAATAGATGAATTATTAAAATTATTAAATCACAAAAGAATTGAATTTTTATTTATAAAATGTAATAAATATAATATATTAACATATGTAATTAAAACTATCGTTATAAGAGATAAAAATTTATAAATTAATATATAAATTGGTATTATTTTATACAAAAACACGTGTAAAATAGTATAAACAAAAAAAAACAACGCGTGCGAGTAAGCGAATCATCATTTTAATGATGCACGTTGTCTCTTTACGATAAATCGTTCCAATAGAACTTTGACTGTGCAATTAGTATGGTAATATAATGAGAATCGACAATCAACGCATATCACGAAGGCGGTATAAACATAATGATAGTGTTTATATATATATATATATATATATATATATATATATATATGCACATGTTTAATGTGGTAGTGGGGAGAGATTATTGTGCGGTAGGGAGCTCGATGAGAGTCGATTGCGTGTGCGTAACATTATAATGTCTGATGCGTCCATCAACACGTTCGCCCACGCTAACATCTGGATATATACAGACCACCCTGTATATTTCTTTTTTATGTATAAATACTCATTGCTTTTAGAAACACTTAAACTGATTAAAAACGAATGTGTAAAATATACAAAATCCAAACCATTGCATATATATATATATATATATTTTTTTTTATTTTCTCCCAGACACATTTATTATTTACAATAATAATAATTTTTTATCAAATTGAATGAAAATATTTGTTGAAAATTTTGATGAAAATTAAAAAAAAAATTTTTTTTTTGTTTTTTAATTTATTTTTCACATTATTTTCGTATAATTATTTTTTTCATTGATAATAATATTATTATTATTGTTATTTATCATCTTTCGTTGGCTTCCACATATTTTATAGTCGATGTATATATTTATATGTACATCAATTTAAGTATATATATATAAAAATAATTATATACCTCGGTATGTAGATGATATATACGAGATGTGTCGCATCATCACAATGATACACGTTTAAATATATTCAACTTGTACGTGTATCGATACAGAGTAAAATATTTGAATATAAATCCTTTGCCTTTTGTACTGAGTCACACGAACATACACATGCGTGTGCACGCGTACATGCACTTCTCCTTTGCTGTGATTATCATGCCAATATTGTGCTCTCGGTCTGTGGGTTTTGATCGATGCTTCTGTACACGGCCAAGGAAGATACGCGACTAACATGACATTTATATATATATATATATATATATATATATATATTATATACACAAATGACACGTGCGATATGGGAGAGAGGCCACCCTCTCTTGTGTATCTTGTACGACCATACTATTGTTACCTTATTGCATATATACATATATGTATATATGTACTAGAGCTATATTATATACAGTTAGCTTTTGTTGTATCAAGTGCATACACACACACACATATATATATATATAAGTTATTATTTCCGGTATGAAAGGAAATTGTTATTTGACTATTTGGTCCGTCTTGTTTTTCATTTTTCTTCATGTGTGTAGAAAAAATAAATAAATAAATAATTTTGTTGACTTTTCAAGTTTTATACTTACAAAATTAATAAATCCAATTGTATTTACACATTTTTATTTATTTTATTTTAATGTTTTTTTTTTTTGTTTTTTTTTTTGTTTAAAACTTTTATAAAATTTATTATAAAATACTTTTCTATTTTTTTTAATAATTTTTAATAATTAATAATTATCAATACAACAACCGAGACTATTCTATCTACTTTAAAATGGAAACGAAAATTTTTTTATTTATTTATTTATTAAATAATACATTTATAATAATTATTATTGTTATTGATAGTTTTTTGTTTTTTTTCTTTCTATTGAACCGAATTTGTAAATGTATTTGTACGATTTTTTTTTTTTTTGAAGAGCGTGAAGTGCCTTGTTCGACAACCAGTTGGTAATTAATAATTATATCCGAGTATAGCTCCAAGTTAAAGTTATAATTACGCCATGAGAACAATCAACAACGCGGGCAACTTCTCGTATATAATTCGAAGAGGGTGGCGCCCAGTTGAAAGCACTAACTCTCTCTCTGTCTTACACTCACTCCTATTACTTTTATACTCTATAGCTATTACTCATTGTCTGTATAACTCTATACCCTTTACTTGTATCCAACTCAAGTACACGAACGCGAGTAATATTATTAATATAATTTATATATATGTAAAAAAAAAAAATAAAAAAAAAAACTGTTAAATGCCACCAATAAGTTATATCTACTTTTTTTTTTCTTTTTTTTTTTTTTTTTAATTTTTGTTTTCACATACACGCGACAACTCGTCAAACTTTTTATATATCTATATATTTATGTATTTTGACCGGTTTAAACTTGTTATCACTCCTTTAACTTTTAATTTTTTTTTTTTTTTCTACACAACTGCTTTCATTTCCTTTGACGCGAAACTATCGCTTGTGAAAAAAAAAAAAAAAAAAAAAAAAAGCTTTACAAATTCAACTTTACTCTTTAAATTTGTCTCAAGAATTTTTCTTCAACGAGTTTAAATTGGAATGAATGAAAAAAAAAAAAAAAAAAAGCAGGACAGTACAGAAGAATATGAAGAGAAAAAAAAATATGTATATAAATTTAAAATATTTAGTGTTAATATTAATTCATCAAGTGTATGAGAACATGAAATATTTTTATTATATTAAAAGTAGTACACGGAATTTGTTTATTTACTCTGTATTTTTTTTTTCGGTTATGTACAAATAAATTTTAGGTGATATTGTGATAAATGTGAATATCTCAAGTCAAAATTTATTCTTGAAAATTATACGAATATATAAAAATGTATAAATAAGTTGAGTAAAATGTTGAGGGTGAAAGATAAAATGCCCATGAGAGGTGAATTTCACAGTACAAAAACGAAGATTATCAGGATACAGTATAGAAAAAAAAACACTAGTAGTAGTAGTAGTAGTAGTAGTAGGGATAAGGACAGACAGATAAAAATAAAAATCGAGTGAGTGAGAGTGAGTGAAAAAGAAAAACACGAGGGCGTTAAAGTTCACGGGCAGTTTCGTGTCGTTGCAACACGAGAGAAAACTCGAGATATTCATCTCCACACCCGGATTCTCTGTGTATTTTATAACCTAGAGAGTTCGCAAGAGAAAACACGCTCGTGTTTCGTATATATATCTACATTTTACACTGTGATAATCTTCAGTATATTGGTTTTATACACCTGGTATTTTATATACACACATACATACACTAACTATATCACCAATGTTATATACAAACTTAATAATAATACAAATACTAGTAGTCGTAGTAGTAGTAGTAGTAGTTGTTGTTGTTGTTGTTGTTTTTCTAATGGCATAATACAAGTACTATCATGTGGTGAACTTAAACCACCGTCAAAATATGCAGTAGATGCATTTGTTGAGATAGACTTGTAGGTTTTAGTACGAGATACATAAACAGTAATAAATAAAATAAAAACAAAAAAAAAAAGTCGAGAGAGAGCAAGAGCGAATTGAAACATTTGTAGGTACAATAAAATGTATCATGAAATTATTTTTTTAGTAATTTAATACGTGAGATAATACACGAATTGAATAATAAAAATATTTATATTATTAATTTAGAAAAAAAAAAAAAATTTTTTTCAAATCATTTTCTATAATTAAATTATATCACATGATATTTTATTTTCATTTATTTATTATTTATTTAAATTATTTTATCCGATATAAAATCATTGAATAAAATAATTATATTTACATTTGGATAATAAATATAATTTACATATTTTTTTTAAATACAAATATATATATATATTTTTTTTTCTTTTTTTACGTCGAATTGAAATTAAATATTTTCAATTAATTATTTTATTCCCTTACACGAGATATTCCGATTTCATATCAGTCGAATCGTATCAATAAAAATCTCTAGTCAATATACAAATACTACACAATATATATATATATAATGTATATAGATAGATTGATAAAAGCAACTACTTAGCATTCATCGATGCAACCTCGTTGATTGGCTATTAATTATTCTCGCTTCGATACGTCGGACAAGAGTAACGATTAACCACACCAGTGTGACGATACACTGCTGTGTATTTCCTCTCTTATATCTATACCTATATACATATACAAATACATAGTTGCCTTTGAATATCGATCGTAGATTTATATACAAAACTACGGCAAAACGATCCTCTTGACTAATAAATCAGAGACCGGTTCATTCTTGTTAATTTCACATGTTAAACAACCGACCCTTCAAATCAATCATCTCTTTATTTCTCCTTTGTTTTTTATTTCAAAAAAAAAGAAATAAATATATATATATATATATATATAGATTATAAATAAATATTATTTCCTTGACCACAAGCTCAACATTTGACCATAAATTTCCCTCACAACAATATCACATTATCATAATTTTATTTTTATTGTTTTATCGGTATATAAATGGTATTTATTTATTTATTATTGTATCATATTTTTTAAGGTTATAACATAAAAATAAAAATTTACTAATGGACGGTATTAATATTTTATGTGGTATATATTAATAATATATGGATATATGTGGAATTAATAAGTTATGTATAGGTGAATAGATAAATATAAAACTGAATTCAACGAGTGATTTTACGTTTGAGTGAACATTTGGTAACTATCGATGATTATATTTAGTATTATCACCGTCATAAATACTTTGGGTGAGCCAACTCTTGTTTCGAGTTTATGATGAAATGCGAATTTTAGATGTATTAAATGTGACAGGACAAACTACACACCGCACCCACAAAACAATTTTTACGACAATATATATATATATATATAAATGAAATAACCAATATCTATTATGTTGTTGTATTATTATTCATTTATATTTATATTTTTTTTTTTTCCTCATTCTTTTGGATAATTTTATAGCAAAGAGACAGAATAATATTGTCACTACAATAAATATATAAAATAGTAAAGAAAAAATTTATTCATATAATTCAAAAAAAAAATCGATTATATAAAATTGTATTTTATTTTATTTTATTTTTTTTATTTTTTTATTCTTTTTTTTTTTTTTTTGTTTATACACCACTTGATTTTACTATTCCATAGGGGCAGCAACATCAATATCAGAAATCTCTGAATTCTGTAACAATTTATTCAGCAAACAAACAAACAACGAAAAAAAAAAAAAAGTAGAAGAAAAAAAATATAAATTATTTAAAAAAAAAAAAAAAAAAAACAAAAAAAATGTAACAAATACGGGCACAACTATCGCAGTACAAATTTTTTCTTTTTTTTTTTTTTTTCATTCTCGCTCTCTCTCGTATTTGATCTCTCATATCTGTACAACTTTTTTTTTTTTTTTTTTTTTGAATATTTTTCTTTTATTTCATTTTATTATATATACCACATGACATTTTATAGATTTTACGATTTGTACACAGACTGTCAGTGCAATGTGTAATAGTTTATGAGACTTATTCGAATGTGTTATCTGCCATAGCAATATCCTCGTGATATCCTGTCGAAACCTGTCGAGCAATGAATTAGCACACGAAACACGTCCCTTCAACTACAGAAATATATAATAAGGATAATACTAATAACAAATATATATATATATATATACAGTAATAATCTTACAAGCAGATAAGTTATAATAACACATAATAATAATAATAATAATCGTAGTAAGAGTAGTGAGATATGTATGAAAGAGACAGACATTATAGTAAAACGATGAATATACAGCGTGCAGGTTTAAACGTATATAAAATCATTTCTGACATACATAATAGATCATTATACGCAATCGGTACAACTATAAAGCCATTTGCAAAGAATATTTATACTAATTAATGTCAAGAATAATAATTTATTTGGTAATAAAATGACCCATGAGATTATTAATACCGTGAACAATTCAGAAGATATATATATATATATTTTTTTTTTCTCTTTTTTTTTTTTTTTGGGGAACAAACTCTGATACATAATTTATGAAATACGACTTTGAATATCTCCTTTTTTTTTTTTTTTTTATTCTGTAATATGTACATAAATATGTCTATATATTATATATTATATTATGTGGCGCATGGATTATGACGCAAGATTAAAATATTGATTCTTCACTTCGATTTACGTTGTTTATATTTCGATCCAATATAAATTTCATATGAAAAAATTTTAATTCTTAAAATATATAAATAATACGAATTATGATTTTATCATATCAACTTTCATCACTAAATTATATTTATTATTATTATTAATTTTTTTTGTCTCTTGAATATATTTGCATCTGCAATTGGAAATTTTTCTTTATTTTTCCCTCGTTTATTACAATCTCATCTTTAACTGTCCAGTATATACATATATATATATATATATATATATTTTTTTTTGTACATACATTGTATAAATGCATAAATTCATCTTCTACTACACGCGACATTTTACGACACAACACGTGACTTAAATGCACTATTAAATTAAACTCGCGTGTACAAAGCATTACAATTAATATTGTATTTTGAATTTTATCATTTTTATATAAATATTTATAATTATTTATATTTTACAATAATAATATTATTGTTAATAATGATGGATTATTAGTAAGAAAATTAAAATTTTATCAATAAACACTCATTATATACACGTAAATTTTATAATGGATCATTAAAATTTATTTATTCATTTATTTATTTATTTATTTATTTATGTTTATGTGCGAGCTGCAAGTGGAAGAGCAATCGTATTAATTTATCCAGTAAAGTGCACTGAAGAATGAACAAGACAGAGGGCAATTCGGGGAATTGCTCCTAACCGTCCAGACACAATCGGGACGTCCTGTTTCAGGACGACGGGTGGTCGATTATCCTCAGGTTCCAACTCGCTCTCTTTCTATCTCTATATTTCGCTTTCTCTTTCTCTTCTACTCAGTCAACTATGCGTCCCAGTGGGAGCAACTGCGGCCAACCAGAATCCCACGAATGAATAGCACAACTATACGTATTATATACTATATAAACCCTTCTATTACATATATACCTATTTACGTATTATATATATTATTATTTATTTTTTTTTTTTTTTGTATATATAAATAAATATTTATTCATTTTCCATTTGTATTCTGTCATATATCCACTAATATTCATATTTATTTTTATTGTTTAGATAAAAAATTATATTAAATTCAATTTAAAAAAATTAAAAAAAATTTTTTTTTGTTGAATATTGAAATATTTTGCATTAATTGATCAATTCAATATTTAATTTAATATTGAGTTAGATATAACTTATTTATTTTTTTTTTTTTTTCGAAAATTTAGTACAAATTGATAAATTAATTTTTTTAATTTATCTATGACATTTTTTTTTTTTTTTCTTTTTTTTTTAATTATCCAATTTCATTCGAAACCATCCAATATAAACTCTACTGAATACAACAAAATATTCAACAGTAATTATTATTGTAGAATTAAATCACCTGATTATTTTGCTTATTATCACTGCAATAATTCACACGCGTATCATTGCAATGTTCAATATAATTTATTGGAAATTTATTATTCACAACCTAATATACACATTATCGAAATTCATTTCTACTTCAATACATACCCACATATATAATATATATTAATAGAAGTGTAATAAATTTAGTTGTATTTCTATGTGTTTGCCAATACCCACAATGTAATCGGTGCATTTACAATTGCGCTGATTAAACTCGAAGAGCCTCCATTCTCTATATATAAACACGATTGTTATTAAACGAGTGTCACTTTATATATCGATATATACGTAATCATTTTGCACCATTGCATTCTATTCTGATTGCTAATTACGTAACATCAAAGCTCAATGTATTAACATTTATATAAATACACGAACGAATTCATATCAAATAAAATACAAAAAAAAAACAAAAAAAAAACAAAAAAAAATAATTACATTAAATATTTACACGTGAATATTTTGTTGAACAGTTAATAGAGACAATTCATTAAATTTAGTTTCATATTATTTATATGTGTGTCAATTATAATTATAATTTTATCCAGTAAAAATGAAATTTTTTAATTTCATTGTAGAACAGGCAGGACGATATAAATATTATGAAAGATTCATAAACACCACTTCTAGTATATATACACAGGAGAATATTCTGTGAGCTAATGCTTTATATATAATCAATATTTCGTATCGATGCATGTACATGCACACATGGCAAATGGCTTTATCAACGTTACATTGAGTAATGCCACTATACACCACTGACAACACACACTTGTTATTTATATTATACTGTAAATATTTCATATAAATTTATGTACAGTAAATAATGTCGTGAAATTATGTGATGAAAATATTTTAGATTATATATAAAAATTATTCAAATATTTTTATCATTTTTTTTCTTCACGTTTCATTTTTTTCTATCAAAATAAATTTGTCTGTTCTACTTGTACTTTTACTACTCACCATTGAATATATTAATTTAATTTAATTTTTGTTTCGTTTTTTTTTTTCGATTTTGAGGAAATTTTCAATTGTCGTTTATAATATATAAAATATAATAGATATATATACTCGAATGCGTGTGTATTTCTCATGCCGTCGCCACAACGGCGCACACTCCAAGTGCATACTTGAGAATTTTACGTTGGCAGTACCGGTTAAACGAGCTATAGCCCTCGGTCGCGATTCCCTTTGGCTTTATACATCACATCGTCGGCAGGTGCAAGAGACTCATGCACTCACAACTCTTTCATTCTATAGTGCAGTGAGTAAGATAGACTGAGAAAGAAAGAGGAAGAGAATGACATGGTAGTTAGAGCTCCAGTGGTTTCTCATGTGATTTTATATATAAATATATTTTTATTATTATTTTATTATTATTATTATTATTATTATTATTATTATTTATTATTATTTATTTTTCATAAAATAAAATTGAAATATGTATAATTATTAATTTAGATCAATTCTTTTAATAACATTTAATAATAATATTTATATTTGTTTTTAAATAAAAAATTTCTGCATTTATTAAATTTATTATTATTATTATTTTTTTTTTTTCACAATTTTTAACGAGTGAATTTCAATATCAAATTTTTTTTTTTTTATATACATTTTATTACGTCTTTATAATTTTTATAAATCCAAAAAAGTAATTGCATTATTGATTTTTTTTTTTTCTGGTTTAGTTTTTATTATGACTTTTTTAATTTTTTTTTTTTTCTCTTATTTCTCCCTTTCCGTGTTTTTTTCAATCTATAAATATATTATATGTCTTCGTATATTGTATATAACAAGTGTCTATTTACTTGAAAGAGTTCATTGAATGCGAATGTCGATGGGAAAAGCCAATGTGCAAAGCTTTCAACAACGAATGTATATAGGCCCAAAGGGGATGCAAAAGTTCGCGTATACCAATCGTGAAAACTTACTGACACTGCATTCACGGTCGTTGATATATAGTACCGTGTGTTTATCGATATATCTAAGTGTATACATATGTGTGTATAAGTGTGTATGAGTGTGATAGAGGGTGAGAAAGGAGAAGGCGTACGTACAAGTACCGACGTGTTGCGACGTGTTTTCACACAAAGTGAAATCGAGTTCTCTCGAGTAATTTCTTGTACTTCCTCTTTCGCCATAAGGCAAATCTATATAGTTCCTCTACACTCTGAACACACACACATATACATATATACATATGTATGTGCAGTCGACAAATGAATTTTAGTTAAAGTCAAAGTTATAAATTTTACCAGACACGTATGTGTGAATAATTTCTTTATTGTAAAAAAATCAGTGATGAAGAAAAAAATAAAAAATTCAAGTCGTAAATATTTTTCTTGTTTTATTTTTTTATTTTATTTTTTTTACTGTTTCAATTAATATTAATATTATTATTATTATTATTATTCCAGGATATATTGAGGATTATAAAAATACTAAATAATATTTATGACTACTTTTATATTAATTAAAAAATATTAAAAAATAATAATAATAAAAATGAAAATGTTCGAAATATTATTTGAATAATCTTATTAATTCACGTTAATTCCATCGTGTCATGAAAAATCTCACATTAACCTTCATCATCGCGCTTACATATTTATTTTTCAATTTTTTTTTTTGTTTTTTTCTTATCGTATAAACTTCAAATGAATACACATATTTAAAGGGGAAAAAAAAAAAAAAAAAAAAAAAAAACGTTTTAAGAAAATAATATTAAAAATTCTCACCTTGATGCGCTCGAAATGATAAATCACATGCACTGCTATGTATAAATATATATATATATATATAATATTAGTGGGATGCACATTGAAATCTCGACGTGTTGACGGAAGTGAAATTGAATACTGCTCGTTAACCACCAAGCAAAATATCATCGCATCGTTGGTGCTATCATCACTTTATTTTTTATTTTATTATTTTATTTTTCAGTGATTCAGTTGAAATTTTCGAGTACATATACATATATGTAAAGAGACGTGGAAAGTGTGTTGATGCGTGTTTGTGAGCATTCGTGCGCGTTCATTTGAAACTTAGCGCTTGCAACCGCGGCCAAATATGATTTGCCCCGTGGCCGTTTCGACAGACGGGATTTACGGAAATATGTGTGCACAAGGTGAATCCTCTCGTGTATATAAACCACACATATATACATATACTTACAGGTGCAATAGACATTATATGGATATTTGAATATATTATATATCGCTTAAGGCAAATTTTCAAACTAAATATACATATGTGTCTTCAGTAGATTAAATTAAATATATATTAATTTTCCTTTGCTAAATAAATTTTGCGGCCTAGTTTAATTTCAACTTGAAAATTATACTCTCAAAGTCTTTCACCTTTCATTTTTAATTAATTTTGAGTATATGAATTTGATGTTATTAAAAAATTATCAAGTAATGAAAGGGGAAATTTTTTTTCATGACAAAGGAAATAATAATAATAATAATAACTGTATGTTGGTATCTGTCAGAAATATGAAGCAGAGTAAAAGAAAAGTGTGGGAAACTTGTTAAAGTAAAATGAACGAATATAAAGAATTGAAAAAAAAAAAAAAAAAAAAATGAAAATTGTCAGATGAATATAATAAATGAAGAAAAAAAAAAAAAAATGAGAAAATCGTTAATAAACCTTCAGTTATGCATCCAGATTAAGGAGCAAACTGCTCAAGCGTCTAATCTCTTTTATCTACATTACTTATGCAGTGGTTCTCAATTCGACCCATTGATTTTATTCCAGTGGATAATAGTGAGAAAATTGCAGGGAAAAAACGAGAGAAGAATAAATAAATATTACAATGCAAATCCGTATGTGTAATAAATCTTTCATGCCACGTCATTCAAATAAATCGTGAAAAAAAAAAAAAAAAAAAATCTCCTGGCAATTTTTAACCACAAAATTGAGAGGAAATAAAAAATATTTCTTAGTCACACATACGAAAATATATTTATTTGAGTGCATTGATTGATAAATAATAAAAAATATATATATAAAAAAAAAAAAAAAAAAAAAAGATGAAAAATTAAAATAAATATCATTTTAATTGATAAATTAATTTAATTCTATTTTTTTTTTTCTTCTCTTTTTTTTATTCATTTCTCATTTATATGATAAGTTTTCATTTCATTTTTTACCATTAAAAATTTTTTTTTTTTTTCATAGATTCAATTTTACTTATAATTATTATTATTATTTTTAAAAAAAAATTAGTGTTTTTTTTTTCAAAGTCCAGCTATGATAAAATATTTCTTTGACTCGTTTTATTCTTAGAATACGCACTTATATACACTGATTTATCTAAAACACAGGCACATTCCATTAACTCATCAACATTAAAGAATATTTTTGCTTGATAAAGTTCTTAGGCTGAGAAAAAATGTCCAAGATCACATTTCATCCGATATAACGTTGACGTGTATACATATGTGTGTTTATATATTGGAAATAAATACATATATATATATATATATATATATATATATATATATAGAATTCTTTTCAAAGTTTTTCATGTTCCAAGACATATATAATATTTATATATGTAAAGTTGATTCAGGAAGTTTTACACAAAGGAACAACTTTAAAGTATTTCAAAGTTTGTTCTCTCGCGGAAAAAAAATTGATGGTAAATTTTTTTTAATTTTTTTTAAATTTTTTTTCTGATAAAAAATAAAATAATATAATAATAATCGAGTGTCACGAACGAAGTTACTTTTGTGCAAGAATAGGTAGTAATAGTATCTACTTGTGATTGTGACAGTCGTGATGGTGGTATACAGTTAATGAACTGTGAGAAGACAGAAAAGAAGTTTTTATATAAAAAAAAATTTTCTGTTTGCACTCAAGAAGAATAAAAAAAAATTGTTGGATATATATATGAACGAGTAAAATTGCACGATAAAAATTCTTTTTATTTACAAATATATTATTTCAAATATTGTATTGGATAGATAAATTTATTCTGTTTTAATTAAAAACCCAAAGCTCCACACTAAATTATCCCTTGAAATATACAAAAAATATTATCACCGTAAATAATCAAGTCAAAAATTACACAAACTCTTCAAATTTCACTGTGCAATATCACTAAAATTAATGAAATATATTTATTGAACAAGCATTTTAACAATCTCAACAATCAAATCATCGTGATATCACACGAAATTTTTTATTCAATGACTTAAAGAATAAAATATCTCGTGAGTCATCTCTCGTATCATTCCACAGACACTTCATAAATTATATAAGTATCCACATGGCATTTAACAGCCCGTTCAAATATTTCTATACACACATTACACATATACACTCGGTAGAGTTTTTTGGTTGAATGCCGCGCGTGTTGCATATGTATATTCTGTTACATCTTCCACGCGCTGAAGCGTAGATGACATGTATATGACGTTTGAGAAGTTGCACCCGTCTGACGTGCCTGTCATCCACTTGGACAACTCGAGGCAAAACACCTTGACGTATATAGTTATATCTTGGATTATTATATACATATAACCCACAACCCATCAAAATATATAATTTTGATTTCAATATTTATTTCATTTGTTTATATACACACGTAATATACATTTTAATTTAATTTCAATGTCTTCCAATTTATATTTCCATTTTTTTCTTCACAAAAATAATATCATTCCAATGGATTAATAAGAATCAATAAATGTATATTTATATATAAATGATAAAAAAAGTTTTTTTTATCTTCTTTTTTTTTTTCTATTATTGAATTTGAGGAATTGTAAAGTAACAATTCTTTCGTGTTCTCTCACTGTTTCCACTGCATTTTCTCTTGGTTTTTTTTTTTTTTTTTCTTCTTGTGTGCAGTTAGATATACATATATATAAAGCCCGTGGACCAATAAAGTATTGCCGATCGTGCGCACAAGGTGAGGAAGAAAAAGAAATGAGAAAAAAAAAAAAAACAAAAAAAGATTTCAACACCCATGGGAGGTATCAACGCCAGCGGTAACGCACTTTATGCAGCACTTTGCACCTTCACAAGAAAAGTATCTAAAAGACACTGGCAATGTCCCAAGCGATATATATATATATATATAAGTACATGGATTGAAGTAAAATATATTCTAGGTATATTTTGTTTTGGATTTTTCTAGCGATACCAAAACTATCAAGACTTCCGGGACGTGAAAGAGGATAAATAAAAAAAATAAAAAAAAAAGTTTGTATATAACAGAATTGTTGAGAGCAATTTAGTTAACCTCATAAATATATTTCACTACAATAGAATTTTCATGAGCGTATGCACGAGAAATAATCTCACCGTATTATACACAATTCAATGATTGTATTAGACAAACAAATTCTATATATATAAATATATTGTGTTTATATTGGATTATATTTAATGTGTCAGTTCAAATACGTGAAGATATAGAAAATTAATGCACATAATTTTATTCAATATAGACAAATGTAAATGAATTTTCACATTTAACTTTGTACAAATAGTATACGGTGATATTTGTATTGATCTCTACTTATATAATATAAAATTTTTATTCTCTACTTTTTTACATTTATACGACTATCGTATATTTTTTATTATGATAAAAAAAAAAACAAAAAAATTTTACTCAAAATTAATGTTGTGATATATTATTATTAATAAATTTCATTTCGTACGATTGTAAATAAATTGCATTGAATTATTTTTAATATACGATTTCTGTGTAGAATAATTTTATTTACGTATACCCATGACCTAACGCACACCATTAAACTGTAAAAGCCACTTGAAATACTGCAGTGTCCAAAAATACGTAAATTGTTGAGAGGGGAATCTATTCTATCATCATCCAATTCTATTTTGCATGATTATTTCTGTAATGGCCCTCGACGAATTTGTTCACGTCCCACACACGAGGATTAATTGCACAGTTGACATATGAAAAACGAATATATATATATGTATACATAGAAAATTTAATTTACTGCGAACGAGTGTACCAAACTCTTGTAGCCCTTCACCCTGATAAAATAAAAAAATAAATAATAAATAATAAAATAATAAAATAATAAAAGTGTAAAATGCAAAATAGACATTATAACTATCACTTAATTTACTCTGCAGTGTATGCAATGAAAATCCTTAGACTGTGCACAGTAGTCACAATCATTAATTAAAGCTTTTGACTCATCGTGTTTATTTCTCTTTCACGTGTGAAAATAATAAAGAAAATTATACACAAGTAGATGGAGAAGAGAATAGAGACATGGATGAGCGTTATTAAAGTGACATAACACTCACCCACTCGTTCATTTCTTCTTCCTCTTTCTCTTGTTCATTACTCCTTTTTTTTTTTTCTTTTACATATTTACGGTCATATTTTTATTGTATACAGTTACACAGTAGAAATGTCATCTATCCACTTTATCAATGTATTTAAAGCACAACGCCCTCGTATTTTTTTTCTTTTTTTTTTTTTCACTCTGTGTCAGTAAACAAAAGAGAAAAAAAAAAAATTCCCACATTTTGCATGTGTATTTTGCAATATTATTTACTTATGATTATTCTCGTCGTTACAGTCCATTTAATGTAAATATAAATCAAGTATAAAAGACTGTATTATAGTTGTGCATTGAAATTAAGTTGAGTATTATTAATGCACTGCTACTATCGTTTTTTTTTTTTTTTTTTTTTTTTTAACTCACGCTAAAACGTTTTATATGAACTGTCGATCGTCACATTTAACTGAATAAAATTGATTGAATATTAATATTGAATAATAATAAATTAATAAATATAATCAATAAATATAATCGAAAAAAAAAAAGAATAGAATTAAATTAAATTAATAAAGTAAAAGAATTTGTCTCACAAATTCATAATTGAATTTTCAACTAAAATTTTACATGACACGATGTAAAATTCTATTGTGCCATTTTATACTCACACATATGATAAAATAAATAAATATATATATCGTCACTTTTTTTATACTCATGTGTAAGCTTTTCGAGCTTTTAAGCCTTTTTTTTTTTTTTTTTTTTTTTTTTCAATATTCAAACACGATATGTTTTTCCCGCGCATGTTTCAACGAACACACCACGGATCCAATGCATTTTTCCACATCCCATATCGCTCCTCTAACTATATACATTATATATATAAAAAGAGTGAGAGAGAGAAGAAGTGATATATACCTGTCACATACAAATGAATGTTCATATAAACCATGAACCCTCGTACACACGAAATACCTAGCGATGCAGTTTAGCAAGAGGGCGAAAATAACGATGATAAAACTTTAACTGCACACACACACACACACACACAAACAACATGCGCGTCTACTTCATATATATCAATGGATTTTAGATATTCCAATGATGCAGTCTTGTGACATTAATGTCGTATTTCACATTGATTTATTCATACCCAATCCAATGATAATAAAAGACAATATCAACGTATAACAAATAAAAAAATAAAAAAAAACAATTTTTTTTTTTTAAATAATAATCCAAATATATAATTAAATAATTTATATTTCTTTTTTTTTTTTTTTTCTTTTCACAGTGAAGGATTTTAAAACACCAGTGGGAGGATGATTGGAATATTAGGTGTGTGTGTGTGTGTGTGTGTGTGTGTGTGTATATATATAAAAGGTAGCGTCTCACGGCAGGAGCCTCGAATATCGTTACTGGTAATATTAAATTGAGCGTGAGCACGCAAGCCTCAATGTATTAAGATTATGAATCCATTAGCGGGTAAGATGGCTAAATGGGGTCGAAACGCTTCCCTATTTATATATATATGTATATATATATATATATATATATATATATACATAAGTTATATGTACAAAGTCGATGAAAAACGTTAAACTTATTTTTTTTTTTCTTTTTTTTTTGTTTCCTCATCATTGATTTCTTTTTTAGGTCGATTAATCGTCATACTTACGTGTAAGATATACAAGCGCTTGATTATAATTTTGATAAATAATAATAAAAACTAAAAATGAATAATAATAATAAAAATAATGATATTGGCCATGAATCGGTATTAATATAAATTGATAGTCGATGTTATCTAGAGTGATATGTATTATTATGTAGTTCTAGCTGCAATGAATATTATCGTGTGATAATTAAGTTTAACTGATGATGTTATATATATTTGGATTTTGCGAGTTTCTGTTGTGTAGTATTGGTTGTTTATAGAAAATAGAGAAATACCAGAAGTAGGATAAAGGGAGAATATTGATCATTGGATAAATGTAGAGCAATTAAATGTACGGATAATATGTTAATTGAATGATTCTTTGTTTCTGCTTTGTTGTTTTTTTTCTTTTTTTTTTTTTTTTTTTTGTTTTTCTCCTCCTGTTTCAATTTATATTCATTTGATTTATCGTGGTAATGATATAATTTATCGTAGAAATTTTACGTGTACGAGTATAATAAGATACTATTGTGATTTATAATAATTATTAAAAAAATTTTTAATTATAAAAAAACTAAAAAAAAAAAAGTTTAATGAAATTTAATATTTGTATTATTTTTATTGATTTATTTTATTTTTTTATTGTTATTATTGTCTTTTTTTCTTTCATTTTTTATAGTTGATTTATTGTGAGCTGTGGATAATGAACAAAATTTTTGAAATGTCTCGTGCACACGCGTTTACACTTACAGCAGCAAAAACAATCGTGCAAGACATCATCAGGTAAACACGTATAAACTTGCACGTGGAATTTGTTGTTTTTCAATATTGCAAAAAGTTTTTATGACCTATGGCAATTAAATTTTTTTATTATTTAATTTTTTTTTTTTTTGTTTTTTTTTACATTAATGTAATTAGGCAGATGAATGTGGATGGAGAAGGATAAGAAAAAGAGAATAGGGGAGAGAAAAAAATTGATATATACATATATATAATTGTTTTTGTCTTTTGATAATGAAAATTGTTTTAATTGAATAAATTAAGCGCATAAGAGCACGGAAAAATAAAACTGAAATTTATTTTTTTATTTTTTTATTTTTCATTCTCTGTCTTTTGACCGGTTATTGTGGGTGTATTCTCTTGTTTAGAGAAAGAAATTGTCACGAAATCTGAAAGAAAACGTGTTTGTTCCTTAATGATAGAGCCACTGGAATTCACCCAAGTCTCGGGGTCTTGTACAACGTATAACAGTAACATAAAAACCACCAGCGCGGTTTACGATACCAGTTAAAGCCAAAAGTAAGGGAGTAAAGAAGAGAATGAAAGTGAATGTGCAAGTGAGAAAAAAAAAAAAAAAAAAAAAAAAAATGCGAGTATTACGAGCCCAACTACAACCAGTGTTTTCTATCCCTATCACCAAAAAGCGAAAGAGATAAAGTAAAACAAGAAAAAAAAAAAAAAAAAATAGTGCATTTTGCAGTTGAATCTCAAAGTGTTTGCAGAAGACACCCAAACGATTATTCCTTTTCTTCCTGAGCTTTATTTATTTATTTTTTTTTTCTTATTTCAACGCTCCAACACTTATTTTTATTATTATTATTTTTTTTTTTCCCCCATCACCCACCCCCTCTCCTTTGTCATGTTATTTTGTGTTGCTTGTGTCTGCAAGTGCTACATAACTTTTCTCACTGAGACAGTGAAAAAAAAAAAATAAAAAATACCCGAGAAATTGTGACAATTTCACGATAACACCGCAATGTATATAAATTTATTTATTTATTTATTTATTTATTTATTATTTATTTTTTATTTTTTCTCATTATATTTATATACAAGAAAAAAAATAATAATAATCAACTTACAATTGTCATAATAAATAAATATTTATTATTATTTCTTACATTATACTCGTAAGAAAAAGAGAACAAGAAAAAAAAAAAGAACCAATAATACAAATAAACAACGTCAGTTGTAAACCCCATCAAATTGTCAATTGATAATTATATTTAAAACACCTGTTTCACCACATATGTAATTACACTAATAATAATAAATAAATAAATAAATAATATAGTAGTAATAGTAATAGTACATACAATAGTAAATGTCTTTTGACAGATTATGCCGAACATTTTCTCGTTATGTTTTATATTTATACCATATACTCATTCTCTTCTTCTTCTTCTTCTTCTTCGAGACTTTCAGTGAGTTAAGCTCTTATCTATATAGATACAAGTGTAAATATATATGTATATTCGTTTCGGTAACGAGTCTGAACACGACATCATATCAGTTTATCACCCCTGTCGTGGTATTTTACGTTCTCACAAAATGCAGCTGTAAAGATTTTCATTTTCACTCGGTTATTTATTTTTTTTTTTTTCTCTTTCACAAACACTATTTTTATACCCATTATTATTATTATTTATTTTATTATTTTTTTTTTTTTTTTCACCACACTATAATGTATCTACATAATCAGTGTGTGCCAAATAAATGTCAACTCTGTGTCAATACATTTTTTATTCTTTTGAATTTATAAAAATGTACGAAAAAAAAAAAAAAATAATAAAAATAAAAAAATTCCATTTTATCAAATATCTCGATTTTTATTGCAAAAAAAAAAAAAGAAAAATAATTAGAGAGAATAGAGTGTGAGAAGAAGGAGGTACGTACAAAGTGTAAGAAGAGAGAAAAGACGCAATAAATATGTGTAAGAAACGAGTGAGGAGAGAGGGTGAGGAAGGACGAGAGAGTAGGGAGGGAGAGAGGAAGGGAGGCAGAAATTGTAATAGAGAAAGACTTGAAAGGGTGCGTGGTTGGTTTGTGCGCTTTCATGCTTGGAAATCAGGCGTCTAAATCTAAATGACGCCCGTTGCGCGACACGACGCCGCCTCACTCTCTCACTCTCTTTTTCTCACTTTCGTATTTTTTTGTATTTTCTCATAATACACTCTCGATGCGAGCACACACCGACTAATTACCGTTAATGCCAACTTGGTTAATTAACGTCTCCGTTAATTCTTCATACATTTCTATACATATATATTTATATATACAAGTTTATACTTGTACAATTAGTTTCAACTTTATATACAAATAAATCAACACGTTATTTTTTATAAAACCAAAAAAACAAAAAACAAAACAAAAAAAAAATTGAATTTTTTTTTTTTTTATTATATTCAAAAATATATAAATTATTTTTTATATCTATATGTTGAATTAATATTTAAATATAATTTATATTTTACATTATATTTATATAAAATAAAAGATTAATTTTAATGTCCGATACGCTTCTTTGCATTCGACTGATCTTTTTCTCTGTTTGTATTTAACAAAAATTACAACACGCACGAGATATACAAAATAAATCCCTATCTCTCAACATTCATATACGTATATAAACTAATATATTTTGTTATATAATTTTGTGTGTGTGTGTGTGTGTGTGTGTGACAACTGGCTTCGTTATAACTATATACGACACAACATTCGTGTGAGAGTTGAAACTTTGCCACACAGTTCTATATGATTAGAGACCTCGTGAAATGCGTAGGTGGATACGCAAACGTGAGTGTCACGCTCTTCACCCTTTTACTACACACTTGTATATATCCTTCACTATATATATGTATACATATAGACAAGCGTATACAACCGTTAGAGCGTCTATGGCATGTGCATAATAACATTTACCCACGTATGCGACCCTATCGCACGAGTTCATGTGGGCTTCTCTCTTACTTTCTCTTTCTCTCTCTCTCTCTCTCTCCCTCGCTATCCTTCTCTGTCCTTCTCTCTTTTATATATATATATATACGTACGTAAGGCTTGCACGTTTGTTATTACACCAAACGAATGAGTATATATGATGAATATAAAATTCAAAAGACTATTCACTCACCGCTCAATCATATTTCTATGTGTTATATTCTCTTTGTAATATTTTCCTGGAAACGATTCTTGTTTCAATAATTCACTTGGTGTTGTGGGTTAATATTTTTCTCTTTATTTCTTTTCATTTTCTTCGTTTTATCATATATTTTTTTTGTTTTTTTCTTTCTTTGTTCACTGTATTGTTTATAGATTTATTTGTGTGTTGATGTAGTTTGTGTGTTAACTGAAATGAAAATAAAATAAAAATTAATGTTGTTATAATTGTAATTTTATTTATGATAAATATTTCATTGGTATTTAATTGATAAATAATTGAAAAATGTCATTTTGTTATGTTAAACATAAATGAAAGTGGATGAGATCACGGTGTCGAGTACTCAGTGACGAGGGTGGAAATGAATATCCGGGTGGTTTTGACATGGCCTCTCTTCCTTACGCAAAATACAAAGAGAGGAAGAGACAGGGTGAATAGAGAGAGGGTTGTCTGTAAACTTTGATTACATCTGACGATAGTGATATATATATATATATATATATATCAGGTTTTATATCTCAACTTTCACGTTGTTCATGTTTAAAGTGAGATAGACACCGATACAAATCTCTATTTAATACAAATATCCATTTAATAATAATCGGATTCATTTATTTATTTATTTTCTTCTTCTTTTCTTTTGTGTATGTGTGTGTGTATTTTTTTTTTATTTTTCTCTTTGGAAAAATAAAATGATACACTTGAAATAAAATAATTTATTTGAAATGAAAAAAAAAAAATTTTTTTTATATAATTAATTAATATTAATTGAATAGAGATATATTTAATTGTACAATGAAAATTGTTGCAATATATTTTGGCACCTGCAATAATACACGTCCGAGTTATCATCATTGGCTTCTACGAAACCGCCAGAGCGTCAGACACGCCGAGTTATTTTAATTGAGCATATGCAGCAAAATAAAGGAAGGAAAGAGAACCAACCGCCAACGCGAAAAGCCACACAAGCTAAATCATTCTTGGAAGCACAAATCCGTCGAGCTTCACACACTCTCTATCTCTCTTCTTTTTTTTTTTTTTCTATGTCCACTGCCTCCTCCTCATCTTAATTTTCTTGTATTCCTCTCACCACTTAAAGTAAACGAATGGGAAAAAAATAACATCAATAATCTCATGTAATTTTTTTTCATCTTCTCTGTCGCACACTCAAGTCTGACGAAAAAAAACTTTTTCTACTACTACCACCACCAACGCTATCGTCATCTTCATAATCATCATCAATTTTTATATAATAATATTTCTATTATCTTTTTCGTCTTTTTTTCTACACTCCCACACATAAAATACACACTCAATATCAGGATTCATCTTTAAATTTTACTCAATTTATTTCTTTGTTTGTTTTATTTCTCTCATTCAATTGAAAAAAAAAAATAATAATAATAATAATAATAAATAAATAAATGAATAAATAATAATGAAATGATCAAGGAAGAAGAAAAATGAAAGAACCTGTTTAATACGACCTTAATGACTTCTTTTCCAACTAGCGTTGGTACTCAACTATCCACTGCTACATCTGACATCGACTCACTTCCTCCGTCATTGCACACTATTCTCTATTTTTTTTTTTTTCTACACCATTTCTATATTGTTATTTCTACTCTACTTTACAATTTATCCATTTCATATTTTTCAACAACTTGCAATTTTTTTTTTTTATTTATTTTCTTTCCTTTCTTTTTTTTTTTTTCTACCTTTAATTTGTGCTATAAAAAATCTCAAAAGCAAAAATTTATCAGATAGATTTGAGCGGCGATTAAAATTATTATTGTCAATGATATTTAATTAACAATATGATAAAAAAAAAAAATTTAATATTTTGTTTATCTATTTTTATATATTTGAATTGATTAATATAAAATTTACTGATGGACAAAATTTGTTTATGTTTACAGGGACTTGCAAGGAAATAATATATCAGTTATATTCAAAACGGATTTTGAAGATATGGCAGCACTTCATGCACTGTAAGTTAATTATATTTATTGTAATAAAAAATATATATATATATTTATTTATTTATTTATATTGATTAAAAAATTAATTAATTTTATATGTTATAATTTTTCCAGACAATTATCAAATAATCAAATACACACAATTGAACGTGGTGCATTCAAAGATTTAGTTGCAGTTGAAAAATTACGACTAAATAATAATCAAATTCGTTATTTACCTGATACTTTATTCAGCAATATGATGAATTTACGGAGATTGTAAGTTTATATATTTTACTTATTGCAATTATCTCTACTATAATTTTAATTTTTTTGTTTTTTTCAATCATCAAATTATTCACAAAAAATTCAACTTTTAACTTCACTTCTATCCAATTTATTAATTTTTATTCACTAATAATTGTCTGATATATATATTTTTTTTCTTTTTTTTTTCTTGTAATTTATAACTTTACATTTGAAGATGAAGTGACTGTTTTTTTTCATTGACAATATGAATAATTTTTCACAACTAAACAATTTATCTCTCATACTTGTCCCGACTTTATTGACAATAAAATGCAGTAAACTTAAACAAAAAATGAAAAAAAAAAACATAATAAATAGCCAAACATCATCACAATCATAAATATCAAATGTCGAATAGTATCAATCTCTTTCTTCCACAACACAATCAATCAAACATTTAAAATAAAAATAAAAATGATAAAAAAAAATAAAATAATAATAACAATACAAAAAATATTGAATAGATTTTTCTCGTGATAATGTAAAATAAAACTAAAATTCAAAAGCAAAAAAATTTCATTCACATATCTTATCGTCATCTTACATTTAAAATCAATGACGTTGCCATGAATGTGGTCGTGTGTGTTTGTGTCTGTATTTGTCTGTCTAGTGTGTCTGGATTCCTTTGGCGTTCGGCATCTGCCACTCAAATAAAACACCACCAGTAAAATACGATAGCTATATAGAAAATAGTTGGTAAGAGTTTTAAAAATGATTGCGCACACGCTTGATGATGGCGCAACTCAAACGTACGCTCGTATGTTCATACATTCTGAGATGCTCAGCATCAGATCCATCCATCATCCAACAAAGTGGGTAGATAGACAGGTCTCTGGAATAGTTTAATAGTCTACACAATAACTGTATACAATCTCAAGTTCAATAATAATAATAATAATAATGATAATAATAATAATTGAAATAGTTGCATTATTATGAGTAGAAGTAATAAAAAAATTAAAAAACACCAGAGACAGTTTGATTTTATGGCGTTGCATACACTCAAAATATTTTTTATGTACAATGACAGGTGAATACAATTGAAAATTATTAAATTTGCTTGATAAATGATAAATATTTTATTTAAATATGAATAAAAAATTTAGAAAAAAAAAAAAAGAAAATGAAATGAAGAAAATAAAAAGCGAGAATATTTTTATTTGTAATTTTATTATTTGTCTTATTTTTCAATTTAATTTCAATTTTTTCAAATTTTTTTTTTCCTCTTTGTTTTTTGTTAATTTACAATTTTAGTTTGTTATCGATAAATGTGATATTCAAGTATGAGTTTTTAGTGTAGAATATCAAGTGCGTGGAGAAAATACGTGGCTAAGGGAATTCAAAGATAATCATTTGAAATTCTACATTCACTTGGTGTATTAAATTAATTGAATATAAAAATAAAACAACAATTTATTTATCTTTATTATTTTCTTCTTCTTCTTCTTCTTCTTCTTTCCCATCTTTTTTTGTTTTTTCTTTATTATTTTCACGGTATAAAACTTTAATTGGAAAAAGTCACAAACTGCCATTAAATTGTATATATTTACTTTCACAAATAAATACAGTAACTCGAGATATTTAAGAATAAATATTTTTAGTTAATTCACGCAAACTATTTACGTTAAAAAATAAAGAACAATAAAAAAAAAAAAATTAAATTATCAAATAGAGTAATACAATAGCAGTGAATAATTAAATAGCAATGTGAAAATTTTGAGATAGTGAGACTTGAAATCAAGGGAAATCCAACACACAAGACAATTAGACAATCGATCACATAGTGAATGAAATAATATATCTATACATACACAGAAAATGAGTATAGAGACAACGTCCAATAGTTTTATTGTGAATAGTCGTGAGCCATTGTCTGTCTCTCTCACTATTTATATTCTCATTCGCGTGAATTGTCCCTTGTGACGGGTAAGCAAACGTGGTCATTCTTGTGCCTGCACATTGAGAAATTCGGTAATTGCTTTCTGGATTGGGTCAAGCGAATTGGGACTTGAAAATCTCTCCCCCGCGTTCGCTTGTCTTACCGGCCCCATACGACTCATATATATATATATATATACACACACACACTATACATTTATAATGTCCCAACAATTCTCTGCGGCCTGATGCCTTCTCGTTCACCTTCATTCTCCTCTTTCTCTTTCGAATCCCCGGCGAACATAATTACAGATTGCAACTTCCAAGCAAATGGACGGTCCAATATACACGCGGTGAACCGTACCCCAAGTGGCCTCTAACCTATCATCACTGATGTCTGGTTAACGCTCTAGCACATTATATATATAGGTAGATATATAGATAGATAGATAGATAGATAGATAGTTAGATAGATCCTGGGACGCGTGATCAAACCAACATATACGGTCTTCTTCATAAATTTTCATGTAATCTCATTGGAGTAAAACAAAAAAAAAAATTTCTAAAAAATGTATACAATAAAAAATTATTATTACTTGACTAGTATTTTTTTGTTTTTATTATTACTTTTTTTTTTTCTCTTATCACGATAGTTAATCGTGTGTTCAAGTATATTGTTCATTCCTGCAACAATGTAAATTAAAAATTCAAATGTAAAATTGTGTGTTTAACGTGAATTTTTTTAAATGATGATATGGAATTTTTTATCAAATATTGTTCGGGGTTTTTTTTTTCTTTCTTTCTTTCTTTCTTTTTTTTCTGAATTTAATGATAATAGGAGGAGAGTATTGGGTGTTTATATAATAAAATATGAATAGTATAATTAACTTTGTTGAATTTTCAAACACAGAATTATTCTATAGTAACTTCACAACTGTGTCATATAAAATATTAATTCCAGTGTCAATTTATTTATTTATTTTTTTTTTTTTGTTTATATAATCCTCAACAAATCACCCCTTTGAATTTACTGCTGGGTATATAATCTCTGGAACGTTACGTAATCGCAAAGAACAATGAACTCGGTGAATAGTCTTAAAAAAAAAAAAAATAGGAATAAAAAAAAAAAAAAAAAGGAGAAGAAAATGAGAGACTGAGTGGGTGAGAGGAGGATAGAATGATAAAACAAAATGTAGGAAATTTTTCCTAGTGGTTGGAAAAAAAGAAGAAAAAAAAAAGTGAGACAGAGATGAGAGTTCTTGTTATCGGATTGTAACAACCTTTTGAACAAAGTCAGAGTGTCTGTCGTTTCTCCTTCACCATTCACTTTCTCTTTATTTTTTTTTTTTTTTGTTTCTTTCTTTCTTTCTGTCTTTCTTTCTTTCTTTTTTTCCCCAGTGGTTTGCGCTCCACTTGAAAATCTCTACACCACTAGCTAAAGCTGTACTAGATACCCAATGTACTGAGCAAAAGACACTAAGCCACCCTCTACAGTGTATCTATATACTCCAATTGAAACTATATAAAATTAACCAACACCACGAACATTGTCAATACTCAGACATAATAGATGTTATAACTTTTTCACGTGGATAGTAAGTGATTAGTGACCTGGTCTGTCAACGTGCACTGCAATTGGTAATTTCAATAATTTATGTGTGAAAATGTAGGCCAAACTCATGACCATTTAAAAAAGTGTGTGTACGAGGTTAAATAAAAGATACATTGACCCATTCATTGATTTTAACCTCGATATACTTTTTACACTATTTATTTTATTCTATTCTACTTTACTTCATTTCACTTTTTACTTTACAAAGAATTTTGTTAGATTTTGTTGGTATCTCCACAACGAGAAATAAAAAAAAAAATCAGCTTAATGTCTGTCTGTCTGTCTGTCTTTCTGTATGTCTGTGTCCAATATAAGCCTCTTATTCTCACGAAGAAAAATTCCTTATCCTCGATATTATTCACATGCACATTCAATCTTAATCTGTCTCAATTTTTTCATCTTATTCGATTTAATTTTTTTTTTTTGCGCTTGTTTAAATTACAGAGATCTCAGTCATAATCAAATTGCAATGATTGGACCTAAAACATTGCGTGGAGTTTCATCATTGAAGCATTTATTACTCGACAATAATGTACTTACGTGTATTGACGAGAGTGCAATAAGAGAACTTAAAGATTTAGAAATACTGTGAGTATTATTTGTTTTTTTTTTTTTTTCTTTTACTTTTTCTTTTAAAATATGACATATAATATTAATTCAATTAATATTTTGTGTTTTTTTATTTATTTATTTTTTTTTTTTTTTTTGTTTGTTTCAGTACCCTGAATAATAATAAATTAACAACACTCGGCAAAGAAATGCTATTTGGTTTATCACGTTTGCGTACGTTTAAACTTGCAGATAATTATCTAGCGTGCGATTGCCATTTAGCTTGGCTGTCACGTCATTTAAAAAGTATCCCACGACTTGGACAACATACAAAATGCGCATCACCGGCGCACTTGAAAGGACAAAATCTTGTTGATTTACAAGTAAGTTCCACCCATCCAACTATCAAAATATATTTATTTATTTATTATTTTTTTTTTTTTTCATTCATGAAACATTCAAATGTTACGACGCGATATAAAATAATGTAAAACCTGTTTTCTCAATTGCCACTGCGTGTACAAACACAAAGAATATTTTTCATGATGAAAAACAATATATATATATATATATATATGTGTGTGTGAATAAAAAAGATGAAGGGAAAAAAATAAATTGAACATGTTTGCGCTACGTGGAAGAATATTAACGTGTGTCTTGGTATGGATGAGATCATTTAGTTGCACATCCTGTGACATCAACTATTTTCTTCATGTTCATCTTCTCGTTGTATTTAATACCGTATATATACGTACTTAGGGTTGAGGCATAAAACGTCGATTCTGTGGGTGGGCAATGGGATAAATTTCCTTAAATACCATCGGCCGTAAATCACCGCGCGAGTTCAACGCTTAGGACTACGAGAGACATTGAGAGAACGTGCAAGAGCAACAGCCACAGAAAAACATAAAGCAGAAAAAAAAAAAAAAAAAAGAGAAGGAGGAAGGAGAAGAAGAAGGAAAACAGATGAGGATGCGCTTGAGGAAATATTTTCACTGGTGTTATTTTTGTAGTCATCGAATTTATTGCGTGAACGCGAGTTTTACGTCTTTCACGCGTTATAAGAATAATAAATATGAGACAAAATAAGAAAAAGTAAAGATAAAAATGTAAAAATAAAAAAAATAAAAAAATGAAATTTATAAAGTATTTTAGTTATATTTAAATTATTATAAATATTTCAAATTTCATTTTAATTATCAATTAATATTATATTTGATATTTTTTATTATTTTTACAGGAGCACGAATTTAAATGTTCAGGTTTGGTGGAATTACGTGCGGGTTCTGAATGCACAGCTGAACCTCAATGTCCGCATCCGTGCAGATGTGCAAATGGTATTGTTAATTGCCGTGAAAATTCATTGGAAAAAGTACCAACACATTTGCCAGAAGATACCATTGAATTGTAAATTAATCATACACTCATTTTATTTACAAGTCCAATTTTGTATTTTTTTTGTTTTTTTTTTAAATTATATATTTCTTCTTTTTTTTTTACAGACGATTGGAACAAAATAGTATTACGGAAATACCACCAAAGGCATTTTCACCTTATCGAAAATTATTGCGAATTGATTTGAGTAACAATAAAATAAAAAAAGTCGCTGCCGATGCATTTCACGGTTTAAAATCTCTCGAATCACTGTAAGTATATACAAAAAAAAAAAATATATTATTCAAATAATATTACTCAATAAAAAAATACATAATTTTATTTATTTTTTGTTTTTCTTTATTATTTACTTGGATATTAATTTATTGTTAATATAGATATTTTAATTCTATGAAGATCGCAATGAACACTGATGAGAAATTTTAATTTACTTTTTATAAATTTTTTTTTTGTTTTTTTCTGCAGTGTACTCTACGGAAATAAAATCACCGAGTTGCCAGCTGGCGTATTCCAAGGACTAACTAGCTTGCAATTACTGTGAGTTTCATAAATCCACCTTGTCTCCACTCACAGTTTTAAATTACATTCTCGTACATATTGACTCAATCTACAATTATAACGAAAGAATGAAAAAAAAAATAATAAAAAATAAAAAAAAAAAAGATGAGAGAAAGAGAAAATTAAATGAATATCTCATAGTTGATTTTTGCTGATAATGCAAAGAATTCATCATTAATTTATATTAATCTTTTTGATTTTTTCAGTTTGCTCAATGCCAATGATATTTCCTGCATTCGAACTGATCTATTTCGTGATCTCACAAGTTTAACATTATTATCACTGTATGATAATAATATTAAATCACTTGCAAATGGGACATTCACAAATTTACGCAGCATCCGAACACTGTTTGTATTTAATTTAAATTAATTCAATTAAAATCATTATTTATTTGATTCAATAAATATTTAAAAAGTTAAGAATATACGATAATTTATTTTTGGATTTTTTTTTTTTTTAGACATCTAGCTAAAAATCCATTTATATGCGACTGCAATTTACGATGGTTGAGTCTTTATCTTCATGAAAATCCAATTGAAACATCGGGAGCTAAATGCGAATCACCAAAGAGAGCAGCAAAACGCAAGATTGACGTGATGCGGGACGAAAAGTTCAAATGTAAGGGTAAGCACGATTCGACTTCCGGTTATCTTCTTCTTACTTCGACAGGATGGTATCAGGTCGGTAACCTTCTCTCTATCCTCTATCCACTCTCCTACATATTGGTGCTTTCGTCATCATCATCATCATCATCATCATCATCATCATCATCATCATTGGCTCATAGAGAAAACGGGACGAGATATAGTAAATTAAAAAAAAAAAAAAATAGATAGAAGGATGAAAAGGAAGTGAGAGATAAAGAAGAAGAGAACGATGAAGAAAATACATTTCTCTTTCATCTGAATTGTTTATCTCTTCTTTTGACTCTTCTGATCTTCTTGCACGGTGAATGCTTAGATTAACGCTTCACAAATATCTTCTTTCTATTTTATTTTATTTTATTTATTTATTTTTTTTTTTTCTTGTTAAGTAATACTGTTATTATTAACTAAAAACGAATTGGTATAAAATGCTGGCTGTGTGTGGTCTGTGTTCAATCACGGTACGTACGCTTTTTAAAAATTCATAATCATTTAATCCGTCCATAACGTCATTTTTTTTTTTTTTTTTTTTTTTTTTTTTCTTGGTGTTTAACATGAAGATAAATATTTGGTATGATATTAATATTGGAATTTATTGATTTAATTTTAATTCAAATTAATACTGAACCGAGTCAACAATTTCTTTTGTTTTTGAATATTAAAATCTTTCCATTATTTTTTTTTTTTTTTTGAGCTGTATTTTTTTAAAAGAAAAATTTCATATCATTTTTAAAAGTTATATTCGAAAGTTACAAGTTTGTGTATTGAAAGATATATCAATGGAAAAAAAAAAAAAAGAAAAAAATAAATAAATAATTGAAGCTGAATTTTTCAGCTTTCAAATGTAACTTGTTAAATTGAACTGCTATAATATTCTCTTCACTTAATAGTGACTCAATTTATCCTTGAAATTAACGCATGACTAAAAAAAAATCATTTTGTTTCCTTAATAAAAACAAAAAACATTTTCAATTAAAAATTTATGTGCATATAAATATCATTTTTATTATTATTATTTTTTTTTTTATTCATTTTTCTCATTTCGATCTCACAGAGTGATGAGTTTGTAATTACATAAATAATTTTAGATTCAATATAAAAAGGGAAAAGAAAAAATTTCTCATGATAAAATGGAATTTTTTGCAACATGTGGGAATATAGAGCAGGCACATCAATTTCATTCTCGTATATTGATCAATTGAATTTATATTGGTTTCAGGTGATGAAAAATTATTAACAAAAAGAGCAGGTGAATGTATATTACCCGGTGCATGTCCATCTCCGTGTACATGCAATGGTGCAACTGTTGATTGTTCAGATAAAAAATTAACGACAATACCAAAAGAATTGCCAATATACACATCATCATTGTGAGTTGTAATTGAATTAATTTTTTTTTTATTTTTGTCGATTCCATTTTTGTTTGTTTGTTTGTTTTTTTTTTTTTTTTTTTTTTTTTGAAAACTGATATAATTGGCAATTAAATTTCATTTTTTTTTCTTTTTTTTTCAAATTTTCCTTTTAAAGATTATTGGGCAATAACGATATTGAAAAGATAAAAGCCGAGAATTTATTTGAAAAATTACCAGAACTGCAACATTTGGATTTGAGAAGAAATAAAATTACACGAATTGAGGCGATGGCATTCAAGGGCGCACACAAACTCACTGAATTACTTTTGTCTGACAATAAACTACGTGAAGTTCACAATAAAATGTTCAATGGCCTTGTTAACTTGAAAACTCTGTAAGTATTCCATAAAAACAAAAAAAAAAAAACTTGTTTGGTAATAAAAATATCTGTACATGGGGAAATAAAAATGAAAAATTTTTTTTATTTTGTTTCATCAAATCCATCAGAAATCTCACAACAAATGCAATTACGTGTGTAATGCCAGGATCTTTTGAAGGACTCGCACATATTCATAATATGTAAGAATTGTTAAATATCATATTTATATTTAATTAATTTTTATTAATATTTTAAGTGATAATATCATTTAATTACTTATAGAAATATGCAAGGTAATCCTTTATCATGCAATTGTCATCTCTCATGGTTTGCTGAGTGGTTGAGAACACACGAGATGTCTGGTATTATTGGACGATGTCACGATCCACCGAGATTGAAGGACGCTCACGTCAAAGATATTCCACGACATGAATTCAAGTGTAGCAGTGAGTTTTTCAATAAATCTCAAAAACCCAATAATTTTAATAAACAATCAATTGAAAATTGATATTTTTGTTTGTCTTCATATCTCAAAAACGTTGAATTTTTGATGAAACAATGTGAAATAATAAAAAATTCCTTATGAAATTGTAAATAAAATGAGCTAAGACAGAGGTCTGTATGATAATTGGTTTACGAGATATAGCAAATCAAAATTTTACCACAAAAAAAAAAAAAAAAAAAAAAAAAAAAATCTAATATAAATAATATAAATTTTAATGTAATTTTATATTCATTTGATTTTATCAAGGTGATAGCGTTGGATGTTTGGGTGACGATTACTGTCCACCACGATGTCATTGTGCCGGTTCAGTTGTTAGCTGTTCCAGATCACATCTAACAGAAATACCACGTGGAATACCACCAGAAACCACCGAACTTTATCTTGATGTTAATGATATAAAAACAATTCAACCTGAAAGACTGAGTCACTTAAGAATGTTAACGAGACTGTGAGTATCCCATATAAAATTCATTCAATACCACGACAATTATATCATTGGCATTTATTTCTAATTCACTTTTTATATATTTTTTTTCAATTCAGAGATTTGAGCAATAATCAAATTGTAATGCTGTCAAATGATACTTTTAAAAATTTAACAAAATTATCGCATCTGTAAGTTGAATTAATACGAAATTATTTCTAATAATAATTTATTATTATTATTATTTTTTTTTTTTTTTCAATTAATATTAGATATTAATTTTTTATTTCTCTATTTTACAGGATAATCAGCTACAATAAACTCCAATGTGTTCAACGAAATGCTCTAGCTGGACTTAAATCATTGAGAATAATGTGAGTAAATATTTATTTTTCCAAATAATAATTTTTTTTTTTTCAACACTTTCGAATATTATTATTTTTTATTTTATCCATTATTTCAATAGTTCCCTACATGGAAATGATATTTCTACGATTCCCGAGGGTGCATTTGATGATTTGGAATCCATAACGCATCTGTGAGTAATTATAAGCCAAAAAATATATATTTTTTTTTTTGTCTGTTTTTCTTAATTAAAAGAGAATAATAAAATTAATTATTTATCACAGGGCATTGGGATCGAATCCATTATATTGCGATTGTCACATGCGTTGGTTGGCGGAATGGGTAAAAAAAGATTTGGATGTTGAACCGGGAATTGCCCGATGTATGGAACCACCAGCAATGAAAGAAAAACTTTTGCTCACGGCGCCAGCAAACGCTTTCCAATGTAAAAGTAAGTATTAAATCAACGTTAAATAATAAAAATAAATGAGAAAATTAAGAAAAAAAAAGTAATCAAGTGAATATAATAGAACTAAAACATTTTTATTTTCTGATATTTAAACGAATATCCGTCTATTTAGTTTGATATTTTTTGGTTGGAGCCCTCAGAACGGTACTAAAATTGCTCATTAATCGTAGACATTTCTTCCGTGCAGCCAAGCAACAACCTGCCGAGGTCATGGCCAAATGCGATGTGTGCTACACAATCCCATGTGAGAACAGTGGATTATGTGAAACATTACCGGACAGGCAGTTCAATTGCAAGTGCACGCCAGGATATCACGGGGACAGGTGTCAACATAAAATTGACGCGTGCTATGGAAATCCTTGCCGGAACGCCGGAACTTGCAAAGTATTGGAGGAAGGAAGATTCAGGTAATTAAAAAATTTCTATACTTCAATGTATCATTGAAAATTCAAATATTAAAGACAAATTTACTTTAGTATTTGTATTAAAATAGATCGAGTTGGATCGCGAGTTCTGCTCCCCAACTCAGTAGAATAAAAAAAAATTGATAGATAAATAAAAATACAACGTATTTTTATTCAAAATTTAGTTGATTGAAATGACTGTAATTAATTAATATAAAATTTTATGAAAAATCAAATGAAATAAATTAAAGAAAAAATTTCAAATGAATTTATTGAAATAATAAAATAAAAAAATTGAAATAATTATTTGTCTTTGCCTGCGTTGGTGGATCGATCACACTCGATTCCAATAATCGAGCATTATTATTATCAACTGATAAATGAAGTCGTTGTGTGTTAGTTGCGACTGTGCCGCCGGTTACGAGGGTCTCCGATGCGAAAGCAATGTCAACGATTGTGCAAACAACAAGTGCACCAATAACGCAACCTGCGTGGACCTCATACAAGCCTATAGATGTGACTGTTCACCGGGATTCATGGGAGAATACTGCGAAACGAAAATCCCATTTTGCACAAAAGGACACGACCCATGTGAGAATGGAGGACAGTGTGTCGACCACCGGACCCACTACAGCTGCCAGTGCCCGATCGGTTTCAGTGGCCTTAATTGTTCCACAAATTTGGATGATTGCATCGATCATCTCTGCCAGGTTTACAATTATTTATAAACAAAAAAAAAAAAAACCCTCATATTTAATCAACATGATAGATAATTTAAATTCAAATTGTTATATATATAATAAATGAAAATGTTGTATTTCAGAACGGTGCTACTTGCATCGATGGCATAAACAATTACGAGTGTAAATGCCCGGCGGATTATACAGGAAGATATTGCGAGGCAGCGCCATCACCAGCTATGCTGTATCCACAAACGAGTCCGTGTGCTCATCACGATTGTCAACATGGCGCTTGCTTTCAACCATCCCCTGATTCCGCTGCGGGTTATCTGTGCCAGTGTCATCCTGGTTACACTGGTAAATCAATCACCATTGAAATTTCAACAAAATAAAAAACATTCATTGATACATATATATATATATTTTTGTTTTTTTTTTTTTTTTTTTTCAATTAAATCTAAATCTGTGATATAACGACTCGACTATTTATTGATCCAACAAATAATTAATGATTATTGTTATTTATTTATTATTATTATTATTTTTTGTTTGAATAGGAAAACGATGCGAGTACCTGACGAGCCTGAGCTTTGTGGACAACAGCTCGCTGGTCGAGCTGGAGCCTCTTCGCACGAAGCCAGAGGCTAATGTGACCATCGTATTCACAACCACTCACGAAAATGGTGTTTTACTTTACAATGGAATGGATCAAAGTGGCGAACACATTGCCGTTGAATTATTTAACGGACGTGTACGTGTTTCATACGATGTTGGTAATTATCCAACATCAACGATGTACAGTTATGAAATGGTATCGGATGGCAAGCCACATATGGCTGAGCTCATTGCAATTAAGAAGAATTTTACATTGCGAGTTGATAAAGGACAGGCAAGGAGTATTATCAATGATGGTACTAGAGAATATTTAAAATTAAATACTCCAATGTATGTCGGTGGTATAACTCAAGAAGTTGCCAATACTGCATTCACACAATTTCATTTGAGAAATATTACGAGTTTTCAAGGTGAATATACTTTTCTTCTTTATTTATTTCTTTAACTTGATATAAATTTATTTATTCATTTATTTATTTATTTATTTGTGGTTTTTTAGGTTGCATATCGGGCATGTGGATTAATCGCAAGCTCGTGGATTTTAATAATGCAGCAAAAATGCATCGTGTTACATCTGGATGTGCGTCTACTGAAGAGGAAGTTGACGAGACTGATCATGAAATTGTTGAAGTGATTGAAGCCGATTCTCTTCAGCATGAAGATGTTGTTTACGATCATTTTGGTAATATTAAATATTAATATTATTATTATTAATTTTTTTTCGTTTATAATTTTAGTATTGATTGAGGATTGAACATGACAAATTTATTGAAGAGTATAATTTTTATAATTGTCTAATTATATTCAATATATCGCAGATGTTTCAGTAGTCGGTGCAAGTACAATCGATCCTTGTTCTGGTAATGAATGTCGCAAGGGTTCACAATGTGTCCCATCACCATTTGGCACTGGATACTCTTGCAGATGTCAAACCGGTTGGCAAGGACGATATTGCGAAAAAGGTAAAATAAACGAAATAAAAATAATTGGAATACCAACAGATACCCAGACAAATTTTTATAAAATTCATCTATTTAAATATTTTTACTATCCACCTATTAATTAATCACTTCACAAATTCATTATCTCACAGCGCCAACATGTCGAAAGGAACATACTCGAGAATATTACAGTGAAAATGGATGTCGCAGTCGCAGACCAGTTAAATTGGCCAAATGTTGGGGCAGTTGTGGCAATTCATGTTGCCTCCCACGAAAAACAAAACGTCGTAAAGTATGAAAAATAATCATCATTAAATCTCAAATCTCAAATTTACTCTGCCGTCGATAAATAAATTATTCATTTTTTTTTTTTTTTTTTTTTTTTTTCTCTTTCTATTTCATCATATTTCAACATTGAAGGTTCGTCTAATTTGCAATGATGGCAGACGATACACAAAGGATGTGGATCTCGTTCGTAAATGTACGTGCACACGGAAATGCTACTAAACAAAAAAAAAAAAAAAACAAAAATATATAAATACCCATAAATTGCAAATTTATACATGATGCATAGTGGGTTATATTTTTGTTTTATTTCCATTAATTTAATTATTTTTTTATTTTTTTTTTTTTTATTTTCAATCATTATTTTTCTACACATCGTGCGGAGTGAGTGACAAATGTGCAAAATAAATTTTGATGGACACACACACACAGACACACAGACACACACAGCCGGCTCAGTGTGATATGTATTATTAAGAATTATAATCTAATTATAAATATATAATAGATATAAAAATATTAACATCAATCAAGCTATACGTATATTCGGTAATTTATATAAGATTAATATTTTTATTTTATTCTTTTGTTGTGCCCTTTACGAGTAAAGTATTTAATAATTATTCACGAGCACGTTGAAAATAATTTCCGTTTTATTTTAACGGAAGAAATAATAATAATAATAATAATAATAATAATAATAATAGTAATAATAATAATGATTAAAATTAAATTAAATTAATAAATGAAGTGCTTAAAACGTGACTCGAATACACAAGCCACAGGCATTAAATACATATATATATTTATGTAATTGTATTTAAACAAATTTTCTCATAATAATGTTGGGGTGAAGAAAAAAATAATAATATAAATAATAATAATCGTAAAAGTATACGATTAGCGTGAAATATTATTCTTACATTTTTTTTTTTTTTTTTTTTTTTTTTTTTATAAATAAAGAGACTGGAGAAAAAAATAGTATGCGAATGAGAGAAAATTAATAAATAAAATTTGAAGAAGAAAAAAAAAATAATAATAAATATAAGGGGAAATTAATTTTTTTTTTTTGTTTTTGATATTAATACAATTCTAAAATCTATGGGAATAACATTTTTAAATTCCATATGATCAAATAAAATGAATAAAATTGAGTAGTCAACAAAATTTCGCTCTTTCTCTCTCCTTATCCAACTGCCTTGGAATTGAATTATATTGAAATACGTACCAAGGTTCGAAGAGTGTAATGAAGCGATAATACAAATTTAAATATTAATAATTATGTTAATAATAATAATTGTGGGTTATGGTTAAATGGGAACAAGATGAACAAGTCTTGGGCAAATTCAATAAACAAAAAAAAAAAAAAAAAAAGAAAGAAGAAAAAAGAAAAAAGAAAAAAACCGCAATTACAATTCACTCTTATTGATCTCTATTTTGTTCTTTTCTTATTTTGTATCTATATGTAATATGAATATTTACGATTTCAATTGAATGGATTGACAAAAAAAAAAAAAAAAAATGAAGAAAAAAAAAATCGTCATTAAATTACCAATTTCATTTTCAATAATACATAACTCTGCAAATTTATCATCCACTGCCAATATTTATCTTATTATTTATTCATAGTTTACAATTATATATATATAATTATTAATTATAATTCAATATTTGTATTAATTTACATGTATGTTTTTTTTGTTTATTTTCATTTCAACTCGATTCAAGATTTTACATTGAAAAAAAATTTAAAAAAAAAAATCAACATCATAATTTTCAATAATGACATGATGAAAATAATAGATATTATAGAAACAAAATACTTTTTATATTGATAATTAAAATTTATATTTTATATTTGAACAAAAAAAAAACGAATTTAGATGTATTATAAGTATTTCATAGTTTACCGAAATATAATATAATTTAACAAGTATTAATAGCTAATATAATTCACTCACGAATAATTATGGAATTTTTAAGTATTATTATGATTTTTTTTTTTATCGGTTTGATAATCTGACAATTTTCGTCAACGCCAATAACCCGAAGTTGAGCCAATAGAAAAAATATTAAAGATAAATATGAAATTATGGAAAAAAAAAAAGAGACGAAGAAGAAATTTTTTTTTTTTTCAAATTAACATGTCTAAAAATTAGATCTGAGATCCAATCAATGATGAAAAAAAAAAAAAAAAATATATATATATAATATATAAAAAGATACGTCTTTGTGGACAATAATAATGTGGAATCGATGCGAGTAATATAGAGAGAGAAAGTCAAATAAATGTTTTAATGCTGATAATGAGATGAATAATAAAAAATCAAAAAATAAATAAATGAATAAGTCAGCATTGAGGACTGTGCTTCCTTCGGAAATTTTTTTACACATAATTAATCGAAATAAATATTTATTACGCAATCGAATTGCTAAATATTTTATCTTAAATAAGAATTTTTTTTTTTTTCTTTTGCGCTTTTCCTTTTCTATTTTTTATCATATAAAAATATTTAATTAATCTCATCTCCCACTTCCCCATTACTGAATTATACAATGGACTATTTGAATGAAAGATAAAATATAATAAATAAATAATAATATGAAAAAAAATATGTAAGTTTTTAAATATAAATCATTTGTACATGAATACGTGAAAGAACGAGTACAATGTGAGAATAAATTTGATAAGAGGAAAAGGAATAGAAGAAAGAAAAAAAAATTTTTTTTTTCTCTTTTTTTTTTCATGGACGTCAATAAAAATTGTAAAAAATTAATATGAATGAAAATTGCCTGAAAGTATAATAAAACATTGCTAATATATTGATAAATAAAAATTGAATGCAAAGGTGGAAAAAAAACTAAAAAAAAAAGTTGTAGTAATAATAATAATAATAATAATAATAATATGTAAAACTTGGAAGTAAATAAATAAAATAACGATACTATTATTATTATTAATAATAAAACATTAGAAGCCGAAAAATATGTGTAATTTAATACACAAAGCACGTTTTACCAAATAAAACAAACTGAATATTTGCATGCGATATAGGAAAAAAAAAAAATACGAAAACAAAAAAAAATACCCATAGCTCTAAATACATATAAAATTAAGTTTAGTTATTAGCGTCAAAGTAAAACTTGTACGAAATTAAAAAAAAAGACGCAAATAAAAAAATGAAACGGAAAAAAAAAGAAATAGAACAAAAAAAAAAACAAAAATAAAATGTCTATGTTTATATATAATGTAACAAAATCCACAAAATATGAATGCTATTAAATAAATGTATGTAAAGTTTATTTAATTTTTCAGTACTTTTATAACTCATACCTCAAATTTTTTTTGTTCATTAATTTGTTTCAAATCACCTCTTCAGTCAATCTATTCATCATCAATTCTGGGTTCAATTTTTTTTTTTTTTCTTCAAGATTATCAAAATCATTTTTTATTTTTCACTCACATGTTTATTTATTATTCTTACATAAAAACTTATTTGCTTTCACATTATTCTTATTATTTTTATTATATTTACTGACTCAATCACACGAAATAAATGGAAAAAACATCACTAGAAAATATTCACAAAACTTTCCTGTCTGAACATTTGAAAGGAAACTTGAAACGAATGAAAAAAAAAAACGATTGCATATGGTGGCCCTATTCAAAATTCATTCAAAAAAGTTGGCGCCAAATAAAAATGGCGCCTCAACGAGTAGAGTTGAAAAAAAAAAGACTATTATATGGATTAACACTGAAATATTCCATTATAATATCGAGATATTCATTCCAAATATTGAGTAAAATATTAATTGAATATTAGTATAATTGAAATAACATTGGAAAATTAAAAACATTTAATTAACACTCATATAACTTAACGCACAATTCATACCTTCTCTCCTACACCACAGTGAACACCATTGCAATCGAAAATTCATATTGCACATGCGCAAATTCAAATTTTTAGACTATGACAAATAGCGCCAGTGCAGCAATCACAGCTCTCAATCGTCAACAAACATTTTTATTTATCAATTTTAATATTACATTACAACCACGATGACTTTATGTAACAAATATCATTCATAATATTATCAAATAAAATGAAATAAAACACTCAGTATAAAAATACATATTCCAATTGAAATAAATAATAAAATCAATGAAATTTAGATAGTCGATAATACAGATATCTATATACCTGTTAATCATACACATATACACACGTAATTTTTTCTTTTCGTTTTTCTTGTCCTATAGCACAACGTCTCTGCTGTGCTCTGTGTCGACAAATATTTGTGAATATATCGCTTTCTTTCTCTTTACACTGACTTGTTCTTAGTCATTACCCCTCTTGCCATTGTGTCAATTGGATGTCAGTGCAGTGTGTGTCGCGGTTGAGGATTGTATGTATTATATTACATACATGTTGTATGTTATTCACCATCATTTATATTGTGTCGTAAGATAAATTTGTAACATTAAGTACTTCACTAATTTCAGTGTATCGATGGAAAATCATTTGGAAATATTGAAAGGTCAAATTGTGAAATAAGAGAGGAAAAAAAAAAAATCACCAGATGCTTATACATATATGATAAATAATTAGGAAGGGAATAAAAAAAAAAAGAAATATTTTTATTCTCTTCACATTCGCCATTTGACATTACAAAAATAATTAGGATCAGTGTATGTATGTATAATATTAATGATTTTAGTAAAGTGATATTAATCTATTATAACATTATTGCAGTAATTTTAATTATGTATATTTTATTATAAACAGAGCGGTGATATTTTTTTTAATCCTGTGCGGTTGACATTTAAAACTTGGACAACAATGGCACAGCAAGATAATAGTCCGTGTTGGGACAGTCTACCAAGTGTAATCATGCTTGAGATATTTTCATATCTCGAACATAAAGACAGAATAAATGCGTCTGGGGTAAGTGTTCGTGTGCATGTATATCATATATATATATATATATAATTGTACTTACATGTATATCGGCTTACTTTCCAAAAACTTTCGAAATTCTTATTAACCGTTAAATTTTCATTATTACTTTATTTGAATTACATTTATATAATTATTTTATTTTATTCAAATAAATGAAGATTTATTGTTAATAATAGTACAGTAGTTTACTGATTGGATAAATTGTGTGAGTTGATGAGTGTGTGAGTGCGTAAGTAAATATTGTAGTGAATGATTTTATAGGTATGCACAAACTGGCGACAAGCACTTTTCCATCCGAGCTTCTGGAAAGAAATAACTTTTGTTTTCGATGATGCCAAAAGCTTGCAATGGCCAAGGTAAACAAAAATATAAATGTATATTTATATTTATATTTATTGTTTTTACATGAAATATTTTATTTTATTTTTATTTTTATTTTTTTTTTATTGTGATTTCAATATTAATAATGATGAAATTGAAAAACTTTTGGGATATTTTAGTATTTTAAATTATGATGAATATTATTTACTTGCAGGCATCTTGCCAATTGTTTTGCATTGAGTGTACAAAATGTAACAGTAAAATGTCAAACACCAAATTATAGTCTTGAATTGGAACGATTGATGGGAAAATTTCGTGAAAATCGTAATTTACGTAAATTGTATATGGAACCAACGTCATCATCATTTATTGGTATGGATTATATGGATACATTTATTGAATCGTGGTCAGAGCCAATATATCATTCAATAATAAAAATAATTGAAACATCAAAACAACTTGAAGTATTAACAATTGGCTGTGTTGAAGAGTTGGCAGTAAATGCCGGTGAAATAATTAAATGTCTTGGTAATTATCACGGTAAAAATTTAACACATATTGGATTAGCATCAGTGAAAGAAGATCCACAAAATTACGATTTAGCTATTATAAATAGTATTGACTTTCGAAAATTCGAAAGTTTAACAGTTCTCACATTAGATTATGATTATCTAACTGATTTATTATTGGATTCATTGACAAGTGGAACAATGGAGAGGCTGGTTATTCACATTCACAATTGGAGTTATGATCATCCAGGTACGTCGAACAGTGCATGGCAACATTTTACACGTAAAAATAAACGTTGCGGTTTGAGATTGAATTTATTACACGCCTATGTTGGCGTAACAGTTCTTGACACGAATATATTAAAACCTGCAATGCCACTAACACATTTCAAAGCATTATTTTGTGAATATGTTAATGTACAAGCGTTGCATCGATTGTCAACGTGGTATAATCGTACACTACAATCATTAATGTGGATTGACTCTAAAGATAAAAATGAATTATTACCACCTACCAATGATCCATCAACACCTGATAGTCCAGATGCACTTGTATTTATTGCATGGCGTTGTAGTCATTTATTGGAATTAGTTTACATTGGACACAAATATTATCAAGAAAATATGTTGGCAATTGCACGATTGAGAGGACCATATCTTCAACGACTTGAATTTGCTGAAAGTGATATTATCAGTGAGCATGAAACTCCACATGAATTCAAAAATATCAGACGTGTAAGTATTTTTTTTTCTCCCTTTTTCTTCTTCATTTATTTATTTTTTTTTCTTTTTTATTTATGTTTTTTGTTTTTTTTTTTTTTTTTTTTTCATTTGATTTTTAGGAAATAAATAAGATACTCGGTGGCAATTGGAAAACATTCTTGGATACAGAATTAACACCAGTTTTGATAGATGCAATTGCTGGTGACAGTAGAGAAGTAATAATGCCACTTATTCTCGATGATATAAAATAATTTTCCCATGGAAAAAATGATTATCATTGTGTGGTAAAAATCATCGTTTAAAGTGTCATCACATCATTTTTCACATAACAAAAATTGTCATTGGGGAAAAATTCATATACACGGCCAAAATAATATATCAATTAAACAACAACAAGAGTGAACGTGAAATTTTAACAGGCAACCCACGTTCCAAACCTCAACAATGTGCATTTATGGACCATTCAACAGGGAAGAAAAACACGTGGATATTCTATTAATTTGTTTTCCTCGATCAAAGAAGACGAAAAAATATTTTTCTGCTACAAATGAAGAAAATGCGGACGGCTGATTGATATACAAACAGACACACAGAAGAAAGAAAAAAGAGAAATTGTGCTGGAGACAATGACGATGAGGTTTGAAATAGTCTCAATAAGACGAATGACCAAAAATAGGTCGGATGCAATTGAAAGTCGTTAATTATTTAAAAAAAAAAAAAAAAAAAAAAAAACGACAGAAACAAATTATTATGTGTATAAATATATAATTTCTAAACAATCTAGACAAAAGAAAAGAGAGAAGAGGAAAAAAATATATAAATCAAATCAAATCGTGATCTTCCAATGGGAGAAATAATAATGAAGTGATTCCAGAATTTAGATAGATATCAAAAAATCTATGCATGTATTTTCCAACTATGCTGGAATTTTTAATTAGTGACAATATGAATGGCAAATCAAAGTCATGAAACGTTTGCCACTCATAATTTAGAGCAAAGCTAAATAAAAAAATAAAATGATGATATAGAAAAAGCCTAAATAAAAGAGAAAAAAAAAGTCAGGCTAGAACACACATATTAAATGAATAATAAAGAATGAAATAAGAATAAAATCGTGTAGATCGCGATAATTAACATGGCGGACCGAGGTTATTTTTAATACGACAACCAATCGGCGGCCACACATTGTTTCTTCTGGAGAAAAAGAAAAAAAAAATTATAAATAAAGTAGAAACGTCCTACTGTGTGACGTGTATGCTCTCTCTGACACACTCGATTAGGAGAGGTTCTATACACTAAAAAAAAAAATTAATTAATTAAATAAAATAATTCTTTGCCCGTGAAAAAAATTTTTAAAATGGCACAAAGAAAAATATACGACAGCTTAAGGAAAAAAATGTAAAGACAAAAAAAAAAAAAAAAGAAGAAAAAGAAAGGAATTAACGCCATTTTGTGTATCTATTTTTCAAATAGGCAGAATAATTTTACTAGTCGTATGTAAATGGGGATTAATATTCCAACGCACATGCATACATACGTGGATAATAATTATAATAATGATGAAATGATAGAACGTGTAAATGAAAGTTGAATGAGGTTATTTATTTGAGATTGTACAGTCCACGATAGTTGCAAAGAAAATATACGCGTGACACTTTATATTATTATCTAATTCAAAAGAAGAAAAAAATAATTTAGAAGAAAAAGTAGATAAAAAAATAAATAATCAAAAGGGCATTTGGAAAATGACAATGATTTGGGACGAACAAAAAAAAATTGAAAAATTATACATTACGATTATTCATATAAAATATTTTTTTATGATTATAAATTTATTTTTATGATCGAATTATTATTAATTTCTTCTTATATTTATTATATTCTATTTACAACATTCATTTTATTTTATTTTATCACTATTATTATTATTTTTTTTTTTTTCAATATCAATTAACGCGTTACTGTACTAAAATTTCAACGTGAAAATCAGAAAATGGAGAGAAACAAAAAAAAACACGTATGTGTGCTTGCCACGATGCCAAAAACAAACAAACAAAATAGGAAGATGAAAAAATATTTAGAGGAAAAAAAAAGTGCGTATTGCGTATTGTAAAAAAAAAAGGACGTATAGAAAAAAAAATTATAATCGAGTAAAAGAGAAAAAACTGTCGAGTGATAAGATTTAAAAAAAAAAAAAATAGACAACGGGCCTTAACATGTACCTGAGTCGTTTGCGTTTATCACACGCCCACGACCGAATTTACTGCGAATGTAAAAAAAGAAAAATAAGACGAAGAAGAAGAAACAAACAAAAAATATCCACGCCCGATAATTGGATAATTATAGATAGATCAATCCAGAAAAATAATTAAAACAATAAAAAAAAAATAATCACGCGCGAGTCATGAATGCGACAGTTGTGCAAAAAAAAAAAGCCCATGATCTTTCAAGTGTGAATCACTTTTTTTTATTATTATTATTATTTTTTTATTTATCTTTCTTTACTTTTCTTTTTTTAAAAACATCATTTTAAAGGAAAAAAAAAAAAAAAAAAAAAAAAAAGTCAACGATGAGCTTGCGTTTAAAATCAATTTATTAATATCTTATTGCAATGCAATGAAAACGGGAGAGAGAAAGACAAACAATACAAACTAATAAAAAATAAAAAAACTAAAAAAAAAACAGTTAAGAGCAGAAAACAAAAGTGCGAAAGTGATAATGCAATTAATATCAATGCGTTGATAGTTGACAAACAACAATATAAAGTAATTAAGCAGAATAAATAAATGAATAATAATAGTAATAATAATTATAATAATAATAATAATAATAATAATAATAAACAAAATGAAAAACAAAACTAATAAGTGATATCGCGATTTATCGTCTCCCGGAGGTTGTACTTGACACCTCTCATGTACAAAGTTATGTAAAAGAAAAAGAATACGCGATTGCCTTTCATCATGGGCACAACGCAATGATTAAAAAAATAAAAACAATGACAACGTTGAAGAAATTGAAAAATATAAAAAAGAAATAATAATTATAATGAATAAATAAAAAATAAAAAATGTAATCTAGCAAAACTTATCTAGAACAAACAATGCGATTAAAGAAAAAAAATAAATAAATAATAATTAACGATTTATAAGACTGAGCTTTTGCCAAAAGCGAATACGCAATCTAAAGCTAAACAGGCAAAAATATACGCATTGTGACTCACATTGACAGTAAATTTTTTTTGTTTTTTTTTTCAATAGCAAATTAAAAATGATTGAAATCAAATATATAAATATATATATATATATATATATATATATATAATTCAATAACCTCTCAATTTGATTTGAGTTTATCGGATAATTTAATTATATTTCAAAAAATTATATATTTATTTTTCTTTATTTTATTTACTGAATGTGAGTCAAAGTGGGAGACAACAAGCATTGAATAGTTTAAATGTGAAGATAATGGCCCTGGGCTCACTCGAAGTCAAAATGTGAAGAATGGAATGAAAAAAAAAAAAAATTTCTTTTTTTTAAATAAGTACGAAACCCCCAGTGGAATATATAAATGAATAAATGAGTAGTGGTGAACACACACACACACATATATATATATATACACATATAGATAAATAAATGCACACTGGTATAATAACAACAAAACTTTAGTTGAAGAGAAGAAAAATGGAAAAAAAAAAAAAATGAATTCAATGTTCATAACTCTTAAGATCTCGCCTGCCGAAAATCAAAATACAATGTATAATTAAATATCAAACCGTGATCAAGAGATGTTTAGCAATGATAAAAAAACAAAAAGTGTTAAGATCTATTTTTTAAGATGCGATTGTATATTTTTTTACTAAGGCAGGCCTTAGTGACAAGAACGTGTGGGTAATAGATTGTCCAATTCATTTTTATTATCAAAAATAAAATAAAAACAATTATAAATAATACGTGAGCCTCGAACGATAATATCTGTGATGAAATAACAACGTCAGCTTGAATTATATATTTATAATTAATACGCACCATGGGGAAATGATTGTTACGTTGAATGATAAACGAATAATAATAAAAAATTAAAATTAAAAATGACAAAATTAAAAAATTAAATATAGCAAAAGATGAATAAATAAATTGAACATATTAATTATTATCATGCACAATTGTGCATTATCGAGTGAGCTAAAACGTAGACAGAGGGCAAGTAAATGAAACATCTGTGATAAAAAAAAAAAAATATTAAACAAAACAAATCTTAGAGCGATACATATGTGTGGATAATACATAATGAGAGCAAGAGATAATTTAAAATCGAAAAGTGTTTTTAGCTGCACACCGTGATGATTCAAATGTATCGACGTGTTGAAGATTGCTAGAAAAAAAAAAAAAAAATTAATAAATAAATAAATAATGAACAAAGTATAATATACTTTGATATAAATATAATCAATCCAATTTAAATAAAAGCGAAGATAAATAATAAGATGAAAAATAATGAAAAAATATTAATGACAACGTTCAAAGTTTGTGTTTAATCGTCTAGTGATCTGTCTCACTCATGAGTACCTTCAACATTTTATTCACATATAAAATCGTGACGTTACGTACAAGGAAATAAATAAAAGATGCAAATAAAACGTGAGAGAATATACTCGATGAAAACAGAAAAAAAAAAAAAAAAAAAATTAATAATAATATATAAATGTTAAAAAAAATAATATGCCCAAGACTATCATTCCAATGTTCGAGGAAAATTCGTCACTGTTAATCATACTCGACTTTTATTTAATATAAAACATTATAAAACGGAAATAAAACATTAATTCCACAATGGGCAAATAACATTTATATCTATATACACGCGTGTATTATATTAATTTTAGTGTTGAATGTTTAAAACATAAAAAAAAAAAAATAACAATAATATTAAGACGAAGATGATGATGAAGAGATAATCAAATGAAAACACGAGTACTCCAACACCAACAGTATTAAAAATTCCTATATAAAATACGAACGTACGATATTAATTATCATTGATGATATATTATTTAAGAACAAATAAAATGAGTGAGACGTTAATAACAAAATACGTAGCGGATATATAATATATATCTGTCTTTTCCTCAATTTGCAGATGATAAACTTTTTAATATCCAAATGTAAAAATATTTAAAAAAAAAATGTATAAAATAATTTTTATTCGCAATATTACATTTTAGATCCATTCCATTTGCGAGAATAACAATTCAATTCAATTTAAACATTAAGCAAGAATAATAATAATAATATAATAACAAACAATTGTGTGTGTGTCTGTATATATATACATATATATGAACGTCTCTTATGTGTGTAGTGAAATGACACAATATTTATTGAAAATGAAGAGGAAAAACGAAAAAAAAAAAAAAAAAAATCTTTTTTTTTTCTTTTTGCACATAAAACGCACATTATTTTCAAAATGAAATAATTCAATAATTCAATACACCAACCATATGTTATAAGAATAATAATTTTTGTTCTCAAATCTTTCAGTCAAAAGTGAAAAGAAAAAATTTATCGTCGTCTCTACATTTTTATGATCGTGTCCAATGAATTTATTATTGATTATAGCAATTCAAATTATATAGTTGAGTATCGTGAGGGAGATGGGAAGTAAAATTATATTGTAGTTGTAAAAACGATAAAGAACAAAAAAAAATGATATGGAGGTGAAAATTTCAATTGGATTACACGACGCTGTATTTTCCATTTATTCTTATTGTTATTGTTTCTATCGTATATAAATCTTTTATTGCATATCGTGTATATTATTTATATTTTTATTGTTTACAAATGACATATCATATATATAAAAGTTATCGAAATTTTGACGTCGTAATTTCAAAATAAATTCAATAATATGTTTATCTGTTATTTGAATCTATATAATTTCTTAAAAAATTTTTTGTTTATTTATTGTTATTTTTCGTTACGTTAATTGTCACACACAACTGTGCAATCTATATATATACACATATTATTGAGATAATTATTGACAATGAAATTTAATGATGAAGAGAAATTGACAATCTTTAGGAAATCGATTTGTTTTCCTTTTTTTTTTTTTGAATATTTTATTTGTATTTAAATTTGAATAAAATGTTCTTGACCATCCAAGTTCAACTTGGACCGAAGTATTTATAGTATTTCAACAATCAGGGCTATGAATTAATTTACTAATTAATATTTAATAACATCAGCCCATTTAAAAAAAAAAATTAATAATTGAAAAATCCGAAAATTTTATTCTATACTATTATCTGTATTATAATAATAATATAATATTCAATAATTCATACATAAATGTGGTAATTTAAATATTTACTTTGATTTTCTTATGAACATTTTTGTTTTGTGAGTGGGTGAATGAAAGTGGTGATACACCAAATCAGTAAAAACATCCAGCATTAAAGAAAAATGTTAAACTTGATGAAAAAAAAAAAAATGTTATTGATGTTTGTTGTTATAAATTATGTCTCTGTCTCTACTTCGATGTGTAGGTGATTATTCAAACAAAACAAAAATTAATTGTAATTATTTATTGAAAATGAATGTATAATAAGTGGTATTGACGTCTATATATATTATATCAAAAAAAAAGATATATATATAACATAGTATACGATGACGTTATACACTTCATCTAAATAAACAAAAAAAAATAAGAATAATTAAAATATTCCACTAATCCTATATTAACCTCAATATAAAATCATAGACGAATCAATCCGCCACTCATCTTACATATAGTTTATATAAAAAAAAAGAATTATCAATTTTATTCTAATATGTATTCAGTTGTTCAAAAAAAAAATTGTACAACCTAAATCCAAAAACGTCTTCATGTGTGGCAATAAATTTGAAATCGAATAATTTTCCCTCTTCATAAACTCAATTGATAATTTGGTAATAATTCATACCGGTGGATATAAAATTTTCAAATTGGCCCAATCATTTCGCGTCCTACAATTCACTTTCGCACATCCACACTTCCGTTCAATTTCCATTAATTCCGTTATTTAAAATCGTTCAAAAATAAAAATGGCAGGGGGAGTATTGGCGGTTTTTCAGAATAAATACAAACGCGTGTAGTGTCAAAAATGCAAAACAAAAAAAGATGTAGTATCACTGTGGGATTTTTCTACTACCGACATTATGCGACGATAAACAAAACTGTACACCGTTTGACAACATAACCTCGATGAATACAAACTATCGTGTGCTTTGGACAAATCAAATCAAAAACTGAATAAAAATAAAAAAAAAAGAAAGAGAGGGAGACACCGACGGCCACTGAAAACAAGACAGTTGGTAGTATACAATATGCGTGTATGTGTGCGTGTATGTCGCACTGTACGTGTGTACTCTGTTGCGGTTTGCCGCCATATTGAATCACTCTCGTTGATTTTTGCGCGAAGGTGGCGCGTATTTTTTTGTCTCATCGCGTAAGTACTTTTTCATTCATTCACCACACACCAACAATTATTATTTCAATTATTCACAAATAATCCAAACGAATAATATAAAAAATCATTAATCATCACAAGCAGTGAAAATCATCGTGCAAAACAAAAAAAGTACCGTGAAGTAGAAGAAGACCCCTCCCTCCCTTCGTTCCCTCGCTAAAAAAAAAAAAAAAAAAAAAGTGGGGGAAAAAAAAAAGCAAAACGTGACGCGTTTCAGGCGTCTAGATTGTCTGGAATTAAACATTTTTCTGTAGCGATGCCGGGAAGATAAAAAAAAAATAATATATACGCACAATGATGAAACCAATAAAATATACGTACTCTTGTGAACACAAAAATGTGAAGTGTATGTGTTTGTGTTATGTGTGTAAGTAAAGCACATAATATACTGTGATTATTAATCATTGTTGTCGTTTCACAACGTTATTATCATCAACTGCCGATTGATAAGAGTAATTACGACAAAAGAAAATTGAAGAAAACAAAAAAAAAACAAAAAAAAAAGAAAAAACACCATATAATCATATATATATGTCCTATGTATGAATATATAAATATATATGAATGTGTGTGTGTGTGTGTATGTGTATGATAATGTGAGATCGTCAACGTACACTTATTATATCTATGCGTGGCGTCCAGATGAAAAAGTAATATTTAGAGTTACATATATAAATCAAGAAGGCCGGCAATCACTTCCATATACGATTTGTCGTTTTTTTCCTTACCAACGAATTGGATTTTATTTCAAATATCTCGTGGATATTTTCAATTTTACTATCAAAAATACATTTAGGTATGTACAGAAATATATATATATCAATTTTTTTTTTTTTTTTTTTCAATAAACACGTGTTGATATTATCTATTTTATTCACAGGATTAATATTAAATGTGTGTCAATAGACATTGTAAATATTATTTTTAATAGATATAAGTGGAATAAACAAATATAAATGAAAATAAAAAAGAAAAAGTCACTTGTTATACTCGTGAGAAAGTTATGGCCTTGGCATTCCTCAGAGAAATTATAATAAAAATTATATTTAGTTTATTGTCTCATGATTTCATTTGTATTGTCAATTAATACAAATGGACCTAAATCAAAGTGGAATAATGAGATTTTTTTTTTTTTTTTTTTTATACTTTGGATGATAATTAATATACAGGATTTTATATTGAATCCAAAGATAATATTTTTTCATACATAAATGTATAATGATGAAAAAAAATCTTTAATCCTTTATCTTATGGATTATTTATAAATAATAAATTATATTGATGGTAAAGAGCCACGTATGTAACGTGTAAGTGACATAGTATAATACATGTAACAGCAAATGAGTGAGAATAATGAAAAAAAAACATAATAATAACCGCGGTCGCGTTCGGTTGTCGGCCCCGACACCAGACTACAATAGTAATTAACCACAAAATCCATATTACAAATTTACATTTACTATTACACTAACATCATCAAATTCATAACTCAATCTCCAACCTCACACTCGAATTAATCAAAAAATAATAATAAATAACAAATATCAAACAATTATTTTTCAATAATTTTTTTCCTATTACACATTCTATCTCAATACTTTAATTTTTATTAATTTTTTTTTTATATATATATATATATATATACTTCTACCCTCTTTTCCTCCTCCTTTTAACTCCCACCCTTCGTCATCGCGTATCTAATTTGTGAGTCCGGGGTTTGAGTTGGCGAGGTCGACCAGCGAAAAATCGATTTTCCAATGTATAAACACACAGACACATACACACATTACACATACCTGACTACACAAATAGACAAAAAAAAAAATATATATATATATATATATGTATATTAACAAATTGACAATGGTAGTAGTAGAGATATAGATAGTGATAGCATTGGATAGAAATAAAATGAGAACAAAAATATACGAAATATGAGAAATATAGGGAAAAAAAAAAAAAAATGGAGAAAGGGTGAAGAGGAAGAGGAGAAGAATCCACCGTCGACAATTTCGTCAACAGGGGATGAAAATAAAATATTTTCCACCTCGTCCCCGTCTGCACGCATGGCCATTCCAAAAGACAAGGGGGTCGAAAAGCGGGGGCTGAATTTTAAATGAGGGTGGCAAATACACAAGAAGGATTATTCAAGAGAAATCAAAAAGAGTGAAAGAGAAAATAAGCGGGCGGGTAAAGAACAGACTGTGAGGACAAGAGAATCATGGGGAGAAGTAATTAATGTGCGACAGTGGTCTCTCCTCCTTGTCCCCTTCCCCTCTCCTCTCTTTCCCCACCTCTTTCTCCGATACACATATAACCAACTATATCTCTCTATCTTTCTCATACATGGCATCAATATTATTTCTATCCTACTCGCACTCGTATTTTTCACCTCCTCTTTATAGCCTTTAAGCTTATTTTTTTATTTTTTTTTTTTTTTCATTTTTTTTTTTTTACCTCACATTCGCTCTGTGTCTTTCTCATGCTTGTGTTTCTCAAATCCATGTTTATACATTTATGTATATGTATGTTGAGAGAACACCCTCCACCACCTCTCGCGCGTGTGTGTGTATGTGTGTTTGTGTTCATGGTTTACTCTCTTTCTCTCATTCCGTCTCCTCTTTTCCCCCTGCAAACTCCAAATCTCCCTCCCGCCCTTCTTCGTCCTCATCTGAAAACCCCTCTCGCTCTTTGAGTTCCACTCACTCTACGTTTAGCTGCCATTGTACAGAGACGCCACTTCCGAAGCATCAAATTTAATTCCTCCGATACCGTTTGGTGTTGTGGCGTCGACACGAACTTTATATATATATGTATAAATGTATATGTATTGGTTTGAGGTAATGTCGTCATCAGAATTGTCATTAAATCATTCGCGACATCATTCGAGATATTGTTATTGTACTGGAAAAAATATTTTATTTTATTATTATTATTAGTATTAGTATTATTATTACCTTTTTTTTTTTTTTTCCTGATTTTGTATAATAATATATTAATAGTTGTATTTGATTATTGTAATTTTATTTAGTCACGTGAATTTCGGTACATATTTTTGTACTCGTGTTTAATATTAATGTATGTATGGGTTGGGAAGTGCACGCAAGAGGTTAGAACGTTATTCCCGTTGGAAATTGACCTGTAAAGTACACATACACACACGTACGTACGAAAAATTGTGGGAGAAAAAGAAAAACAAAAAAAATTCGAGTGATTTATTTTTATTTATTTATTCATCATAGGAATAAATAAATAATTAATTGTTTGATATCAAAATTTTTATTTTAATTTTTATCATATTAGAAATATTTGAATAATTATTTTTATCATTCGTGTAAATTTATTTTTATTGAAGAATTCAATTATTCTATTGTATTTTTCGTATTTGTTCTTTTTTTTTTAATTATTATTAAATATTTTTTGTTTTGTTTTTTTTTTTTTTTTTTTTTTTTTTTTTTTTGTTTACAGGACCATTTTGTTCGTGTAAATGATGGAGGCCATGGATTTAGATGGTGATGCTGTGGTAGATTTGAGTGTCAGGTGAGTGGGCACAATTTCAAATATATAAATATACATATTATATACACAACTTTGCAGTTTAAATTCTTATCGCTTGACTTGTAAGCTCTTATATAAAACAACAGGTTTTTCCCTTATCTATAATCGTGTTTTTTTTTATTATTATTTTTTTTTTGTTTTTTCGCCTTTTCACTTTATACTCATATCGTATGCAACAAATTGTAAAGTAAAATATTCATATTAATATATTTCATTTATTTATTTATTTATTTATTCATTTGCAGTAGTGTGAGGAGAGAATCACCGGCTGTTGTTCCACCAAATTCTGTGGTAGATTCCAGTGTACCATTAAATTTGGGTGTACACTATTCACCAATTAATATTGATAATAATATACATGAACAAAGAAATATACAAAATTCATCGCGTGGAATTTTAGCACCAAAAAGTGGCGATGATCGTAGACCAAGGCGAAATTTAAGACCACGTACAGAACGTAGTTACGCTGAAAGTCCGGATGAGCCACGAGTTAATGGTTATGTAAATGGTAATACATCAGACAGTGATGAAGGTGAAATGCCACCGCTTTTACCCATAAAAGAATTGTCATCTGATGAATTGGCTGAACGTGAAAGAACATTGAGAAAATTACGGGAAGATTTAAGATCAGAGGAGATGAAATTAGTATTGTTGAAAAAATTGAGACAGTCACAGCAATTGAAAGAAAATATTGCAGCGGTGCCAAAAGTATCGAGCAAATTACCACCACCCGTTACGGTTCAACAATCATCACATAGGTAAATAAATAAATAAACAAACAAATTAATTAATAGATTGTTTCATTTGATATTTTATTATAATTGTTTTTATTTTAATTTATCCAGTCACAGGACAACTAAAGCACCACCACCTTTACTTCGTGGACAACCAGCACCAAGTCGCAGTAGCAGTTTACACGCACCACCACCGGGCATGTTACTACCACCGAATGCCGGAAGGAGTCCAACATCAAGTACAGGAATGCCACCAAATATGGTAATACCACAGCCACCTCATCCACGCAGCCGACCACCAAGTGTTACTGCAAATGTACCTAGTTATCATGCACCAGCTGACAGAACTGAACGATCCACTAAAGATCCAACACCAGTTGTTGCACATCAGGTAAGCAAAAAAAAAGAAAAACAATTTTTTTATTATTGATAATCGTGAATTATCACGATAATTTAATTTACCCGCACATTTTTTTCACAAATAAATTTAATCCTTTATCAATTGGAAATGCAGCAGCTAGTTGTATCTCAAGAAAATAAATCCACACCATCTATAACTCCAACAATTCCCGAACAGGTATTCGTTAATGTTAAACAAACAAACAAACAAAAAAATGAAAATTGTCATTAATGAAAATTATTTAAATTAATTACAATTATATATACTGTTCATGATTTTTATTTTTATTATTTAAATTATTGATGAAAGATTAAATACAATTTGGTTTTATTTAAATATTATTCAGGAACCACGAGTGAGAGAGGAGAATCAAAGACCGGCACAGCGTCAAGCCGCGGCAAAGCTTGCGCTGAGAAATCAATTGGAAAAAACACTGTTACAAATTCCACCGCCAAAACCACCACCGCCCGAAATGCATTTTGTTCCAAATCCATCTAATACTGAATTCATTTATCTCGTTGGTTTGGAACACGTCGTTGATTTTATAACGAAAGAACCGGCAATTCCACCACCACCTGAGCCATTTGAATGTACTCAGTGTAAAACTGATTTTACTCCAGTATGGAAATGGGAAAAACCAGCGACAAATGGTAAAAAAGAGGGACCAAGAGGTCAACACGCGACGTTCCTGCGGCCTCCAGCTGGTCGCGATCCACGTGTTATTTGCGAACACTGTGTGACAACAAATGTGAAAAAAGCACTAAAAGCAGAGCATACAAATCGGTAATAAATTTATCTAAATTAATTGTTGCTAGTAGCACTTTGAAAAAAATCTCAAAATAAAGTGATAATATAATAATTATTCTGAATTTTCTATTAGATTGAAAACAGCATTTGTGAAAGCACTGCAGCAAGAGCATGAAATGGAGCAGAAATTAGCACAAGCGGCGAGCCCAAGTCCGGATCCACCGGCGCCAAAACCCGTACCAAAACCGGTAACTCCAACAAGGCGAGTTGCAACACCACCAGCACCACCGCCCACAGTCCAACAAGCACCACCACCCGCACCAACACCACCAACACCCAAACTTCAAGAGCATCCACTTGCAAAACTCACTGAGAGTGGAAAATATTCACCACATCATGCTGCAGCTGCTGCACTTCAACAACAATTATTACGAGGTAATTTATTATCGTTAAATATTATATTATAATTTATTTGCATTATTAATTTATAAATTTGTTTGTAAAGTCTTTTGTTCACCTGCAGAATTGGCGAAAAATTCAGTGCCTGGATTGCCACCGCATCAACCATTACCAGCTCACGCTATGTCACCATTCAATACTCTTTTGTATCCGTATCAATTGGCAATGGCACAAGCAGCAGGTGGTGGTAAAGGACTTATTGAACTTCAACGTCAAGCTGCTGATATTCAACGTCAATATTTGCTTGATATGATTCCATCACAGGCAACACAAGGACAGGGTAGTCAAGCACCACCACGTGCACATCCACACAATTGGAAAACGTAACCGAGTGCGTAGCTAAATCTACGTGAACAAACAGCCCGAAGGCATAAATAACAAAAAGAAAGAAAAGAAAAAAACATGAATAATGTTAGAGGTGATAGTTAATGAGAAAGAATGACAGAGTGAGAGAAGAGAATGGGGGAGAGTCTTGGCGATTCACACTTTTTAATAAATAAAAAAAATAATAATTAATTAGCGCGTGGACTGTTAATGCGTGAATATTTGCTCAGAGAAGTTTTCATGGAGTTGCATAACGCCAAAGGAAAAATAAAATCAACGCGCCCGCATGAGTGTATGTGTATGTGTGTGCGTGTATGTATGTATATGTGTGATGCGTGTTTTGTTTCGCGAATAAGTGAATTGAGAACAAATAAAAAAGAGAAGACAAAGAAGAAGAAAAAAATTGTATGAACAGTAGATAACTTTATTTTTCTTATTTAGTTTTGTTCTTCTTCTTCTTCTTCTTCTTTTTTTGTTTTTTTTTGTTTTTTTTTTTAATTTAGATTATGTCGATTAAATTTTTAATTGAAATAATTTGATCTAGTTGATCCTGCACAGTCTCCGATGAAAAATAAGAAAATTCATAACTATACGAGGACAATAATTAATTTAGCGTAAATAAACGCTTAATAACCCATAACACACACTTCAGACGTTGTAAAATACACACTGAAATTTTTCCACTTTTTACGTACACATCATGTCTACATTATGTCATTAATTTTTTGATATATTTTCCACTTTTTTCATTTTATTTTTTATTTTGTTCTCTTTTCACTTTTAATAGTGAATCTTTTTTACTCTCTCTTTCTCTCCCTCTCACTCCTTTTTTTTTTTTTTTTTTTTTTAAAGAATGGAGATAAAACGATTCAAATTACCCGTAGTTCTCAATCGTTTCGTGTCAATATCTCAATAGTTCATTTAACATATATATATATATATATATATACATATATACATATATACATATTTATAGATATGTGTGAGTGATGAATTAATCAAGGGAAGAATAGTGACGCGAATAATTTTCCCATTTTTTTTTCATTATTAATTTTTTTAAAAAATTTTTTTTTATTATTGATAAACAAGAAAATTTATGTATCACAGTCGAAGGAAAAAAAAATTTTTTTTTTTTAAATTGTCCACAATAATATGGAAAAATCATATTGTATCTTCTTCGAATTCAATATATTAAGAAAGCAAGATAATGAATGATTATATAATAATAATAATATTAATAATAATTATAATGATAATAACGATAATTATAATGATAATGATAATAGTTATAATAATATTAATAATTAGATATGACATTTAGGGGAGCGAAAGGTGCTTGGCATCATTTCACAATTGCCATGATGAATTGTATAATTCGTATGTGTGAAATACGTTGATGTGTTCTCTATTATTATTTTATTTTTTATTTTCTTTTTGCCGTTATTTTTAACATTTATGATAAATATAAACAAACAAACAGAAAGAAAAAAAAAATTTGCAAGGTGGTAAATTTAAATAAATAGAAAATACCATCAGTGATGGAATGATTTTAAGAGAAGAGGAAAAAAATAAGAAAAATATAGGGAATAAAGTGAGAAAGAATTTTTCATATAACTAATCTGATAGCTAATACAAATTGGCTCTGATTATGTTTGAATAAAAAATGAAAGATAATTAAATAGCATTATAATCATGATATTTCGTATTAGAATACAAGTAAATAAACTGAAGAAAAAAAAATGTAGGTATAATATCCTCACTCTTTCTCTTTCTCTCTCCTCTCTCTCACTCTCTCTCTCTCTCTGTTTGTCTCTCTTTCTCTCTTTTTCGCACTCTCTTTGTACGTCAAAATAGATAATTGTTCTTGATAAACAAAAAAAAATGGGAACCCCCTTCAACAAAAGTAAAAAATTATTTTCAATTTCTACAGCTGCATAATAATGAAATGAATCAAATAAAATTATTACATTGTTTGCAAAGCAAAAAAAATTCCTATACATCAATTGCATAATCAATTTCACGTCTCTAATTATTTTGTTTTATTTCAGTAGATTAATCTTTTTTTTTTTTTTTTTTTTTATAATTTTTGGTCAAATGTAAAAATTGAAAATTATTTCTCCCTTTATGTTCAACAATCTACAAAAAATATGTCAAAATATGAATTTTTGTCAATCGCCTCTGTGATCTGTGTTATATTTTTCATGTTGAAAATTCATTTGAAACTTGAAACAACAATAAGTTCTAAGTATAATCCCAATATTAAATGAAAAAACTTAGCAATAATCTATAGACAATTATTTCATCTGTCACACAAAAATCCACATAATTCTCATCTACTTTTTTAATCCGATATTCATCTCCCACATCATATTATCACATTTTAACATTAAAAACACATTCTGGGAGAAAAACAAAAATAAAGTATATATAATTTCACCGGTGTGTCTATGCGAGAGACTGATGAAAGTAAAAAAAAAAAATTTCGGCAAAACAAGAAGAAAAATTTCAAAAAAATCCATTAACATGAATAATTTTTGGGACACTTTGACACATATAATTATAAGTAAACACATTAAATAGTGAATGTAAAAATAAATCACCTCAAACACTTACCGACCGACCCCCTACCCCCCTCCTCTTTTTTTTTCTCCAAGCTCACACTTTACAATCGTTAGAATTTTAGCAATTATAAATAATTGAATGTTCCGTCAAACAAAACAAATTAAAAAAAAAAAAAAAAAAATTTTAAAGAAAATAAAGCTTGTCAATGATTGTACTCCGATATTGTGATGATGATTCATTTATCATTTTTGTATATAGTTAATTTTAATATAAATATATTATGTTGTCAATTGGATGAGTGAAATTTTGCAGGTAATTACATGAGTAAAGGGGGACGCAAGGAAAGGCAGAGAGAAAGAGAAATAATTACATTGCTACTTGTACTCTTTCTTTCTCTCTCTCTTTCACGACCAGTTCAACAGGAATATGGTGCAACATTAATATTTATATATATGGAAAAAAAATCCAAATTGAGAAAATATAATTACACAATGACAAAAAAAAAACAAACCTGTAACAGTGAAATAAGAAATTCTTGAAGATATATCAAAAAAAAATTCTTCTATACAGTAAATTATAAATTTTTTTTGTCGCTATTATTATTATTATTATTATTTTGTTTTGTTTTTTTTTTCTTCCTATGACTTATCATTTCATAAAAAATATTTTGAGAAATTTTTCTATTTTTAATTTTTCGATTTTATATTTTATTCTTTTATTTATGCTGTTTTTCATACGATTAAAGGCTAAATTGTTGTTACATGGTGAATATCATTGTGACATTTATTAAAGTGTTCAGAACAAAATGGAATTAATATTGGATGATCACAATTACGACAAGCAGCTGCTAAATGAGAACAACATTTGAAAGATTCACGACAACAAGATGCCCATAAGTTTGGACCGGCCTCAGCGCAACTGTTACAATTGCAGTCACCTAAAATCAAATATTTATATTATAATTAATAAACAAAAACAAAAAAAAAAAAATAATGCATAGATATTTATATAATATTTATTTGTTTCAGATTTATTTGAGTATATATTTGTGATAATATTTATTTTACAAATTGAACATGTGAAATGTGTGTAAAATTTTATTATCTACTCAACGCCTGCGCATTTACATAAATTTTATTTATGTATAAATAATGATGAAAGAAGTAAATTTATTGTAATGAAAATGGTATTTTATCCCTGACGTATATAAAAGAATTATCCGGGGGAGTGGCTGTAACTATCAAGGACAAAAGAACAATTGTTGCGACGCAAAAACTCACGCTTCTCGTATAATTACAGGAAACACAAACATTTATTTTTCTATCAATAAACCTATGCACATATACATTATTTACTATAAATTTATATTTGTTTTTTTTTATAATATTGAATTACCCGTTGGACAATCAACGGATCTTCGTGCTTCAGTTCGTCGACAATTAATTCCTTCATCACCCTCAGGACACAATTTTGATATTTCATCAATTGAATTTTCACCCAATATTTCATTAACACGATTAAATGCACCTGGTTTTGAAAAGAATATTACGAATTTTTCAAGTGTATTATCAATTATTTTCTCCGTTATATTTGTACAAATACAATTATTCATTTGTAATGTCAATATAATATAATAATATATGAATAATTTAATTTTTCCATTGAAAAACATTTTGAAAAATGGGAAAAAAAAAAAAAAAATTTATATTAAAAAATTATTTTACGTCACCACTCGCAAACAACTCGTGATTGCAACTAGAATGTACTTTTGCCGTAGGATTAAATACATCTCGGATCTATCGTACTTTTTTAAGTGGGGAGATTTATATACGTATATTTAAAATGTTTTTTCTTCTCGCGCTTTATATCTACACTACGCGTGCGCATTTTTATTTTATTAATTTTGATTAGATTTTTTATTTTTTATTTTTTATTTTTACAAAATTTCCAATAATTAAACATTATTTGAAAACTGCAAATTTTAACAAATATATAATATAAAAAGAAGAAAAAAATTATTTTGAAAATAAATCATTTTTTTCTTTTTCTAGATTTTTTTATAACTATAATAAAATAATTTTATATTGTATGAAAGAAAAATAATAAAATTAATTATCTATACGAAATTTATGAGACGTGTATATATACATATATATTGAGTGATGAAGTTAATTTAAATTCTTAACTTGAATACTATTCAATTAAAATTAATCAATTTACAAGAATTAAGAGTCGATGAATCAACGAAATTTCAACTGAATTGTAAACATGTGTCTTATTTCGACAATTATCTACACATTATTATCGCTATATTCCGTGCAACTAATATACTATATTATTCTCAACAGACTTTTAGAATATTATATTTACGGTTTTCTTTAAAATCTTCCCCCATACAAAATCCGATTTTATATAGGTATTATAAAATTGCTTTTATTATCTTCTTCTGTTATCCTATCTGTTAATGAGAATATAAGTACACTCAAAGGTAAAGTCTTAGCTGACATTATTATTGAATAATATATATGAAGAAATAGTGAATACAATTTTCACCTTCAAGCAATTATGAGATATGACCGTATCTTCTAACAATTTCTTGACAATAGCACTATAAATATTCGGCATTTTCAGATTTTTCAATAGTTGAATTCAAAATGTGGTCGAGTAAGTTGTATCTTGTGCTCCTCGCAGCTATTTTCTGCATTTCATGTGAGTTTATTAATTTATAAAAATACTATTTAAGTATAAATATTTCGATTAAACATTTTTTTTTTTCTTTATTAAATTTTTTTCTTATTTTCTTTTATATTGATAAATTTAATATTTTTATTGTCATTATTTTATTAACTTTTCAGTGTGTGTGAGTGCCCCAACGGGTGAGTCAGTAATCGAAACAACAACTCAAATTGTAGAATTAACAAATGAAAATTCATTGTCTACAACTATTGATTCAATTATTAATAATGTTACTGTTACGACGATGAACTCAGAAATTGAAAATGAATCAACCACGGAAGTCATGGACAAACGTGAAATTTCATCAACAGAAGAAAATTCAATTTTCACAACTAGTTATTCAAATATTGATATTGTTTCAACTATGATCCCAGAAATTGAAAATGAATCAACCACAAAGATCATGGACAAACGTGAAATTTCATCAACAGAAGACAATTCATTTTCCACAACTAGTGATTCGATTATTGATATCGTTACAACTATGATCCCGGAAATTGAAAATGAATCAACCACAAAGATCATGGACAAACGTGAAATTTCATCAACAGAAGACAATTCAATTTTCACAACTAGTTATTCAAATATTGACATTGTTCCAACGATGATTCCAGAAATTGAGAATGAATCAACCACAAAGATCATGGACAAACGTGAAATTTCATCAACAGAAGACAATTCATTTTCCACAACTAGTGATTCGATTATTGATATCGTTACAACTATGATCCCGGAAATTGAAGATGAATTAACCACAAAGATCATGGACAAACGTGAAATTTCATCAACAGAAGAAAATTCAATTTTCACAACTAGTTATTCAAATATTGATATTGTTTCAACTATGATTCCAGAAATTGAAAATGAATCAACTACGGAAGTCATGGACAAACGTGAAATTTCATCAACAGAAGACAATTCATTTTCCACAACTAGTGATTCAATTATTGATAATGTTACGACTATGATCCCAGAAATCGAAGATGAATTAACCACGAAGATCATGGACAAGCGTGAAATTTCATCGACAGGTATTGAAGAATTAACGGAAGAAAATTTATTTTCCACAACTACTGATTCGGCTATTGACAAATCTACTGTTACGACGATGTCTCCAGAAATTGAAGATGAATTAAATTCGAAAATTATAGGTAAACGTAATACTAATACAACAAAAATGCCGGAAACTATTAGTACCACTGAGATTATCCAAGAATCAGCCAGTACAACAATATTAAATCACATGGAAAAATCAAATTCCTCAACTACTAATATTGATATAGGAACAAGTAAAACATCTACGAAGGGTGATGCAACTGCCAAATCATTCAATATCATAGTTTCTTTGGCATCACTAATTGTATTACAATATCTGTCTGCATCATTCGTCAATTAAAAATTATATCAATAATCATGACTGCTATAATGGTATTTCATTATCTAAAGAAAAAAAAAAGAAATTTTCAATCATCGTTCATAACATTACGATACTTAATTTATAATAGAAGTAATAAAAATTAAACATTTTTTTATATTTTTCTCTTTTTTCTTCACCATATCTTGATTTGAAAATACGACTGATATGCCTCTGTGATTAAACGAGAGAAATAAATGACGGCGGCAATATTGCAAATTCATTCGAATGAATTTCCTCAATAATTAATCATTAGTATGTTAGTACACAATTTTTGTTTTATGCGTATTTCAAAATTGAATCTATTATATATAAAATGTATTTTCAAAATAATTAATTATTTGGTTATTTGCATTTATTGTAGCGGTTTATTATCCTTCCAATAAGTAATGTTTTTTGTTGACAGTTTTATTCAAAATAAAAACGACTCAATACAATAAAAATAAGCAGTGAATCAATCAAATAATATAATCATATGAATCTATATTGATTTCATTAAATTTAATAAATATATTAATAATATAATACAAGAATATTTATTCCAGTATTTTCCTACAGAAAAAACATTTGAACATGAAACTTCATATAATTTACCATGTAATCTAATCATAAAAATTTACTTATCACCATTATCTATGATTTATTTTGAAAGACAATTTATTTTATCACAAATTATTTTGTAATAATTATATTATGTCTTGTGTCAAAAAAAAAGAAACCTCCAATAAAGTCATTAATGAATCATACTAATTGTACAGCATCGAATAACTAAATGGTTATACAAGCTACTAGACTGGCAACTACCGACAATTTTCTGTCCCCACAGAATACACATTTCGGTCGCATAACTGATTATTATTATATTTTACATATTTTCACGACTGATTGTACACCCGGTCCGATTGACAACTTTTTTTTTTTGCATGTCACTGGCACTTGCCATCACTCGTACATTATTCTTCATTATGTACGTATTTTTTCTGTTATATATTATTCATAATTCAAATGTTATTCATTTCATTGTTGATGTGATCATCACAAAATTTAATGTTTTTATTTTATCCATATTTTCAGATTTACCTGATATACGATTCATAATACAAATTACATATTCTAAATGAAATATTGTAAATTCATTTAAATATATTCAATTGAACTAATTCTTTATTGAATAATATACGTGTAACAATGACTGGGAGACATGATGAACGACGAATGTTTACATATGAAACATTGGTACATGCAATATCTGGTGCCGCTGTGAGTATTATCAATATAAACATTTTCAAAAAAAAAAACAAACCCAAAAATAATTATTAATTTTTTTTTTCTCTCTTCACGCAATCTAATCCACATATTTTACATAATTTTTTTTTTTCAGGGCAGTGTAGTGGCAATGGCCACATTTTTTCCACTAGATACAGTACGCAGTAGATTACAATGTAAGTAAAATATTATGTAAATATTATTAGTAATTATATTTATACTTATGCATACAATAATTCAAATATTAGCACAATATCAGATGATAATTTTAATTATCTCAACGTTGTAACCTTGGTAGTCATGACCCGATAAGATATGGAATTCAACTGTGTTGTAATCCACCAATCGCCATGTAGTAATATTCAAAAAATTGAAGACTAATTTATAGTTTATTTTTATTAAGAATATCAACATAAAAATAATGAATATTATTATTTACAGTGGAAGAGCACAGACAATCGAAAAATACATTTGCAACAATTCGTGATTTAGTCAGAAAGGAAGGGCCGTGAGTTATTCAAATTAATATTTGGCATATTAATTTAATATTTATTTTTATTATAATAATAAAAATAATACAAACACTTCAAGGTGTACACTGTATCGAGGAATCATCCCGGTACTTCAGAGTTTATGTGCAAGTAATTTTGTTTACTTTTACACATTTCATGGATTAAAATTATTACGCAGTCCAAAAAATCAAACAGCTCAAAATGATTTGTTTGTAGCATCGATAGCCGGTATGAAAATACATGGATGATATTTTAATTCTTTTTTTTTTTGTTATATCACATGATTTTTTGTCTGAAAAATTTATTATTAAATTTATTTTGTTATAATAGGCATTATAAATGTTCTTGTTACAACACCATTGTGGGTTGTAAATACACGACTAAAGATGAGAGGCATTACTGATATTTCTGAACGAAACAACAATGAATATAATAGCCTTTTGGGTAACGTATATATATATAAATTAAATAAATAGTTTTTGAGTTAAACTGTCACAATATTTATGTATATTCATGCTATGATAGTTCATTTGTCCATGATATATCTGTTTCTATTTTTTTTTACAGAAGGATTAATTCATTTTTGGAAGTACGAAGGTGTAAAAAAATTGTGGGCTGGTACCTTACCCAGTTTAATGCTCGTAACTAATCCATCTATACAAATGGTAACTTACGAGAGCATCAAAAGAAAGGTAATGGCCTCATTGGCCGGTGCACAAACACCAGCGTGGGTTTTTTTTGCAATGGGCGCAATTGCTAAAACAGTTGCTACTACATTAACATATCCATTGCAATTAATCCAAACAAAATTACGTCATGGACATAATTATGATAACCTTCCTCGAAATGCTGGGACATTACAAATACTACATTATATATTAAAGAAACACGGAATTACCGGTTTATATAAAGGAATGGAAGCGAAATTATTACAAACTGTTCTCACAGCTGCTCTTATGTTTTTAGCTTATGAAAAAATATCTAGATTTGTTCTTCGTATTCTTTTGTCACATAGATCGCTGTCAGATAATCACATGTAATTTATATATGATGGTATCAGTATTAGTGAAATTTTGTTGAAATAATTGATGAGTGTTTTTGAATTCAATCATATAATTCAAATATATAATTTCTTATCAATATATTTAGTAATAATTCAATGGAAATAAATAAATAAGTCATTAAGGTGAACAACGGAAAGTTTTAAAATATATATTAAAATTTTAAAGATAATGAAGTATAGTGAATCACTAAAAATACATTCGAATTTTACAGTAAAATCTCACGGTAAAAAGTTATATAGAAAAAAACCTTGAAGAAAAATTCTTTTGGTGCCTAATTTTCATACTATCTCTTGGCCATTATTGTTTTTTTTTATTTTTTTTTTTAATAGCAGATAATTGATTATAAAAAAAAAGTTCATATTGTTCATTTACTCTTACAGTTGCTTATATATTTTGTGCTCGTATATTCTACGTGTAATGACACTACCATATATAAATATGAAATCTGCCTTTTTTTTTAAACATACAAACACGTATAAGGTTCATCATTTGTTGAATTGAATAAATAAATACCATCCAATATAAACATAATGAGTGATGACATATTCTGCATTAACTTTTTTTTTTTTTTTTTTTTTTTATGCAAATTAACATCTCGAGGCCAACTTGTTTTTCTGCATATCGAGTCCTGAAAAGAAGAAAGAAATAAAGACTTAATTTATTCTCTATAACTTGAATCATAGGCCAAGTCTACAGACAATTTAGAAAAGACGAATATTAAAAAAAAAAAATAAATAATGGAAAGTAATGCATTTTCGCGTACATTCCGGCATGAATAAGGAAGTATTTTCATTTGTTAAACAAACAAAAAATGTAGCTGAAGAATTTTATTATTTATTACATTTCTGCGGTAACATTTATATTATTTGTTTTAAATAATGATGAATCTTGTAAAATTCCAATTGATCCATGAATAAAAATGATGTTTTAATCATCTCTTCATTTTTCTAAGGTTAAATGTTTATTGCATGAATTTTTTATTGGTTCATTATAATTTATTAAATTTTCACTCATATTTAAAAGTTTTTGTTGAAGAATAGAAATCTATAGGTGAAAAAAAAAAAGAAGTATTTCTATTTTACAGAAATATAAAAAATGGTTAGAAAAAATTTTTTAGTAATAATATTTTTGACCTGATCATTTTTTTCCTTAATCGTTATATCTTTTAAATGCGTTTCTCGTTTCAATTTAGTATTCATATTCAATAAAGCATCATATTTTTGTTGCCACGATCGTTTTACTTGATTCTTCAAATTAATTGGCAAATCATCTGTGACATTTGCTCTAAACAAATCTAATGAAAAATATTGTAATAGCATTATCATAGGAATATCGTAATTATTAATATAAATTAAATTTGTTAAATACGAACTTAACATTGTTCTATTTCGTTGTTCAATTTCTTTCAAATTATTCAATAAATTTCCATTACATATTTTTATTTTAAGAAACATTGAGTGTTGTTTGACCTCAAGACAACGTGATATATCAAAACTTTCTTCCAATGAATAAATTGTATTACGTATATTATTTATCTGTTGAATTATTTTCGATGCATCAGATATAAATAATTTTTTACACTGATCCGTCACACTATCGGCATTTTTAAATGATAATTGGTGCCGCTGAGACTGTCGGTGTAAATCCATGGTAGAATTAATGGAACATTGAAATAAAAATACAACCATTTATTGGTTTAAATATAAAAATTGAATATCGCGCGTAAATAGCGCTACCATAAAATCAACGCCATCTGTAATGAGATAAAATATATATCGCAAGAATTATTAAACTAGGGATATTTAGATTATTCACTCGGAAATTTTACCGTTGCAAATTTGGTGCAATTGGCAAATAGATGATGGCCGTTGTCATCGTACAGTGAAACGCGTACACGGAACTGTCGAGATACAAAAGTTTAACTGTATATCAACTAATAATTGCAACACGTTGTGTGAATAATGTTTTGTGTTGTTCAGTGATTACGGATTATAAAACATCATTAATGTCTGTGTGAACGATATCGAAAAATACAAATTTCAACGAAGGCAAACAACACGGGTGGCTAAACGCGCGTTCACCGAGGTAATAATCATGATTTTTCATCGTGACGCTATCTATATATTTTTTGTTTGTTACAATCCTCAATACTCATTAATATCATTGGTATTATTTTTAATTAATTTTTGTATATAATATCAAGTGAAGCGGGCTTTTCTTTTGTTTACGCCTTGTCACTTGCGCTTTTGTTGTGTGTAACCGCGCGCCGCTTTCAGACTCCAGTAGGTGATGCTCATTCATTTGTGTTGGTATACCTTGTGTGAGCCCGCTTGTACTGCACATACGCTACTCTCGCACAATTCTTCCCCTTTACAATATAACCTCCAAATATATTTCCAGATGTCCATTTTCTACACTAAAATCATATATTTATCATTTTTCTTCTCAATTTATATAGTATTTTATCAATAATATTGTAATAACATTATGTAAAATTCATCATTTATCACCGATTATTTTCATCTTTACTATTATTGTTATTACTATTACTATTATTATTATTATTATTATTATTACTATTTTTTTTTTATTTATCCAGGCATAAGTTTTAATGTCACAAAATTATGTTGATCAACCAGTTTTTTCATTCCTTCAATCTTACCTCTGGCCTATATAACAATTTTATCCATTGAAAATGATATATGTATACATATATGCACATATACTCACAAATAAATATATATATATACATATTGAAAATGCCAATGTACTATTTAATGATTTTTATAAACAAAAAAATGGAAAATTTTAATGGTATAAAATTTTTTTTGTTTGTTTCAGGATTGTCGATAATAAATGAAAATGGAAAATTTTTAACACACTCAATTGGGAAAAACAATAATAATAATCACAATATATAATTTGACAAAAAATATATATATTTATATATATATATATATATACCTGATGAAATCCAAAATCAAATACCAAATAATATCAATAATGAAGTGTGGCTTTATTGACATTTGAACATTCACCAAACAATGACCGCGAATTACTTCTCAGTCTTAGATTTAGGATAGGCCATTTGAGCCGTAAATATTTTTAAAAAAATTTGAATTATACATCTGTACACATAGAGAAAAAAGTACGGAGAGTGATTGTGATTGAAAGGGGGGAGGAGGAGGAGGAGGAGGAGGAAGAGGAAGAGGAGTAACAACAGTGACTTATGAATATAAATAAAAATTATACTTATATTTATGCTTATCTATATATATATGCGTGCGGTGGTGTGTGTGTGTGTGTGTGGTGTGTGTGAATTTTCAATCTAGAGATATGAAAAAATCTTGATATAATGAAGAAAAATGAATTGCTACAGTAATTGAACAGTTTAAAATGAAATATTCTAATGGATGAAAATTTATTTGAGAATAATATTGAAATATATTCGAGAATCATTATTATTTACACGAGACAAATGATGAATGGTGTATGTAAATGTAATTAATAAACACGTATAACTGAATAATATGTTGGAGAAGAGGAAGCCCGAACAAAATAAATAATCATGTGTATTGTATTGAGGTGCGGGTAAAATACGAAGTTACATGAATGTCAGGAGCCGGCGACGTGGGTCGCAGACGCGTTGAGTGGCGCCGTAATGCAAAAATATCGAATATATTTATTCAATAACAAGTTATATTGAAATTAAAAAAAAAAAAAAAAAAAAAAAAAAGGTGAAAATAATATAATAAATAATATAAGTAGCCAAATATATGAAAATAATGGATTTGAATGGGTGAAAATAATTATAAATGGATTTGTATTATTATTAGGTAAAAAACGACATCGGTGAGAGGCGGGAAAAAGCGTGAATGAAAAGGTGGCTGTTCGCTACCTAAGATTACGAGGCGCTGCGTGGGCATGCAGCAGCCTCAGACACGCCCTCTCCTCGGGGACTCTGCATCCTCTACAACTTCCCCAACCACACGTCGTAGTAATCCCGTTGCTGTATTAACTCATCAACAATTACAACAATTGCAACAACTGCAAGCACAAAATTCAACTGGACAACCATTAACATTTACATTGCAACAGCCATCGAACAATGGTCAAGAACAGGGCAATGGATCGGCGACTGCTAATCATATAGTATATTTGAATCAGTTGAGTCAACTGAATCAAAATACTATCAATCAGCCGGGGACTGGTATGGGCCTACCCCCAACCACCCCCACTTTCGGGGTGGGCCTTAATATGGGATTGCCGTTATCACTATTGAATACAAGTCTCACATCATTAACATCTAATGTAATAACAACGTCGAATCCATTGCTAAATATTGGATTACCAAACATTAATCCTGGTATAACAACTGTAAATCCAGGTATTAATACATTGAATGCACTCAATTCAACATTGAATTCCAATTTACCGTCAAACAGTATTAGCAATGGGTTAACTGGTCTCACTCAAGATATAAATACTATTAATTCTGGTGTTAATCGTTTAAATACTTCCATTAATCCCGGATTATCAAATATAAATTCGGGCTTGAGTAATACCAATCCGACATTAACAAATTTAAATTCAAATATAAATCAAAATTTTACGACACTAAATGCAAATGTTGGTGAAGCTAATTCTGGATTATCCAATTTAAGTACATTAAATACCAATCATCATTCAACATCTACGTCAAATATTAATCAGCAAAATTTCAATAGATCATTAAGTGTTTTAGCAACGGGATTGACGCCAAACAGTTTAAATTCGTGTAATACAAACTTTCCATTTCAAACAATACAAAGTATACAAAGTATTGCGCCACATATTGTTGGTTCGAGTGTGGCACAAATACCAATATCACAACATTCAAATACATCTGGTGCATCGATATGTTCCAATGTATTTACGAGTACATCAAATACGCCTATTTTATCAACAACAGCCAACGCCAATCAAACATCAAATGTTAATATCAATCAGGGTATTCATTTGGGTACAATAAATGCAAATCAACCACAAGTGTCAGTGTCAAATATGACACATTTCACCACTACCAACGATTCCAATAATACTCTTAGTCATATAACAAATATTGGAACGCATACAACTAATTTTCAAACACAACGGCAATTTCATCAGGCTCCAAATTCAAGTTTAACCGGATCAATTAATATTGGTAGTGGTAATCAAACAACTAATACAGTAAAGACAGTACAAAATATGCAAACACAAAATATTAGTTCACCTGGAAGTCCGTTTTCAATACCATTGAAGAGTCCAGCATCAAATATAGCACCGCCAACGCCAAGCCCAAGTCCCAATCGTCTTTTGCTTCGTAGTCCGGCCTCTAGTTCCATCCAATCGAATAGAAATAGCCCAAGTCCAGTTACAACATCAACCCCGAATTCTAACTTCAATATACAACTTCAAAGTCCAATGCAGAGTCCAATGAGTGTAGGGCCAGTGCAAAGTCCAGCACCAAGTCCATATCCACCGGCTAAAAGTCCACATCATTTAGGCACAAGTAACACTTTGAATAATCGGAGTCCAGCGCCTGGTGGAAGTCCTGGACCACCAGTAGTTAGATCTACTACACCGTTATTGCAACAAGGAATGCAGGTATTGCAAATAATTGGTACGCCGCAGGGCTATCAACAGACATCATCACAATTAGTCACCAGAGCGCATCTATTTGGTAATCAACAAATTCAAATAGCCACTGCTAAACCAGCTAAACAACCCCCGCAAATATTGCCAAAACCACCGAATCAACAAACCGTTGCCACAGCTCAAAAACAACGAGTTACAACTACAATCACTAATCAGGTAATTATAAAAAACGAAAAAAAATAAATAAATAAATAAATAAAATAAATAAAATGGTGAATATTAATTCATTGATGAAATTTCATTCCCATCAAAAGGTGACACAGCAAACTCAACCACAACTTGTATTAACAAGTCCACAGCAAAATCAAACAGCAGCAACTATGATACCAACTGCACAAGGTCTTTTATTGAATCAGGTAAATATCGTCTCACATTTGTCATGATTCCAAATTATATTTTTCTATGTTTCTTTATTTGTTGTTTGTTTGTTTGTTTTTTTGTTTTTTTGTTTTTTTTTCTCAATGTTTATTAATATTGCACATTTGTTTCAAAACTTGTATAACAAAACTTACCCGTTTCCTAGTTTTGATATTGCTAAACATTACGAAACATTGTCCCTAACACTAAATTATGAGCTTGGCACAAATCTCCATTATTAAACAAATAACTAAAATAATAATAATAATAATAATAATAATAATAATAATAATAATAATAATAAAATGAAATGAAATAAAATAATGAATAAAACAAACTGTCGCTCTGGGTGGTGCGCTAACGGTGTTTTTGTTGGGTTTTTGGTACCACAGGTTCTACCATCGTCTGGACCAGTTATTGTGCAACAACAGCCTGGTGGCGTTCAACTAATACTACGGACACCGACAAATGCTCAACAGCAATCGCATACTGCACAGGTGACGGTTTCACTCATTCATTCATTCATCATTAATCTATTTAAACGTGCACACATACACTCATATATCGCTGCTTTGTTTCAATCATGGCGTATTGTTGCTTAAAAATATTTACACAAGTTGTCCCACATAATAGTAACTCTATAAAACAATGCAGCGATATTTATATTATAATAATGTTTAGTTATCTCACATATCGTTAAATACTCATTAACATTTCTTTAAAAAAAAAAAAAAAATTTCACTACTGATAACTGTCGTAGACATATTTTGGCCTGTGTTCTTCAATTCGTTATATTCAATTCAATATTACTGCGTAGAGGGAAATGAAAAAAAAAAAAAAAAAATGTATTTTTTTTTTGTTTTCCATTAGTTGACCCAACAGCAGCTAGTCAGGGTTGTCACGGCACAAGGAATGCAGTTACAAGGGTTGGCCCCGACATTTTTTGCCGTGCCAAATGGATTTTCATCACCAACTCCACCTGTGTTGAGGCATACACCGAGTCCTGCTCCGCGTAAGTTGCAAAAAAAAAAAAATTTCATAAAAAATGTTTATAATATTGCGATGATTTAATAATAATTATTAATTTTATTTTTTTCTATATATTATTAGCGAATTCAAGTGGCAATAATTCAATTGTTATACAAAATGCCATGGTGCAAAGTCCCCAGCCACAAATGGCTCCAGTCAATACAACAAGTACAACAAATCACGTTACTGCATCTCAAACAACAGTTGTCGATCAAAATCTACTTCCCCCGCCGAAAAAAAAAGCTAAGAAAAAGAAAAAGACGAAGAAAAAAGACGATGAACCACCAAAACTTGATCTTGCGAGTATTATGAAAATATCTGGTATTGGCGATGATGACGATATGTTCGATACAGACATTATGCCCGATGCTAGTGATCAATTGTCGCAACAACAACAACAACAACAACAACAACAACAACAACAACAACAACAACAACAACAGCAACAGCAACAACAGCAAGTTCATGTTGAACAAGCAACCGTTCAACATTTGGATCAATTGCAATCACCGCATCCACAAATTGCTAATGCAACGCAAAATATTTTGCAATCAGTTGCAACAAATGCAATGAATATACAGGCACCGTCCACGGCATCGGAAAATTATAATAGTCAATTGGTAACTCAACTCCAAACACCTGTACAAAATACTATTTCAGGCCATCTACGTTTGGCTGTGGGTGATGATGGTCGAGTTATTCTTCATCATACACCTGAACCTAATCAACCAGAAATCGATCAAGCAACTGCACAAGCATTGATACGATCATTAACGCACGGTTCTGGACAAAATTCACAAATTATATCACAGCTTTTGGGTCACACACCAGCATTTGCCCAACCCCAAGTTCAATCGTCCCATACAACAAATCGCCAGAAAAATACACCTAAAACTCCGCCATCCGTCAATCATCAAACATTCAATCAAATTGTTAATGCCGTTTCTCAACCATCAACAACAGTTTCCAGCTCTAAGCAACTTCAGCTTGGTACATCAACGGCATATGCTCAAAATACGTCGAATATAATTCAAAGTGGTAATCCCACCGTGAATATCATTGGTCAACGTAATGTTGAATCAATGGGTACTACAAATCAATTGTTAAACGTTAATACACAGACAATTTCTCAGATAACTAAAAGTGTACATCAATTAAATTCCGGAATGCAATTAACAAATCCAAATATTCAAATTGCCGTTGAGTCAACATCACCAAAAATGGGATGTTCAAAATTGATTGAACAATCAACAGCAAAAACAACCAATCAACAATGCCATATCGGACAACAAACTGGAAATAATACAACAGTAAAGAAAACAGCCCAACAATTGACAATACATAAGACAACAACTGCAAGCGCAACAAATATTCGACAAAATGTTGTTAAATCAGCACAACAAACAACGGCGCAAGCAGCGACTGTCAATCGTAGTATTCACATTGTTAAAAACCAACGTAATATTCATCAATTACATAAAAATCAACAGGAGCAACAGCATATAATGCAATCAACTAATGAACAGATGAATCAACCAAATCTTCATCAGATTTCAACTCAAACTGTTCAATCTATGAATGTTCAACGTGTACTCGAACAAGATCTTCATAAAATCACAGTATCCGGTGTACAGCAACAGAATTCAATAAATTATTTGCACCAAACTACAAATCCCAATAATCAACTACACCAACATCAACAACAACAACAACAACAACAACAACAACAACAACAACATCAACAACAACAACATCAACATCATCATCATCAACAACAACCAACAACAATGCATATTATTCAAACGAGTAATAACGATGTTCAACATCATCATCATCATCATCATCATCAACAACAACAACAACAACAGCAGCAGCAGCAACCACAAACAGTGAATGTTTTAGCATCTGGAAATATGCAATCTGTTGAACAAACAGTTCAAGGTGTCGTTGAAGCACAACGAACACAGCGAGAAATAAAGGACACAATACAACAACATTCTGTTTCAAACATGGGAACGATAAGTTTACAACAACAACAACAACAACAACAACAACAACAACAACAACAACAACAGCAACAACAACAAAAAATCGTACTTCCGAATATTTCCTGTGGCGGGAACACTATTCAATGTGATGGTCAAAAAACTGTAACTTCACACGCGAATATTCAACAAAATATTCTTTTTTCTCATGAACCTTTTATCAGTGGCATATCAACTCCTCCTACCAATGAATCTCAAAAGCATGAAGTGCAAAATACCGAAATACTCAATTCAGCTGCGACAAATATAATAAATAATGCGCCAAAAATTACACCTGAAATTCTCAATACTCTGAGTAATTTAAATCCAAATGATCAATTATTAATTGCACATTCTAATGGTCAAATGCAAGTAATAAGTCAACAATTATTGCAACAATTATTTTCTGGACAATTAAATACTCCACGACAAATGATTAATCATAATCAACCGCAAAAAATTGTAATTGGTGAGACAGATTCTAATTCACAAAATTTACAAGGAGTACAAATAAATACACCGACAAGTCAAATTATTGTTAATAGCACGGGTGGTGCACCAACAATACAAAATAATATCCAAAATATTGTTGTTCAGGCGGCGCCATCTCATATGCCACATCAAATACAAATTCAAAATTCTAACTTTCCAAATCATTTTATTGATCATCTCAATCAACAACAAATACGAAATTTAACCAATAATCAAACAACAACAAATCAATCATTTGCAACAACTACAGTTACAACATCAACAACAACAACAACAACAATAACTCAACCAACAACGACAAAGAAAAAAGTCGTTAAACGTACGAAAGTATCGGTTGCACTGGCACAAAATACTGGATATTTACAAGGAATAAAAACCGTCACTGTTACACGTCCAACAATGGTAGCTTCAACATCAACAACAGTTACGTCAACGACTCCCACAACAAGTATAACAAATGTCAAAGTAGAAAATGCAAATAAAGGAGTTCAAGGCTTGTCACCACACAGTACAAATTTGATGAAAGGTGACGTTAGTACAACCACAACAATTGGTAATGGTAGAATAGTAACAGTAACATCACCAAACGCTCAAATAACCGTCTCATCAAACGGTCAAGTTGTTCAAAGAACAACACCTCGATATATTCAACTACCAGTACAGAAACAGCAAATGTTAAAGAATATTCAGGCTCAAATACAAGCAATTGTTGGACGTAAAACAAACACACCCACAGAGCAAACATTATTGACAAAGCTTTATCAGGAACACAGTAAAATTGTTGCTAGCGGTAAAATTGTAAGTGCACCATCAGGAATAATTCCAAGTGGTATTGAAACAACAACGAATGCCAGTATATCATCACCAATGATTTTATCAATATCACAACCGCTTGTTGCATCTAAGAATCAAACGTCAACTGTGCAAACTCAAACACAAACGTCATCTGGTGTTGTTGCTACATCTGTCACGACCAATCAAATAATCAATCAAAATATTAAAGATCTCGGTGATAGTAGTATTAGTAGTTCAACATTGACAAACACAGTTGTTGGTCAAAGTATGCCGAATATTTCAAATATTACTTTACCATCTTTACCATCTTTACCATCATCACCTCATATTAAACAGCAAAAAATTTATCAATCTCATGGTAGTCAATTGCTAAGTCCGTCCGCGTCAAGTGCACCAAATTTTTCGTCGTCTAACACCACTGCGACATTACCAATTCAAAGTAATTCTACGAGTTTAACACAACCGCATGGTCAACAATTTTGCACCCAATCAGCACAATGTCAAACTGATCCACCTGATATAAAGCCAAACATTCAATTATTGAGTCCGGTAAAACAAGAATTGCTATCGCCAAATCAAAGCCACATTCAATCACCCGTCACAACTGTTACATCACCTCGATTATCAACTAAAGGACAAACAATACAAAGTCCAATTAATGTTGGATCCAGTACGATAAAACAACTCGTCGTTAGTCCTGGAAGTACAATGTGTTCTGGTGTAAATCCAAGACAAGGTGTTAAACGTCCAGCAACAAGTCCTATTTATCGACAAGTTAATCGGAGTGATTTGATGGAGCAACAATTGAAAATAGATCAGAATGGCGCTACAAATCCTGACGTAAATACTCCATTTCTCAGTAAACGCGATGCGTGTAAGAGACTTGTCAGATACCACTGTTTTAATGAGCAAGTTCTTAGCTCCAAAGATCTCGCTAAAGCAGATGAGATATTTGAAGAAACTGCTAAACATCTTCTCAGCAAATTTAATTCAATGATGAATAAATACACGTATTTATTGCTTATGGAAAGTATGGTACGTTTCCATATAATATCTCAATTATTAATTTTATATTGAGACAAGAAACAAAATAAACATTTAATTATTTTTTTTTCTCTGGGTTTTTCTCGGTTTCAATAGCGGGAAGTGAGAACATCTGAGTTAATGATGATTGATCGAACATTTGTCGCCGAAGAACAAAGTATGTTAACACGATTGCGAGAAGAGGAAGCTAAAACCAGTGGTAAGTATATTCTAATAATATATACGTATGTATTTAATTTAATTGAATTGAATTAATATTTTTCATTATTTATACAGAAGAATTTAAGAAAGAAGAGAAGCCCCTGTTCCCAAAAATTGAGGAGAAGGATGAAAAACCATCGACTTCATTGCCAAATATATCAGTTAAACAAGAATTGGAAGATGATTTTTCGAGTTTAGAAACTGATTCTAAAATGATAATGAAACCATCGAGTTGTACCAGTGGTGATTATGATGAATGGTTGGAAATACAAAAAGAACTTGGTGTTTATCAAACAACCAGTGATACATTAAAGTGTAAAAACATTACGGGTGGTGCTAGTAGTGTTGGTGTTAGTTCTGGTACAATGGCAAAATTATCGAAAATAGAAAGAACACGTGCCAATGGCGAGTGTCGTTCTGGTGATAGTGATGGTAGTGGTAGTTCAGTGAATATACAAGGTGCTGTAAATACGCTGAAAAATATTTTTGAATCAGACTCTACAATGGAGCTTGAAAGACGTTGGTGTAGCGCAACTGATCTTGAACGTGATTTGTTAGAGGACACTGATAGTCTTGATGGTTTGGCACTTCATTCTCAAGTTCAATGTCCAACGTCACTACAAAATAATGCTGACAGTAGTAATGTTAATGAACACGATGATATTACAGCACAAGTACAATCCGCTATTGATAGTATTCTTAATTTGAAAAAACGACCATCAAATACAGCAGCAAGCACTGGCACCAATACGGCCAGTGCAACAACGAGTCAGCCCAGTGATTCCAAAGACTCTGTGCTTGATCAAGCAGTTCGGAGTATTTTGGGCTCGTGACCCTCCTCAAACAAAGTATGTTGAACAAATTGTCAAAATGACACAGCGATTAACATAAACATGAATGGAAAAATCGCATACTCTGATTAATTTGTTCAGTATATTCAGTTTGTTTTTTTTACTTTGTTTTATTTTTTTTTTTTTGTTCATAGCAAAAAAAAAAAAAAATGATGAAACGATGAAAATCAATTGATGAACGATTGTATATCATCGCCAATGTCTTTCATAAACAAACAAAAAAATATGAACCGGATTCCAACTGTGCGCAATTGTCAGAGTTTCCCCGCCTCCCTCTTTTTTTCTGTTTCTTCGACCCCTGTTCCCGTTCCACAATGGCAATAATTATTTATACACAAGGTTGTACACTATCTAATATATTTAGTGATAATTGAAAAAAAAAAAGAAAAAAAAAAAATATTAAGCGCCATCGTGTAGAATTAAGTTTTAAAAAAATATGTACATGTGGTTAGGCAGCTAGAAAATTGAATTATATTCCCAAATGTTTGGATCTGCCAGTTTGTAATGTAATTTTGTAAAAAGGAAGCTATTTAAAGATGATTTATTCCCATTTCACATGTAATTCAATGAATGATGTAATAGGTAAAATATCCCAAATATGGGAACAGAGATGAGAATTGTACATACAATTTTTAAAGTATATCATTATTAATAATATTATATTATTTTAATTATTGTACCCATGGGATTTATGTCCCTTGATGTTATTGATAACTTATAAGAAGTAAAAATTGAATTATGATCGCGAGGTATAATTCTGTTGAAGAAATGATAACAAAATAAATGTAGAGAAGGGTGATATTTATGCAAGGAAAAAAAAAAAAAAAAAAAAAAAACCCATTTGTTACTGGCATGTCTCCGTAAAGATACCATGTTCATTTTTTAATATTATTATTTTTTTTTTTTGTTGGTATACATAAAAAAAATATAGTCTGAATTTTAAAACTGAAAATCAAACTGATTTTTTATCTAGAATTTTGACAGTGAGAAAGTAAAAAAGATAAAAACATTTTACAGAGTTTTTGGCATCACATTAGAGATCAATAGATTTATATAAGTAATAATAATAATTATTATATATTTAAAAAAAAAAAAAAAAATACAAAACAAAACAAATATGGAGCAAAAGATATATGTATACTTTTTCAATTCTCTCGATATATCAAATGATTGAATACCTCGAATAATATGAACATGAATCTTTTATAGCATCTGCCACGCACTTCACGTACTTATGCAGGCAGCTTTTTTTCTTGCTTCTTCATTTAAATCATCACAAAACAAATAAACAAAAAATCTTTTTTATTAGTCGGTTTTATTTGTCGAATTTTTCTTTTTGTAAAATTGTGTTCAAGAAATATGGAGAAATTAATGCTTGCTTTTTAATGTTCTTTTATAAGATTTATACTTGGCGTCTATCATGTCTAATCCAGTCATCACGACAGGAATGTCTTGTAGATATTTTTTTCTTTAAATTATATATGGAATTATTGTATCATGCAGTTAATGCAATTAATTTTTTTTTTTTTGTTCCTCGTGAAATTACAAGCAATGATTATAAAGTTATGCAGTGTCAATTGTAAAAAAAAAAAAAAAAAAAAAAAAAAAACCTTTTCTGGCGCACGATCTCTCTATCTCGAATTATCGTATTGCATACGCTATATGTACAGGTATAATAAACGAGTATAGTTTTTGGTTTGGCAAAACAATCTAAGACTGACAAATATACAAACAAACGTGCAGAACTATGAAATGTAATACCATTTAATTGAATGAATAATATTATCCTTTGTAAATAATAAAGATAAAGAAAAAAAAAAAAAAAAAAAAAAAAAACAATTGCACCTTCAACAGCAAACGTGACTTAATTCTAGGTGGGCTCTTGCAGGTTTTAAAAAAAATAAATATATATGGTTAAAGTTCTGTCGTTTATAATAAAATTGCCGACATTTTGCCAATACAAAATATTTTTCTATATACCCATAATTGATACGTGACTTTCATTGTGGTGTAATAATAATTTTTTTTTTTTCAAATTGTAAATGACACAAGTACGGTTGTTTATATAATACGCATGCGCAATGTCACGTGATCTACAACGACCGCGAAAGTATGCGATCAGATAATTTATTGGCTGTAAAACAACGACATATCCCCTAGAACCAGGGAGTTACGTAGTTACAAAGAATTCGAACTCTCCATCTGAGATTATCATCAGGCTATATATATTATTTTACTACTTCTTACCTCAAGTACTATGAGCGTTCGTGTCGCAAAGTGAAACTATGAAATCGATTCATAATGACGGCATGCGAGATGCTAAATACGTTAAAGTAATCCGAGTTCAAATTTATAGGGTACTTTTTACTTTATCATTTTTCTTTTCATTCTCATTTATATATATGAAATAAATAACGAATGTACTATTTCACAAGATTAAATATATAATATTTATTATTAAATTTTGTTATAAATTAAATTACATATTTTTTATAATAAGATTTACCGCGCGAAAATTAGAGATAAACACAGAAAGATTTATACATCAACGAAAGATTAGCGATATTAATAATAGTTTGTTTTTATTTGTTAAAATATCAAAGAAAATTCAATTTATATGTAACAATGAGTGGAGAAGATAATCCACAAATAATCGTAAGTAAAATTTCATATATTTAGAGTATTTTATAACCTACAAAATTCGGCTAACAAAACAACTAGAACATTGATAGTATTTTCAATTTTTATTATAATAAATTTTTGTTATTAATATTTAGGGAGTTCCAGATGATCTTTGTAGACGTACGGGAATTGCTGCTACTTGGCGTACTGGAAATAAACTTGGTGTATTTGCTCACAAACACGTGGATGTTTATTCCGGTGGTATGTTTACTGACATAACAAAACATGATGCATATTACATCAATATAAAATATTTCATAATATATTGAATAATTTAATTGTAGATAAAAAAAGCAGTTTTTACCCTTGTGAAAGTCGTGTTCACTTTATTCGGCCAGAAGTTAATTTATTTTCACCGACTCTTCGTAAATTAGTGAATGAAAGTAATGGAGTTTTCCTTTCGATACGAAAAATAAATGGTACCAGTTCAGAAGAGGTACGACCGACCTTAGTTAAACACAGCAAACAATATAGATCAATTTTACGAGCATGTGTTGAAAGTTTACAAGATGCTGCAGAAAAGGCAGAGAATGACAAATCATTACTAGAAAATTTTTTGACTATATTTTACAATGTTGAATGCGTTTGGCATTTAACAGAAATATTATATGTCGATACATTACCAGGTACTATTATTATATTATTAAATTATTTATAAAAATATATTATTTATTGAATATAATAATTATCATTATTAATGTTATTATTTTTTTTTTGTTTTTTTTTTTTTGCAGGTGACGTTATTCTCCCTCAATTACTGGAATGGGTGAGATTTCATTTTCCGCTATGTGAACTTGAGGCAATGAAAATATTAGCGAAAAAAACAATTGGCGCTGAATTAGAAAACATGAATTATTGGGATGTTGTAATAGGATGTGCATTACATGGAAAATTAGATGTTGTTCGTGCACTACTGTCATCACATACTAAAGCTGATCATCCAGCATTTGTCACTGCAGATAATGTTCTCAAAACAATGCCAATATACAATGTATATGGTGGTTATTCAATTAATGAATTTACAATGCGATGGAAACATTGGCAAATGGATTTAACATCAAATTTAGAATACAAAACATTTATAATTGATCATAATTTAGAAGAACTCATGAGAGTAAAAAATAAAATTGAATTGATTATCATTAATTCAAAATATTATTTTAAATTAATTTTTTTTTTTTATTTTGCAGTTGGTTGTGGGTGAAGAAAAAATACTGTGGGAATTTGCAAAATATGCTGAGGCTTGGTATGAATTAGTCGCAGCAAAATTATTTTATTCATCGCCATGTTGCAAACAAGCAGAATTAGCACATCATGCCAATCATATTGCGGAAAAATGGCCGACAGGAAGAAATTTAGATCATATTATTTTAGCACTGATGGAAGGTGATTTACACAAAGTTATCAGAGAAATACAAAATATGAATGACAACGGTTGGTTCGCGGCTCATTTAACTGATTTGCTTTTTAGTTGTGAAAAACTCAATATAATTGACAAAGATCAAACAAAGTATGTATTCAAAATAAATCAATATTATGTTTTATATAAAATATAATATTAATAAATAATTTTTATTTACAGTGTTACCGCCCAACTTCACGAATCATTGATTTTGGATTATGGTAGTACACTTTTTGGTCATTCGTCTTTATGGCAATGTGGTGCAAGTTACTTAGAAAATTGTCCCACACAAGGATCAGCCAGGCTAGAAATATTATTACAATCTATTCCTTTGGGTACGGAAGCACGAATACATAAAATCATTAATGTCGCTCGTAATAACAGTATGACCAATGTTGGTAAGTTGAAAAATAAATAAATAAATAATAAGTAAAGAAATTTTTATTTTTATTTAGTGATGAGTTGATAATATTTTGTTTATAATATTTTAGTCACTAGTATATGTAAAATTCAGGGAATTAAGTGTATACGTCAAAAGAGATTAGGTAATGCTCTTGCATGGGCTATAAAAGCACAAGATGGACCATTTGCTACATATATTGCTGATGAATTTCTTAAATATTATGCAGAAAATGGGAAATTGGAGTGTAGAGAATTGTTAGAAAACTTAGGGGCATACATGTTAACTAGTGATCGTCTCACATTTCTCGGTAAGTTTAATTTTATCTCAATATAAATAAATGAAATAAATATTTTTTTATTTTTCTATGATTTTTATTTTTCAGGAAAATATTGTGAATTTCATCAGATGTATGAACTTGGAGAATTTAAAGAAGCCGCACGACTTCTAGTTTCACTAATAATTTCTAATTTAACACCAAAATAGTAAATAATATATTTATATTGATTTAAATTATCATTAGGTATATGTAAAATTAAATTATAATAATACCGATGTATTTTTCTTTAGTTTTTGGACAATTTTATTAACGGATGCCATTCCACTATTAGAGGCTGAAGATGTAATATTATCAAGTGAAGATACATTTATTTTAATACGCTGTGTAGAAGAGCATGGCCATGATCCAGATTTCCAAAACAAAATCGAGATTTTCCGATTAGCAGCTGCGCGAAATTTATCACGTGCATTAAATAGCGAGGGTTGTCAAGCCGAATAGTAAATATAAATAAGACAAAAAAAATTTTCTTACCTTTTTTTTTTTACGCAACATTCATAAGCAATTGATGTTTAAATATAATTATAAGTATAATTACATGTAATTACAGCTGTACATGCTAATATACTTCTGTTTCATTATATTTAACTTGCTACAAATAAATTATGAAACCCAAGTAAATTATACAAATATATATATACGTATATATATATATACGTTATCAATAATGTCGTATGATTTTGAACTCACATACTTTTATTTGATATTCATGTAAACTCATACGTAAATGCATCATTTTAATTACAGAGTGCCAAAGCATATTGGGTCTTATAATAAAATCTTTGAAAATCGTAAATTAATTGTTGGTTTATATATTTGAAAGTTGATATTGATTGGTTTTACGATACATAAACAGCCACAAATAAATATTCGTGAGAATTATTAAATTCTGTCAAGCAATCCGTTCAAATAACGAAAAATGAAAGTGATGAAGATTGATTTAATAAATGTTACATGATATATCTATCAAGGTCTTTTTTTTTTTTTTTTTTTTTTCAAGCAACCACTTAATAGCATTTGGATATTTATTCAGAAATGCACAGTCGTTTTTTCAACAGTGAACAGTGAGAATACATAAAAAAATTTATTCTTCAATCATTTATTTATACCTTATTTGAAATAAAATAAAACATGAAAGAAAAAAAAAATAATAATAATGCATAGCTCATATAGATAAAAAGAAGGAAAAAAATGTAAATTAAAATTAAATCAAATCAAATAATTACATGACTATAAAATTTATCATAGCTCAATATATTATAAAAAATTAATTTTATTCACGGTATGTTTTGTTTAAGTGTGAATGGACCTGTATAATTTTATACATACAGTATGTAAAAAAATGTAAGTACTCAGTCGACAATACAGAAATTCTATAAAATATTTTACAAAATGGTGTGTACATCGCGCGCGCAGTGATTAAATTTTATTAAAAGAAAATAAAAATAAATGTCATTAAATAGAGATGAATAATTATGTAGAAATTCGGAATTTTGTTAATTTTCATAAAAATCCAAAAGTAAATTATAAAGTAATTGTAATGATAAAAAGGTGCCAGTGTGGTTAACTTTATAATTAATGTATATACACCATATATATACATGACTATGAGAATGTACGTAAAATTACAATTTTACTCATTAGAAAATTTAACAAATATTACATGTTGGGAATACACCAATAAATACAGTGTGGTGTATCTATTGTTGACTCAAATATTCGTCTATAGATAGGAAAAATGTATGAATTAAAAATTCTAATTGTCAAAACATTACATGATTAATAAAAAATACAATTACAATGATGAAACAATGTAAAATTTGTTGAGTGTGAATAATAAATCGTGAGTACTATAATTAAATCATAGTATTTAATAAGAATATCAATAATAAAAAAATTATAACATAAAAAGTACATGAAATCAATTTTCAGATTTTGATATAATGGAGGATTATACGCCAATTGATGAAGATTTTCCCGGTCGGTTGTTACATCAAGCTGCTTTATGGGACAATGCTGAATTACTTGAAGATCTTTTGAGAGGTGAGCATGTACAATACATAAATAGTCAAGATTCGTGGGGTCGTACACCACTTCATGCAGCAGCAATAACTGAAAATTCACGATGTTTGGGTGTACTATTGGCTGCTGGTGCTAATCAAAATATTCCATGTGGTCCCCGTGGTCAACATCGAACACCATTGCATGTTAGCTGTGAGCATGGACACAGTGGGAATATACAAAAACTTCTTGAATACAATGTTAATTTGACAGTACGTGACAATAATGGATTGACACCGTTGGATATTGTTGAGAAAAATGAGGATACAACATGTGTATTATTATTGAAAAATGCTGCTGAAAAATATGAAATTGAAAAATTAGCAGCTCATGCAGCTTTGAGAGCTGCATGTATCCAAGGTGACATTATTGCTGTGAGAAATATTATTCAAAGTGGCATTGATCATTTGGAGAATATAATCAACATGGCGCCAAATGGTGCTAATACACTACTTTTTATTTCATGTGAAATGGGACACAAGGATATCGTAAAATTACTTCTTGACCATGGTGCTGATTGCCGTAGTCATCCAGTTACAAAATATTCACCATTATATATTGCATGTTATAATGGAAAATGTGAAATTGTCGATATTATTTTACGTTATTTTCCAAAACAAATTCAATCATTAACTGTTGAACGAAGATTACCCATTCATGGTGCGGCTATTAATGGGCATTCATCAATTATCGAATTGTTACTCAAATTTGAATATCCACAGGATATTAATCAACATTTTACTGATCCGTCCGGTGAATTTGAATATGATATGCCTTTTGACATTAATACACAAGATGTTACAGGACAAAATGTATTATATATTGTGAGTATGCTTGGTAATATAAAAATAGTTGAGTCATTGCTTAATTATAAAGTAAAATCGAAGAAAATTAAAAATGATGAAGCCGGAAACAGTCAACCATTGCAAATATCAAAGCGAAAAATTTCTAGTGGTATACAAAGATTAATGTCAAGCTTGAATTTTCGTTCAAAATCTAATGATAAAAAAGATGAAAATATGATATTACCATTAAATTTAGATATTTATTGTAATAATAATACAGAAACGGCACTTCATGCTGCAGTAAAAGCCGGTCATATAGGAGTAGTTTCATTATTATTACAGTACGGTGCAAATCCAAATTTACCAATAAAATTAATGGATCAACCTGATAATGAGACAAATAATTCAACTGCATTGACAATTTCTTGTCATGATAGAAATATAAAAATTACTGATATACTTTTGAAACACGGTGCAGTAGATAATGATTGTAAAGCATTAAAAATAGCAGCACAAAATCGCGATGAAACATTAACAGCTAAATTATTATCAATAAAAGCCTATCCAGATTCTGAATATAAAATAAATAAAAAAGCAATGACTGAGGCAACACAAACATCACATTTTTCGGCGCTATCAAATTTCGGTAATGTTACGTATCCATCATTGTTTCCAAATACACCGACAATGATTATATGGCATGATCAACAATGTCGTTTATCACAAATACGTGGACAATGGCTAATAGACGCTGTATTGCATGTAAATAAAAAATTAAGTGGAAAAAATAATGATCTTATCCTTTATGCTATTACACGAATAGATATTTCGCACAATTCAATAACAACTGTACCGTCATTAATTTTTTATCTACAAAGTTTGAAATATTTAAATATGGCGCAAAATAAAATTGATACATTAACAGCTGAAACGAATAATCCACGTGATAAATTGTGTCCAGTATTGGAAGAAATGTACCTGCAAGATAATCGTTTGGAGCAATTGCCAGAATTTTTAATGAATTTACCGGCACTAGAAATTATGGATGTTTCAAATAATAAATTACAATGTTTGCCAAATAATCTTTGGCAAGCGCCAAAATTAAAAGAATTAAATGCATCATTCAATCTTTTATCGGATTTACCAAGCCAAGTGTCACAAAATATCACGCGAAAATCACAACGTGAAGATGTATTGTGCAATAGTCCAAGCAATCGCAGTATTACATCACAAATTGGTATATCACATGAAGATTCAATTGAATTTGAATCATTTATAAAGCTCGCGAATGCTCAAGTAATTGAATTGGAGCGACCACACGTTTGGACAGGATCAGTACAAGTGACGGAAAAAATTACCGATGAAACCGAACCGGGGACACGTTCAGTTATTGCTTCACTCAATTTGGCACACAATGTTTTTACCAGTATCCCCGTGGCATTACCATGTCTTGCAATAAGTCTTGTACGTTTAAATATGGCATATAATTCATTGAGATCAATGAGTCATATTACTTCTTATCCAGCAAGTCTCAAACAACTTGATTTATCCAATAATAAAATATCTTGTTGGCCAAGTTTACCACAAGTTGAAGGGGCTGATTCAATGGAACAAGCATCCACAGCTTGTTATTGTCCAGCGACAAATATTCAATCACCAATGGTACCAAATAATCGCCAAACAGCTACATCATTGAGGGATGTTGTTCTCATGTGTGTTTGTACTCATCGACGTCATTTGAGACTTGAAAATTTACGAACACTCGTGTTGGCAAATAATTCACTAACGAGAATTCAACTTACATCGATTGACGATGGTGAAACATCAAATTTTGAGGAAGAAAATATCAATAGAGACACAAAAATAAATTATTCTAGTTCAAAACATAATTTATTATTTCCCAATGTCACTATGTTGGATGTTAGTAATAATAATTTAAGAGAAATTCCACAAAATATTTATGAATTGAATAATCTTTCAGTATTAAATATAAGTGGTAATAGTGATATTACTGAATTACCACCGCAAATGGGTCTTCTTTCACGATTGTGGAATTTAAATACTCAGGGATGTCGATTACAAGAACCTCTAAAAACCATGATTGAATCAAAAAAATATAAAACAATGGACGTTGTTGGTTATTTAAAATCTGTACTTGAGGATGCAAAACCTTATGCACGAATGAAATTAATGATTGTTGGTATTCAAGGAATTGGTAAAACAAGTTTACTTGAACAATTACGTCAAGAAGGTGAAGTTCATAATAAAAAAAAAGCATCGGAACATTGGGCAAAACGAATGGGCAATAAAAATATTAATATGAAAACGGCACGTGGTACGACAATTTCTACAGTTGGTGTTGATATTGGTGATTGGATTTATGAAAAAAAAGTACGTGGTCAATCATCACATGGCGCTGTGTATTTTCGTACGTGGGATTTCGGTGGGCAAAAAGAATATTACGCTACTCATCAATATTTTTTATCAAAACGTAGTTTATATCTCGTTGTGTGGCGTATAACTGATGGATTAAAAGGTGTCAATGAAATATCACAGTGGCTGGTAAATATACAGAGTCGTGCACCGAATTCTCCGGTAATTATTGTTGGTACACATTACGATGTATCAAATGAACACAGTGAGAGTATTCAACAATATATACGTGATAAATTTATAAATATTGTTGACGCGGAAAGATGTGGATTACCCAAAGTTATGGAAACAATTGAAATCAGTTGTAAGACACGGCACAATATAAAAATGCTCTGTAATCTTATTTATGATGTTGTTTTTAGTTTACGATCACCTGGAAGTAAAGAATTATTATTGGAACAACGTGTACCCGCCAGTTATCTTGCACTTGAGGATGTTGTAACACAATTGGCACATGACAGAAAACTCTCTGGTGCTGATCCAGTATTAAAAGCTGATCAATATTATACAGCGGTGAACAATGAATTACAAAAATTAAATCGATCATTTCGTGATCCAGCTGAATTACACCAAGCAACATTGTTTCTTCATGAAAATGGCATTATTCTCCATTATGACGATGCAACTTTACGCGATTTATATTTTCTAGATCCACAATGGCTTTGTGATATGCTTGCTCACGTTGTTACAATACGAGAAATAAATCCATTTGCACGATCAGGAATAATGAAATTGGATGATATACAGCATGTTTTTAAATCATCAACATCATCAACAGTCGATACTCAAGGATACATTGTTAGTCTTTTGAATAAATTTGAGGTTGCTCTTACCTGGGATTATCGTACACTCTTGATACCGTCACTTTTGCCCACCGAAGATGATATTCTTCGTAATAATCAATTGATAAAAATTCCAGTTAAAACACGCGGTTGGCATGGAAGATCAAAATTTACTTCGATATCATCACCAACAATTTCATCTCCATCATTTAGTAATGATAATAATAAAACAACTTGTTCATTAACATCACGACCTCAATTGGATTGTTCAGTTATACGTTTATTACTCATGTCATATTTTCCCAGTGGATTTTGGTCACGTCTCATCACGAGAATACTTGCCGATGATACAATTGTTGAAATTATCATGTCATTTATTACACCATTTAAAGATTTTATTGATGATAATATTTTTGTAAATTTAATGGAGACAAATGCCGAATGGATATTATGGCAAACTGGAATGGAATTACGTTACTCGGGTATAACACTATTACGTTTAAAAGAAGTTAATTATAATTTAAAAAATACACCATATGATTATCGACAATTTACATTTAAATTGAAGCAAGATGGTATTTGGTGTACAGTTGATTTAAAAAATTCCGCAATATTAGAAATATGGTTTCCAGTTGATACATTAGTTATAAAACAACCAATTATATCAAATAATACGGATAATGAACCAATGGGATATCAAGCAATTGTAATTGAGCCACGTGTAGAAAGTATGCCCCAACTTCTTGCACTCATTGTTGATCATATAGATATATTATTAGAGGATTGGTATCCAACATTGGGAACACGTTTTGTTCATACTTCTGAGGGAAAATTATTGGTAACACGATTAATTCCATGTCCACGTTGTCTATTAAATAGTAGTGAAGGTGGTGATAATAATGAAGTTAATGAACATGAAAATTCACAACAGGAAGATGTTACAAAATATTATATGAATCGTGAAAGAAAGAGTCAAGATAGCTATAAATCGGATGGTGATAGTGGTGTTGGTTATGATAGTTCAACATCAAGTAGAATACCATCGTTTGAAGGGCATCCAGATGTAATTCGACAATACACTAAACCCGAAGGAATTATCGCTTATTCATGGATGGTAGAGGAATGTATTCTTTCAGCGTATAGTAATAAAACAATTACTTGTCCAAAACATTTAGATATTTCATTGTCTCACATTGCACCGGATATAATTTTTATGGATCTTGATGCAAAACACCTTATTAAATCAGATGATATTAAAAGGGGAAAATTACTTGGTCGTGGTGCATTTGGATTTGTATTTAAAGGTACATGTAAACTTCCATGTAGCAGTACAAGTACGAGAATTGATGTTGCAATGAAAATGTTACAGCCAGTACCACCTGGTCCGAATTCACAACCGTCCGCAGTATTGGCATACAAAGCTGCACAAAGTAAATGGGATCGTGATCCACTTCAATACGCTTGCAAAGCATATTGTACAGCTAGACAGGAATTAAATATTTTATTGACATTGAGACACGCAAATATTGTCCCGTTAATTGGTATTGTTATAAGTCCACTTGCACTTGTTTTAGATCTTGCGCCTGAGGGTGCACTTGACAATGTTTTAAAAAATTATCGACGATCCGGTGCAAAATTAGATGTTTATACATTACAATCAATTACACTTCAAGTTGCAAAAGCAATGGAATATCTTCATCAACAGCACGTTATTTATCGTGATTTAAAATCGGAAAATGTTTTAGTTTGGCAAATGCCATTGCCATTTCAAAATTATCTTGAAAATGATGTGGTTCACGTTAAAGTTGCGGATTATGGAATATCACGATTAACTTTACCATCTGGTGCTAAGGGTTTTGGTGGTACTGAAGGATTTATGGCACCAGAAATAATTAAATACAATGGTGAGGAAGAATATACCGAGAAAGTTGATTCATTTTCATTTGGAATGTTTATTTATGAACTTGTAACATTACGACAACCATTTGAGGGTCATGAAGCAGTTAAAGAATGTATACTCGATGGAGGCAGACCACCACTCACCTATCACGAAACACTGTATCCGTGTTATATTTTGGATTTAATGGTTATATGTTGGGCACAAAATCCAAAAGATCGGCCCACAGCAAGTCAAATTGTTTCTATTGCATCAGCACCAGAATTTACTCATTTAATTGACGTCACTCTGTTAACTGAAAGAACTCACGTTACCGCAATAACTACAACAACAAGACCATTGGAGGATAATATTAATGGACATGAAATATGGCTGGGACATAATAATGGTGAAGTAGATATGCTATTGGGAACAGAAAAAGGTTGGCTCCAACATGTTCGAATTGAAACGCCCATTATTCCTTATGCAATGTGTGGTGTTGATGGTTACATTTGGATTGGCGATAATACCGGACAAATTCATGTTTATCTTGGAAGTAATTTTGGATGTGTTGGCAGTTATAATTTAGAACAAGAGCATTATCGTGAATCTAAAATTATTGGATTAATACATTTGGAACAATTGAAACAATTTGCCGTAGCATTATACAGTGGAAAAATTTATTTACTCACAAATAATTTTACACAAATAAAAAAAACGGAAATTGAAACGAAAAATGAGGATTATATTAAAACATATTCATTGGCAGTTGTACAACGACGTAAACGTATAATAGAATTATGGACTGGTCAAAGTTATGGTAAAATAACTATTTATATTCTCAAAGATGGAAATTTAATTGATAATTGTCAACTTAATCATATAACAACAAATGATACTACAAGTAGAAATTTATTTGCAACTTATTTAATTAGTGCGGAAAATTCAGTTTTATCTTATACATATCCAGGTTGTATTGTTTATCAATGGGATGTAGAAACAAGAAAAATAATAAATAAATTAGATATGTCAAAATTGGTACCGTGCTCAGAAAGTTTAAAATCAATTTCAATTGAGGAAAATTTAACAACTGAACGATGTCAAATTACAGCACTTGAAATATGTGTAAATCAATTGTATATTGGTACAACATGGGGATGTATTGCCGTTGCTGAATGTAATTCATTACGTCCAATAACAATTTTTAGACCATTCGAAGGTAAAGTATCACAAATAATTGTATTGAAATCAGCGGACAAAAAAAAATTATCATTAGTAACAGTTGGACAAGGATATAGAAGTTTAATATCACGATATACTAATTATCCAGCTGATTGTTTAATAACTGAAGATTTAAAACACAATACGTACACATTATTGTGGCGATCTGAACATTGGTCTGCTGCGTAATTATATATATATATATATATATTTATTTAATAATTAAATTATTAACTTGTTGAAATTCATCGATCATTATGTATAGGTTATGAACTAAATTTCAATGGATAATTTTTAATTTATTCAAATTATCCTAATGTAACTCTATTGCTTTATTTTTTTATTTATTTATTTTTTTCTATTATTATTATTTTTTTTATTACAATATTCTTTGAATATTAAATTTATTTATTTATTTTACCAATTAATACTTTGTTGACATTTAAAATTACTCTTCTATATATTTTTTACGATATTTTTTTTATTTATTATTTACATTTATCAGATTTACAATCACATCTTACGTAATTTTAACCTCCAAAAATAAACAATATTCTTTCACGTTCACAAAGTGAAATTTCTTTAGTTAGTATATCTCTTTTAAAGCAATTAAATTGTATTTAATTTTTTACTTGTATATTTTGATTGAATCAATGGCAGTTATATCATCTGTGCTATATCGCGCATCGTATCCGCATTAGTAAATAATTTTACTTTAATAAATAACGTATTTTTCAATTTAATCTACAACTATGAACCAAACATAGTTCAACAAGATCTACAGTTTTAAATTCTATAAGAATTCTTTTGATAATTTAATAACTGAATTTTTCAAGATCAATATGTAAATTATATTCAAAATAAAATCCACATGCCAATAGTGCATTCAGCTTCAAAAAACATTTATCAAATGTAAAATAAAAATAATAAAAAAAAAAATTAAAAAAAGACATTTATAATAATATTTATCATGACACGTCCAAAATAAATATATAATATGCGCATATATTGCAGAATATAAATCTGGAATTTATGAATTTACCGTACTACTTGTATATGAAATAATAAAAATTTATCAATATTCCATTATTTAAATAACGATCTCTGTAATTAATATATATTACATCGTCATTTTGTAATTCATATTTATGTAGAAAATTTGTTCTTGCCAATTTTATTCTCAATATTTAAATTAAAAACAATTAATTACTCAATATTAAAATTATTGTTGAATGTAATAATTATTATGGCAAATATAAATAAGAAGAAAAAGATAAAAAAAAAAATTGTTAACTAGATACATATTATAAATTGAATAATTTTAGTGTATTTATGTATTTACAACGACTAAAGTACATATATGTGTATAATAAAAAAAAAAAGACACACGTTCTTTTGTCTATACGCAATTGACGTGAATGAAATTATGATTTGTGTGTACGGGTGTCAGCTACGAAATTAAAATAAAAGTAAACTTGAATTATAGTGATGTGTGATTATGTACCACCAATACAATCAGCTGATAGTTATAATGGTGCAAGTCACGATAATTTTACTTGGTCCCAAACTATAAGTGATCTTGATGTCCTTGTTATTATTCCTGATTGTTTAACAAATCCTGGTGATCTCAAAGTTCACGTGTCAACGAAAGAAATCAAAGTTTGGGCATGTAAAAATATTTTTTCAACAGGTACCACAGCTACGGATGATTGGAAAAATATTTTTCAAGGTGAATTATCTTTTCCTATTAAAAAACACGAAATGATTTGGAGTATGATACCTGGTGAATATGTTCATGTATGTTATATATATATATGTGTGTGTGTGTGTAATAATTATATGGGTAATTTATATTTTAATTTTGTTCTATTTTATTTAATTAAAATTGTGTATTAATTGGAAATTATGTATTTTTTTTTTTTTTTTTTTTTTTGTATGACAGATTCATTTGGAAAAAATTCAAGAAAGATGGTGGGAAAATTTGATTATTGGTGAGCCAAAAATTGAATTGAATAAAATTGATTGTTCAAGGAGTATTGATGAGCTCAGACAGTGTGAGCAAATGAAATTGCAAGAATTAATGTGGAATCATCAGCAAAAACTCATAAAATCAATGAAATACAATTCAAAAATGGGGTAATAAATATGAGAAAAAAAAATAAATAAATAATAAATAACCACAAAATTAAACAAAAAAATTATGAAAATTAATATTATGTTTTTTGAAATAAATAAAATATTTCTTGATTTTATTAAAAATTCAAATGTGTCAGCACATTCATTAAATTAAATAACAAATAATAAAGAAAAAAAAAAAAAAATTATATATTTAAAAATTGATTGCGTATTAAATTCCATTGGATCTTTAGTAACGTATATGATATGTTCATTTATAAATAAGTTAAAGTGCAATGGGTTGAATAGAAAGCGAATGACGGACTGACATATTTATATGGTGGTCGTACCGTTAATCGATGATTTGTCTCAATGTTCTCATTTTCAATTGCAGCCAGAAACGTTTTATTTTTTTTTTTTTTTTTTTTTTTAATGTTATTTGATATAATTAACATTTATGAAATACAAGAGATGTGAATGAATAGCATGATATGAAGTCAAAATATATAGTATAGAGAATTAGAAAGGAAAGAAAGCTGGTGATTGTTGCAAACGATTGACAAGAGTCACCAATGATGTCGGTGCAATTGCAAAATTTCCTTTACAATTTGTTAATGCACAAATAATTTTTACATGACATGACTGATATTCATTATTATATTTTCCTCCTCAATTGATAATTGTATTGACAAACAAAATCACATTTCAATTATTCATACCTGGAATTATTAAATATAAAATTCACTGGTACACAGAAAAAATAAAATATTTATAAAGAAAAAAAAAATGTTTAGCGTGAGAAATAATCAGAATTCCGATTTTTTGAATGTGTTGTAGAGTTTATATTACGGTATATTTTCTATTCTTCTACGTCTGTTCATGGTAAGACACTGGATTTGTAGGTTCCCATCATTCTCTGCTAATCTACATCAACGATAAGCACAATGTGTCCAGTTCAATGTGAAAAAATGATGGAAAAAATTTAACGTAAAAAAAAAAAAAAAGTATTTATATATTATATATTTGTAAAATATAATTTATAATTCACTTGTATTATAGAATAGCAATTAATTAATTATTATTTTTTTTCCCCCCCTTTTTTTTTTTTTCTCCTACATATTAAATATATTAATTGGTATGTTTAAATTATTGTTAAAGGACCATGTGACACTTTGGCGTTTTTAGGACTCATGAGATTGGCATTCATAATATTAGAATGTAAAGAATTCCCAACTTTTCTCCAGTGCATATACACACGTTTATATTTATACAGTGATTATGTGTACGTACATACATACATACATACATGAGAATTTATAAAAGGAGAAAAAAAAAGAAAAAAAGAGAAAGAATTCAAGGGGGACATGGGAGTGAAGACTCGAAGATCAGGTAATTCTACAACTTGCTAGTCTTTACATCAGCTGTGTATGTTCTCATTTCAGGGCTCTCAGTTAATAAATATAATTATTTTCTCAACAAACTTATTTATTGTGCCATTAATAATTTTCATCTGAAACAATTTATATATATATACACGCGCGTTGTATTTCAAGTTGAGAACCACTTTTTTAGGTAAAACAACCAAGTGTATACCTGCCATTACAAGGAGTATGCGATCCCCACCTGAATTGTACCCCTCGCGCCTTTCGTTTCAGTTCTCCTCGGCTTCTCCTGTGTGTACGAAGTCGTTGGACGGTTTTCTGCTTTTCTCTTACATAGTCTAGTCGCGCTGTTAGTGTTGTCGCTGAGAGAAGAAATTATTATAATGTGCTACTACGTACTTTAATATAACAATCGTCATTTTTATTATATTGTTATCATTTAATTTGTAAATTTATCAAGAAATTTCAATTTTTTAAATCATTTTTATTATTTATATTTATATATATATATATAAATTTTTTTTTTTATTTTTTGTCTGTTTTTTTTTTGTTTTTTTTTTGCATACAAAATTTCTGTGATTTCACGAATGCTTGACATATTGGAATATAATTATTCAATAATTATTGTGCGTGTGGGTGATATCGTACAAATTTTACACCCAAGTGAACTTGGAAAAATTACTTGGAATAATTGAGAGAAATAAAAAATACATAGAAAAATTGCAAAATGCCTTGTTCTGCGGTGACGCTGTCTTTAGCCACCATAACCGGTATCATCGCCACCGCACTTCTTTCCATCGCCTTCTCCACGGATAACTGGCTCTACACGGAGGTCAAACGGGCCCAAATACAGGTTTGTTGATACCACTGCCATCACCCATATCCAACACAATTATATATATATATTATATCTAGGGTAAAAAAAAAAATATAAATATACGAGATTTTTATAAATTTTATTTTTTCTATTTATTTTATATTTTTTTCTGTTTTTTTTTTTTTTTAATTTTTTTAATTTTTTTTCTCGTTTATCGTGAATGAATACTGAAAATTTCGAGGAGTAAGATTTTCTCTAGATATAGAAAATCACTGACTTCCTGGATTAAAGTGGAATTTTTTATGGCGTCCTTGTATCGGGTTAATGTACTGTATTTTATAGGACCCCACGATAATTCATCTCATTTATTATTATTATTATTATTATTGTTTCTTTTGTTTTTTTTTATTCTTTTTATTCATACAACGACACACACACACACACACACGCGCACACCAAGTGCTTTATATATTTTATTTCTTTTTCACATGTGCACCTGCGTGTTCTCGTCTCTTTTACAAATAATCTTCACTCACGTAAAACATAATGACCCATCACCATTTTATTTTTCCTCTACTTCGATAATAATAATAATAATAATAATAATTATTATTATTGCTATGTAGGGTTTTAAAATTTTTTTTTTTACTTTTTTTATTTTGTAAGAAATAATTTCAATGAACTTGACACTCACACGCGATTGACAGTTATCATTTTACCACTATTATTAACATCAATTGTAATGTATACACTGTATTTCTAATCTAACTGTGTTTTCACTTTATTGTATGTATATATTTATGATAAAAAAAAAAAAAAAAAAAAAAAAAGATAAAAATAATATTGGAAAAAAATATATATATATATATGACAGGTTATATATAAATATAAATCGCAACTTTTCACGATTGAAAGCCTTTCAAAACGATCGACATTCCTTGCCGCACCCATTTTCGTACGTTGACTCGACAAGTTTCGAGTTTAAATACATTTATCTAATTATTCACAGTTAAAATATTGTTGTACGATACAACGGTATTTAATATTTCTAATAAAATATATGTCCTCACATATGTGTTATATTAATAAATAAAATTTTGTGTCGATTTTTTTTTTTAAATTTCCATCTCTAAATTTATTTTATAGAATAATCCTGTTGTAATCAATAAAATAATATAAAATAAAGGATATTCACTGTAAAATATCATTTGTATTTCAGTGTATTTCAATATCGAGTAATATAAAAAAAAAAAAAAATTTTTTTTTTTTTTTTTTTTTAATGTGAAAGCGATAAAAATGTAGATCGTCATTGGTAAAGTTGAGTTTAAAAACGACGTGGCTTGGCATGCGTGGATTTCGAACAGTTACGTTACCAAGACATCCAACTTTATATATATATATATATATAAAATAAGATAATACACATATGCTTGAGAAAGTATCATGATGATGAGGCGCAAAACGTGCACATGTCACCATTCCAAAGTATTCACATCTTGGAAAAAAATCATGATAAATAAATTAAATATAATATTATTGTACGCAGGTGCTCAACCAATTATTCATTTATTTATTTATTTATTATTATTATTATTATTATTATTTTATTTTTATTTCTTCAAAAAATAAAAAGAAAACATCAATTCAACACAATTATTTATATTTAAATTAATCAATTAAATTTTTCTATTTACAAAAAAGAAAAATAGTAATAATAAATAAATAAATATATAAATAAAAAATTCTATTTTAATTATATTTCATTGTCAATATTAATAAATATCATATGATCACATATAAAACCATAAATGATTTTATATATAGTAATGTGAAAGTAAAAATTCTTGTTCAATATTTTTGGAGAAATTTCATATACTGAAGAGAAAAAAAAAAAAAATAATAATAATAATATAAATATTCAAGTTAATTCTTTGAAGTAATTATTTATATATTTATATGAATTTTGCAATGACAATACAATTAATTTAGAATTAAATCAATATTTTTGTTTGTAGAATGACGCCATCCTCTGTGTGTAAAGGCGTATGATGCAATATATTCATAGAATAATAATAATAATATGAAGGATAAAATAAGAGAATTGTTCAACATTATATGGCGTTATATATGGCATTGCATTTTTATTTAATGACAAATATAAACGAGTAGATGATTTTTTTAAATCATCAATACAATTGCCATAGAAATTTCTATGATAATATTGAATTTTTTATTGATATATAATAATATATATTAATTTTTGTTACAGCAATATGCATCGAAACATACGGAACAAAATCATTTAGTAGAACAGATGAATACAAAATTTTATTACTACACGAGAACTCAAGGATTATTTAGAATATGTTATCCTAAAGAACGTCCACCAACTGGTGAGTCTTCAATACAAATAATAAATTAATTAATAATTTTAGTGATAATAATCATGATAATGTTAATATGATAAATCATAAAGAAGATAAATAAAGAAACATTTGATATTAATTTTATTAATTCTATGATAATAACAAGTGGAAAGAGGAAAAAAAAACAATTATAATAAATAAATAATTAAATAGCATTGGACACCGATAATTCATTGTAATTTTCACTGTACTTACTTCCAAGTTATGCCAAAGAAGATGATTCCGTTAATTTTCCACTTCTCTTTATATGTGCGCCAGTCCGAATCACAACCGTTAGCACCAACAACATTAGATTACTTAATTTTGATGTCTTCATAAAAGTCTACGTATTTATAATGTCGAGGACATGTCATATGGCATTCACGTTTAATCAATTAGCCCATATGCGACAATCAAACTGTAATCATGATTAGAATTGTCAATAATAATATTATAAATATACAGATGAATAAAAATAAAAATTGGAAATTTCATAAAGTAATAATTGGGATATAATTCTATAGAAAAAATAAAATAAAAAATAGTAAAAATATATACTTGAATGAAAATTTATTAGACAATCTTGACAATTGTAAATTGAACAAAAAAAAAAAATACAGAAGGAAAAATTTTATTTTATTTATTTATTATTATTTTTTTTTCTGAAAGAAACTTTCATGTATTGGTATAGAACTTTGACTCGTCATTTACCGTTTGATCATGAACAAGAGTTCCTTATCGGGTTTTGACATTCCACTGTAACTTCCTGTTGTTATACGATTTCCGGTATTTATGTATTAATTTTTATTTATTACACGTGATAAAGAGTTGAAAATTTATATTGAATTATATATATATATAATAATTTTGGGGTTATTTCAATTTATTTACAGTTGAGACGTATCTAAGTCCAGTTGAGACGCATTGTATGAATATCGATTATTTCATTCCTGATGAAGACAATGAAACGAGAGGATTTTCCGAAGATGCTATGACACGATTGCGTGAGTACTCATTTTCTTATTAAATATTTATTTTTAATATTTTTATTAAATTTCTTATTAAAATATTTTTATAGACATGGGACGATCAATGATTGCCCTGTTCATGGTCAGTTTTTTGGCGATATTTTCGGCATTTTGGACGGGTGTCATTGGCTGTTGGCGACGATCACCTGGAAATATAACAGCAACTGCAATCCTAATGTTATTCGCCTGTAAATCTATTTTCAATCAATTACAATTTTTTTTTTATTATTTCATTTATATTTTTAAACACATTCAATCTTTTATATTAATATATATATATTTTTTTGTTTTGTTTTGTTTTGTTTGAATAGGTTTATTGAGCGCTGGTGGAATGGGATTGTGGCACGGTGTTGAATATTTTGAAAAAGAAAAAATTGTGGGTGAAGAATATTATCAACAGTGGACTAATGTAAGTCACTACAATTTAATAATTATTTATTCATTTATATAATCTATACAAACTAATATATGAATTGATAATATAAAAATTCATCAAGACAGTGAAAGAAAAAAAAGAAAAAAAAAAAAAAAAAGAAATGTAACGAAAAAAATAATGTGAATAGAATGACAAGTTAAGTGAAAAGAAGAAATTTCTATTACTTGAATGAATAATAAATTTTATTCACCAAGAGTTTTTTAAATAGTATTTTTGTATGGATTTACCAACATTTTTATCATCAACAATACAATGTCAGTTGATCAAAGAGAAGGGAATTTCTCACGAGTCATTGCACATTGTTAGTTTGAATTATTTTCTCTGATTTATATTTGTATGTGTATATGTAGTAGATATTTTTGCATACTCAAATTGCACTTTTCATGCGCCACTTTCAGATTGGAATCAAATCACATGATGAATATCTATCACACCGGGATTTCACTCTCTTTTTTTTTTTTTTTATGTGTTTTGTGTGTTTTATTTCAATGAAATATAAATTTACATTATTTATAATAATATAAATTTTTTTTTTCTGGGCCAATTTTTTTATTCTGTAGGTGTTGAAAAGTAACGCATCTCAATGGTACGATTGGTCGTTTTATTTAGCATGGCTGGGTGTTGCCACTTGTTTAGCAACAATGACATTATTTTTGATAGCTGCATCATGTTTGAGGAGAGAACGTGCACGCGAACAAGCCGCAAACATTCAATATATTATGCCAGGTGAATAATATATATATATTAATAATATATTAATGAATTTTGTTTTTTTTTTTGTTTTTGTTTTATTATTATTCGACATCGTCCTGGGGGTTGGATGGCACTCGTAGATCCTGAAGGAAAGCTCGTTAATCTCGTATGACTGGTCATACGTGGTTGCTTGGGTCGGCGTTGGTTGGTCACTCATTAGCGCTATATTATTTAGCGCCGCTGCAATTTGCTTGAGGGGCGAGAGAATGCGCGACGAAGCGATGAACATGCAGTATCTCATGCCTGGTATACATATCTTTAACACTTTTGCTTATACTAACTTTTATCTTATTTTATTAATATTATTATTTATCACAAATTTAATCAAAATTAATCATGAAAATTACAATGAAAATATTGATATATTCAATATTTATATACTTTTAATATATTCTAATATAAATGGTATAAACAAACAAACAAAAAAACAAACAAAAAATATAAATATATTTATTTGATGTTTTTATATTGAAATTTAAATTTATTATTTATTTCCTTTTTTATTTTTGTGATCGTTGTAATTTGCACTCTTTCACACACACATACACACACACACATACACAGAGGATTGAACTTACATGCACTTGATAAATATTTTTATTGTGTAAAAATATAAAAATTTATGTTTGATAAAAAATTATACTGGTACAATGTTACATTACGTGTATATATATACATATTATTATTTTATTTATTTATTATTATTATTATTATTTACTTTTTTTCTTTTTTTTTCAATTGTAGATACAGTGTAATTTGTAGAGTGAAATATTCGTGTCGACATTTCCGGTTTAAATATATAATTTTAACTATTTTACACCACATCCGTACAAACATAACATTATATTGCATTAAAATATAAAGTAATAATAATAATAATTATTGTTATTATCATTTTATTGAAATATTAACTGCATATTAATTATAAAATTATAAAACTTTATAATAATACTGTAATAAATTTCATTGATGTTGGTGAGTTGATGGAAGTAGTTGAAAAATTAATACCAATAAATAAAAAAAACAAAACAAAACAAATTATAATAATAGTAATAATGAAAGGAAGAAGAAACAATTTTTTCTGTAATTGTCAATAGTCATCTTAGTGAATATTAACTTTTACTTTTTTTTTTTTTTAAAGAAAAAAATTTATATTCTCATTTTTCTATTCGTTTTTTCTTTATTTATTTATTATTATAATGTTTTTTTTTTTTTTTTTTTTTTTTTTCAATCAAAACACGCTCTGATTACCGCGTACTCGCGCATCCAATTTAATATAATTTTGTTACGCTCTAACTCGGTAAAAGGAGCAATCAAACTTTCTATGTCATTTTTTTTTTTATTTTTTTTTCACTCAACTCGTTATCATGTGCAATCGATCGATTCATCAATTTGTAACGGTAGATTTGCCATTGAATAACATTAATATTGCCAATTTTCTGTAAATCTTCGCGTTGATAAATAAAAAAAAAAAAAAAAAAGTTAAATTCTTCAAATACAAAATATACATGTGTAAAATATAATTTTATATGTTTATACTATTGGATTATGAGATAAATAAAATATAAACTACTAATAATTTATCACTGAAAACATAGCAGGATCATATTTAATTACTTTTATATTTTATAATTTATTTTCCTGCATTCCTGGGAATCCCATGGCTGATAAAACACACGCACACACATATACACACACACACACATATATACATGGAATTAAATTACTTATTAATCGTACTTGCTCATATTGAGACACATCTGCCAAGATAAAATATATTTTATCTCTCAATTATACATGAGTAACGGAGATTATAATAAAAATAAAAAAGTAAATTAAAAAAAAAATAATAAATACATAAATTTATCGTTTCATATGCTTACAATTATTATAAATAATAGCACATAATTAATAGAAAAAAAAAAAATTAATTATATGATTGCAGTGTATCCACAAAAGCAACAGTACGCGTATGCTGGATATCCTGCACCAGCTGCATATCCAGGTCCTTATTATCATGGATCGCAATATGGACCGTATAACTATTGAATGAAGACTGGTATATGATAAGGAGCTTGAGTAAAGCACCTGGAAATGAAATATATTAGTGTCAAGAAAAAAGAAAAAGAAAAAAAATAAAAAAATATAAAAGATTATAATAAATAAATAAATAAATAAATAAAAATAATAACAACTAATTTTATATCGTGGTAATGTGTGACACATTTGGATCAATAAAATTTATCAGTGATTTCACTGCCGTGATTATTTTGACATTACAAAATTTTAAATTATAAATTGAATCCAAAAAAAGAAAAAAAAATCTTGAATTATTCGATATAATTAGATAATCAATAACAATAAAAATTCAAATTGATTGTCATAATAAATCATACATCGTAATATCAATTATATAATTTAGTGTTATTTTATATAAAAATATCAATTATAAATATATATTTGTATAAGTGTATGTGTACATGCGTGTAGATTTTAATTTTTTTTTTTTTTTTTTTTTGAAAAAATTAAAAATAAGAATAAACAAGAACAAAAAAAATGATCATCTTATTTTTAATATAAAATCTATTTTTTTTTTTTTTTTATGACATATCTGTTATCATTTTATTTTCATCATATCGTACGTTTGATAAGTTAATATTGCTCAATAATCGAGTATTTAAAATATTATCAAAATATGTAATCATAGTATGAGTGTATTTGATTATTTGTTTATTATATGAGAATGAATGTGAGTGTTTTATAACAATGACATATAATAATTATAAATAATTCAAGTTTGTGTAAAATTTTACAAGTGGCATCGACAATAACAATTTTCATATTGCGCACACACACACACACACACACACACACACACGCGTTAATATTGTGTATATATTATATTTACCTGTTGTATGCCAATTAATCAAGAAATATAAGAAAATAAAAAAAAAAACATTTATATTAATAACATGATAAATTCATGAATCATAAATATTTTCATATCAATTCCAATTCATTTTTTTTTTTTTTTTTTTTTTTTTTTTTATAAAATAATTTATCAATATTTATCTATGTGCTATTGTCATTATTTTGAAATACCTAGTATACATTATATATAATTAACATACTGACACATACACAAATTTCTAATTTTTAATAAAAAAAAAAAAAAATAAATAATAAATAGAGAAAAGAAAAGAAAAAAATTATACATGTACAATAGTTATATTTTAAATTTCATCTGTTTGAATTAATTTCAGTAGAAATAAAAATGATTAACAATCAAGATTAACCTCATTTAACTATTAATTGTATTGTCAAGTAGTATTTTCATTATAATATATACACTTTCCTATTGTTTACTATTTACATTGCGTTGAATTACGGAACAATGAAAGAGGATTTCCCGAGTACTTAATTACCACCAGCATATAAAAATGAAAGTTTTACTGGCATTTTCAACGTATTCTTGACAAGTGTGAACAACATTTATTCACCTCTTCACATTTAATCTTTATATCATAGACAAAAAAAAAAAAATAATGATATTTATTAATTTTCTACATAATTTTTCTTTTTGTGTGTATATAATTAATCTTCTTGTCATAAATGTCAATAATGAATAATAATAAATATTCGTAATTGTAATTTGAACGTAAATCTACTGATATGAAATGTTGAAGGTAGATTATACTGTTTCCCTACCATTTAATATTTTCAAATTGAATATTTACGCATGCGCGTAAATATGAATATAATAAATGCTATGGATTAATAATGGTTGCCACTGTGTGTGGACCATTTGTCATATTATTGACATACGACACACTCTATTTGAATCTCAATACGTAAAGTTTTACGGTAACTAATTGATAACAATAATGATTAAATTATGGATAAATTTACTTTTTATTATTACCTCAACATGTGTTGCTGTACAAAAAAATTTCCGCCACGAAAAAGTAAGTTCTATTGTTATTACTATTATATATTACACTGTCTCTTCAAAATTCTACTTATATTAAATTTAATATTTATTTCATAAATTTAAACTATTTATTTTATAGTTTTTACATCAAGGACAACATTTGACCGAGGAACAGGTTAAAAAAATTGCTACACTAACAGATATCGGGCATATGGAAGAAATTTTGGATAATATTTGTGTAGTCCGAGTAGTTGGAACAGAGGAACATGAAAAAGTGAAAAATGTAAATTATTATAAACAATAATAGAACACACAGTTTTTTTTTTTTGTTTAACAATCTTGATATCATTAATGATTTTCTTTTTATTTTATTATTTTTTTTTTCTCAGTACATAGTACAATCAATGTCAAATCTTGGATGGAATGTGGAAAAAGATGAATTTACTCAGAAAATTCCAATCTATGATCACAAAGTAAAATTTACAAATATCGTGGCAAAAATAAATCCAGATTCCCGAAGATTTTTAGCAATGGCCTGTCATTATGACTCTAAATATGTACGTAATAGTTATTTTGAAGGTGCAACTGACAGTGCAGTCCCCTGTGCCCAATTAATTAATTTAGCTAAAGTGATGCAACAACAATTGAAACAACTCAAACAAAATGTGTGTATTGTATATAATTGTTCACATATAGATATAAGTATTTTATAATTTTTTTATTTGAAAATTTTACTGAAATACTAATTCTTTTGTTTAGCCCGAAGTAAGTCTGATGTTTATATTTTTTGATGGAGAAGAGGCCTTTGAAAAATGGGGACCAAATGACTCAATTTATGGTGCTAAACATCTTGCTAGAAAGTGGCACAGGTCTCGTCAAACGTTCGGAGAAGAAAGTAATATATCAGATTTAGATAGAATTGTGAGTATTCAATTAATTATATTGATGAAAAAATCAGATGAAAAAATTGACATTATTTATAATAAAAATTTTGTATTGATATAGGATATACTAATGTTATTGGACTTGATTGGAGCATCTGATCCACTTTTTTACAACTACTTTGAAAGTACAACAAATTGGTATGTACGATTGATAAAAGCTGAGCAACAATTAGCTAATATATCAGCATTTGAGAGTTATTATTACAATCGTGAGGATAAACAATATTTCCAACCGTATTCTGTTCCAACAGAAATTGAGGATGATCACTTACCATTTATGAAAAAAGGTATTGGTAAATAAAATATATAATATTATATTCAATTATTTTTTTATCAATCAATTTAATTTTGTACTATTTTTTTTTTTTTTTTACGTTAGGTGTACCAATTCTACACTTAATTCCATCACCATTCCCAGAAGTTTGGCATTTACCAGAAGATAATCGAAACAATATTAATATGACAACGACAGAAAATCTAAACAAAATACTGCGTGTATTTATTTCGGATTATTTCAAACTTCAACTTTAATTAGTTTTACTTCACTTCATAAGATATGACATTATATGATTATTATTTTTTTTTTTTTCGTAATAACAAACACTTGTTAAATATATTGCAGGTCAATTATTTAGTGAATGCATTTAAATATATTTAATATATGTGAACAACGAAAAATAAGCAGTATCAAGGACAATTGTTCGTAAATATTTAAATACTCGTACGGAAAAAAATAAAAATATTTTGTAAAAATCATAAGAGTCGAGTTGAGTCAAATTACAATTTATTTATTTTATTTCGAAGAGAAATATATGATCGATACGTGCTGCCCCCTATATAATTATAAAAGTTACAATTGTTTTACAAAGGTAGCGCTGTGAAGTAGAAGAAATAAAATACGCGGCAAAAAAAAATTTGATGTTTTATACTATAGATTGGCAGCAATGGAAGGTCATTGTACGTTTGGACGCGCCTATAATCGTGGCCGCAGAACTTACGGAAAAGAACCCGAGTATAACCGACAATTCACGATATTTACCGAAACATTGGAATTAGTATGATAGACGAACACGAACGACGCGACACTGGCGATCCGCGACATACGTAAAAGACGTGGAATGACTTTCCGGTTGATGCATATTTTTTCGTGTTTTTTTTAACTATAAGTGTCTACATTCTCGCGTGTGTTAATATTTAATTTTGTTTATTTATTCATAAATTTTTATTTAATTCATTATATTGAATTAATTTAAAATTATTTATGTATTAGTTTTGGAGATTATTAAACGAATGAGCGGGGGTACATTTACCGCTGCGGCTGACACATTGTGAGCTCAACTGGGACGACATGCTGCGGGAGGCGGGTGTATTGGACGTATACAGTCAAGCACATCGACATCGTACACTACTACTTCATGCCCGAATTACCGTTCATTCAAGAATATTTTAATTACACACGTCCACGTACTATACCTAATTAATATCCACGAATATTTACAAAAAATTATTATATACACTGTTAAAAAAGTATAAGTGAATTATTTATCCGTGTATTTTTTTATCTTCAGTGAATTTTACTCTGTAAATGGACACGAGTGGAGAATAACGTCGGGACCCGGATTGAAGTGATTGAAGTGAAAGGTTCAGAATAGAAGAGAATTAATATATTTCAAAGTTACTAAATTAATCATTGATTTTACACTTCAATTGGTAACTTATAATTTTATATTAAAAAACAAAAAAAAAAAAAACAACAGCAACAACAAAAATGTTGAAGTTTATCAGAGGAAAGGGCCAGCAACCCACTGCCGAACGTCAGAAATTGCAGAAGGATCTCTTCGCATTTAGAAAGGTATGATGGTTGGATCAAGCTAAAATCACCGACTGGAATGCTTGAAAAAAAAAAAAATTGTTGAGACGACAGTTGCAACGACGCCCCAATCCTCTCGTTTTCCTCATCTTGTATCGTGTGTTCGACAGTCTTTCTCAAATCTTTTCACCTTTTATTTCTGCATTATCACAAAGTTATTCTACAAAATACCATTTCCAACTTAATTATTATGTCGTTCAATAAAAATCTATTATCTACAGATATTATTTATGGGCTTTACATTTTGTCGGTATGTTTGACATATTTACTCAGAATCAACAGGTCAATGCAATTGATATTAATAATATCACATTGAAATATGTAAGGTCCAAACAATTTAAAACATGAATTTTTCCCTCAAGTTTTTTTGTTTGTTCTCTCTCTCTCTTTTTTATAATAATAATAATAATAATAATAATAATAATAATAATAAATGAATAATTGGACTTTATTCGTGACCAGGTCAAATGGTATCGAGAGAAATTCAAAAGTTTAATTCGCGATAGTAAGTGCATGTATGTATATAAAATGATTTTACGTCTCGATATACAACAGGCACATTGCAATTTTATTACACACATTTCCAACACTAATAATTCTAGACAATTAAATGTGTTCAATGTTTGTATGTACTATATAATATATTTATGTATGTGTGAATGAGTGTGTACTCATGCATCCTATTTATTTTTATACTTTCTCCATTATTTATTTATTTATTTAAATTTTATCAACGATTTTTTATTTTTATTTATTATAAAATATTATATGGTGAATCAAATGTTTGTTATTACATGTTGAAAAAAAAAATTTTTTTTCTCATTCTCATTCATTAGTTATTAATTTAATTAATTTTTTTACTTTTTTTTTTTTTTTTTTATGGAAAAAATAAAAATTCACCGTGTCATTAAACATAATCCATTGTCAAGATAATTGTGATAATAATCTTATCATTGGCAGTACAAATATAAAAATGAACACACACACATATATATATACATTCATACACAAAAATTTCAATTTCATTCACAAATGTACTCAAATAAATTTGAGAAGAAAAAAAAAAGAGATAAATTTTATTTTTAATTTATATTACTTATCAATAATTATAAATATATAATAATGAAAAAATTATTTTACATGAGAATAAAAAGTTGATTACATTATGAGTCATAACCGTCTGTTGACCCATCTAATTTTTATATTGATTAATTGATTATACAATCAACAAAAAAAATTATTTATTCAATATAAAAAATACAAAAAAATATATTTTACGTATTATATTGATTTTACAAGTCACAATAGAAATTTTTAGACGGAACCTTGTTCACATTTAAAATTTCCTATATATATATTCATATTTATTTGTAGTCAAAAGGAATTTATTTAGTTCGCAGGTAGAAAAAACACATGGAGAATGTCTTAACACAACCTTGTCCAATACCAACTTGAAACGTTTATCCCCCCCTTTTTTCAACTCACACCATCGTACTTATTATATTACTTATAAAATTCTTTTACTTTTATTTTTTATGTCTTCCTTAATGTGTTTCAATGAATTCATCTATCTAATCTTCACCACTTGAGTTTGAATTAAACGGGTAGTACATGAACATAAATATATAAATATAAAAATAAATATAAATATAAATATAAATAGTAATAATCCTAATGTATCTCTACAGTCTACTGGTGTTATAAAAATTTTTTTCATAAATAATAATAAATATTACATAGGTTTATATGCTGCGTTTCATTATGATATATATATATTTTTAAATTTTATTATTATTGAATACACAAAACAATGACAATACAATTGTATGTACTATGTGACGTTGAAAATTCCATCCACGCTCGACAGAATTTTCAACGTTTTCAAATACCACACAGAATAAAGAAAATAGAAGTATTGTCGTATGTGAATAATCAGCAAAAAAAAAAAAAAAAAAAATTGTTTCTTTTTTTTTGCAAAACAGCAACTTAAATTACACAAATATTATTGAAATTTTATTAACATATATAAATTGTGAATAAATTGTATAATAATATATTTAACGTGTAAAATAAAGCTTTTCCATAGTGTAGATAATTTAGAAAAAAAAAGGGAGAAATAGAATAAGGAAATACCAGGGTGTGGCATAATCATTAGAGGATCAACACTTGAGTCATCCAATCAATGAGCCATTGGCTGATTATCGCGTATACCACACAACTTTCTACCATTTTAATGATAACAAATATTCAATGTATATATTATCTTGATATTTATTATCGATGAATATTTGTATTTTGATTTAAAAATATTTTCTTCTTACATATCATTTCACAGTTAAAATTATAATTCTATCAACAAATGGAGAAAGATCCTCTAAATTTTCCTCTAGATTATTATCTGTATATAATATTTTTTGTTTGTTTAATTTACAGACCGTCCAGCATGGATTTCCCAATAAACCAACGGCACTTGCTTGGGATCCAAGTCTCCGATTGATGATCATTGGCACAGCGTCAGGAGCTATAAAAGTGTATCCTTTTCGTTATTTTAACATATGTATTTATCTTATTTATTTCTTTCTCTAAACAAGACAAAACAAAAAAAAAAGTATTTAATAATTGACCTTAATTATAAATATAATTCACAAATTGATATCATAGTTTTGGAAGACCCGGTGTGGAATTTTATGGACAACACTCAACAGAAAGTGGTGAAAATGCAGTGACAAAAATAATTTCATTGCCAAATGAGGTGAGAATTATTTTATTTATCATTAAATTATTCATTATTAATTGTTTATTATTAATATTTTAATATTTATTAATGTAATAATATAAATATATCGTTTGTTTTGTTTTTATTTATTCAGATAATTATAATTTTTCACCAACTCCTCGCGTACGTTGTACTTTTTAATGTTTTACATCCGTTCAATTATTGATGTACATCCTTCTGAGAGAACACGCGTTACAGTATAAAATATAAGAAAAAAAGAAAAAAAAAAACATTCCATCACGTGCCAAAGGGGAAACTCATTATAAATTACCATAAACATAACCTTAGAACAATCATAAACAAGTACAAACATTTTTTTTTTTTATACACCGTATCATGGCGTGTGCGACTAATTCATTTATTTCTTTACACTTTACTTTTCATTTAGTAAGAAAAAAATTGAGAAATCACCGAGTTTCATCTCGAATGTGATATTAATTTTAATAATAAATATTCAAGTGTTTAATAACTTTATTTATTTATTTTTTTGTTCATTTTTTTTTTTTTTTTTTACAAGTAAAAGATTAAAATTACTCCATCTCATTATCTTAAAAGTATAAAGTAAATAAAAAGTATAATAAAATAGGGCGGACGATGCGTTAATTATATACAATTTATTTAAAGAATCACACGTGTATGTAAGGTGATGTAGGGTCGTGATGGTGTGTTACGATTGTGGGAACTTAACAGACTGCATATTATGTTGCATAACTGGGAAATCCGTACAAACGCCTGTTGCATATATATATATGTATGAGTATATATGTAAAATTGGTAATGCATGCTCTATATAAAATTGCAATAGGGGGATATATTAATTGTGAATAAGTATTGTTATCAATCCTAAATTCACGCTTGGTATCATCTTATTCATTTACAAATGTAAAAAAATGTAGAAAAAAACAAAATTAAATTAGTTGGATGAATCTCATGATGCATCAACAAATAAAACAAATATATATATATATATATATATATTTTTTTTTTCTATATACTTCTACTAATTCCTAATTGGATAATGTTAATTAAATTGGTTTTTACGATTGAATACTGTGTGTGGGCATAAAAATTTATAATGGTAGATGCATGTAATGTAGGACATAAAAACAGGAAAAGTTGTGTAATGAATAAGGAAATTTTCTCATCCGTATATTATATATAAAATGGAGATATAATTTCAACACATTCCATGAGAATTATACCTAAATAGACGAACAAATGCAAGATATAATAAATAAAATTGTTAATTTATATTTTGATTATTAATTATGTAATTTATTTGTTTTCAGGGTCGTGTAATATCATTGTGCGATGATAATTCATTACATTTATGGGAGATAAATGAAAATTCGGTTGTTGAGACAAAATCATTGTCGTTTGAGAGTAAATTAAAAAAAATATCTACCATGTGTTTAGAATCAAATGGTGAACATTTGTTACTTGGTACTGAAGGTGGCAATATTTACTTTCTCAGTATAAAAACTTTCACAATGTCTGACAATATTATATATCAGGATGTTGTTATGCAAAAGTACGTTTAAGAAATTTATAATATTTTATCTATATATTATTTATTTATTTATTTATTAATAATCTATTAATTTTTATTTATTGTATAGCGTTCCGGAAGATTATAAAAAAAATCCAGGGGCAGTGGAAGCAATTGCAGAACAGCCTGGACATCCTGATAATATTTTAATCGGATATAATCGGGGTTTGATGGTGTTATGGAACAAAGCAACGCCCGGTGCTCAACAGGTAAAAATAGATTAGACCATAAGCAATAAAAATACGTATAAGAGACACAAGCCAACCGCTTGACATGATAAAATGGTGATCCAGAACTTACGAATAATTGTTTTTATTTTTAAAAAAAAGATAAAATAAAATAAACACACAAATTTATTTAATTTTATTATTATATTTTTTTTTTGTTCTCAAAACATATCATTTTCATGAGTAAAAAATTTTATGTATATAAAAAAAAAAGAATTATTCTGACTATCATTTTGTGTCTTTGCTGGTTTTGGCGAACGTGTGCATGCAGCTGATGGGTTTATTTTCGCGTGCGCAGACATTCGTCTCTGCACAACAACTCGAGTCAGTCCACTGGGTATCAGAGAATAGATTTGTTTCATCCCACAATGATGGTTCATATACATTTTGGAGTCCTGGAAACGATGTGACATCTGAATCTACAACACTTTATGGCCCATTTCCATGCAAAGCAATATCAAAGATTCTCGTCTACGCTATCGCTGCGTAAGTTTTTATTGTATAAAAATTAAGATTATAAAAAAATAATCATAATAATTTAAATTAATATTAATATATAAATAATAATTGTAAATATTATTATTAAATTGGTAGTGGCGATGAAATTATTTTATTCTCTGGCGGTATGCCACGTTCAAGTTATGGTGATCGTCATACAGTCACAGCAATGACTAAAACAAAACATGTTGTATTCGATTTAACGTCCAAAGTCATTGATTATTTTGTTATCAAACCAAAAATTGATGAAAACCATAGAGAATCATGTAATTTCCCAGAAGCATTAGTTATCTTGGCAGAGGAAGAAATTATTGCGATTGATCTAACTGATCCCGAATGGAAAATAATAGCATTGCCATATCTTGTTTCACTTCATGCAAGTTCTGTAAGTGTAATATTATTTTATTACAATCAAATCCATTCATCATACACATAAACATTAACATGAACATCATATATATAATGTTTTTTTTATTATTAATTTAAGGTTACTTGCTCACAACACGTGTCGAATGTTCCGGATGAATTGTGGGATGCAATAACTTCAGCTGGAAAATTACAAACCGAACATTTATATTCAGACAAAGAATGGCCAATTGATGGTGGTTTATTACTATGTCAAAAATCAATAACAAATGATAAAATTAAAAGCAAAGAATTATTATTAACTGGACACGAGGATGGTACAATTAGATTTTGGAATGCGTCTAATGTTGCATTAACACCACTTTATAAATATAATTCATCAATTTTATTTGACGGTGATCATCTTGATGGACTCGAGCAAAACTTAGATGATGATGAAGATGAATGGCCACCATTTAGAAAAGTCGGTACTTTCGATCCATATTCTGATGATCCACGTCTTGCAGTTAAAAAAGTTATGCTATGCCCATTAACATCAACATTAGTTGTTGCTGGTACTGCCGGGCACATTATTACTGCAAATTTATCTTCCGAGCCAATAGCAAAAGATATAAAAGCCGTTACAATGAATATTGTTAATGATCGCGATGGTTTTGTATGGAAAGGACATGATAGTTTAAAAGTACGCTCTGCAACAATATCATTTGGCGTAGGTTTTCAACCACAGAGTCTCTTACAAATTTATCCACCGGCGGCAGTTACTGCACTAGCAATTCACAGTGAATGGGGTTTAATTGCTACTGGTACTGCCCATGGACTTGCTCTATTTGATTATATTAGAGGAAAACCGGTTATTGTCAAATGTACATTAAATCCGAATGATCGGTCCGGTGCGGGTGATACACCAATTTCACGAAGAAAATCATTTAAAAAATCATTGAGAGAATCATTCAGACGATTAAGAAAAGGCCGATCTCAACGTCGTACCAATACGAGCCCATCACGTAGTACAATTCAGCCTGACAAAAAAAAAGATATTACTCAAGTTGCGTCATCACCAAGTGGTGAATTACAATCGCCCGTTGATGTTAAACCAATTGAACGACAAGTTGAGGCACGTCCGGTGGACGATGCGTCGGGTTCAATGGTACGGAGTCTCTATTTTGCACGTAGTTTTATTATCAGTATGCAAAATACAACACCAACATTGTGGGCAGGTACTAATAATGGTACTGTTTACGTTTTCACATTGGCAATTCCAGCTGGTGTAAGACGAAATGAGGAAGATGTTAATTGTACATTGGGTAAAGAGATTCAATTGAAACATCGTGCGCCTGTAATTGCAATAACAATACTCGATGGATCAAATATTCCGTTGCCTGAATCATTTGAAGCAGAGAAGGGTGTGACTGCTGGACCGGATATGACCGCGCCCCATCGTGTCGTAATTGCAAGCGAAGAACAATTTAAAATATTTAATTTACCATCGCTGAAACCATTTTGCAAATATAAATTGACAGCACATGAGGGTTCACGCGTGAGAAAAACTGGCTTTGCTAAATTCACATGTCCAATTGAACCTGCGGGTATTCATGAAGAAACTTGTTTATTGTGCCTTACAAATCTTGGTGATTGTCTTATACTTGGTATACCAGAATTAAGACGGCAACTTAATGCTGCGGCAATAAAACGCGAGGATATTAATGGAATTTCATCATTGACATTTACTAAAACAGGCGAAGCTTTGTATTTACATTCGAGTTCTGAACTTCAACGTATATCATTGTCAGTGACAAAAGTAACTAAAGCACATTGTGCTTTGACTTTACCGCCAAACGCACGTACACAACCAGAGACTGCTGTAACGTCAACAGATCGAGTGCAGGATGAAGTTACAGTTGAGTCAATCAATGAAAATAAAATACGATCGCAGGAAAGCGAAACTGTACCAGCTGTAAAAATAATAACAGAAAATGGCGTGACCGGATCAAGTGAGTAAATTTTATCATTCAATCTAATTAATAATTATATAAAAAAAATATATATATATATTTATATTGTTTCAAATTATTTATTTTTATTAATAAATTTATGTTTCATACTTATTTATTCAATAAAAAATTTAATTTATATGTATATATATTTTTTAAATCTCAATATCGCACTTGCAATTGTGCAGTGTTAATATAATCAGAAATTAAATGTACAAATATTATTATTCTGATATAATTATTCTAGCGGGTAGCTGTGATACATCAAAAGAACCATCATTGAAACCAGCAGCGAGCACGAATGATGTTAATGGAGAGGATGATCGTCAAGATCTAAGTTCAATCGGTGATATCACTATTGACAGTGTCAAGGATCATTTGCTGTAAGTGAAAATAAATATAAAAACATATTCATTTATTATTATTATTTTTTTTTTTTTCATTTCTCTGTTTTTCCTTTCGTATTATTTTATTTAAAAAATTTTTTTTTTTTTATACTCTACCGACCGATCTCTTCACTGTAAATTATATATTTTAATTTGTTATTTATTATTTTCGTCTTACTCGCCATTCTCTTTGGCAGTAACAGTTCACTTTTCAGAAATGCAACATCCTCAGAAGATCTTAATAATAGACTTGCCGGGCTTAAAATGGAAGTAACATCACGCACTTCAGAAGTATCTACACAGAATCAATCATTAATTGTCAAGACAACAACTGTAATAACGCAGGCTTCCAGTAACGGAACCACAAATGGTGAAATAGAAACGAATCAGACCAGTGAATTACAACAAATCAACAGTAAGCTCTAACATTAATGCAAATATTTTTTCTTATCGATATATCCCGAATCCATTTAATTCTTTCCAATATTATTTATTGCATTTGATTTACAATTATTTTGTTAAATTTATTTATTTATTTATTAATTTCTTTATTTATTCTTTGTTCACCATTATATCAAGGTATTCTATTATATTATTTTTTATTTTTGTTTTTTGATTAATTTATAGGTACTACAGAAGAAAGAGAGATTAACAGTGGAACTGAAACAACAACGACGCACGCTACTATTACTCTACCACCAAATGTTGAGGTTAGCCACATGGCAATTTTTTTCTCTCTCTCTCTCTGTCTTATTTTATATTTTACATAAGTAACTTTTTAATTATTATTATTTTTTTTTTCCATTTCATTTTAATCTTTATTTATGTATGTCATATCAATATCATTTCGTATTTTGTCTTTTATATCTATAAAGACATTTATCAGCTGATAAAAAATTATTGACAATTTTAATTACAAATAACCTCAAAGAAACAAAAAAAAATTAAAATTAAAATTAAAATTTCATTAATTATTTTATTCACACAGATTAGCGCAGCTGATTTAGCAAATTTGGAGGTTCAAACGACTACAGTGACGGTTGAAAAATCGAAATCACCAGTGCCACCAACAAGATCCGCTGAGGAAGTCAGCACTTAAAGAACAAATGCTTATCAATTATAATATTATATTTCTTTTCCTCCTTAATATTATGGTGCAAATTGTTTATACAAATTGAAGAAGAGCGAAAGGTAGGAGAAAGTGGGAGGGAGGGAAGGGAGCAAAACTAACACATAATTTTTTTCAAATAGAAAGAGCGCCTGCCTCAAAATAAAAATGAAAAAAAAAAAAAAATAAATAAATAAACATGTACACAACGGTTATAGATAGATTTTATATTACCAATAGATTTTATAAAAGAAAATTTAAATTTTTACGTGAAAAATAGTATTACAATATGTAAGCAATATCATTTAGATGAAAAAAAGAAAAAAAATTGTGGAAATGAAACGAAAATGGAGATACCTTAGAGGTCAAGTAGACTTTTGTTTTTTTTTTTAAATCTGTTTTGACGTTCACATTGAAATTAATGGTTTTTTTTTTCTCTCACATATTTCATACAATTTTAATTTATCTTACAATTCCGTGTTTTTATTCACCTTCATAATTACACGATCGTATAAAATAATTGTTTAACTACAGTGATTTAAACAATAAATGGCCTATTTGCATTTATATACTAAGAACTATAATAGTACGAAAGTATAAATTCATTATAAATTATCAGTATTTTTGAATTCATACCAGCTGACAATGCTTTTTGTTTTTCTATATTATATGATTTTAATCATTTACATTATAATAACCATATAAAAGAGTGGGATTTGCGGTACTTTAATTGACATTTATTAAACAGGATTTGATAAGCAGGGAATATTAGTAACAAATAAAATCCAATTATACTATAGAAATAGTCTATAGTTATGTATTTCACATTTGTTATAATACGCACTGAAGACAAAATATAAAATGGTCAATTCAAAGATTTTTAATGAAACAGATCAAATACTTGAGATAATATTATATATATCATTTGCAGGAATTTTAATATGATAAATTAAATAATTTAATGCAAAAATAAGATATAAAAAAAAAAAAAAAAACGAACAAACAAACTGCAAATATAAAAGTACGGCATCTTTTAGTTTATCAAGTCTATATGATATTACAAGTATATTCTTTTTATTCATGTTGCTTAATCGTTAAGTCTAAGTTTTTCTCACAGCTTAAGACTACGTTAGATTATATCTTAAAATCAATGTAGAAATGACTGTTTTTATACAATTAATACTTTACTTAATTAATACTTTTATTTCTACAGTTCCAATATAAAAGAAAAAAAAAATTTATCTCAATATAGATTAATTAGCTTTATTATAATGAATGAGCCAAAAGAAACAAAAAAGGGGAAAAAAAAAGAAAAGAAAATTTTTCGGAAAAATCCAGTGTCTGTGTAAAATATTGGTATGACAAATTAAATTATTTGTTGTCGATTAGCACCGATAAAACACAATAAATAATGTTAAACATGACATATTGTTCATTTAAAGCAGTGTTTCTCAATTTGAATAAATATATGTTATAATACATCACTTTATTAATATTAAAAATGCTTATCTCAAATTTTGCTATTATTATTATTATTATTATTATTATTATTATTATGATTTATTTATTTATTATTTTTTTCTTTTTTCAATTATGGGAAAAATAAAAATAAAAGCTTTAGTTATAATTTCAGATAGATATCTCTAACATTTGTATGGACAAAAAATTATTTACTCTAATAAGTATATAATAAAAATATAAAAAATTTACATGGAAATATAGTAATAGTCAATTTAATGATATTATATCGATGTAATAATTTTTATCTATATATTATTGATAAAATTATTAAATTAGATAGATTCAACAATCAAAAAAACTCGAAGTAAATTATTTGTCAAAATATCGCCGTTGAATATGAGTGCGTTATTTATGCGCATGCGCATACAATTACAGTAAAGCGAAAAAAAAAAAAAAAAAAAAACGTATGATCGTGTTGATGGAAGCGCTACGGGAATTGTTGAAATTACAAAGAAACAAAGAGAGAGAGAAAGAGAAGCACGAGCGATTGCAGCGCCACAAGACTCCTGTAAAAGAAAAGAAAGGGAAGAAGTGTTTTTCATGTAAGTGCACGAGCGGAAGCGCGATCAAACATGGAGATCGAAGTCCCCCCGACCCTCTAAAAGCAGCACCGTAGAAACTTGCGCTGTAAACTACGACACGCGGACACACTTATCGTGCATCAAGGTGGGCGCACGTTGCTTGGCCAGCACGCGGCCAACGGCTGGCACCAGGATGGAGCTCCGCGTCGGAAGCAGGTACCGACTCGGACGTAAAATCGGGAGCGGCTCCTTCGGCGACATTTATCTAGGTAACTATGACTTCCTTGGCCTGGCATATCACCTCGTTCCCCACCCCGCCTAGTATTCACTCCGCCATTCTCATCATTTCAACTCATATCTAACTTTTATCCCATTCTATTATTATTATTCAATTTATAATTATCAATCTCCATTTACTCTATTGCTCCATATTGCTTTGTCCTCTTCAAATACTCAATCAATTAATTGATAAAAAAATTGAATACGTTTAGGCAATAGCAATCCACTGTTGCCTGGTTCTCACCCCACCCCCAACCTGCAAGTCATGAATCTTTTTCTTTGTTACATCAGGCACCAATATTTCAACAGGCGAAGAAGTCGCCATCAAGCTGGAATGCATAAAAACACGACATCCACAACTACACATAGAATCAAGATTCTACAAGATGATGCAGGGTGGCGGTACGTAGTGACACGAAAATAATATTACTGCGAAAAAAAAAAAAAAAAAAAAAAAAAAAAGATCTATACATGTATATATATACATGTATAATTAGAACAACAACACTCACAAATTATTATTCACAATTAACAAAATAAAAAGTTATCATTAATATTATATCAATAAAGTGACTAATCTTTGTCCTTTGTGTAAAATACATAATATGTATATTTGTATATCTGTGATTGACAATAACTTTATTTGTAGTTGGTATCCCTGCAATAAAGTGGTGCGGTTCGGAGGGTGATTACAATGTCATGGTTATGGAATTGCTGGGACCATCATTGGAGGATTTATTCAATTTTTGTTCACGAAGATTTACATTGAAGACAGTTTTACTTCTTGCTGATCAAATGGTAAGTGTTGAGCTAAATAATAGATTATTGTTACAAAGGGGAAACAATTTTATTATTATTATTATTATTATTATCATTATTATTATTATTGAGATCTATGGGAAATTTGAAAAATAAATGACTATACCAACAATCATTTTGCTTACATTTGACGATATGCTCTACTTATTTTTTATATTAAAGTGGGTCATATTGGTTTTGTACGTAGATAGTGTATAATTTCTTATGATACTGTGTTGCAAAATAAAATTATTTAATCATAGATGCATTTACTCGAATGATAATTTTAACATTATTGTTTTTCAATTTTATCTAGAAGAATGTCAATATAATTTTTCGAATTGTTTCAAATGACATTTAAAAACAAACAGATCGATATTCGACTGTTTTATTTGACAATTTTGGTATTATTGTATTCTTAAAGGAAAAAAAAATTTTTTTTTTTTGTATTATTTCATGTTTGTATTTTTTGAAAATTTTCGTTTCATTCAAATTTATTATTACAGATAAGCAGAACGGATTTCATTCACAGTCGTCATTTTATTCATCGCGATATTAAACCCGATAACTTTTTAATGGGACTAGGGAGAAAAGGTAATCTTGTATACATTATAGATTTTGGATTGGCAAAAAAATATCGTGATGGCCGCACTCACAGACACATACCATACCGAGAAAACAAAAATCTTACGGGGACAGCCAGGTTTGTTGATTAACTACTTCCTTTTTTTTTTTTTTTATTTTTTTTTTTTTTTATTAACTTAATTTTTATATTATTTATTTATTTATCAATTGTATCACAGATATGCGAGTATAAATACACATATGGGAATCGAGCAATCACGACGGGATGATCTCGAGTCACTAGGTTATGTCTTTATGTACTTCAACATAGGAAGTTTACCTTGGCAAGGACTCAAGGCCGCAACTAAAAGACAGAAATATGAACGAATATCTGAGAAAAAAATGTCAACACCTATTGATGAGTTGTGTAAAGGGTATCCTGGTAATTATAAATTTAATTAATATCCATTTACACAATTATATTATTTTTTTTTATTAAATAATATTTTTTTTTTTTTTTTTTTTTTTCTCTCGATAATATCACAGTTGAATTTGCAAAGTATCTAAAATACTGTCGACAAATACGTTTTGAGGAACGACCCGATTATTCTTATTTACGACAGTTGTTTCGGCAGCTTTTTCATTACAAAACGTTTACATATGATTATGTATTTGATTGGAATATGCTCAAGTTTGGTAGTGCAAAACAACAAGCTTTGCCAGCGGCACAACAAGCGCCAAATGATCCATTATCATCTGGCGTAAACAATGAACGGGAACTGCCATCAAGGTCAGTATTATTATTATAATCTTAATTAATATATGTTACATAGATTTATTCAATCAAGTGAGTTCATTTGATATGTGAAGTATACCGAGAATAATACCACGGGCGGCTCAAAACTCGATGAATATATAAATAGTCGTGCGATTCGCGAATTCTATTTTCGTCATCGTGGGTCAATGAATCGGCAATGAGTGGGTACATCATCATCATCTTCATCTTCATCTTCATCTTCATCTTCATCTTCATCTTCATCGCCGTCATCATCATCATCATCATCATCATCATCATCATCGTCATCGTCATCGTCATCGTCATCATTGTCATCGTCATCTTCACCATCATCATCATCATCATTCTATATATTATGAATGAACAATTAACGTGCAAATTTTAATTTTACATGTATATTTTATTATTATTGTCATTTTTTTAAATATATGATGAGTTTAAGTAATGAAAATATAAAAACAAAAAAATTATTAATTGCGAATTACAGGATTTACACACGACAATGTCTTGCAAATGCATCAGGTACAGCTGGTGGACAAACAGTAGGCACATCGGCCCGTCAACAGAAGCACGAGACTGAACAGGAGGAACAAGAAAAAAACGATCTTCAAGGTAAAATACAATTCTACCAAAAGTTGTGCGTTAGCCAACAACCGACAATGGTCGAATGTAAACAGACCGCGACAACTACGACAACAAGTGGCGTTTTATCGTATACAGTCAGCCATAATCCAGCTGGTAGTAATAATCCAAATACATCGTGTAGATTCAGTACATTTAAATCAGGGCCGGGTAAAGCGCAGCCCGATCCCGAATCACTAGATTTATCGGGTCTTAGTTTGGGACATGGTGATTTAGTACGTAATAAAGCAGAATACAGTTCTGGACAATCGCGTGATTATTATCAATCTATTTGTCGTATACCGGAACGTAGTCCAAACGCGCAATCGCATCGTATGGATAAACAGAGTTATTTTTTTCATGGGCATAAAACTGAGAAAAATATAGATCGCGAAGAGACAATGGCTGCAGTGGTTGAAGATTTAATTGGCACCAATCCAGTAGGATCAATTGATGCTGATGTTAATCAATCGACATTTGCTGGTACAAGTCTACAGCAATTTAATTATCATCACCATCATCATCATCATCATCCTCAACCTCAACCTCATCATCGTTATCATCATCATCGTGATTCAGGCAATATAGAATTTACTGAAAGAGAGGGTGAAATATTTAAAAAAAGTAGCAATGAATTGTTACAGGATACTGTAGCCGTTAATAAACAACAACGAACATTTTCATTTCGAAATCGAGAAAAAGCTCATAAAAGTTTGGAATCATTGAATCACAGTGTTCATTGTACACCTGTGGATGCCAAAAGTCTCGATCACTTTCCCGACGAAACACCAAAATTATTATTTTCACATGGCAAACAACGTAGTCTTGATTCAACACAACAAAAAACAAAAAAATTTACAAATGATTCAATGAAAAAACAAAAACGACCAAATTTTTTTCAACGTGTAGGACGTAGTTTACATTTTTTACCGCGCGAACGGGAACGAGATCAGGATCGATTGCGGCAAAATGGTCAAATGGCCATGATGAAAGATATTGAAGCAATGAATAGAGATAAAAATGAATATTTTTTACGTAAAGACGATAGTGATCGTGATTTTTTTTCTGATACAAAAGTGCCTGATGTTGGGAGTCATTTTTTTGACAAATTTGACCCAAAATTTGTATCTCCAAAGTGTCAAAAAAATAATTCAAATAACAATACCAGTGATGATACGGCGAGTATTAAGAGTGAAATTGAAAAATTTTTTAGTAAAAATTTGACACATAATGAACATGCAAGCGATGCTGATACACACGATACAATTAGTGGGAACAAAGACAGTTTGGAAATCGGATATTCAATAAGTCAACTTGGACAATTGTACATTCATAATTTGCAAAAACAAACGGATGGTTTGTGTTCAACAGAATTAATTGATGGCGAAAAACGTTATTTAGATTGGATTGCACATGGTGATATGGATGTGCTAAGTCACGTTGATTCATTTAGACGTTTGAAGCCGCAGGGAAATCTCGAAATTATAAAAAGCATTCTCCTTGATCTTTTTGTTTGCATATGCATTTAAATACAGAAATAAATATTAGGAGGAGGGGGAGGGAGAAGGGAAATGGGAAATGATCCACACTGCCACAGTAGCGTTACCTTTATTATCTCTACATTTATTTGTCTTGTTACTACATGTTTTTAATGATTTTTCATTCTCCCTTTTTTGATACAAAAAAATTAGATTATTCTATTATTATTTTCCTAAATTTCTAGTTTTTTTTTTTTTTTTTTTTTTTTGTCGAATAATTGAATATTGTTTTAATTGTCAATTCACATGTTTTTTTTTTTTTTATTCATAGTCAGAATATTCTACTTATAATCGTTCCCTTGCCTGTTCGATTATTCATATAACAATTGTTTTTAATTATATGTAGGCGTATATTTGCTTATCTACATTTATTGACAATATTTTATTTTATCATAATTGATTTTTTTCTTTTTTTTTTTTTCATAGAATTAGGTTTTTATTGTGAACTACTACAATACAGTAATTATTTTCTTCGTAATGATTAGGAATATTTTTTACTATTATCTTTTTTTTTTTGTTCTTTTTTTCAAGAACATTCGTTCAAATTATATAAACTTGACGTGCTATCATGAGTTGATTTATACCAAACAAATGAGAATAGTGAATATAGAATTAAATCGTCTTTACGTGTAAAAATTATTTCGAAATTGAAGAATAAAAAGTAAAATTTTTATTTAGAATCATGAAAAAGTTTGAATAATAAATGAGCTCTCTGTTTTTTTTTTATTGTTTTTTTAATTATTCTCTCTTTTTTTCACGTACTGCCCCTCTCTCTGCTATTTTTCGGTTAATATTGAAATGCCATGATATATTTTCAATGACGCTTTAAGCCATTTTTATTTTTTATTTTTTTCTCTTCATTAATCGTGCATCGAATGAATTTTGGAGAATTCACAATTTTTGTTTCCACTATTTTTCTTCGTTTTTTTTTTTTTTTTTTTTCTTTTTTTATGTATCTATTTTTTCATCTTTACATATTTCATAAATCAATTATCATGCACATATTTGAATCATGAAATTTAATGAGTGATTCATAAGAAAAATAACCATTAAATTGTTTGGGTTGTATGAAAAAAAAAAAAACGTAATCTTTATTCATAACATTCATTAAGACTTGATTTGAATTTTTTTTTTGTTTTTCGTATCAATAGTTTCAAATTTTCAGTTGAATATGCGAATTGATTGACTGTTAATCAACTGAAAAAAAAAAACAATTTTGAGCAAATAGTCTGATTGAATAATTAATAATTCCTCGATTATTACCGCTCTCCAATTATATTTTATCATTCATTAAAAATAGTCGTGTATTATTATTTTATTTTTTTTTTCTATCTATAGAAAAAAAAAATCGCGTTTTGTTATTTGTTTGTTTATTTTTTATTTTTATTATTATTACATTTTTTTTTTTACTTTTTTTTTTTTTTTTTTAAATTTCTCATCAATTCATTTATATCATTTAAAATTGTAAACTGATTGTTTTTTAAGGATAATCAGAAGAAAAAAAAAAAAAAAAAAAGTAGAAATAAATGTTTTTCCATTCAAGGACTGGTCTATTTTTATTTATTTCACTGCACTCTCAACCACACGATATGATTTTCGTATCCTCATCAAAATTTTTCACACTTGGCTTGAATGGAAAAACCACAGACGTGGATAAAATTATAATTGAAAAAAAAAAATTAAAAAATTTTATTTTATCAAACTAAAATTTATTTTAATTCTATAATAAATTCAAAAGTATTTAATTATATTGAAGACTAAAAACAAATTATTTATTGGGCACTCTGCTTTTTTTTTTAATACACAACCTAAATTTTTTTGGTTTATTTACAATTAAAAAGTATATTGTTGTAATGTGATAAGATACATGAATTTTTATATAGATAAAAATATAGTTTCGATATAGTGTGTCACAATCAAACAATAAACCCTTTAATTGTATATTCATTATTATCATCATTTTATATATACACACATAAAAAATACAATAACATAATTTCAATTATTCATTACATTATTTTTTTTCCATTAAAATGGCCAAGAGCGAAAAATCTTTCCTATCATTGTTTCGTTGAAAAAAAAAAAAGAAAAATTAAAATTAAAAAAAAACATTTCCAATAAAATCAACAGTTAATTATTATTTTAATTACTAACTTTATATATTCATACGTAAATTAGTACTGATAAGCCACGTTAATACAGGTCGAGCTTGAACATAATACGGATTGAGTTAAAGAAAAAAAGAAAAAAAAAAAAATTGGGTGGGTATATCTTTAAACGTATTTTAAAAAACAAAACAAAACAGAAAAAAAAAACTAATTAATTATTTTTCATTCTTTTTACTGTAAATATCCTCTGATATTCAAAATTCTTCTTGATGCTTCAATATTAATTATTGCATGATTGTATTGCTCTTATAAAAAATATAATGATAAAAAAAATTGCGTATTTTCAATTTTTTATGCATGAAATAAATATTAAATTAAAATATTACATATTTATATATATATATATAATTTTTTTTTTAATTTTTCGTCCATTTGAAGCATGAAAAAGGCTTTTTATGCATTTAACAAAAAAAAAGAAAATATATATATCATTTAAATTTTAATTGAAATAAATTATGAGGCAAATAGAAATAAAGATAGAGATAGAGGCAGAGGTAGAGAGAAAAAGAGGGCAAGAGTACACATTTGAATAATGTTATGATTAATTTCCCTGGCTCTGTTTGTTGTGATTGGCATGTCAATATAGTGAGTTTTGTTTTTGTTTATCAAAATAAATCTATTACAGATAAAGAATCTATTGGTTCATTAAGACCACGACGCAGAGTACGTATAACAACAGCATATCGATCTAGCGCAGCTGCACTAGATTCAATTGCATTGGAAGATGATATGAGGGCTATTGTTGCTGCTAGTGAGGCTAACGCTACCAGATTGTCGGCTTCAATCAACAAAGTCAGATCTAAGTGAGTTTTTATAAATTTCATTAAACATTAAATATATTAATTTATTATAAATTAATATTATTATTTTTTTTTTTTTTTTTTATGTACAATTGATCAAGAATCACCACATCACCATTATTTTGTTAACATTAAATTACACATGGAAATTTATTTTGTCAATTAGCTTGAAGTATTTAGTAGACAGCTATTGGAAAACTTTTCTATACTGTAAAATAGTAGTAGTAGTAGTAGTATATTTTATATTAATTAAAAATATATTTATCTTGATTGGATATACGTCAAGTAGAAATAAACAAAAAATATGATAAAGTAAAAGTAACAATTTAAAAAAATTTATGAGATATTAATAATCGTCAATTAGATTTTGTATTATATTTTTATATATATTTTATTTCAATGTATTTTTCATTTTTGTTCATACTTATAATATAATTTTTATTTCAATAATAAAATTACATTTGATTTTGTTCCAGGTAAAGTGTGTCTACAATAGTTCTAAATAAATAGATTGAATCGCGTTGAACACTATAAAGCGAAAATTATAATAATAAATAAATGAACAAATAAATAAATGGAGGATGCAAATAATATTTCGTTGTGTGTGCCACGGTAGAGAGAACTTTGTCTCACGTAACACAAAAAACAAACAGAAAACGGATATATTTACATTACATATACACTGAAGTCTAGGAAAAATTAATAATGAACAAAAGGACAATGATGAAAATCCATCTTTTTTTCTCTCGGATTGTCGTTCACATTGAAAAACCATTTGCGTGTCATTGTGAGTGTAATGTGTATTTGTGCTGTGAAAAAAAAGAAAAAAAAATAAATCCTATTCGAAACGGAATTACTCAAGTGTCTATTAAAACCGAATGATAAAATAATAATTAATTAAATGATCGTTAAATAATAATATTAAATTTGTAAAAAGATTTGATGGAAGATCCAGAAAAAAGGCAATCCATTTAATCACTTGATCGCTCGTATAAATGTTAACGTAAAAAAAGTGCTTGCTTTTATAAACAATCAACACCATTAAAATTTTTAATAAAAAAAGAAAAAAACAAAAAAAAACAGACATTTATTATTACAAAGCGTAAGTAGGAATATCAAGATTCGCTTAAATTTATTTGTTGTATGGGTATCTTTTTGATTTTGTATTTTTCAACGAGTTGGTAATGGTCCCAAATCCTACACAAGTAGCCTACACGTGTGTAAACGTTTAACAATACATCGAATGAATTAATTGTTATTAACGAGTGTACAATGTGAATCACTATTAGTTACTCCTGGTGTTGTTGATATAATGATCATTATCATTATAAATGATTACGTAATTCTTATTAGGAAAGTGGAAATACACATAGGAAAAAATTTAATTTGAAAAAAAAATTATACATTAATCTAAAATAAGGGATGCCTCAAGGAATATGAATAAATCTTAAGAGATAAGAAACAAGAACAAATAATATAAAGAATGAATTTGAAAAAAAAAAAAAAAAGCACTTAATCACAGCATCTGTATTTGTATTTGCATTTTCTCACTGCAGCTCGGCATTCCTTTTTTTTTTTTTTTTTTTCTTTTTTTTATTATACAAGACGTAGATTGACTGAGAAGTTTGTGAGATTATATGGAAGTTTTCAATTGTATACTCGCGACCAAGTGTGTATGCAAGAAATAGAAAGAGTCAGTGAGGAAGAAAAATAGGACGAAGTGGAATAATTAATTAGAATAAATTTTATTATTATCATGAATAAACACAATTTCCTGAATTGAATATTATAACCGTCCATTTTATGGCTGAAAATCAATTTGAAAAAATATTTTCATTATGAATTTATATAAATATGTGACGAACATTCAATTGTATATCTCCCACATGTGACACATATTTTTTTTTTTTTAATTTTTATGTATAACGTTATTTTGTGTATTAATGATTTTATAATTTTTTTTTTTTTTCTTTCATGGATACATTTTGTATGCAATTATGAAACAGGAGTATAAACATATAGATTGTAGTTTTAAATTTATTATTATTATTATTTGGTTTTTTTTTTTTTTTCAAAACCACGTAATATTAAAAATATACAGTTGACTGAACATAATTATTATTCGCCATGTAAAAAGTGACAATGTTCCTTTTTATCATCATTTATTTCATTTTCACTTGATAAACTTGACAAAAATAAATAGGTACAAAAGTTTGGTGAGTAATTCAGGATAAAGAATAAAATAAAGACAAAGTATTAGCGTGCCATTCTTGCAGTATATATTATATTATATATATATTCCATGAAATCACGAAAAAATTTCTTAACATTGTGTAGAATATAAAAAAAAAATTATGGCGCGTTAATAATAAAGTGAATGAAAATAAACAGATTCGTGATAAAATAAAAGAATAAAAATAATATAAATTATGTATAAATACATCACGCCAAACGCATGCAATTTTTATATATAAACTTTTGTGCTCTATAATGATTTGTCATAGATAATATTGAATCATAATTATCGCAGCTAATTATTAATGTTGATATCCTTGCAATTCTTAAACTTGAAATATTCATTAATTATTGTCTGCTATTGCTATAAATATTCCAAACATAAAGAATATAATTTATATGCCCGTCTTCTCTAATATCATATTGTAAATGAGATAAAGACATTTTTTTGTTTGAAATATTTGTCATAAGGAGTTTTGAAAAAGTGCAAATGAAAAAAAAAAAAAAAAAGATAATTTACACTGCCAACGTGTCAGTCCATACGACACATATTCAATCTCTTTATGAGATTTTATCTGCCAATTGCTTATAATAATTTGGATTCATAAAATCTTTTTTTGGTTTCTATCCTATTTATTTTTTGCCACTTAATTCTCTTTCATCTATATCCTGAATCTAAACAAAAAAAATATCTTGAATTTTGAATTAATCAGAAATTATAAATATTGTGATGATCGACACTGAATTTATTATTTCATATAATTCAATAAATTTTTGTGATTTTCGCCAAGTGCACTATATAAAATTGTGGAAAAAAAAAAATAATAATAATAATGAAGATATTATACAGTTAATTAGTAGATTAAAAAAAATGTATTGTTAAATGACACAATATTATGATTTTTCTCAATATTTCTGATAAAAAAAAAAAAAAAAAAACTAGATCAAAAATTTATTTGATTTTGCCTGAATAAGTCTCTTCTTCCATATTTATTTATTGATAACTATTGTTTTTTGTTTTTTTTTTTTCTCAAATTATCATTGTGAAGGCTTTAAAAGTGCAGCTAAAAATATTTTCAATAAATGAAAAAAAATTTTTTAAATCGTAAAATAAAATGAAAATTGGTGACGTTGAAAGTGAGTGATTTTTCTGTGGGAAAAAAAAAAAATTAAAAAAAAAATTACAAAAAAGTGAGCACAACTGATCATGGCAATTGATGAATGTTTCTTAATGTATAATCACTGTAATGAATCAAACAATTATGTATATATTATACACAATTTATCATAATAATATTCATTTAAGATACGATAAGATAAAATAGGCATAAAACGTGTATGAGTGAAATTAACAAAAAACAAAAAAAAAAACAAAAAAACAAAAATAAATAATAAATAATTGAAAAAAAAAAAAATAATAATAAAAAAACAAAAAACAAAGAGAATAATTAAAAAAGGTATGAATGTGAAAATTGTAAACTTATTGTGTGCTATTGTGTACTATAAACAAAAACAATCAAGCAAAAAAAATTCGAGTGTTTGAAAGTATTATTGACGAGCCTTTAATCAGTCTTTAACTGGATTAAATATTTTTTTTTGTTCATTATTATTATTATTATTATTATTATTATTATTACTATTATTATTAGTGTTTTCATTTCATAAATATAATTTTTTTTTTTTTTTTCATAATTGGTATTACATGGTTTAAAAAACGAAATTTGGTGCTTTTTTTGTTTCATTTCTTCAATTTATCATAAAATATATTTATTTGTCTTTCAAATTTTGTGTGCAATTATAACGACCCATATAATTATAGATAAAAAAAAAAATAATAACAATCATTTTTCCATGACGTTTAATAAAATAAAATAAAAGAAGTAATTCTATGAATTTTATTATGTATTTACTTAAAATAATAATATTAATTATTGAAATATTATTGTGTCCACTTATATAATTGTTCAGTGCATGAATCAATATTGTTTTATCATAATATTGAAATGTATTTGATGGAGTACGCCTGTGAGGAACGCCAAGTATGTTCATGTATATAATAGGTTTTTTGGAACGGAAGTAAACTGATATGGTGAAAAACAAAAAAAAAAAAACAAAAAATTCATGTGAGATTTATTATTTCATTTTATTCCTATTTAATACTGGAATCATTTTACTGTTGATTTATTTACCATTGGATATTTTTAAAAAAATTTAGGTGAAAGTCCTCATTGAATAAATCCCTTGTTGCAATCGTGATTGTGTTTCGAATTTTACAAAAAATTTTATTTCCTATCTCTACCATTATTTTCATTTGCAATAGATAAAAATACGACTTTATTCATAAATTTATTTGGACAAAAATTTTTAATGTGAAATAAAGAGATTGTAAAATCAAATGCAATTCAACATTTTTCTTAATCAATTCATTTTATTTTTCTACAGCAAACTAATATTTTCTAAACTAAATTCCTTAAAATCCTCAATTGGATTTATTTGTTTAATTCAATTGTATATAAAAATATGTAGTAAAACATATAAATTCACATATATAATTTCATTTTCCCATTTTAGAATAGATAAAAAATAATTATTTATTTTTATTATATTTATGTTGCGAGAAATCCACCGTCGATTGGCAAAGCCACACCATTAATCATTGAACTTTTATCGGACAATAGAAATACTATTGCATCCACAATCTCGTCAACCTCTGAAATATTATTGAATGTATAAGTTTTGTTTTTTTTTTTTTTTTTTTTATCATCTCAATTGATTTAAAAATATATGAATAATGTGAATTATCTTACCAGCAAATCTACCAAGTGGAATTTTATTTAACATAGTACGAGCTTTTTCGGGATCATCCCAACCAAGTTTGCCCATAGCAGTCATTACAACTGTTGGATTAACTGTATTTACACGAATATTATGAGGTCCAAGTTCCAGTGCCATTGTTCTAAAAATAAAATTACAATTATACTTGTATATCCATATACATATGAGTATTATATTAATAATTATTTCTAATTGAATCAAATTAATTTATATTAACTTTGTTAACATATCAACAGCTCCTTTTGATGCACAATAAATTGCATGATCACGAAGAGCCGCTTGACTTGCTTGTGATGAAACATTAACAATGCTACCACCAACTTTACGTCTTATCAAATCCACAGCAACAACTTGTGATACATTAACCATTGCTTTAAAATTAATATTCATTGTAAGATTGATATCTTCTTCAGACGATTCGATAAATGGTGCTAGACAAGCAACACCAGCATTATTTACAACCATATCAATTGGTAAAACACTCGCAACAGCTTTTTTTGTTGCTGACCAATCACAAAGATCAACTGCAATTGTTATAATACGTGGATCTTCTTTTTTCAAACTTTCCAAGTGTTTTTGTGTTTTTGAAATTCCAATAACCGTAGCATGATACTTAGATAGACGCAATGCCAAGCTCCTGCCAATTCCTATATATTCGAATATTTTCATTTTTAATTTTATAATTGATTTTATTTATTGATATTATATTAAATATATATATATTTAATTGTATATATTTATTTACCTTGACCAACACCAGTTACTAATATACGTTTTCCTACGAAAGTTATGTCCATATTTTAACGATGGATTTTGCCACGTTCCAAGATGAAATACTTATTCGCTAAAGCATTGTCAATTATTTTTATCTGTAGTAGCTATAAATGATAAGGTTGTAGATATATACTCGTAGTCATAACTGCAATTCATATCTCATTCCACTTTATAAAGACGCCTTTTCATACCAACGTTCATTATTCCACATCAAGTGTTTCTTTTATTTAAAAAATTGTATTGTAATTTTATACACGCCATTCATTCTTTATCAAATATTTCATTCAATGCATCATGTCAATTAATTATTTTACCAAACCAATCAATAATATACCATAGCTATTTATAATAATACATATGTGACTAATTATGTACTTTAAATTGATATTATTATAATTTTTTTTTATCCCAAAAATGATTTTTACTTCGCCCATAATTCACAATATTATTAACATCTTTTTTTTTTTTTTTTTTTTTTTGCACCTAGAATTACTTATACAGTTCCTGTTACCATTAAAATTATCATTTCTCCCATTTCATTCCTAGAACTTTATTTAATTATTATAATTATTATTATTCAGAGTGCAGTAAAATAATAATAAAAATACCATTGATTATTATTCAGATAATATCTCCAAAAGTACAATGTGAATATAATAGTAATAATAATATTAACGAATAATTTGGTCAATATTCGAAATATTTCAATATTTAAATTTCATTCATTTTTAATTAAATTGTACACCACTCTTGCACCGTAATATATGGCAACTCCTGTTCCGGCTGCTATAGCCACTACGGGCCCGGAGCTGAGGACTCCAAGTACTCCCACACTTTGTAAGGTGGCAACGACTCCACCAGCTTGAGTTGCTCCACCTCCCAAACTCATCAACCAGGCTGCCAGGCTACCTTGTGAAATGCCAGCTGCTGTAAATCCAACGGCATTTATTACGGGTGTTGCGGCTGCTACTCCAGCACCAGCAGCACCCACAGGTCCAAAACGGGCAGCCATATTTTGCAGTAGATTAAAATTATCTTTTGGACAAATGTATTGTTAATAATTTTACGTGATATTTTTTTCAACTGATTTCTACGGTTTATTTATTATTTATTGACAATTTTGCAGCGCAGAAAGCAAAAATGGCGTCAGTAACACAGAACACACGTTAACTGTCTGAGTAACAAGTCGGTATTGACATTGTAGACAAGAAAATGTATCGTTCATTGTTATTTATCGTCATTCATGTTCGTTAATGTTCGTTCATCATCGTTCATTCTCGTGTATTCATTACATTTTGCAGAATTTTGTATTGAAACTAGCCCAATTGTTATTCTCTTATCAATTTGCTTATTTCAAAATAAACTTTTACTTGAATTTTAATTATATTTATGATGTTTATTGTTACAAAAAAAATTGACAGCGAGAATATAAGCAAACTTTGTCGCACATGTTTAAGAGAAGACGAAGAAAAAATGGTTTGTTTATTTGTTGGCCCATCGGGTTCATCACTTGCTGCTAAATTAAGATCACTTTCATGTTTGGAAGTAATTATATTAATTTATTATATAAGTATAAAACAGAAATTTATCGTATAATATTGAAAAAAATTGAAATAATATCTTTGATTGATTATATATAGGTTTGGCAAGGGGATGGATTACCAGAAAAAGTTTGTGATCGTTGTGTAACACGAGCAGAATCAGCACTTTTATTCCGCGAACAATGCAGAGCTGCTGATAAAGCATTAAGACAAGCGGCTTTGAAGGCATTAATATTATTCATTAAAAATTTTAGTCATTTGCAAATAGAGCAAAAAAAAAATTGATATAACTTTTAATGTTTGCATTTCAGGTTGCAAGAGTCCCAACACATACAACAATCTCGGGCTGTAAATTGTTCCAACAAAAATGCGGTTTTACACCAATACAAAATACACAAAAAACATTTAAATGTAATGAGTGTGATGCTGTATTTATGAATTATCAAGAATTCTATGCTCACACTCGTTTACATACTCAATTTAACAATGAAACTACATCATTACAACATATGCATATTGTTGAATCGCAAAATACATATTTCAATAATGAAACAACAACAATTAATGAGACAATTATCAATGATAATCATACGATACTGCATTCAAGAAGAGACGATTTAATATCGGAAAATATAGGAAAAAATGATCGACCTGCATGTGCATTACATTGTTCATTGTGCAATCACACATTTCCAAATAGAAGTCAATTGATAAATCATAATTATTCACATTGTACAAATAATATTGATATATCGTGTGATAATGATAACATTGAAATTAATAATGATTCTAATGAAATAGCGGAAAATCTAAGTTTTTCACGCACAGTTGATTTAACGTATACACGAGAAAATGAAAATAATTCTGTGGTAATTTCACACATGGCACATCCAGAAAATTTAACATTAAATTCATCGAATGCACCAGAAACGAATGATATTATAAGACGTGACATGACTTTACATAGAGATGAAATATTACGATTTTCAACGTATTCCCCTCACCAACAAAAAGATGATGATACAAATAGTCCTACGAATTTAAATGATAATAATGAAAATTATAATCAACTTGATATTAATTCGAAAAATTTAACATGTTCGTATAGTGAAAAAAAATACGAATGTCACAAGTGCGGAAAATTATTTATGCAAAAATCGAAATTAATCACTCATGAATTATTACACACGGGTGAAAAACCATTTAAATGTGAAAATTGTGAAAAAGCTTACACGACAAAAAGTAAATTAAATGCTCACATAAGATTACATACAAAAACGGATATACACCAATGTGATATATGTAAAAAAACATTTTCATATCCGTCATATTTATTGGAACATTCAAAAGTGCATAGACCCAAGTCCAATAAAGATATTGCAATGAATAACAATACATTAAATACAAAAATAAAATTCAAATGTTCTACGTGTGGTAAAAAATTTCGTTTAAAAAAAAATCTCAGATCTCATATGAAATTTCACATTGGCATTGGTTTATTTCATTGTGAAATTTGTGATAAAACATTTAGCGAACAGTATAATTTAAAAGTTCACATGAGATATCATAAACGCGTGAAATTACACAAATGTGAATATTGTGAAAAAACATTTAATGAAAAGGGAAATTATACGGAACATTTACGAATTCATACAAAAGTCAAACCATTTATTTGCAAATTGTGTGGTAAAGGATTTACCCAATCTAGCCATTTGAAAAGTCACGAAGCATCGCACAATTCTATTCGACCACATCAATGTCAATTATGTGGGAAACGTTTCAAACTCACATCACATCTAAAGAGACACACGGATTTACATACAGCAATTAAATCATTTAAATGTATGCAATGTAATCAAATGTTTTCACAAGCATTCAGTTTAAAACGACATTTAAAGAGGCACAATGAAGTAAATACACAACAGTCATTTATCGATCTTTAATTATAATTCATAAAATTAATGTATAAAAATTTTTTTTTCCCTCCATTTTGCATTAAAATTATCATAATATTTATATATATAAAAAAAAACTCATGTTTTACTCATTTAAATGAAAATCACTGGTATTCCAAAATAACTTTAATTTCAATACAATTAATTATTCAGCAAAGTTGTTCTTATAATGTCGAGTCCCTCACGAAGTTGTTCTTCAGTAATAACGAGCGGTGGTGAAATTCGTAATAATTGTCCATGTGCAGGACGTGAAAGTAATCCCCTGTCTCGCAATTTCAAACATATTTCCCATCCATCAGCATATTCTTTATTAATCATCACACCACAAAGTAATCCACGTCCACGCACTTCACTTGCAATATCTTTAGGCAATTTTGATAATTCCTCTATAACTATTTTCCCAAGTTTCTTCGCATTATCCGCAAGTTTTTCCTCCTCAAGAATTTTAATAGCCTCTATTGCTATTGCACAACCCATTGGATTTCCACCAAATGTACTTCCATGTGAACCAGCATCCAAATTTAAAATAATCTAAAATCATCAATTATCATATAATATAATTTAATTTAATATTTTTATTTATTGATATATATATATATATATATTTAATAATTATTTTACTTCGTGTTTGGATAGAACTCCAGATACTGGATACATTCCACCAGACAGAGCTTTTCCCAATACTAAAATATCTGGCTTTTGATTTTCATAATCAACAGCAATTCGATATCCAGTTCTACCAAGACCCGTTTGAATTTCATCAGCAATCCATAAAACATTGTATTTATCACACAGTTCACGAACACCTTTTAAATATCCATCCTTAAAATAGTTAATATTATTAATAAATTTTCACGTATTTTTTTATTTAATTGATATTTACCTTTGGTATTCTAACACCAGCTTCACCCTGAATTGGTTCCATCATAAATGCACAAATATACGGATTATCTTTAAATGTTTTTTCTAATTTTGCAAGATCATCATACGGAATTTTTTCAAAATTCGGCATTAATGGCCCAAAATTTGTATAACACATTGGTTCAGTCGATGCAGATGCGGCTGCTAATGATCGACCCCAAAAATTTTTCTCGGCAAATATCACAGTCGCTTTATTGCTTGGAATTTTTTTTGTTTTATATCCCCAACATCTTGCTAATTTAATTGATAAATCTGCAGCTTCAACACCTACAATTATATATGATTAATAATGAAATTGAAAAAATTTTTACCCAAAAAATGATAAAGATAATAATAAATTTTATTACTATTACCTGTATTCATCGGTATAAAACGATCGAATTTAAATAATCTCGTTAAATACTCAGCGAGTTCACCATGCATTTCAGTGTAATATGCTCTTGATGTATGATGAAGTTTTTCACATTGATTGCGCATTGTTTTTATTAAACGTGGATGACAATGGCCCTGATTGCATGTGGAAAAACCCGCGAGAAAATCGATATACCTTTTACCATCGATATCCCACAAATTTGCACCCTCACCGTGATCCAACACAACTGGCAACGGTTTAAAATGATGTCCACCATATTGATCATCACGTCGAATTATTTCTTGTTGAAAATTACTAATTGACTTTTTTATCATTAATTTTTCACGATTTGTATTCTTCAATATCTGATATACTGACCGCATCATTTTTCTATTTAATTTTTTAATATTAATTATTGAATATTATAAATAACCAAAGTGATTTATTATTATTGTCAAATAGGTAAGGAGTGCCGTGTAAAGACGATGCTTTGAAAAATTCCACTGAAGTGTCGGTGACACTAAGATAACTCTTTTTATTTATAATCGTCTTTCATGCATTTATTTTCACTCTTTGCTTATTCTCAATTTTTAATCTCTTATTTGCTAAAAATATTTTCGTTTGTTATATACAGAAATTGCTAATATATACGAACAATTAAAATGAATGATGAAATTTTAGAATTTTAAATAAATATATATAATTGGTTATCATTGATAATTAAATAATGTGTGAGTGTGTGCAATGTCCGTTGGAATTAATTTACAAGATATGATATAGACATTTGTAAATAACAAATAATAAACTGACGCCAAGTTTTTTTTTTTTCTTTTTTTTTCTTTCTCATAATTTACACTCTCACTCAGATTTATTTATCATTTATCAAATTTTGAAGTTAATGTGATTATAATCAATTGGGTTTTTTTTATATCAATTTTACTTTGTTTTTATATATTATTAATTAATAATCTTTTATATCTGTACTCTTATGATTTTCTATGTATCTCATATTTGACCCTGTGGCAGAAACAAAGATAAAGTGATTTCTTATCATTACGCCAAACAAAAAAAAAAAGATAGAGAGAAATATATTTTTTTTTGCACAGTCAATATAAACATTGAATTAAATATTAAATTTAAAAAAATTGATGTTTTATATTATATAAACAAACAAACAAACAAAATATTATCAAATCATTTTATCAATTTGGAAAAAAAATATATAAATGTATATATTTATTCTTTATGATTGCGAATGACGTTAGATAAAATATCAATACATTCGTAAATTTGTGACTCGGTGATTACTAATGGTGGAGCAAGACGAATGATATGACCGTGTGTGGGTTTAGCTAACAGTCCATGATCTCTTAATTTCAAACAAATTTTCATTGCGTTAAATTTTTCATTGACAACAATTGCATTTAAAAGACCTTTGCCACGCACTAATGTAACAATATCTTTTGGTAATTTATTTAATTCATTGCGAAATATTTCACCAAGTTTTCGTGAATTTTCCGCCAAATTTTCTTCCTCTAATACTTTCAATGCTTCTAATGCTACGCGACATCCCAATGGATTACCACCGTAAGTTGAACCGTGTTCACCTGGTTTAATACACAACATTACTGAATCATTAGCTAATACACCTGACACTGGATAAAATCCCCCAGATAATGCTTTGCCTAATATTAAAATATCCGGTTTGACATTTTCATAATCCACTGCAATACGTTTTCCAGTACGTGCCAAACCTGTTTGCACTTCATCTGCAATCCAAAGGACATTGTACTGTGTGCACAGTTCTCTCACACTTTTCAAATAACCATCCTAAAAATCCAATAAAAAAAAATGATTAATTTATTTTTAATGATTAAATCACAGTATAAATTTTAGAAATCAAATATACGATTTTCAATAAAAAAATTTTTATTTATATTGTGGATAATTTTATTTATATAGTGAATAAAAAATCATTCAAGATAATCAGTTGAAACTCATTGTGCTATTCGAAATTGATAATGAAACAACGTCAGATAAAATATCACTAACGATTCAATAAAATTAATAAAATCATTATATTGTTTTTACCTTTGGAACAACAACACCAGCTTCACCTTGAATTGGTTCAACCATAAATGCACACACATGTGGATCCTGAAGTTTTTTTTCTAATGATATTAAATCATCATAAGGTACTAATTCAAAGCCTGGCATAAACGGGCCAAATCCAGCATAACTGGTTGGATCTGTACTCGATGAAATGGCACTCATTGTTCTTCCCCAAAAGTTACCATCAGCAAAAATAATTTTCGCCGAATTCTCAGGTATTTTTTTAACATTATATGCCCATTTTCTTGACAATTTACACGCAGTCTCACCACCCTCCACTCCAGTATTCATTGGTAACCATTTGTCATATCTATAATTTGTCCAATAAAAAAAAGAAAAAGAGAAATAATTAATATATTTTTCTTTAATATTTTAATTACCTCAATCATTTTTTTATTTTTTTCATACGTACCCAAATAATTTTGTAATATATTCTTCGAATTCACCAAGTACATCAGAATAAAATGCACGTGATGTTAATGTTAATTTTTTAGCTTGTTCTACCATTGCATTATAAATTCTTGGATGACAGTGACCCTGATTAACGGCTGAATATGCACTGAGAAAATCATAATAACGTTTGCCTTCAACATCCCACATGAATACACCTTCAGCGCGACACAATGCCGCAGGCAATGGGTGATAATTGTGTGCTCCATATTTATCCTCTCGTGAAAAAATTTCCTGTGACGTTATTGTTTTTGCCATTGTTATTTTATTTTTTAAATTATCAAATAAAATATCACGACAATAAATTGTCCTCAATGACATTTTTGTTAACAACGTCATTCCTACAATAGATCTAGAAAATAGAAAAATCATTTATATCAGTTATAATAAAATATTGATAATATTTTTTACTGGTAAAAATCAAAAAAGTAGCAAAACTTATAATAAATATTTTTAGAAAAACATTTTTTCGTGCTCTACACTACATTACAAAACATCAACTATCACATTCATATGTGGATATAAAAAAAGAAAAAAATGCAATTGAAAAAATATATATACCAATAAAATATTAGATGATGCTATGTTGAATCAAATAAATAACTGTTGAACGTTGTCGTTTGATGTCCAAACAAGTACTAATCAACCGAATTGATGTATATCTCTGGAATATTTCTATTTATTGTTTCCTACTATTCGATTTATCTAGATCAATATATAATGATATTTCTATTTGTCCTTGTATCATTTGACTATTTACACTTCTTTCTATAAATACTCGATAATATTATCATTGATGTAATGATGTGATAATGTTTATTTCAGATATAACAGTGAAGTAGTATTTCATATAATTTATATATTTATGTCCATTTTTCATTATTTAATGATAAAAAAAAAAAGTATTGTATTTATTGATAATTCGGCTTTCTCGAAAATTGCATGATTGTCAATTTTTTTTCATCTTCAGAATTTTCATAATTATCGTACAATTAAATTAGCTAACTGTATGGAGAATCGAAGAATATTTATTTATTTATTTTATAGCAATTATTGCATAGCATCTTGGTGATAACAGTGGATCAAAAAGTTTGACTAAAGCGACTTTTGTGCATTTTTGACTTTTACACAAATAAATTGCACGATCTAAAATAATCGCAGCTTCAACAACAGAACCAGCGTATATTCGTAACAATTGAAATAAATTCATTCGCCATTGTTGATTAATATATTTGTCATATAATTCTGTCAATTGTTGTTCAGACGGTATTTTCTCCAATTCAATTCCAATCTTTGTTAATGACCATTTAGCATAAGTTGAAAAATTGTTCATTGGTGCACCTCGGCCAATTCTCACATTGTCCATTCCTGCATATCACGATTAAAATTGAATTTATATCGCAAAATAATAATTGTGTTACTTATTGTTTGATAATTTCAAATTTAATTTGGACAGACATACCGAGAGATTTTAGTAGGACTTGAAGTACAGCCCGATAAAATAATGAAGATGATGATTGGAATTTATTTTTTGTCGATATTCTGTCTACTGATTGTTGTGCCAACATTCGTGCATTTTTTGTCAAATGACATTGTCCAGTTAATGATTCATCAGTTAAATGATAGCAACACGATATCATACATAAAATATTTAAACAGGACGAACGTAAAAATGATTTAATCATTGCGTGAGCTAGTGGACCACACGTATGCAAACCAACAAGAATAAAATTATCGTTATCATTGTAATTGTGAAATAATGAACGAACTAATTGCGAATAATCCGTTGTATCATCGATAAATTTAACAAAATACTTAACCTGAAATAAAAAAAGTTAAGTATAAAATTTTTTATACCCGAATGATTATTAATAGAAATATAGCTGAACTAATTGTCTCACTAATGGAAATGATTGTTTCTTCTTTTTTTTCATTAATTCCTGTCTGTTAATTGCACTTTTATGTCGTGATTCACATGAATCAATTGCCAATACAGGAATACCATAATTTTGTGATAAACTTGTAGCTAAATATCCTTTACCAGCACCAACATCAATAACGAGATTTGAATTAGCCGTTGTAAGATAGCCAATTACTTTTGTTAATACATTGATCTCATGTAGTTTTTTATCTTTCATAAATTCATCACGAAATTCATTGGTATTTTTCACTTGATTTTCATATTCAAAATCAATGTGAGGTATTAATGATGATATTTCATTAATTTCCATAACACTTTTGCTATTTTTGAGATTTAAAGTATTCACTTGTTGGATAAATTTATGAAATTCATTGTTATTATTATTATGTAGTAATTGTGCTATATCACAATTTTTTGTTTGCAATTGTTCCAATTGCAATTTCAACCTTGACGTTAAACATTTTTCCCATAAATTCTCAGTGATAAAATCCACCAAATGGCAATCAATCAATGATTTATTTACATTTATAAATGACAAACACTCTGCCATATGGCTCTCATATACATCCATATTTGAATAATATAATATATGAATTAATTCAATAATTGATTTAAAAATCAAGTGTCACTGCTTCATGAGATTTTGAATTAATTTTGGCCATTGAACGGAATTTTGAAAATTTTAATTTAATATCATCATATAATTGTAAAATATCAACAGTGTCATCATTGTATTTAGGAAAATTTTCAATTTGTTCATGTAATTTTTTTCCTTGTTCTACAATTTTTGGTGATAATGAATCTTCATTTTTTAAACAATATTCAATTACTCCACTATAATATCCTAATTGTCCTGATATTATTCCAGCACGGTGATAACCAAGATGATATCCTTTCAATGATTGATTCTCTCCAATTGAAAAGCCTTCTTCAAAACCAATATCTTTTGCTTTTTCTTCAGCGAATAATAAATTATCAAATACATCATTTATATCCACTTTATCAATTTCAACAGACATTTTGGCTCATCTCATTAAACATAAATAATCATATATATTTATATTTCATTATAAAAATATCAATAGAATTCATTTCATTATTTACATTATTGTTATTATTATTATTATTATTATTATTATCATAAATTTGACTAACCTTTAAAAACAATGAATATATATTTGGATATTTCTCGTCGGATTTAGTTAAGTGATCGATATCAATTATTTTTATAAAATTATCTGTTAATTTTTTTATTGAAAATAATATTTTCCACGATTGCACTTAGTTATTATTATATTGCCTTGTTTTTTTTTTTTTTTTTTTTCAAATCGTATTTATCCAATGAAGACACGAGTCACGATAATGAATTTTGTTATACTTATGTGAACATAACGCTATATGAATAATTATCATTGCCAACTTATAAATGAAAAATACACGAAAACTACTTCCCGCCCTTTTGGTTATAAACTACAGCACATTTTTTTTTTCCATTTTTCAAAATTTGACATCATTCTTTAATCATATTCTATTATTCATGATTTTTATCCATTATTCATTACTTTATTATGAGTTTTATTAATTATAAGTAGATTATTATCATAATAACACGTACATTTGAATTCTTTAATCAACCGAAATAATGTATGTGTATAGTACACTACCTGAACAAATCGTCATATAGATGCGCGTGAATAATTCAGCCAACTTCAAGTAAGTGTGATGTTTGTGGTCGGAGCGGTATTGTTTCCGCGGTGTGTCGACATTATATTTTAGTGGATATATCTTAAAAAATGATGACCCTCGGACCAAAAAAGGATGGTGGACCAAATCCTAAATTCTTTGAGTCTGCTGAGGTACTTGCCCAACTTGATGGAGTCAAGCAATGGCTTCTAAAAAATTGTAAAAAAGTAAGCATTTACAACCCGGCGTCCCAACCCTCCACTCGACAAGCTTCATTTTCATCACCATCATTATTTCACATACACTTATTCCATTACTTATCAATATTATATTTAAAATATCCATTATTCTGTCATTTTTCAAATATATTTGTTTAAATGTATTTTTTTTTTTTCATATTTATTTTTATAACCTATATTATTATTGCAATATTAAAAATTTTATGCATCCATTGAGATGAAGCTTGAGTTCTCTGTTGGTATACAATTAATTTTTGAATACCAATAACAATAATTTAAAATTTTTTTTATATAATTTTATTTTTTAATAATTATAATTAATATCTTATATTTTATTTTTCCCCATTATACATTGTCTGTCTCGTTACAGTATGTTACAACAGATCCACCCACAAATAAAAGTTTGGCTACATTGATAGTACAACTGATTCAATTTCAAGAAGACAATCTTGGTAAAAATGTATCAAAACCACCAATGACCCGACTTCCTGTATGTATTTATATATATTGTATAAGCAAAAAATAATTTATCAAATAGTATTTATCATTTATTATTTTTCTGAATAAAGATGAAATGTTTCCTGGATTTCAAACCGGGTGGCGGCCTATGTCACATATTTGCTACAGCATACAGATTTAAACAGGAGCAAGGATGGCGAAGATTCGATTTTCCTGTTGGAAAAGTATGTGAAAAATAGTAAAATAAGATATATTTATATTATTTTTTTGATATACAATTGCACTTATAATTCATTTGAAAATACATATAAAAGATTAACCTATAAATGAATAAACTAATATATTAATTTGATTATAGTCGAGTTCACGAATGGATCGTGCTATAGAGATGTTAATGGCAACTGAACGTGCACTAATACAAAATAGATGTATGACTGTACCGTGTGTTTATGTTAAACCCGAAGTGGACAAAGCAACTGCATCAAAAGTAAAGGATTCCGTTCGTCGTCATCAAGGAACAATTGCAGAAAATGAAGCAGATGCAACGCACATTGTTTATCCACCAGTTGATCCATTAGATGAAGAATATGCACGACCCTGCATGCGTCGTGATCGTTCTGTTTTACTTCATTGGTATTATTTTCCAGACAGTTATGATTCATGGGTAACAGTCGATTTACCAATTGAATTTCCTGAAAGTGGAACTGGTAGTCCATCGCCAAAAACTACTTATAAAGTTTCAGCGACATGGGCATCAGATCTCGATCAATACAATGAGTGGATGAATGAAGAAGATTATGAAGTTGATGAAAACGGACAAAAACGAGTGCACCGACACAGATTATCAGTTGAAGATCTTATGGCTCCGCCAGCACATCCACCGGCATCAGCAAAAAAACAAAAACGTAAACGTTCGCCAAGTCCACCGCCAAAAGCGGGTAAACGCAAGAGCAATCGTGGACCAGGCGGTATTGCTAGTGGCGCATCCTCATCATTATCATCGTCATCATCATCATCTGCGGCTATAGCAACGCCAAAAAAAACTCGCGCTGGTATTGATGATGAGGAGGATTTAACTCAAGGAATGGAAGATCCACCAGCTGAGCCACGAATCGTCGAAGTAATTGCAAATCCAACAAATCCACCGTCGTCTGGTACGGGAAGTGGCTCAACAGGTTTCGGTAGCAACACATCGAGTAATAAGAAACAAGACAACGAATTGCAGCCATTAAAATCCGGTAATATGGCAGACTTAGATGAACCAATTGAATGTGAAAAGGGATCACAAGGGACTCAAGATCGAGAGGAACGTGATACGAGTAAAGAGCGCGGTGGTGAAAGTGGCAAAGACGAACCCGAAGACAATGTCACTGAACAAACACATCATATAGTTGTACCAAGTTATTCAGCATGGTTTGATTATAATTCAATTCATACAATTGAAAAACGTGCACTATCGGAATTTTTCAATGGAAAAAATAAATCAAAAACACCGGAAATTTATTTGGCATATCGTAATTTTATGATAGATACTTATCGATTAAATCCAACTGAATATATAACGTCAACTGCGTGTCGACGTAATTTAGCCGGTGATGTTTGTGCAATAATGCGAGTTCACGCATTTTTGGAACAATGGGGTTTAATTAACTATCAAGTTGATGCTGAATCACGTCCAACACCAATGGGACCACCTCCCACATCGCATTTTCATGTTTTATCCGATACACCATCGGGACTCGCACCAGTCAATCCAAATCCACCAAAAACACCACAGCCATCCGCTGCTAAAACATTATTGGATCTTGAGAAAAAACCAATTGTCCCTGCTGATGATAAAGCAATTGGTGCCATGACTAATTTCGGCTTAAAACTCGACCAGTATGCAAGAAAACCAGCAGTATTGAAGAATAAACAAGCGGCTGGTGCAACGCGTGATTGGACCGAACAAGAAACATTATTATTACTCGAAGGCTTGGAATTACATAAAGACGATTGGAATAAAGTTTGTGAGCATGTTGGCTCACGTACACAAGATGAGTGTATTTTACACTTTTTACGTTTACCAATTGAGGATCCGTATTTAGAGGAGGGTGGCCCAGAGGGTTTGGGTCCATTGGCATATCAACCTGTGCCATTTTCAAAAGCTGGTAATCCGGTTATGAGCACTGTTGCATTTTTGGCCTCTGTCGTTGATCCACGAGTTGCTGCGAGTGCGGCAAAAGCCGCCATGGAAGAGTTTGCCGCAATTAAAGATCAAGTGCCGGCTGCTCTGTTAGATCAACATTTGCGTAATGTACAAGCAAGTGCCAATGCCGATGGAAAATTCGATCCCGCCGCAGGATTGGCACAATCCGGAATTGCTGGAACAGGTCCACCAGAACCACCTGAGGAAACTGCAACGAATATACAATCTAGTGTTCCCGCCTCTTCACCACCAGCATCTACGCCTGAGGCTAAAAAAGACGAAGCTGAGAAACCAAAGGATACGACATCAGGTGATATAGCATCACCGACAATGTCACCAGCGGTTGTCCCGAAAAAAGAAGAGGGAACGGAGATTGAACAACGTCCGGATCAAACAGAAAAAATGGAAGTTGACTCTAAGGAACCTGAAACAGAAAGTAAAACGAAAACTGTCGTTGAAAGTCCCGAAGACATTGAAGCAAAAGAAAAGAAGGATAAAGTGGTACGAGATGCCCAACTTCAATCAGCTGCAGCTGCGGCATTGGCCGCTGCTGCTGTTAAAGCAAAACATTTAGCAGCTGTTGAAGAACGCAAGATAAAATCATTGGTGGCATTGTTAGTTGAAACGCAAATGAAGAAGTTGGAAATAAAATTAAGACATTTCGAGGAATTAGAAACGACGATGGAACGTGAACGTGAAGGTCTAGAGTATCAGAGACAACAACTTATTACTGAACGACAACAATTTCATTTGGAACAATTAAAAGCAGCAGAATTTAGAGCACGACAACAAGCGCATCAACGTTTAGCTCAAGAACAACAGCATCAACAGCAACAGAGCCAGCATCCATCTTGGCAAGCGAATGCACAACAGCAACCACCACCACCACCACCTCAACCTCAACAACAACAGCAACAACAATCGACAGCATCACAAGGACAACAACAACCACCAAGTCCACAAGCACAGGCGCAACCCACTGTTGTCCACACCCCTCCACAGCAGGCGTAAATTTTTCAAAGTGCGATATACATAAAAAATGGATGAACAATGTGTATGAATGATGATATAAAAGGTGATAAGACGAAAAAAAAAAAAATAATAATAATAATAACAAAAACAAAAAATTAACATTTGCGTTCTAATTTTGTTTTTTGAAACTATTTTTTTTTTTAAAGTTTTGTATGGCTATTGAGAATTTTTTAAATACGCCGATTCTCATGAAATTTTGTAATAATAGTTCAGATTAAAAAAAAAAATGACGAATGATGAAATTATATAGAAAAGTCTAAACAAAAAAAAATTGCTCAGGTTGAGGAAAAAAAAACAATTTTTTTTTGTTTCACATTGTCATATCAAGTATTTTTTTTTTTTTTTTTTTTTTCTCTATGGTAAACAGAAGAAAAAATATATCGGTGATTTTAATGATTAGATTATTACACTGCAATGATAATTTATATTATTTCACTTTGATTTTTTTCGTTTCCAATTTTACGATTTTTAGAAAACTATTTTGAAAAAAAAAAATAAGAAACTAATTACAAATATAATCATGCAATTACTCTTTTTTTTCCGTTCCCTCCATTTCCTCTTAATATGTTATTATTTTGTCATATTCCGGATTTTTTTCACATCTTACAATTTTAATTAGTAAAAAAAAAAAATAATAAATAAAGATTTTTTTTTTTTCTTATCATTTCCAATATGTACAAGCTCCAAAACTGGCGTTTTCAATTTCACGTTTACGAATATATGTAGATTTTGTTCTTATTAATAATATATTATATATTTTTCTCTCGCATTTGCAGACACTTTTTTTCGCTTTATTCTAAGTAAAAAGCTGTGCAGTATTTAAAAATAAATTAATCTACACACACACAATATGTTTTTGAAGTTTGAAAAAACAAAGAAATTGATAAATAAGAAAAAAGATATGAATGATTAAAACAAAATTTGGAAATCTCTTTTTTTTTTTGTTATTCTTCACCAAAAATGTAATTTTTTTTTTTTTTTTTTTTTTTAAAGGAAAAAAAATTATCGATTCTGTAAATGTGTTACAGTGCACGATTTTCTATCAATTCAATGAGTAAATCAGTCATCAATCGAGCACATTCAATACCACCGGGTGGTGGTCCACGTGTATTACGTCCACCGTCTTCCTTGCTCTCACCAGCGCATTCATAAAGATCCGGAGCATTATCACCATCACAAGTGCTAATCGGTAAAATATCCAATGCCAATCCAATACCAAAACGACCACATCTTCGCATTTCTTCATTCAATCTGTGATGAATTAATTATACAATTGTATATTGACGAATTAATCGATCTTTGGTAAATTTTGTACATATTAATTCTTACAATTCCCACATGAAGGAAGATTCTTTGGCTGGTCCATCAGGATTTAATATTTTCAATGCTTCCATTAAATTCGTATGATAATGTAAAAGCAACGATGTCATATGTTCTTGTCTCACTTCACCAGAAGTGCAACAGTACAATAAATTAACTAAATCCAATGCCAAAGAACCCACGCGCATTAGTTGAAAATCAACAAAATAAACCATCTACAAAAAAAAAAAAAAAAAAAAAAAAATTAGCCATAATTGGAAAAAGTAAAAATGAAATTAAATTGGCATACTTCATCATTATCTTCGGATTTATTTGAAAATAGAAAATTATTTGTCCAACAATCACCGTGGCAAAATACTGTGAATGGTCCTTTAGTAGATGCCAATTTGCACATGGTACGGAAAAAATTATCTTCGTGTAAAAATCCACGAAATTTCTCAATTATTTCATTTCTTTGATGTTCATATTGTACTGGTAATGCTTCAGAAACCATTGCCAATGCATTTTTTGCTGCTACACGATAGTAATGACGATACCAATCTTCATTTTCTATACGAAACAAAGTTTCACGTATACAATCACTATTTTCTTCATCAGTGAATTGTTCAAACATCTCCGGCCTTTAATAATAACAATTAAAAATAATATATTCATTCAATTTATTAAATTAAAATGAATAAAATATATAAATGAATAAATGATTAATTTAATTACTTCACTTCCTTGAGTGTTAAACTCAGTGCATGAAATCCAGCCAATGCTTTCAGTACAAGCTTCAATCGATTTACGTCCAAACCCTTACGTCGATCTGCCATAATATATCCACGTTTTTTTAGATCTTCCATAACAATAAGATCTGAATGTGCCACATAAACTTTAGCAACACCATTAAATACTTTACGACCATTTTCCTGTAATTTTTCCAATTCCGGCCATATGCTCGTATAAAATGCCACCTCATTTCTAAATAATAATTCACTTTTAAATGCTTCACGACGAGCTTTTGATTCCGGTAAAACTTTATATATTAATTCGGTACACCACGGTACCCACTCTCCATTTGATTTTAAATGTTTACGACCATTAACTTGCAATCTATATAACATTGATGTATAATTATCGCCACGTACCGAACCCGGTTCTTCATTCACCTCAATTATTTCCACGCCTGGCTCATCTTTTCCAATTAAATCACGCACAAAATCATAACTTAATCGTCGACTTTCTACTCGATTATCCATTTTTATATTATTTTATGTACAGATTTATTCAATGTTTTTTTATGCTTTCACAATTTATTCTGCTGATGAGGACAAACGCAAATAATGTTCTTTCAACTGCTTCATTCCCCTTTTAAGCAAAACTCCTAAAACATCGGTACCCTATGACGTTAGTTAATTAGTTAAATACGGGTATATATTATAATGTGTAGCAGGAAATAAGTATTTGAATAATAACTTGAGGGGTTATAATATTATCACCCCACCCAATTTATCAGGAGTTTAATTGATTAAACGCATGGGGACAATGTGCATCAAAGGACAAGGACATTGATGTATGTCAATTGGAGGGGAATTAATTTCTATATTCACAAAAGAGGTATTAATTGATTTCACCGATATATGTATATCAATAGATATTAAATTTTTTTGTTTCATCCTGTGAAAAAAAATGAAAAATATTTACAGACATTGCAACTATTAATTTATCTTTCTTTATCTTAATGTAATAATAATGTTAAAATAGAAATAATTTTATTCGGCTTTAGTTTGTGGTTGATTGTGATTTTGTTGTTTTAAGTTCTAGTACGTCCGAGCTCACGAGACTCTTTAAACGATTTTCTTCCCACTCATTCAATGGTAAATTTTCCGATATTTTGATTGCCATGTTTGGTACATTTTCAATACCCACGATTGAACAGTAGTGCACTAAATCCTGAATGGACAAAAAAAAAAAGAAATTTTTTTTTTCAAGTAATATGAATGAAGAAACTTGAATATATTTTTTTTTATTTTTACTCATTTTCACTTATGTGTAATTGTGTATGATATTTACCACAGAAGCATTGGAATAACCATTCAATATACATCCCTCAAGTAATTCTTCAATTTGTGACAAGTGTGGCGTTCCAACAATAGACTTTTCTTGTTCATAGAAATATGAAATGATTTCAAGAAATTTTTCCATTTTACCCGCACGTAACAACAGTATAGCAATGTCAGCAAGTATAATTCCAGTCCAATCCATTTTTTGCATTCTGCGCGCTTTTTGAGTCTAATGGGAGAAAAAAAAAAAAAGAAAAAAAAATGAATATATTTATAATCAATTAATTCAACTATGAAACAAATCAAATAAAATTTAACTGTAAATAATATTTCAATTTCAAAAGTTTATCAATAAAGAGAAATGTGCAATGAAAAAAAAAAAATTTATTTGTAATATATTTACCGTAACAAAGTCCCAAACTGTCCACGCAGCATCACTGAACTTTGAATTAATCGGCGAATCCACCGGTGGCTTGCAATGTGTAACCATTAAATTCAATGCTTTAGAGACTAAATTTTTTCTCTCAAGCATATCGAATTGAACGATGTGTGACCAAAATTTAGGCAATAGTGGTATACACATTTGTGGATCATTAGCAAAAATTGTATCCAAAATAGCATCCATAACCGATACCTCAGGTGTATAAAGATGTGGCACAAATTCATTATAATATTTTACAAACTCATCAAATGGTTGATTTCTCAAATGAAGCATGAAATAGTGAAAATAATAACGTGATTCTTTGTATGCTTCATTAATGAAATCACGATTTTGTCCAGTCAATAGCAATTTATGTATTTTATTACCAATAATTGGATTTTGCAATGTATCTGAAGCAACTTTCATTGCATAACCAAAAAAGTTTGTGTCTGCATTATCATGAATTTCAAATTCCTGTCCGTCAATTTCATCAAGTATAACATTTAATAAATCACTTTTCCTATTAGTTTTATGATAAAATGCCAATAATATATAATAATATGAAGCTAATGATGGTTTAATACCAATATGTTTAAATTCGGCGAATATCGAACAGCAAGAATTTTGTGCTATTGACTTGTCACGTATTGACGCTGCAACTTTTAGCGCACTATTGAATGTTGCAATGTCCGGTTGAACATTTGCTTTTTTCATTTTCATTAATAATTCGACGATATAATTATGATAATTGTCCTTTAAATCCTTCATATTTGGTATTATTGAAATTAAATAATTATATGTTGTTAAATATAATGGAATATTCTTCTGTTCAGTTTCATCAAATAATTCCCATGCTTTAGTGGAATTGAAATATTTTGCCATACCACAAATCATCGTATTGTATGCGTCTGTAGCAATTTTGATATCTTGATTTTTTAAAAAGTCAAATAATTTATTTATCTCTGCACAATCTTTCCATTTGGGAATTTCTTCATTTCTTTTATGCCAATTCTCCTCTAGCAATAACTCAGATATTGGTTGTGAATTATTGTAAAAACACAGTAATTCTAATAATGATTGTTTTGTTTCTATTGTTGTTTCTTCATTTAATAATTTATAAATTGTTAACGAATCGTCAACATGTCCTTGACTTATTACATTTTTTAATACGTCCTCATCGACATCGTCCTTATTGTCATATTTAGCTTTTGGTAGATATTTCTCAATAATTGGATCAGCAATACGATGTTGAAATAACTCTGCATGTTGATCTCTAATCCACATTGCTGCTTTACGTCCAGCGTCTAATGACAGAGCATAATTACGTTTCAATGATACCGAATATGGTGCCAAAAATGGATCATCTTGATATTTATAATGCGGTGCTCTTGTGTCACGTTTTATTGTTTTTTCAATTGCACGAAGAATATCAGTTGGTCCACGTTCTATTCTTATTGGTATTTTAATTTCTGACGAAGATGTCGATGATTGTAATCTATTTGTTAATCTTTGTAAATTAAATTTACTGAAATAATAATGATTATTAAATAAAAAATATGTTAATTTTATAAAAAAAATAATAATAATAAATTAAATAAAAACGAAAATTTGAAACAAAAAAAAAACTAACCTATTTGAAATTCGTAATCCCAGAGAATTTATCATTTTATTAATATTTATTGATAATAATTTTTTAAAATATTATTTCTTTTTTTTTTTTACAAAAAATTAGTAATATCAAGCATGAAATTCACTGCTTGAATTATGTACTTATAACAGAAATATACTCTCATACAGGTTATTGATTCAAGAATACAAATTTTACATTCCATTTGTTTAGTAAATATAATTTCGTATTTAGTATTACCTAAAGAGCATTATCTGCAATTCGTATCGATATTAGTACAAATTTCGAACATAGATGGCCTGTAGCGATTTGCACGCGATCTACACCCAACAAATGGAAATAATAATTGTCATGACATGAATATCTTTGACGGGCAAACATAAGAAATATAAATACTATCAAGCCCGCCACAGCTTTAGTGCTAAGTTAAAATAAATATACAAAGATAAATTAATGTGTGTTAATAAATGAACATAAAATTTCTCACTCACTCAGTCTTTATTTCTTGTTGTATATTCGTAAAATAATTATATAATTAGTCATGAAAAGAAGTAAATGAATAAGATTCCTTACACAATATACAATTTTCATAATAAAATATTAACCATAGACCCAATTGGGTAAATAGACCCTGGAATAAATGGACGGACTGAAATTAAAAAAATATACATATAATAAAATATGAAATAATAAACATAATTCAACAATTACAATGTCGATTAAATAATTCCGATTAGATTAGAATAATAATAAAAAAATAATAATAAAAAATATAATAAAATTAGATACATATGCGCGTGAATTCATTTTAAATATAAGAGTGAGACCGATGAGTTTTTTTGTTTTTTTTTTTTTTTTTTTTTTTTCATACCGCAGAAGTATTTTATTTTCTAATTGATTATATGATAATTTGTGCAGAGTATATAAACTCAGCTGAATTGTATTCTCACATCAGAGTAATTTTCTCCAAATATTCTTAAATAAATTAAACAAAAAAATAAACTAGGCTCAATATAATTTGAGATAAAATATCATTCATCAAGCGTATAATTCTCATAACAACTTTGAGCGAATATTTTTATTTATTTATTTATTTTTTTGTTTGATTTGTTCTTTTCTACTAGGATCTTTTAGACGAATAAAAAAAAAAAACGGAACAGCTTAAAATAAAAGATATTTAAGTGCTAGATTATTGTGGGCGTCTTACTGCTCCTTTTCTGTTTTTGTTCAATATTTGTTCACTTGCATCACATCATAATCAGCCAGTTAATTGATTGGTAGTGTGATTCGAATCATTAATAACTGGAGTTTGATTTGTTACAGTAGACTCGGCCATTAGCGTGTGTGTTTCCTCCTCATGATCCGATAATGGTATCACCCGTGATGTTTCATTTATGATCTGCTTGTTGTTGGTTAATTGACTTGGCACCTCAGTGAGTACTGGCCCGTACTGCGAAGTGGAACCCACCAGCAAGTCAGTCGATGGATTCAAACCGCCCAACATCTTTCCTCATAGCAACGCGTACATAAGGTAAAATAATGAACAAGGGACAATAAAGAAAAAATAAAAAAAATAAATGAATAAAAACAAAAAATAAAAATAAAAAAATAAAAAATTCGAGCAATTTTCATTTTTGAATAAGATGAATAACAAAAATAATAATTAAAAATTGGCTCACACATGTGGGCATAAATAAAGAAAAACCTATTCAGCGGGATTTTTTTTAAACACATTCACAGGGAATAATTGATTATTAATTTTTATATATTTTAAAATGATAAACAAAAAAAGTTTACTTGGTTCAAAAATCATTGATTAATTTTGGTGATATTATTTACTGCGAATGTATTAATATATGATTTTAATTAGATACTAGTTATTGCTCACCTGTCCACTGGCACGACTCATTCCACTGCGTTGTGATTTTCCACCACGATGGAAAAAACGTAACCAAGTCCACAGTGCACCCAACAAGAGTCCCAAAAATATAATACTCCCACCAAGAGCTAAAGATCCACTATTTGATATCTTTGCAAGTTTATCCTCATTTTTAATATCAAATTCAGCTGTTTTATTGTTCTATATTAAAGATAAGAAAAATAAAGGGGAAAAAAAAATATATAAAAAATAGGAATTATAACGAAATACGTATAGTTATCAAGTTAAATGAATAAAAAACATTTGTTTACACGTCATACCTGTATTTCTTCATTATTTTCACTAGTACATTCAGCAGTAACGAGATTTACGACCATTGTTTTAAGTCCAACCACAATGGCACAAATTGCCACTGTAAGTAATACCCACTCAAGCCATTTTCTCGTACTGACTTGATGTCTAGATAATATTCTTGAAAATCCATTTCGAATACCAGTACCAGCTCCAAGACCTACACCACCCTCATTGCCATCAACACCAGCATCATAAGAGTAACCCACAGTTGTGGGTTGATAAACAGCTGCACTGTCAGGCATTTCTGATGTATATAAGTATTTATCAATAGACAACTATACCCTAAAATTTCCAATAATTTTACTGTCTTGATGTATTTTCGTTGCTATCTACACCAGTGCCCAAAGATTCAACATGATAGCGACGTAAATTACGTCGCGTTTCAAATGCTTCACAAGGTGTAACTGAATAATACAATATATCGTATTACCAGCTTTAATATTTAATCTGAAATTTTATATTACAAATTAATATTTACATAAAACTTGAATTGTTTTTCAAACACACAATAATATAACCTCGTAAAATTGAAAGAATACTGCGATAATAATGATGACAATGATGTGAATAATGCATATAAACCCAACCCGCGTAAAATGTGGTGCAGTGCAGTCGCCGTTTCACACACACATATTAATGAACATCAATCTTTGTGTATTTTCCAATGTTACATAGTGATAATACACATATACTCAAATAACATAAAAATCCCAAATTCTAAATCACAACGGCCACGTCGAAGTCTTCTACAAATTAGTCTATGAAAAAAATTTTTTGGCCACAATATCATGTATACTTGTATTTAATACGTATGTAGTGTGCGTATATGCGTGTGTGTATGTGTAGGTTTATGAGATTTAACGCGTGAAATCGTACAATTGGTCGCCAAAAAAACATAAATTGTTATTATTGGTGCACAATTCATTATTTTCATACTTTCCACTGTTAATTTATCGACTGATAGTAATATAGAATGCAAACTTTATATCTTCAGATGATGTAATTGCATAATTTGGCGGGCATTATTTAAATTAAAATTATCCGTCAAATTGTAATAAATACCAACGGTCGGTATTATATATAAGTAATAAAAAAAAAATATTTTTAACTTCACGTGAATGCCAATCGAGTATTTTATTCGTATTATAATATTATTATTCGCTGATACATTCTCGAACTTTTACGCGGGATTCTTTTTTAAAGTCAACGATTGGTTGGACGATGAAGTCGTCGGGATGGGCGGAGCGTTGCCAGGCGGGGGCTATATCGATTTAAATTTGGTTTATCGGTGCATAGCAGCGGGCGCCGACGACGAAGACGGTGTCGTACGTTTGAGAATCAACAGTCGTACAAACGTAGTCTTAGTACAAACATAAACTCGGTTATATTAACGTATTAGAATATAAAATTGTGCATACAGGAGGTTATCCCTCGCACAACACTCGAAACCTATACACATAACAACTCACATATTTAACACTTCACTCTCTCATATGCACCGCATACACACAATACACACACTCACATAATTAATATATATAGAAACATTTTGTGAATATGTCGAAGCCAGGAACAAATTCATCATTGTCTATACCAAATCACCTTAATGGAATTATTGGACCAACAATTGTTGACAGTGTCGTGCCAAGAAAGAGGTCAATAAAGTCTTTATCTTAAATTATATATTTTATTATTATTTATATTATTTATTTAGATTAATTTATTTATTAATCTTAGGATTATTATTCGAGCATGTATGTCGTGTTTGTATTTTATTTTCCGGCTTATTTAAATTACTTAATACTAGCCAATAGTCAATAACTTGTATACTTTATTTACGAGTGAACATAACACCTACGAAAATTAAACACGAACTGGATCGATTTAATGCTTCAGCTTATTAATTTTAATATCAATGAAAGTTTGTGTGGTATAATTAATCGTAAAAATTTAATATATATTTTTTTTTTCCACAAAACATTTTACACATTTCACGTTGTCTTCTTTTAAAATATTGAATTTTAATTTTTTTTTTGTTATTTATTATTATTATTTCTTTTCATATTTTTTTTCCATAATATTCATCGTAATATATTCTTTTACTTATTTTTACTTATTTTATATTCTCTACAGACAAGAATTTCTCAAATGGAATGGATGGGGTTACAAAGACTCGGAATTCATCGTTAATGATAACTCAATTATTGAATTCACTGGCACGCGGTAAGATAAATAATATAAAAGACATACAATAAACAAACAAACAAACAAACAAACAAAAAAGTAATATTTATTCCATTATTAAATACCATAGCAATGTGAATATTCAATTTTTTTCCTCTTCTTTCTTTTCAGAGAAAAGAGAGAGTGAATTTAAACGGATTTTCACACACACACACACATATATATATACACATATTTATATACCCTTATTGATATTCCTAGAAGGTTAAAATTTGCATTAACATACTGATGTTTTTCAAATATTGAAGTTTTCATGTTTACATTAGGAATAATTCACATAGAATGTATTGTGCGATGAGTGGGTGGTCGAAAGTAGTTTCAAAGTTTTGCTGTATTTAAACTCACATTCATATAATTGTAATAAGTTTTTACTTAATCTCAATCCCTTAAGTATTCACTTCATTCAACAGTTTCTCATACAAGATACAAAGTAATACCAATAATAATAATTGTAATAATGAATAGAATAAATATTATATTTAACTATTATGAATAAATTAAATGATGAAAAATATATTCAAATAAATGAATATTCTCTTCAAATATTATGCATAAACATCACTTGTCCAGGATAAGTGAATTTCAATATTTATATTATTACGTGATATTAATGGAAAAATTATTATATTTGGTTCATGGACATCATTTATATTATTTCAATACATTTTAAAAACATTATTTGAGTAATTATCATATCATACTCGTCATCTATTTCAACACAAATACAATTAATGTCATTCAGTAATTATACTCATATTCCTCTATATTTAAGTAGATAATTAATAATTCATCATATATATTGTTCCAGGTATCCAATTGGAAATTTACAATTGCCATATTTTACTGATTGGGTTGAACAAACCCTTGGAGTTGATTTAACTAAAAGGACAATACCACAATCACTGCCAACATCATTTCCCGAGCCAATACTTTCAAATGAATTTTTGAACGCCGTGAATGAACTTGAAATTACATTTTCTATTGATGGTGTTGATCGGTTGTTTCGTGCACACGGTCATACACTACGTGAAATGATGACATTGAAACACAGCGATTTTGAACGTATTCCCGATATTATTCTTTGGCCAAGTAAGTTATTATTTGTTAAGAATATGTTTTCTTTTTTTTTAATTTTTTTTTTTACATCGTTCTTTTCCCTCAAGTATTACTCATACTCGTCTTCAGGTGTTTATATTGACAAAAGTATATAGCGCGATAAGATACCAGCAGTAATTTTTCCTACAATGTAGAAGTAAAAACTTTCGAAAAGACAAAGACATTTTATTCTATCCATATTTCTGAGAAATATTCAAACATTCACTTCATAACTTTGTGTTACGTCACAGTAAAGTATTCAACAATAAAAGTTTTTCTTTATATTATTTTTTATTTTTTATGATTATTGATAAACATTGATCAAAGTTACGTTCAAATAGAAATATAAAAATTATTTGTTGAATTTAATATTTGAAAATATTTCAATGTTTTCATTGCCTTTAAACTTTATGGATAAATATAATGATATATTTGCGTAAGAATGCGGATATTTAATATTTGTGTATTCATTCAAATATAAATTAACATATTTGCAGAATGTCACGATGATGTTGAGAGGATAGTGAAGATATGTGTAAAATATGGCGTTGTTTGTATACCATTTGGTGGAGGTACGAGTGTTAGCGGTGCGGCAACTTGTCCAACAGATGAACGTCGAACAATTGTTTCTTTAGATACATCGCAAATGAATAGGATATTATGGATTGATCAGGATAATCTCGTTGCGTGTTGTGAAGCGGGAATAATTGGACAGGATCTTGAGCGTGAATTGAGATCTAGGGGATTAACGTCCGGACATGAACCCGATTCTTATGAGTTTTCCAGGTAAATTTCATTATCAATGAAGTGGAAAATCAATAATTATTGTTTATATAATATAATTTGTTGCAGCTTAGGCGGTTGGGTGGCTACGAGAGCAAGTGGAATGAAGAAAAATACTTACGGTAATATTGAAGATTTGGTGGTGAGAGTGCGAATGGTAACTGGTCGTACAGAGGATCCGTCATTTACATTGGAGAGAGGTGCACAAGTACCGCGAATGTCTAGTGGTCCAGATTTTGATCATATAATTCTCGGCAGTGAAGGTACACTTGGTGTTGTAACAGAAGTTATTTTAAAAGTCCGTCCCATACCAAGTATTGTAAAATACGGAAGTGTTGTATTTCCGGATTTCCAAAGTGGCGTTGACGCAATGCGAGAGGTGGCTAAACAACGTTGTCAACCATCAAGTATTCGTTTAATGGACAATGAACAATTTAAATTTGGCCAAGCTTTGAGACCTGAACAGGGTTGGGCTGATAAAATAATACAAATAATTAAGCACGCGTATGTAACAAAAATCAAGAGGTTTTCTTGGGACACCGTGTGTGTTGCGACACTTTTATTTGAAGGAAGTGACGCATCTGAAATTACTGCACAAGAGAAAAAAATTTATACAATAGCGAAAAAATATGGTGGTATGCCAGCGGGTGATACAAATGGCGAGCGCGGTTATATTTTAACATTTGTTATTGCTTATATAAGAGACTTGGGATTAGAATTTGGTGTATTATCTGAATCATTTGAGACTTCTGTCCCATGGAGTAGAGCACTTGTGCTGTGTCGAAATGTTAAGTCACGAGTGTCACGCGACTGCAAAGAACGTGGAATCTCTCATTGGCTTATATCATGTCGTGTCACGCAAACATACGACGCTGGATGTTGCATATATTTTTATTTGGCATTTAATTATTATGGTTTGCATGAGCCTATTCATGTTTATGAAGAAATTGAAGAAAATGCACGCGCTGAAATACTCGCGTGTGGTGGTTCTATATCTCATCATCATGGTGTTGGTAAAATGCGAGCAAAATTTTATCCAGAAGCGGTTGGTCACGCCGGTGTATCACTCTATCGCGCTACAAAACAACATCTAGATCCACACAATGTATTCGCGGCTGGCAATTTAGATCTCAAGTACAGGTCAAAACTATAGAGCTATTTTCCGCTTTTATTATTTTTTTTTTTTTTGTTTACATAATTGTGAACGTGAGGTCATTGATCTGAGCACAATAAAGTGCGCCGGGAGATATCACCAAAAAATTATTTTCTCGCGAATTAAACCAAAAAAAAACCAAGTATGTAAAAAATATTTACAATTGTGAAAGTCACCAAAAAAAAAAAAAAAAAAAAATTAGAAATGATGAATCAAAAGACGATAAAGTTTTTTTTTTCTTATTTATTATAATTTTTTTTTTGTTTTTTTTTTTCTTTTTTTTTGGTACAAATACGAAAATGTAATAGCATTGTCGTTTTTATAAATTACTATAAATAAAGAAAAAAAAAAAAAAAAAAAAGTCATATTTATACGCTATTTATAACATTCCTATTTATTTCTTACGACGAATTCTGTCAACGATTTTATTTTATTCATCACTTAAATATGTAGTGAATGATTAAACAATTGTCACTACTCAATTACTCCCTTTGAGCGTTGATAGAAATGAATCAAGGTCATATTCATCATCGTACTGCTGTTGCTCCCATAATTCTGGTAATATTTCCAGTACTGTCCGACTCAAACCAAGAACAGTATCTACATCCCGAGATTGATCATTATTCTCATCTGTTTTTCTTTCTTTTCCATTATCCAATGAGAAAAGATCAAATAACTACAACAGAAAAAAAAATATATATATATATATATTATCATATAGAAAATTAATTGATTAACAAATTAATAATTTTTTTCAACAATAAATTTTTTTTATTTTATAAAATTATTCACCTGTTCCGTTCCCATTGTCGCTAATGATGAATTTTCAGTTGAAATAACAGTTTTTGCTGTGTGAATTTTGAATTTCTGCAGTCCCATAATTTTCTCTTCAACTGTTCCCCGAGTAATTAATCGATAAACATTAACAACTTTTTTTTGGCCAATACGATGAGCACGATCCATTGCTTGGAGGTCTTTCATAGGATTCCAATCGTGTTCAACAAAAATCACTGTATCAGCGCCAGTTAAATTCAATCCTAAGCCACCGACTTGTGTCGTTAATAAAAGTACATCAATGGACGGATCTGCATTGAATCGGGCAACAACTGCATGTCTCTGAGTTGCTGGTACACTTCCATCCAATCGTAAATACGTAACCGTAGGTAAATGTATGCTAAGTAAATCTTTTTCCACAATATCAAGCATTGCTTTCAATTGACAAAATATAAGGGCTCTGTGTTGACTAACGAGTTGTTGGGATGTGGTTTGTTGACCGTCAATATTCATTGTACTTGTTGTTTTAATTGGAGATATTTGAGGTTGTGATTGACCAATACCACAATCCAAGAGTAATTGTTTCAATGCAGGAAGTTTTGCACCATGCTCTATATCACTAATTGTGGTTTGCTGTTGTTTTAATTGAGCCAACACTACTTGATTGAGTGGATGACGTGGACCCAATACGAGTTTAGGATGATTGCAAACATTTCTTAAATAACGAAGTGCTTCAAATACATGACCACGTGCTGGAGAAGTAGCTGTTGATGGAGTGGATGAATTATTTTCCATAAGTGTCGTTGAATGTCGTAAGCGAAAGTCTTCATACAAACTGCGCTGCAATGGTGATAAATCGCAATAATAATCTTGCGTAATTTTTGGTGGTAAATCCTTGAGAACATCTTCTTTATTGCGTCGTAAGAGAAAAGGCAATACTTGACGATGTAATGCCTCCATTGCGAGTGCACCAGCCTCCTGTTCTTTTGGACTGGCTTTTGATTCACGACACGCGAGTATTGGTCGAGAATATTTTGCCGCAAATTGTTTCTCACTACCCAAAAATCCGGGCATAAGAAAATCAAATAGTGACCACAATTCAAGCACATCATTTTGTACTGGTGTTCCAGATAATATTAATCGATGATAGGCGTGCAAACGTTTAGCAGCTTTGGCATTTTTAGTTTTTCCATTTTTTATTATATGACCCTCATCAAGTACACAATAATTCCACTGAATTAATTCAAAAAATTCAATGTCTTTACGTACAATATCGTAACTAGCTACGATTAAACGATGTTGCTGTACACGGGGACGGAGTTTTTCACGTTCAGGTGGAGATCCACCGTATTGCATGACTGATAAATCTTTTGCTTGGAGAAATTTTTCCGCTTCATATACCCAATGGCCAGTTAATGTTGGTGGGCACACGACAAGACTTGGTGGCGCTTGAGGATTGCGATTGTGTGCTAATGCCAAAATACATAGAGTCTGTAAAGTTTTTCCAAGACCCATGTCATCACATAAAACACCATGAAGCCGATAACGATTTAAAAAATCCAACCAATTGAGTCCCTGCTGTTGATACGAACGTAATTCAGCCGCGACTTTTATGGTAAGCTTTGTATCGGGAATTGTACGTGGATTTAATAATTGTTCAAGGAATTTTCGCTCTTGAGCTTTTTCTTTAACAAGATGAGGTGTATCGGCCACTGATCCTGAATCTAATGGTAATAATTGTACGAGCGTAGCAAATGTTGCATTACACGCGAGTCGCACTGCTGAATTTTGATCAGACATTCTGCCAAGAAGTGGCACCATAAACATCACAGCATATGGCACAACTTTTACTCCAAGATTCTCGACAATGCAAGTTAAAGCTTCCGCTGCACCTTGACGACGCACATCTAAATCTGTTGGTGCTGCAACAACTTTCGAATTACCTGTTTCAATACTATTTGTCTCCAATAATGGTGTAATTGATTTAACAACATGTTCCATAGTTGTTTCAGTATTCAAAACAGCTAGTACGGCAATACACCTCGACGCCATGTGTCGTACAGCTTTATATGGATGTGTTAAAAGACTACAAAGTCGTGGTAACGTCTCTAGAACTGGTGATAAAAGTGATTTATCAAGACTTGGTGCAACAACTTCCATAACTTGTAAACCAAAAATAATATTATTCACTTCATCTCGAAAATCCAATTTTTTCTCACCCTCAGCACATTCTTTCTTTTGATTATTTGTTATTATAATGTCCCAAAAGTATGATAAACATATTGATAAATTTTGTCCCATTAAATTAGCTATTGTTGTTAATGCTAATGTTGCACCACGTCGCCGAATACGTGCAGCTTTTGCTTCTGGTTCATCACATGCCAATAATTCTTCCAGTGGTATTTCAGTTGCTGGAGGCCTACCAGGACCACGTCCACCACCAATCCCGGGTATTCCTGTACCACGATTATACGCCACTCTTTCAGCATTTTTTTGTCTATTGGTCAATGTTAAAATACCATCGAATGGTTCGGAATCCTGTTCATTAACGCGCGGTGTGTATTCCAAATCTGAACACAAAAATGTACATAAATTCGTTATAATTTTATTGTTTGGCGATGGTGAACGTTTAGAGCACAATTCAACAAGATGGGCGAGATGTTTCGCAGCGAGTTTTTGTAAATCTTCATCTTCCTCACGTTTTATTGCTTCCATCAATGGTTTTACCAAGGGATTCAATGGATTTGGCGGTTCTGGTAAACAATGAAGCATTGTCGCTGCACCTGCCAATGCCGCCATTGCCATAACATTTAACGCCAATTGTTGTGCGGCTGTATTTGATGCACCAATTTCAAGAGCCTTTCTACGTTCCTCCAAGCTCGTAATAAGTTTTGGCTTTAATTTATTTAATCCTGCATTGCTTGCATTACCATTGCCACCACCATTTGCAATTACCAATAATAATGCAACGGGTTTTGCTGCGAGACTGGAAATTTGATCGAGCGTTAACACACCATTTGCCACAGTTTCAGCGTCAATTGGTAACGCGAGTTTGTAATGTTTCAATGTTGCTATGTAATCACGACTCTCATGTAAAATACGTGTAAATGCACCCGCAATTTCATCATAATAAACACATTCATTGAGACATCCGAGAAGTTTGTCCCGTAGAATGTCCGGTATTTCCGGTGGATTTGGATATTCTAACGCAGCCCAATGTGCAATTGTTAAACCTACAATAGTCCGTTGTAATGAAGATCGCGATGTAAGATGTGCTAAAAGAACTCGGGCATAACATAGCGCTGGACTTGGTATGTCTGGTGTGTATACTACACCTGGTGCGGGTTTTACAACAAAACGTGACAGTAAACCAAGTACACGTGTCGCCATTATTCGGGCTCGAATTATATTCCCAAGACGTATATTCTGTGGTACAGTCTCAATTCCACCAATATATACCTTCAATTCAGATGTTGTTTTGCCAATAATATTGATACCACTACTTCCACAACTCGATTGTCCATCACCATTCACTTGTCCAACTTTCATTGTTATTTTTTGTCCGGTAGAATTGGCATTGGGATTCGAGCAAATAATTAAAAGTCCGGGATTGAATGGGGCGTGATCGGCTTGCATAGCTAAACATAGCCACGTACTAACTAGTGGGCAAGCTGCGTGTAGAAGTAATTCAAGATCACTACGAACAACAAGATTTTCCCACACGTGTTCTGCAATTTCTTGTATTGCCGGAATATGTTCAATTAATATACGTTGAAACACGTGGCGCAACGCTTCTTGAAGTATAATACCACCCTCGTCACCCCAACGTTCTCGTGGATTGCCCTGATGGTCACCATCATCTCCCGTCAATGTTTGTAGTGTTTGTAATGTTGCTTTACGTACACTCGAACTTGAATGGCTTAAAAATGGCCATAGACGCGGTAGAACTTGTGAAAGTGGTTGAGGCGCAAGGCACGCCCGCGCTGCAGGCAATGAAAGTATCGCGGCTAAGAGTCCCATAAAGCTGTTACAGGCTGCTGCTAATTCATCTTGTTCACGAAGTAATTCCCACAGACGGGCTATGACACTCTGTAATTGATCAGGTGTTAAAAGTCTTGGTAGTGCTGATGCGACGGGAATTAGTGCACTCGCAGCCGCTGCACCGACATCATCAACGGGATCAGTGAGTCCTTGCATCACCGCTGGAAAAGCTTGGGGAAGTAATTGATCCAATAAATCATCTCGTACAGCAAGCAAATATTTCAACGCTAATAAAGCCCCATGCCGGGCTTCCCAAACCTCCTGTTCCAGAAGCTTTAGCAACACTTTGAGAATACCCATGATACCCTTACCCTCGTCTCTTGGCAGTAAAACAACTAGTGAACCTAAAGCTTGAGCGCAAGTTTCACGTACGGGTGCAACGACTTGATCTGAGACAAAATCACCAAAGCGATCTAGTGCCAATACACAAAGAAGACGCAATGCTGCATCAATTATCCATCGACGATGATTTTCTTCCATTTCATCTGTTGTCTGATTACGTGATTTACCAGCACCTTTACCGTGCAATCGTACGAGTTCTCGTAGCGCGGTAGCTGCTCCATGTCTTACCTCCCACTTTTGACTAAATAAATCTTGACATAAACTTTCGCCAAAAGTTTCCAACGGCCAATCCAATACAGTGTCTGGCCAACAACCTGTTCCATCAGGTATCGCACCAGCTGATACGTTCAATTCATCTTTTTTTGTTTCACTATTTGAACTTATATCTTTTGAGACTCCATCCTCCAATTTAAGTTTTTTATTCAGAGATTCTGCATTATTAATCGATTGTACTGAATTATTTGACGTTTCAGATTGGTCTTCGGGATCACGTGAACGTTGTTTTGACATTGATTGTCGTGCTTTACGTTTTGCACGATTAATTTCACGCCTACTGAGTCCACTTGTTTGCCTCAGTGCTTCATTTATTGGTATTTTGGCAGATAATAATTTTGTTTGAACTGGTAATGTGAGATCCTCACTGGTAAACAATTCTGATGTGTCTACTCCTATTATACGTGGATCAATACCTAAATTAGCCCTCAAGAATTTCTCACCGTGAACATTTGATGGCTGATTATCACCTTCAGCAATTACTAAATCATATTCACTGCCTTCTGATCCCGTTAAATGTGAACTTTTAGCCAGAACTTGTAACATATCAAAATCCTCTAGGGTTAAACGAGTTTTCAGACCATCATTTTCATTAATTTTATCACAATTTTGTGATTTTGTCTCAACAGGATCTGGATCCCACACTGGTACTTGAGAAAGAATCGCTTGAATTGCTTGTGCCGCTGATACTCTTGTATCCCATTGTTGAGATTTTAATAATACAGACACCCGACCTAATAAATGATGTAATTCATGTGGATGTAATCGTTGTGCTTCACCCAATTGTTGTGCAGCAGCTTTTTTTGTCACTGGATTCGTTCCAGTTTCCAATAATATAAATAATCTGTCAAGCCTGAAAATAAATAAATTTTAATTTTCTCATCCTTAACTTGAAAAATAAATATAATATGTAAATAATTAAATACAATATTATTAGAAATTATTGTGATAAAAATGTGTATTCTAAGATAAATAATAATAAATACCTTGATGCCATGGCGTCAGATTCCATACACACACATATACACACACACTCACACTGATTAAATTACTTTAACGGCTTTTGATAACTGAAAAGAAAAAAAGAAAAATGAGAATGAGAAAAAAATTTTCTTTCAATTTAAATCGCTAAAATTTTTGCATAAATAACGAGTGAGTGAAATGAATTCTTATCGGTTACACGTATCATACCTAATAACTACTCGTCCATTGGACTAATACGCATATAAAAATTGCGTTCCAAACAAAGGAAATAAATTGCATTGCAAAAGTCATGATAATTTATATTTTTCTTGTTAAAAAATTTACTATAAAAATGATTTAAACATTTGTAATTTCACAATGGTATATAAATAATAATGTATAATATTGAAAATATAACAATATGGATGAGTAAATTGTATATAATAACATGTTTGGTTGTTTGGTACCTCGAGGCGATTATAGTATGTCGTCAGACCCACCTGCAAAGGTGTCCTTGTAAATATGTAGTGTTATAAAAATTTTCAACTGACCCTCGATGCCATTTCCCATTTGACAGGCATGCCATATATCACATAACGCTGTATATTAATGGTAACTCGACATCGACACGATTGATTTTGCCAATTTTTTGGAGAGAAAGACATGTTACAAGCATCAAATTTATACTGACAGCCATATTGCTGGGGAACCTGAGTTTTATCCCCCGATTATTGTCTGATTGGTCATTTGTAATAGAGTCTTCTGGGAGTACGACCAATCAGTGAATGTTTTGCTTGGTTCAACGTAACCGCGTAGTCATACATTGCAACGTATATGTAGTAAGTATGTTCATATAATACATCCGTATGTACATTTACAGTTGCGCGTGCATTTAAAAAAAAAAAATATATATATATGATAATAATAATAAGAATAATAATAATTTTACTTACATTGAAATGTTGTGCGTAATTTATACAACTGCTGCCCTCATTTGGCGCGAAACATTAAAAATCATTTGACACATTGATGCAAAATATTATATATTAAATATTAAATAATATAAAATATTAGAAACTTGAATGCTTAGCTTTTGAATACAACTTTGAAAGGAATATTCATTGTTGGATTAAGAAAAATTAATGTGATTCGAAGATAATTCATACGATTGCAGTTTGCAGGAAAAAAAAAAAAAAAAAAAAAAAATCAGCGATACAAGACGCGGGAAATATGCGATATTCAAATCATGTGAGAAATTTCATGCAATTTTTTTTGTTCTTCATACACATACTCTAAATATGAAAAATTTCATAATTAAAATATATTTATAATATATAAATCGATTTTACCAACGATCAATGCGACAAATTGAAATTTTTTTTTTGAGAAAAATTTAAAAACAGTATCTGTACATGTATCTTAACCTCTAAAAAAATTTTTTTTTCAATTACATGCAAGTATAAATGTTTTTACATTGTAATGAAGCGTAAGCTATGGTTGAATTTATAAATATACGATTGTTTTTTTTTCTTTTTCTAGAATGAATTATTTTTCTTTTTGCTTTGATTACAATACAACTTTATTACATTTCATTATGGACTCATTCTACAATTACGTATTATTGAACATCTTGACCATTTAATGATATTTGTAATTCCTATGAATGCCTAAAAAAGAAAATTGAAAAAATATAAATATAACATATAAATACATGAAAAATGATTATTCCATTATTATTTTAAATCTCGTCAAAATTGATTACTTACGCAATCTTGGATAATTAATAACGTAGAATATAGCCATACTAACAGTTGCAACCTGGAAGAATGAAGCTACTCCAACTTTTTTAGGCAATACATAAGCGTGTTGCCAACGCCAATAAGCTATTAAAAAAAAAAAAATTAGAATGTATATAGGTTATTAGTTTTCATTTATTAATATTATGCAATGTGTTGGAGCAAAGATGGCCGGGGAAAAATGAACAAACCAACCTCTTGATATCATTTGCGCGAGGCTAACTGGATTTTTGTTTCGTCGTGAAATCCATGCTGGTAATTCACCAAGTTTCACTTCACCGAATGGTGTATCAGCTAAAACGAAAATAAAAAATAAATAATTGCCAAATAGGAAAAGTTGTATGTGAAATTGTGTGTATAAATGCAATAAGAATTACTCACGTTTCCCGTAGAATTTCGCAGGATCATAACGACCATGAACCTTACGATCATATCCTTCGGGGTATTGGCCCCAATTTCCAACATATATTCCACCAATTTTCATTTTGAATAAAAAATTCGGCTCAATCAGCCGATTATGAAAGATAAATGACCACCCTTTACTATATAGAAGTATGAAACGCGGATTGTTTGCGATTCAACCTTCTCTACTGTTACGCCACCAATGTGGAATATTCAAAGTCACATACTAAAATGCGGGTGATTTAAAATATATTTGTTATTTTTCATAATTTATATTTAATAAAATTTTGTTATACATAGATATGTTACAATATATTCTACGATATATTATATTAATTAATATTTAATGGAATCAACTGTTGAAACTTTGATTAGCTTGCGGAAAAATTTCAAAGCCATCATCATATCTAACAAATATTTTTAAAATTTATTCAATAAATAAATAAATAAACTATATAATCTATGTTGATGTTGCATACTGGCGTTCCATTTCAATTAACATATCGTAAAGTTTAGTTTTCACAGCTAATGAAACTGGTGCTCTTGGTAAATGTTCTAAATCACCATGAGGATTTGCACATTGTCGGAGTAAAACTGCAAGACTACCCGTTGTCTGTCGTGACATTAATAATCCAGGAATTATTATTGTACCTGATAGACTCCATCCGAGAAATATTTTTTCGCAAATTATCTACAATCAAAATCAAATTATAACTAAAATTATAAATAATTTTTACTATAAATTTTAAAAGAAATAAAAAAAAAAAATTAAACATAATTTTTTATTACCTGTAAATTATCATTCATTACAGGTGATTCACAACGTTTGTTTGATGAACATACAGATCTGCAATCAAAATAATCGCAATCTTCGTGTTTAATACAATCTTTTCCATCAGCTACGAGCTTATTAGCGATACTACGTGGAAAAACAGCATCAAGATCTAAAAATTTAAGGCGTTGCTCTTCAAACGGAAGCCCAAAGTGATTTATCTTTACATCACAAAGATAAAATGGTTCGGGAAAATTATTTTCCAGTTCATCAATAAAATCAAAAATCATAATGGCAAGTTTAAGTCTTTTTGCCCATTCAAGATTTGTATCAGAAATTGCTAATACAGTTGTTGGCGTTTCAATAGGCCTTACATACTCAACAGCATAAAAATTTCCACATGTACCAATTAAACGTGGAAATAACTCTTTCTCCTCATAAATAATCGACATTATATATTCACTTTCCTGTAATAATGACCATACATTTTCCATTTCAAATTTACGTCGTTTTTCATCAGTCTCTGGATGACCTAAACGTAACCGACTGAGTTTTTCTAATTGTCGTTTACCAATTGTAAGATTGAGTTTGAAATAAACTAAATCATTTATCATCTTCTCAAATTCATTTTCTGATGGATAATATTTATTACCTAATGCATCTAACCACAGCAAAGATTCAAATTGTTCTGAAGATGTACGTACTCTGAAATAAATTAAATAATTATATATTTTCGATTTTTAATTTTTTTAATTTTTTAATTCTATACTTAATTAATTTACCTAGCGGATTTAATTACCAATCTTGTAGTTTCCCAATTTGCAGAAAAAACTGCTTCTTTACCAGAATGCAAACTCTCACAAACAAGAGAGTGAATACTCTGCTCTGAACATAATGGCCCACAAAGAATTCCCGTAGCCACACCATTTTTGTGATCATTACACTACAATGCAAAATAACAAAAAATAGAAAAGAAGACATCGAAGAAATAAACAAATATTATAAATGAAAAAAAAAAAAAAAAAAAAAAAAACGCGTGACGATAGTTTATTCTACCCTCATCGTTAATTTACCATTGAATAATAATAATATGTAATAATTCAATGAGTATGTAATTGTATGATTATTCTCACCACATTCGATGCGTGACGTCTTGCCTCAAGATTTGTGCATACAATTCCCCAATGATGTAGAAGATATATAACTAACAAAAATGTGGATATCAAGCCGCAAGCGAGAAATTTGTAATGATAAAAAAATCCAGGAATTCGACGAACATTCATGTTCTCGGTAAATATAATTATAATTATAGTAACAATGAGAATTGTCAAGTGTGAGATTTATCAAGATTATTTGCTCCGAGGTAATATATGGGTCCAATTAGTATTGGTCATGGTGTTGACCTGTCTTGTAGCTTCTTTCTTTTTATATGTGACCAATATTATTTTTATTTGTTTGCAAGGGCTATGACTCAATAAATACATGATGATTCATATAAATAAATACAATTTCAATGTCGATTGACAAATAACTAAATGCAAATATGTAATTATCGAAGGCAAATGAGAAATGATCACACGCGATAAGGGGGTTATAACACCCCCACCATTTTAATACAATGGCCGCATTGCGCGCGTGGTCCATATATGAATTTTCGCACATGCGCACAATATAATTCAGTCGGTAATGTGAACATACATTTTTTATTTTTTTATTATACCAGTCAGTGACCGCGAATTTTCAATTTTTTTCCGTAAACATGATTTTGAATTTTTGTGCTGTATTTCTATACTAAATATAGTCCAACAAAACCAAAAACAGTCACGTACAGATTATCCATTATATTTTCAATTACGATTTGATCTATCGCAGCACAAATAAATATATAAAATTATGTATAAAAAAAATAACAATTTTAACAGACATCAGTCATTTGAGATGTGTTCAAGCATTATATACGTGAGCACGTTGTATATTATTTGTAGATGTCGCACACACAAAACTCTCTGTACCTGGGATATCACGCGCAGATGCGACCTTGGACGCCCTTGTACGCACTTGAGCGGTCGTCAGACTACGCCGGAGGGTCATTATTATTTTCATAATACAATTAATCCACGAGTTTTTTGTGTGTGAATTTTTTTTCCTTTCATTCTTCTTGAATAATTGCACAATAATAATTATTATATACATATATAAATATACATATATGTATATACTTTTTTTAATGGCGAAAAGTGACAGTAGAGAAAATGGATAAATACAGTGGAAATGTTTGTTGTGATGAAATTCTTTAGATGCACAAAACTTCACCCTGAAGAAGATCACATTATATAAAAAAACATATATATATATATATATATATATTTCTTCTTTGGATTTTTTTCAACAATTTCATCTTGGATATTATTGCGTACGTTTAATAATTTATTTTTAAAAAAATATATGTATTTTTTATTATTTTTTTCTTTTTTTTTTTTTAAATATATATTTAATTCATCACAATAATTTCATCTGCAATGAAAATCCATAATTCCAATTAATAAGGATTTATGTATTTATATTACACATGTGGATATTTAAATGTGACAGTTGTATACCACATTGAGTAAAGATATAAATTTGTTTGTATACATTTACATACATATGTATATAAATATAAACACAATGTGTATCATCCCCTTTGCACACGTATCATACAAGTCACGCGCTCTCTATTTGATTCATAGCTACATAATCCCCCTCGTCGTTTTTGTGCTTCTCGCGATTTTTTTTTTTTTTTTTTTTTGTCATTGATATATTTCTTCTCCCTCTTCTTAATACGTCACCGCTTAATGATGCTGTAATGGAAAAATTCCTCGGTATTCATTATAATTATTTCATTTCACGAATTAATCAACAATAACGTAACGTAATCGATATTTATTGATTGTCTATCTATTTTTATTTATTTATTTATTTATTTATTTATTATTATTATTATTTTTTTTTTGCTATGCAATTTTATGAATAGCGATCGCCGATATGTTGATCGGATGAGTGAAATATTTGGTATTGAAAAAAAAAAAATAAAAAATTATTATTATTGGATTATTATTGGAGATTTTAAAAGCGGTGGATATATGAAGGAATAAAAAGTCATTGGAAAGTAACATGAATTTTTGTTTTCTTTATATATACATATATCTATAAATATAAAAGCTGTGTGGATACGGCCCGTGAGAAGTTCTATTTCCAGCAAACGTATTTTCGTTGTATTTGCTTGTCCGTTGGCATAAATCCATTGGGCATTTTTAATTTTTTATTTTTTATACGTTGCGAATGACTATTCAACTCTTCTAGTGTATATACAAGTCATATGGATCACCATCACTATTATCATCTACATCATTATAATCAAGATAGACACATACACAAATACACATTAATATGTATATCAACTGTGACGTAGTAGATGTCTGACCTAACATTCTTTAATATCTATTTATTCTTCATCCAATATTTTTATATCTATAAATATCTATTCTTGAATTTAGAAAAAAAGGTTGACGCACAAACAATTTTATCACGAGGAAAAAAAATATATATATATAATTTTTTTCGAGACAGTTTATAATTGTTATTTATTTATTTTTTATTTTGTAACGAATTGTTGAGGTATTTTTTTGTTTTTGTTTTTGTTTGTTTGTTTTTTTTTTTTTTTTTTTCTTTTTTCTCGCAATGGAGATGTATTTGACCGAATGAGAATGATGAAAGAAATTAGTATCTCTAGAATTTATATGAGGATGTTATGAATTTTATATAAAATAATTACAAAATAAGATTTATAATTACAATTTCAATTACAAATACACGCGTAAACTATACGTGTTATCAATCACATGATGACCCACCCACAAAAGAAATAATAATAATTTAATTTCTTACCGCGAAAATAAACTGTTCAATTCTATTAATTGATAACGTTTAGATCTAGAGAATGGTCGACAAATTGATGAAGATAAAACAAAAATAAAAAAATATAATATAAAAATATGAAAATACTCGTCTCATATTTTTAAAATTTTATTTATTTATTTATTTATTTATTATTTTTTTTTTTTTTTCTCCCGAAATATCAAAATATGAATGAAATATTCAATGAAAGAAATAAAATACGTGAAGAGTCGAAACAAAAAGAAAAAAAAAAAAAAGGAGTCAACTTATAATATAAACCGTATCATTTTTTTTTTCTTTTTATCTTTTGAGATAAATTTGAATACATAATATTAGGTGTTGAAATAAATTCGGGATTCATTTATTACTATCAATATTAATATTATATTATTCATTGAATGCATAATAAAATAAAAAAATAGAACTGTTGATACTTGAGATTATTTGTAAATGAACTTTTGCATTTCTAATTAAAATGGACTAATTTATCGAAAAACAAAATTGACTTGACGTCGTACACAATAATAAAAAGTAATTTTACACACCATCACACATTTGTACACGCATATAATCTACTCGAGTATTATTATCAAAGTATCTGTTGTACTTCCATTACATGTAAGCTTGTGACAGTTACGCCGGTGTTGCTATGCGATGCGATGTGGTACAAAAAGACCACGTCCTTTTGCTGAGAAGTTTCGAAGCCGCTTCACAGTAGGTTTCGTACTTACTCTTTATTTATTATTATTATTTCAACTTTAAAACGTAATGTGAGACGAGATTGCTCGGTGTTTTACATGTATTTAACAGTTGTGCATGTACCACGCGAGAATTCACAGTGTGAATGAGAGTGATTTTTTTCAATATTTTTTTTTTTCTGTGTTGCCACAATTATTATTTAGTTCACAATTTTTTTTTTTTTTTTTTATTTAAATTATTCAATTGTATAAATAATTGTATTGTTTTTTTCTCTGTTTTGTTTTTTTTTTACACGAGAATTCATTTTATTGTTGAATATAAATATTATTAATGTTGAAATATAAGAAAAAGAAAAGAAAAAAAATTAATAAAATGGCGAGTGTTCAGAGTGAGATTTGGAGGGGAAAATAGGAAGAAAATTGAATAGGGATTTTTTAAATTTGTGAAATGAAATTTGAAAGATGGATAAGTGATCTTAATTTGAATTCAAATTTTTGAATATTTTTTTATGTTGAGTTTTTATTTTTATTCACTGACATTTAACTGGATAAATAAATAAAAATTCTATAATTATATTATTCTCAATTGTTGAGAATTGACATTAAAATTGTCATTTTTAGTGTAAACTATTAAAAAATTTTGAAAAATTAATTATTATTTATCATATTTTTGTGAATTAATTTTATAAATATTCATGAATCATGAAAATTAATATTGAATAATAAAAAAATATTTTTCAAAAATTTTTTTTTAACTTTCAACATTTATATATTATTGTGAAAAAAAAAGTTATTAAGTAATTTATAAAAAAAACAATTGTATACACGCGTTAATTATATATATATATATATATATATATATATATATATGATAACCTCATGTATCTCAACTACGGTCATAATTATTAGTAATTATTAATGAACTGGTGATGAAACGAAGATCAATGAAAAGGTCTGAGATAAAGCCTTGACATAATAATACAAATTTTAATGAATTTATATTAATTGTTCCTACGATATTTTCAAAATATTTAAATTAATAAATATATATAATTTATAGCAAATTGTAATGGACTTGTGTATATAAATAGATAAAGATAGATGGTAAGATTGAGAGAGAAGAGAAAGAAAATGAATATTTTCAACGAGCTATCACTGTCAATGATTGTATTCAATTGGCCAAATTATCCTTCTCGAAAGTAAAATGATTAATGGTTAATTCTCTTTAAACTTGACACGATAAAATGGGGGAGACGCCAAAACCGACTGTTGAAAAGTTAAATATTTTAATTTAAATATTGTACGAGTGTACGCAGAGTTCAATATTTTGCAATCATCACCAATTCTTCACGTGATGTTGTTGATTAAATGAATGTAAACATTTGTTCAAACACATTTACATAATTGAAAATTTAATCTATCACATAATTTTTTTTTGTTTAAAATTATACAAAAATTTATATTTTACATTCATAATAATATTGTGATAAATTTATTTATATTAAATTAAATATTATTGTATTTATTTTACAGATAAGTGGAATACTTAAGAATAATTAATTGAGACACACCAGTCTCATATCAACGTAGAAAAAAAAATCAAATGGGTAGCACTGACTCAGCAGGCGACAGTCATCATTCTGGTGCTGGATCGTGTGGCCTTGTAAGTTCACTATTTCCAAATAGTTGTCGTGGCCGCGCTGAAGCATTTGCACGACGACTTCATCGTCGATTGACATCACTGGGTGGCACTGATGTCACTGTTGATGAAAATGACGAAAGCCATTACAATGAAAAAGATTCATTGAATACCGTTACAGATTCTGCTTGGTTACAATCATCAAATTATAAATCAAATAGTGAAGCATCAACGGCATTAATTAGTCGTCATGTTTTAGAACATCAACCACGATATAGTCCTGAATCAAACTTATTTTATGATCTTGATTTATCGACAAATGAAGGGGCAAATGTGAGTGCAGAATTGGGATCGCCTGATGAAATTGCAAGTCCAGATAAATTTATTAATTCACTTGTTAATCGTACAAATAATATTGATATAAATTATCATGACAATGATGGAAATCACGATTCTGAATCTGGATATAATTTTTCATCACCTTTGGGCGCTTCATCGTCAAATGAAAGCAATAACGAAACATATTACGATCCTGAATCATTATCAGAGAGTGATAAAATACATACAGAAGATTATTATGATCCAATTTATACATCAGAGAGTGATGCAGCTTGTGATTTAACGTATGATCAAGCTAATTATGATTGTCAACAGCAACTGGGACGTCGAAGACCTGATTTACAAAAGGAAAAAACATTCGATGACACTTCAGAATCGAGCGCGTCTTTTAATGAAAATATAGTAGACAAGTTAAATGATACAAAAACAAAATGGACCAGAGTTTATAGCTCAGAAGAATCGCTCAATGAAATTGCTTCCACTTCTGTAGATACTACATCGCAAAGTCATGAATCTCTTTGGAGTACATTTGACGATACTACAGTATCACATAATGAAAATCCATCGATAGCTACGATTTCATCTAAAGATACTTCTGCCGATGGAATAAATAAGCAATTGTTATTGGAATATAATCAAACAAAAATTCCCATAGTTGAAATTAATTCACAAAAACCTTCAATAAATAATGAAACAAATGATATTAATAAATTTTTATGTAAAAATAGTGATGATAAAGTTCAATCGCTAATTCATCTCGGTAATGGTGAATTAGAATTTGAAAAAGATGATGATTCAACGTATAGCAGTACAATTGATATTCCTAGTGCGCTTGTTGTTGAATGTGCAATGATGAATAATAGCGAATCAATGATACCAGAGAAAATTTTGAAAACCGAAATAAACTTGAACGATAGTACAAATAGTGACAATAATTTCGTGAATACACTATGTTTATCTTACGGGAATAATGATGATGAAAATGAGGAAGAGACGAAAAAAATGGATGAAAAAAAAAATGAAGAAGTGACAAAAGAAGACGAGGAAGAGTTTGAAGAAGAACGACCGCAACGATTACGAAGAAGCTCATCTTTGAAAACTGGTAAAACACCACCAGGAACACCTGGAAGAAAAAAAATTGTACGATTTGCCGATGTTCTTGGACTTGATCTCGCTGATGTGAGAACATTTCTTGATGAAATTCCAAAGGTACCAAATTCTGCATTCTCCGATTTAGTTTATGATGATGTGTTTCGGAAAGACGGCAGCCCAAATTTTTATGATAATAATTTATCGTGTGATTTGATGGGACAAAGTTTAAATAATATGACATTGAATAGTAAATTTAATGGGCTTGGTTTAAAACCGGATAAGATGTTGGTCCCATTGTTTCAACAACCCGGTGGACTTCCAAATTATTTGGATATTGTGCGTGATCGTCAAGTATGTTTAGAAAATGTTATTGTACAAGACGCAATTGCTATGTGTATTCAAGGGACAGTACGAGTACGAAATCTTGATTTTCACAAATCCGTTCACATACGATATACATTAGATTCATGGAAGAATTATAGTGATCTTCAAGCTTGCTACGTTAATAATTCATGTGACGGTTTTAGTGATAAATTTAAATTTCAACTTTACTGTCATACATTAAAAATTGGCCATAAACTCGAATTAGCCGTACGATTTCAATGCAAAGGTGCACAATATTGGGATAATAATGGTGGAGTCAATTATTGTTTTCAATGTTTACCAATGACACCAGCAATAAATTATATACCCATTACATCACTCACTTCTTGCAGTACGCACGACTGGTCACCGACATTTTATTGAGCAAAAACTTTAATCTCCAAACAGATGAACGAAAAAATAATGATAATTAAGAAAAATTGAAAGAAGAAGAGAAAGAAAAAAAAAAGTTTAATTATACATGAATGCAATATAGAACAGAAATATTTTTTGAATTGAATTATTTATGAGACAGAAGGAAAATGATATAATGAGAAATATTTACAAACTGATTTATTGGATGATTGTAATGTGTGTATTATGTAGATAAATCGCCCGAGAGCGGCTCCAAATAATATTTGAAGAAAAGAAAAAAAAAAAAACCCAAAAAATCATCTGTAATATAATTTTATAACTTTTTTCTTCATTTTTATTTTCTTCTAATGCTCCGAACGATTGTGATATTTTTATATATAATATGCGTACATTTACTCTTATATAATGATCGCTATAAAAATATTGAATACAGAGTTCTCTAGTCCGTCGATGTTAAAGAATGACAATCACACAAAAAAAAAAAAAAAAAAAAAAAAATGATACGCTTTGTTTTACAGCTCAAACATTTTTTTTTTGTTCATTCAAACGACTAATTATTGTTCCTTTCGTTCTTTTATTTTTTTGATGTTTTTTTGAGGACGATTTTTTTTTTTTTTTTGATAGGAACAAGAAATGAAATATATATGACAATGTTACACATTATTATATACACATGAAAAAAAAAAAACTAAATATTGTTATTTTGCAAGACTGCTCCGAGTAGATGAAAAATCATATTTTAATCGTTGTATATTTGATAGAATTTTTAGGCGTATGCATATTCAAAAAAAAAAAATATATATATATATATATATATATTAAAGACTATTGATCCCGTAATGTCGTTTTTATTTTATTGTACATTTTATTCTTTTTTTTTTTTTTTTTTTTTTTTTTATCGTGTATCTTGTCTGTTCTTAACCTATTCATTTATCAATAAAAAGGAAAAAAAAAAACAAAAAAACAAAAAAAATCATGGGAATCGTTGCAATTTTGCACTCTGTAAATTTTTATAAATGGAGAGATTTTGTACCTGAAAGTATTGAGAAATCTCGCGCAATAAAATATCACGACTGTTTATATATTCATAATAGCAGCGCAATTTTTTCTCCGTTATTTACATGCAAGAAAAAAAAAAAAACGAAAAAAGAATAAATTTAAAAATATAATTTGACAGTGATAAATAAAATCGAAACAATAAGATAATAATATTGATAAATGACGATGAAAAAAAAAAAAAAAAAAAAAAAAAAAAAAACAAGGGCATGTGGAAATAATGTTGAATGCCTTTATTGTTTTGTCTTATTAATAAATAATTGTAAATATAAAAATTAATTTCTTGTTAAATAAAATCAATGAATATGTCATACATATATTGTTACAACGAATGTATAAAAATGAATAGAATGTAAAAATGTGAGTATGATGATATTATTTACGTAATTGAAAAATGAAATAAATTGATTCAACATACTTATATGTGTAAGTGAATATTCATATTCAACACAAAGAAAAATTATATGTATAAATCTTCTGAATGTAATAAAACTGAAGAAATCTAATAAACCAATGAATCAATCGTGTGAATGTCTATTCGAATTTTATTACAGACTCCACTTGTATAAAAAAATTTATTATCTAAATAATTAATGTCATTTTTGTACGGTGTCAAAATATTTATAATTGACACATGATACTTGGACTGTCCACAAAATAATTTACCAATCACTTAATCACCTCAAAATACATTCAAAATTATTCATAATGATGATAAAAAAGATATTATTATTAAATCTATATAAAGAGTCTTTGCCTATATCACATGGACAAATAAATAAATAAGTCCGGTTGTTTCAATTATATTGTGGATCACTACGTGGATCTGTTTAAATTATTATCATAATAAATCATCAGTATATATAGATTTTTTTCTATTTTTTTTAAATTAATGATGATTACGATGATAATTTGAGAGCTCTTAACTGCCTGTGTAATCGTTGTCGGCAAAACTGATAAAACTCGATTTCCTTGGTGAAATTTTTTCGCACCATATCCTTAACTTCCTCACTTACCGGTGGCTTAAATGAATTTCGATTTATTCGTTTGAATGAATTCATTTCATCTAAAAAATAAATAATTTTATGTATATGAGAAAAGAAAAAGAAAAAAACTTAAATACTTTATAAATTTTCCAAAATAATCAATAATTAATTTTTTTTAAATAATTTACCCCAATATAATTCACTTGCGCCTTCAAAAAATTGTGGAATATAATTTTCAAGAACAGTAAGTGTTGCATTAACATCTTCGAGTACTCCAACGACTGCATAATGTTTTTCTACTGATAATTTTGCTCTTTCTAAAGCTCCAACTGTATTAAACGGCCTAAAATAGAATAAATAAAATATTATAATAATATATTATGAAATTAATATTATTATTAAAGTTTAATAACGTACATGCACTTCTCACTGTGACCACAAAAAAAAAGTGTTTGTCGCCTATGATCACCAATCCCTTCATGATACTCTCCTTCAATGTATCGACATTCACGATCACCATTTAATACACAACTCTCAAAATCTTTTTTCAACCATTCGGGATCTGGCAATGGCAAATCCGGAAATATCTGTTTTCTTTCAACGTAGTACCAAGGTGCACGTACATAATAATACCAAGAGATAACTCGTTCTACCGGATCACGCACGACATTCATGTAAATTGGTTGAGGAAGATTGAACCTATTAAACAAGAATTCAGTTATAGAATAAAAAAACAGAAAAAATAAATAAATAAATAATAATAATAAATAAAAAATCTGTTGAAATAAACACAAAAAAAAAAAAAACTATATTAATATTTTGATGACTACAACTAAAATTTTTATGAATTTACTTGTAGTACTCACTCGGTAAAGTTAGTGAAACACACGTGTTTTACGTAGACAGATGGTTCATTATAGCTATTTACTAGCCGCACCAACTGACGCTATTAAAATAAACAAAAAAAAAAAAAAAACAATTCAAATTATCAGTCATCGTAATTTTTTTTATTTATTAAAGTTGAAACATAAAATAATATTTATAAGCGAAATGCATGAATGTTCACCTGTTCGTATGGTGATAGTCTAATTGTCTCAACGCGCTGCACCTGATCACGATTAAAGCCAAATCCATTTCTTATTGATAGTCTTCGTAATAATTGCATAAAAGTTTGTGAACCAACTTTGGGTACACGATTAAAAAACAAAACGTGTTTATCAGCGCGTTTTGTATTATTTAACTCGTTCAAATCCAACAGCTCTAAACGATCATACTGAAAAATAAATATTTATCTAATCATTATATTTAAAAAATAATGCAAAATTATTGGAACAAAAAAAAAACAACAACAATAAACAATGAAAGTAATTTTCAATAATATAAATTTAAAAAAAATAAGAATTGACCATTAAAAAAAAAGAAGAAAAAAAATATGATAATAAAGACAATTATTTTTAACTGCTCTTGAGTTTATACTGTCAGTATTTGTGTGATGCACTCGCGATTTCATAGAGACGATGAGTAACTGGAACATTTAGAATTAAATGTGTTATGGAGAACGCGATAGTAAACAATACAATGACCGGTTTGCAATGCATTGACCGACATCTGCATCAATTAACGGTCAATTCCAGCGTATAATGTAAATATATATATAGCAACATGCGACGACATTTTGTTGTTGTCTTTTTTTTTTTCCATTATTTGTTTCTTTCATTCTATACCATTTCTGTACTGGTTCGTCTTGAATTACTTTGAAGTGTTTG